>PUFA01000018.1:14806300-15432601 GCA_003508835.1 Eonycteris spelaea | reverse complement strand
ATCCTTGTCCATGGCCAGACCGCCAGAAGAGAGCTCACTGTCATCTAGGGCAGAATAAGTGTCCCTAGGGACCATAATGAGCTCAGGCTTTACGCATTCCAGTTTTCTTTAAGAGCCCTTGAACAAACTGAAACATCTGGTTGTCTATGTAAGTGGGTACAGTCCGCTTTTTAGAACATAGATGACCTATTCCTAATATTTTGTATATTACTTTAAAATAATGAATCAAAGGGCAAAGACTGTCATACTTGAGACAAGAGTTTACTTACAAAGGAAAAAGAAAAACTTTCGGCTTGTAGATGCTCTATGTTCAAATCAATGAGAACTCTTGCCCTACAGATTGACAAGCTATGTGGCATTGGAAATGGAAATAGAAAAAACGTAGTGAAAATAATGACAGCTTTTTTTTTACTCTTAAATAAAAATTTAACTCTCTAGAGCTATCAGCATGATGGCAGCCTTCAAAAACAATATTTTTATTCACATATTTTTTCTTATTTTCCCATTTTCTTTTTTAAAGGTTGAGTTTGCTAGAATAGTTGTTACAATATAAAAATAACATTTTCAGAAATCGTGCATAAGACAAAGGTAAGAAGTAATGTTTGCTGAAGGAAATACAACTCGCCAAAATTATTTGAGATTAATATTAATATTAATATTGAGATTAATTATCTTCTTTGGAATAATGTGGTTTATTCTGAATCTAAAACATCACATGTGTATCATAGAGATTTTTAAGGGAAAAGTAAAGAGCTAAAAAGTCTGAAGGTAGATTCAAATTCACAAAGCTGCAGAAAAGTAGTGACAAAAAATAAGAAATGAGTAGTAAACTAAGGATCAGAACACATATTCGAATTTGCACGATCTGCTGTATAATTCACTAGCTATTCTGAGCCACAGATTTCTTATCTGTCTATGGAGTATGGGGGACTTTACATTAGAATCACCTGAGAAGCTCTTAATAAATCTTGATTTGTTGATTAGACATACTGGTTTAATTAGCCTGGCACAGGGCATAGCTGCCATATATTTTCCTAGGATTTCCTTTCTTTCTTCTCTTTCCATGTGACCATGTCACTGCTCTGGGATCCATAAGAAAGGAGGGAAAGAAATTATCAGGCAATTTCTTTAGAAGCTCTTTAAAGGGTTGTTAAACATGAAAGGTGCAATGGAGTTTTGCAAATGAAGAGTGGAGACCTTACATGCTTCTTCTTATCTCATTTTCTTAAGAAAACACATACAGATTCATATATGCCTATATCTTCTTTATGTGATTCAAGTGTAACTTTGAATAAAATGATGTACGGTCAAGTAAGAAAGGTCAAAACTGTCATGCTGAAACAAAATGTGCCAATTCTAGCCAATATGTGAATTGTCAGGGTCAGTAATCCATAAACTATTTTGGATGGTAATTGTATGTTTTATTAATGTAATGTGATTTTGCACTATTATATTGTCATATTTAAGCAGATTCTTAAAAGCACCCTGAAACGTCAATGCCAAATGTACAGCTTATAGGTTCATGTTATTTCTGATAAGGATTTAATTGCATTGTACTAATAGTTGTTTAATGCTATTAACTTTCTGTATGTTATTATTGTGATGCAAACCCATAGGGTTGTTGTAAGCACACTAATCAGTCATCTGAATTTTTATAGATAAAATCACACATTGACCAGAAATCAATCACTTTTCTACTTATTTTTTTGTAGAGTATTTTTCCACACTTGAAAAAACATGATTATTTTATATCAAACATCAGCTTTTCTTTAAAATCTTATTTTAGTAGCCAGTGCATGTTTGAAATAAGATGTGTTAGAAATTATATGATGATATTAAGATTGTGTTATATTAGGTGAAAAAAAAATGCATGCTATTGGTGAATCATGCAACTTTGGGGTAATTTACACTGCCAGTTCACACAAAGGCATGTCTCAATCTGTGTGCATGATTTCCATTCTTTCAAAATTCCTTTTTAAACTTTAGTAAAGTGAAATGTTATTCTTAGTGCTAATGAGCCAATAGACAATGCTGCTTTGCTTTTTTCTGATGTTGCAGCATATTGTGGTAAATTTCATCCTCCTTTCCTCCCCACCCCCCCCCCACAATGTTCTTCTTGGAGTTTCTTGCTGGCAATAAAATACAACAAATAAAATCATTTGCTGGCAAAGAATACAATTTACTGTATAACAATTTACTGTTATAAAGCATGAAGATGTGAAAAAAAATTATCTTGATCTATTCCGTACTATGAACACAATATTCTGGCAGCTTTTTCTACAATCGAAAATGGTATGTCTTTTTTTTACACTGCCAAAATCAGTACTACTGCCAGAGGTCAGGGCGTGGGTAGGTGGAGGAGAACTCAAGGCCAGGTCTGCACTACACTAAATTGGGCAATAACATAAACTGTCCAGACAATGTGGAACAGCCATCAATGTAATCATAAGAGGGGGAAAAAAAAAAAGAAAACCCAACCTTTTTCTCAGTAACTTAGGTAATTTTTTTAAAAAAATATTGTATAGAAAATGCAAATCTTGGCCTCTAAATGCTGATAATTTATAATAGTCTTTGCAAACAGAAATTATTCAGTGAATTTTTGTTTTTGTTTTGTGTTCTTTTTCAGAAAATACACTTATGCTTTTGAAAGGGCTTAATTCCAAACAGATAATATTGTAGACCAATGACCACTGCTCCCTTCTCCTCCCCCTCCCCCATAAAATGTCATTTGTTGTACTGTGGTACTGCTAGAACATAGTACTTGATGATTAGAAACACCAATATACACATTTATAGTGTTGGAAGATAACTTCATTGCTATGTTCTTAAAACAGTGGGGATTCTATTTATACATTTATTTATGTACTTATTTATTTATAGAAGTTCGGTTCGCTAAAGATCAATTTTAACAGCTTCAGTGAAGTTAGTATAATGGTAAGAAAAGCTGACTCTAGTTACTATTCCAAGTGAAATTCATGCAACTGAGCTTGCGACATTCTAGACTAAAGACACTGATCCAGATGATAAGTAGTCAGTCCTAGCAGTGTGGAGGCCAACTTCACCGACCAGGACGTTGTATATATGTGATGTTCAGCAAGCACTGATCTGGCTCTTGGTTTGCTACCTTATTGTTCCCTTAATCGAGTCAACCTGTAAATGACATAACTCATTATGGCAGCTAAGCAAAAATTATAATAAGCCATGAAAGGCAAAATGCCTTAGGGATACTGTATATTCAATTTAGAAAACTTGTATTTTCTACAAATTAAACTGGAGATTTTATTAGAAAAATTTTCCCCTTAAAGATGCTATCACAGTGTGGATTCCTGCCCATCAATGTCTTTCTTGGCTTATAAATATACAGTATGATTCCTATAGTTATAATTTTGTGAAATTGTGTTCAACAATTAATAGTGACTTCAGTAATCTATGCTAAGATTCCAAGGCAGAAATAAATGTGTAAAGGATTTGAGTGTATAAGTGTAAGAAGAACTCTTTTTCTTCAATCATATTTCCTATATTCAATGTATGTACTTCACTGATTTACCACTGGAGTTATTTCTTGGATGTGTAAATAATGATGTTCTATTTAGGCCTAATGAATTCCTGTACTGTGAATATTTAAAATAAAAGAATTCAATTTAAATGTGAAAAATAGTGCTGGTTGTTTATAATACTTGCATTCAAAATCATTTACTCGAGAAGATTTATTTTCATTACATGCAAATCTAGATTCCCTATACACACTGAATTAAAATTTAAAAACCAAATAAATATATTTTACAGATTATGCATCTATTATATTATATGTGAAGTGTTATACACTCATTCGTTTCCTTAATCTTGTATTATTTTAATGGACTTGGAGCTGAAATTAAATCTATTAACGATTTGGGCTTGTGGCATGGGAGGAAATACAAGAATCTATCCAACTCTCTTCATTCTACCTTGATCTTAGATTTGAAGATGCCTCACCTTGCATCCTCACTTCTCTTCTATACTGTCCCATTTTTTTTTTATTCAGGCCTATAGATTCAACAATTACCTATAGACCAAGGTCTCAAGTGTGTCTATCTATTAAGGACTTCTCTCTAGAACCACAAACCTCAAATTTCCAAGTGCCTACTTTCATTTAATTTCCTGTAGACTCATTGCATTGGATAGCCCACTGTGAGGAGAATTCATCTAATTCCCTTTTAATTTTCATTCCCTTAATAGCACTATTACAAATTATACTGCCTAAGTCAAACTTAGAAGTCAACCTCGATTCTTTCTCTTCCTTTTCCTCATATTCACCTGGCTATGAAATATATCTCTTGACTATGTGACTATTCTTTTAGTCTACTGGTGTTGCCTCATTTAGTCAACAAGGCCTTAACATTTCTTACCTGGACTAAGCAATACCTTTTGAAAGGCTTGAAATCTATACATTGAAATCTATATTGAGAAGGCAGAGAAAAAGGTGATAGAGAAAGAGAAGTCAGCTATAGTGTTACTTAACCATTTCCACGCCCCCCCCCCAAATTATATACTTTTAGGATCTTTCCTTGGTTCCTCACTGTTTTCAGGACAAATTCCTCATTTGGTAGAAAGTCATATACATTTCCTTAAGTTTGGCTTCTACCGTTTTTTTAAGGCCTTGTTTTCTTTTCCCTTGTAACATTCTGTCATATTTGCTCTCCTGCAACAGTTTCCACACCCGTCCATACTCCAGGCACTTTCTTTCCCCAATGGACTCTCAGTATCCTTACAATTACACTGGAGTCGCACCTACTATGATTCAAAATATATTCTATATGTAATATATATTTCAGAAGGTTCAAAGATCAAGGCAGCAGATAAGGTGATCAGCATTTTCATGTAAGAAGTGAATTGCGAAATAGTTTTTAAAGATAGAATTCAGTTACATAAGCTGAGAGAATTTATGGATAGACCTTCCAATGGGGATATGAACAGTCTTAGAGGCAGGATACATTGAATAAACCTGACCGATTTTAGTCGTATGCCCGTGAAACATAGTGTTAGATAAGGCATTAAGGTATTGAAAATTAAAAAGGTAAAATATGAAGAGCTTGACACTCAAACTGATAAATACAGACTTGTCTGGTTGGTTTGAAATGATTTATATGGCAGTATGGTGTAAACTCATTGAAAATTTATAAGCAGATAGACAGTGTGAGCGAAGCCACAAAATACATCTTTCTAAAACTAAAGCGATAAAAAATGGAAAGTAGCATCCTAACATCTTATCCGTCCTCATGTCCAATTCCAATGTGTTTTAAGAAATAGTATTTCTTTTAGCACTGTGATGTAGTAGCTTGAAGTGTTGGTTCTGGACACAATTGCTCATACCCGACTACCAGCTCTATCACTGAGAAGGTGGGAAGGCTGTTTCACCTTTCTTCACCTCAGTTTTCTCCCATGGAAGACAAGAATAATAACAACACCGTACTTATAGGGTTGCTGTGAAGATGAAATGAGTTAATACACACAAAGACTTGTACAGTACCTGACACAGCAGGCACTCAATAATTCTTCGCTGTTATTTTAAAAGCAAACATTTTTCTAAACATCTTTTTTCTGTTCCTCCATCTCTATTAAACCATCTTATCCTAAAAATATCCTTCAAATTACTCCTCTGTTGTTGAATAAGGTTTTCATCACAGAGACAAGTCAGAGAACATGTTTATTAGATGTTTACTAGAGACAGGAAAAATACTGGATTTTTGATAATTTACTAACAGTAGCCAGAAACTCTGAAACAAAAAATTCCATATAGAGCAGACTCTGCCTTGGAAATTACAATATCTACAGTAAGCTGGTAATAGTGGTAACTTAGAATTTATCATACAGAAGCAGTCTGACAATCTTCCTTAAAGGAGGAAGTTTGGGAAAAACTAAAAACTCTTAATTTGGTTCTACCTTCCTTGTCTCCCCCACCTTGATCTTACACCTAAAGAGGACCTTTTTAAACTTTTTAAAATAACTTTAACAATGGATGTGTTGCCATAAACCAGCAAAATAATAAGTTCAATTCCCAGAAACCAGCAGGAACACAAATCCCTACAATACACAAGTTAGTGAAAAAGAGCAAATAGATTATTTCTGAAGGTTCAGCATACCTCTGGGATTGTCAGATACTGCCGTAATATTAAATATTGAGCACAAAGGCTATTGCCAGACCTAAAACTCAGGATTTTAATTATACAAACCATAATTGCTTCAATATAAATACTATTTTCAGAGTTTATGAGCTTAGAAGCACAAGAAAACATTTGCATGACCATTTGGCCATTCATTAAATTTGTTGACATATGTTGTTTATTTTAGTAAATGACCATGATTACAAATGGTCACCTTGCATCTGAACACTGCATCAAATGGGTCCCTTAAATCTTTGTTCCAAATTAGGCTAGTACCAAATTCTCATTCTTTGTGATGATCATTGAATAAAAATTAGGTCAGTGGTCAAAACATTTGAAAAATGCTTCACAAAATATTCCTTTTTTTTTTTTTTTAGAGTATCATAATGCACTTTCATATGTTCAGGTACCTGAGATGTCTTTCAATAAAGAATTATGTTTAATTTTATTTAACCCAGAATTTCTCAAATATATTCTGCCTTATAAACTCTGTTTTTCTGTAATGTTTATTTATCTCCCATAAAAGTAGTGGTCCAAGTAACAGCCCTTGAAAAATGCTGCTCTAAGGCCAGAGTTTTTTTTTAACTCTAATGCATTCTGGGTTCAGTATCATAAGACATTTGAGTCTGACCAGCCCTTCTTGACACCTGCTTTTGCTGCTGAATTGTAATGCACCTTTGTCTGGCCTGGACCCAGCAAACCAGAGTGGCTCTGTATTCATATCCCATGCCCATTCTGGAAATCGAAAGTCTTACCTAGAGGGAACTTCAAACTGCATAGTTAGGACATCTGATCTACTTCCGGATTTCTAGTCTAGACTCTCAATTAGGATTAACAAAACTCTAAAAATAGTTCTGTTAGTTATTTGCCAAAACACATGATCCCATCCAATTCCTTTATTACACTACCTAATAAGACTATTTCCTAGAACATTATATGAAATAACAAAGAAAATTAAAAGCTCATCTTATATCTTGGAATTTGTGAATGTTGAGGGAAAAAAAAATACGTTAATCTTGAATTCAGTACAAAGCACAGACTGACAATGAGTTATATTAAGCAAAGTCCTTGATCCTCCCCCACCCCATACTTAATGATCTCCAGCCTCAAATGTCTTTTACATATGGTCTCTAATGTAAACGAACTCCAAACCAAACTATGTCTTTCATGTATGTATGTCCATATGTGTACATGATAGTATTAATTTCTTAATTCTGTCTTTAAGAACGTATTCTCACATTTAAATTCTAAAGATTTTACAGCTTGTAAGGTGGCTATCCAAGTCTACTTCCTCAAGTGGTGGTTCATCAACCAGATTATAGTTTCAATCTGAAGTAAAAATTAAAATGCTAATATATTTTTCCCAGTGTTTTAGAAAACTGTAGAATTAGTGTTTAGATTTTCTGGTGAATGAAGCCGCTACAAGATAATTTTCAATGTTTGAAACAAAATTCACCAGTTTTTGCACCCTAGACTCTCAATAGTAACTTACAGTAGGAAATATGCAGAAAATCTTTATTCTTCTTAAAAATTAAGAGCAACCATTGAATTTTTGTTGCGGTATTTATTTGTTTTACCTACATTATTCAGAAATCTTTACACAGCTTGTTACAATTATTTAACTATGGCTTTCTAAATACTGCATGATTTCATAAGGGGTACTCTCTTGATAGTAACTATAATTTGATGGCAAAGTCATTTCCAGTTTGGCCCCAATTCATGTGATTTTCTTAATTTGTAAAATTTGCCTATAGAGTCCTAATATTTAATTCGTTTCAAGCAGTTAAGATGTTCTAATAGCACACCTCTAGGCCATATTATTATCTTGTTTATTAATTAAATTTAAGGCAAAATACAAAATTTACCATTTCATTAAAATAGGTTAAGCAAGCATGTTAATAATCTCTGTTGATACTACCTTTAGTTTTGTTATTAAAGTTATTTCTTGATTTCTAACTTTATCTGTAATGTATAAGCCTATCATGTTTCTATCTAAGGTTCTAAATAAAGGGTAAGGTTTTTTTTAAGCTTATAATTATTTGTCAAATAGTTAAAAATAAATCTCAAGTTTGCATGGATTTATTGATCTACACTTTTGCAATTTGAGAATATAGGTCTTTACCAAATCTTTTCTTGGAATAAAATTTGTGACTGAATTATTTCTGGAAAAAAAAAAAATTCTAATAAGATAAAGCAACAGGAGCTTAAGCAAGCAAAAAGAACTTAATGAAAACATTTTGAAGAATGTTTAAAGAACCCAGAGCACCAGGCCCCTTGAGAATTTAGAAACAGAAGTGGGAAAACCTGCTGGAACCTCAGCCATGCTGCATGGTGTGAGCATGTTTTGTGTGAGTACAGAGACCGGCGTACGTGTCCTAATGTGTGGCTCTGCGTACCTGTGTTGTGTGGTGGGGTGGGAGAGGGGAAGTTATTTTCTTTCTCTTGGCTTCATGCTTCCTTCTTCTCTGGGCAGATAGGATTGTTGTACATCTCAGTGTACCTGGAGGGAGATGAAAACTGCAGTCCAAAGTTTACAACTTGGATCCAACCATATACAGGCATTAACTGGCTCTTGCTTAGTAAGTTTAACTATCCCTTCTCCATGTGAGTACTCTGGTGGCTGCTATATCCAAAATCTGTGTAACAGTCATCACAAAGTTTGTATTCCATAGTGATCCCAAAGTTCTTACTCCAATATAAATCCCGTGGTCAAATGTAAATGATAAAAATAGTAAATATATATTAAGGGCTTTCAATAAGCCAGGCAATATTCTAAATATTTGATATGTTATTTTACTTAATCTTTATAACATTCTACAGTTCTACCATTACCTCTATTTTTCCCAGCCATTTCTTTGGGACACTTGGGACACTCATCCAAGGTTACATAATTTGAGTCTAGGCCATCTGTCTCCAGCGCCTCAGTGTTAAACCACTAAGCTCTACTTTTTGGAATCACTAGGTTAAATGAGGTTGAACCAGTGATTAACTTTTGCTGCAGGATTTCCTGCTACCTTAATAATTATTGTGAATTAGGAATTTCCTAGAGCAAGATATACCATAGAGTTCCCAAAATGTATATAATGATCAATTTTTTTATTTTCATGAATACCTAATGGCACTAAAAGAACATTCTTTGGGGAATGTTACTATAACTTGATATTCATTATGAGTTAATAGAATAATACATAAAAAAATTGAACCATAAGGAAAATTAGAGAAAAATTAAATGTACTTATTTTTGGTTTAATTTCATTTGGTTATAGGATTCTCTTCTTATAGATTCTAAAATTGATGAATGTATTGACATGGAAAGACAAAATCAAATTGTGTGTATACAGTCAAACTCCTTCAATTATTTTTTAAAAATCAATGGTAAAGAAAGAAAGTAGCTCATTTTCAGACAAATAAATGTAAAGAAAATGTTACCTAGCAAGTTACCCATGTGTGAGACATAATGCTTCAAGAATTGAAATGTCCAAAAAAATAGAAACTTGGGGAGGGTATAATTTAGTTAACTTCTTTGGTGATAAATTCATAACAAATTCAAAATGGTAGCAAAGGAAGTAATTTCTTTATAGAATTACTGTATGAAAAACAATCACTATCCACTCTCACAAAATTTTTATTTATTTATTCAACAATAATTCATTTATTCAACAAACATTCGCTTAGTACCTGCAAGGTGTAGGAAACTGTCCTTTGTTTTTAGAAAATGATAGATGGGTAAGATACAAATTCTGTTTTCATATCTCTCATGATTTATCCTCAGGTAGATAATTCGTGAGGTCAGGACAGAAATTGCATTCAGAGGAGGGGAGAAATGCATATGAGAAGATGAAGAAAGTCTACAGGGTGAGTTGGCATTTTCACCAAGCAGTAAAGATATTAGGAAGAGAAAGAAGTGACTCCTAGGAAAGAAGAACATAATGGCTTCAACACAGAGAAGGGGAAGTACAGAGAAAAAATAAATAATTCAGTTTAATTGTATCCTTGTGTCTATAAAAGGAGTAATAAGTAGTGAGATATACAGGGTTGGCAGAAACAAGAGCAAAACCCTGTGCTGGGTCAGAACTTACCAAGTAGGCAGTGCGATGTGATGATTATGAGCATGGGCTGTGGAGCAAAATCTCATTCAGAATTCAGTATCAGTGGCTCTTGACTGGGAGCAGTTTTGCTCCCCAGGGCACATTTGGAAATATCTGGAGACATATTTAGTTGTCATAATTATTTAAATGTTGTAATATTGTGATAATTTAAATATTTAATAAATTTAAATTAATTAAAATATTAAATAAATATAATATTTAATATTGTAATCATTTAAAAGATTTAAAATAATACTACATTAATATTTAAGGCAGTGACATTATAATTGTAACACATGGTTTATTGACATTTAAAAGAAAAAATATCATATCTTTCATTTCCGAAATCAGTGGACTAAATATTTTAGAAAAACTCTTCTAGTGAACATTACTAAAAAAGATGAATGAAATATAAAAATCATCTTCCAAAAATTACCAATTAATTGGTAATAAGGAATTAAAATGCTCAGACACTGGAAAAGATGTGAATCCAGAGTTTTTAGCAATTGGAAAAATTTTGCCTTATATTTGCATTATCTAAACACAAATTGTTTACCACCAAAAGCTGCTACTATTTATTTTATGCACTTTTAACATCATTATAAATCTTGGATGACAAAAATGAGCCTCTCAGACCCATGAAATGTGTAATCTTGCTAAACTTCACTATATGCTTTGGTCTGGGATCCAAAAAGCCATGTCTCATAATTAAGAGGAAAGAAGGAACCACCTTTGTATGGATTGCAGCCAGGTCATCTGGGTGGATCAGAAAACTTCAAACTCAAATCTCAGTGTTAAGTCATACACAATAAGAGTGACCCTAGAGACCCAAAAGCAACGGCAATCTTTTTTTAAAGAAAATCATCCTGAGTTATCAATTATTTCTATAAATAATTTTCATGATACAGTGTCCATTACACAGAAATAAGCAGACAAATGAGCAGTAGGAGAGGTTTTATAAATCATGTCGCTGTACATTTTTGAAATTCCTTGTAAGTAAAAACAAAAAAGATAAAAGTAAATGATTGCACAAGTAGAAACACAGATTTTAAACATAAAGATACATTTATAATGTATATTTATTAATGAGAGAAAACAAAGTCTGGATATAATGTGTCAAAATAAAAATAGTTTTATTATGGTAGGGACAATATTGGTGATTTAAAGTTTTTTAAGGTCTGTGTTACATTCATTTTAATAGGAAAAAAAGGCACTCCACTTGATCTGTTTCTTACAAGGTAGATTTTCTCTCTTTAAAATGATTAATTCTTTGAAATAGTTTTCTATTAATAATGACTAATTTGCACAAATTCATCTATATTCTTTTTTTTTACCTCCTAATTTCATTAGGGATCTGAAGTACAGATTACAGCCAGGCATAGAACAGTGTGAAAACCTGAAGTAGAAGATGATCTCATTAAGATGACATTTATCAGCTGAGCTAAGTGGTCATGAATATGAATGCAGCAGAGACACTGACTGAGAAAGTTTCTGCTGTGGTGGTTGCATTCTTCAATGCTCACAAAAGAGTATGAAAAAAGTAAAAGAAGCAATGATAATAAAAATCTGTGCACAGTTAAATATCCATAGAAATTTGTGTCCATAATCTTGGTCAATTGATTCTGCTTGGAACTGTAGATCCTTAAATATATTTGCTTCCTTTGAAATCTTATTTCATTACAAGTAAAAATGAGTCTCAAGATGCAGTTTTTTTAGCATTAATATTTTAGTCTCTCTTTGTTTCTCTCAATATGAGGGAAAATCTTCACAGCTTCTTCATCTGCATTCACAGTAGCTTTACCAAATAACTTTGGGGAAAACTTAGTGCTTCTGGAAACTACTAAACAAACCATCAACTACCTTTGCATATTGCAAAAATTATCTCTTTAACTACATGAATGCTTATTTCTGTATGCTTCAAAGATGTTTGTACACTAGAAAAAATCACTAAGAAACCAACTTCACTTGTCCATTTTTTTTCTCAATATTCCTTTTTTTTAATTTATTATTTTTTATTTAATAGAGTTGGTATATATTGTATTATTTTCAGGGGGACAACATAGTGATTCCACATTTATATACCTTACAACATAATCACCACACAAAGTCTAGTAATCATCTGTCACAGTGTAAACTTACCACAATTTTATGACAATATTACCCTTCACCCATCTCCAAACCCACCTCCTCTTTGGCAATCATCAGTTTGATCTCCGTTTTCTCTGAGTCTGTTTTTGTTTTTGGTGTGTTTGTTTGTTTTGTATTTTTTGGATTCCACATATAAGTGAAAACATAAGGTTTTTGTCTCTCTGTCTTATTTTACTTAGCATAATACCCTCTAGGTCCATCTATGTTGTTTCACTTGCCAATTCTATATGGATATCATTTCTCTATTTTCCAGTCAGCAGTAACCTTATTTGCATTACAAAGACACACATTCAAATCACTTCAGCCATTCTAATAGCTTATTCATCTCAACATACTATATTGTAATGCATTATAAGCTCATGGATTTTTTTTTGTCGGCTTCACACAAGTTTTCTAAATCTCCCCCTGTGTAAACTTAGAAATGTTTATCACTTACCAAATAGGAGAACATGTGTTTATAGTATTTAATGTAGTAAAACTTTTATTGTCATCATCATTAACTTCTTTAGAGGAAAGATGAATTTCTAGGTAAACCAAACCTATCAGAGATAACTAGCTTTTTCAAACACTACCATATTGGATATGGATTGCTTTTACATTGCATCATTAAATTTGTTTTGTTTATCAACATTATTAAATTTGTCTTTGTTAGAAATATAGTGTTAAACAAAACAAATATAGTGTTAAACAAAACAAATATAATGTTAAACAAAAAGTTATTTCCAGAACTTTTGGAAGAAGTTGATTTTTGAAAGGAATGCATAGATTCAAATTAATATTAACATTAATGCTTACTTACTAATGGGTGACACAAAGTTATCATTTACAAATAATGATTAAACTGAACTGAGAACCTAACTTAGGAATACACATAACTTAGAAAACATTGACCAATTCCAATTTATAGTCAAAGATAAAATCTTTACTACAAATGGAATCTAAAGACAATTGACACATTTATAGAATACTTTGATGCCATATACTTCACAAAGTAATCTTCAAAAGTTATAGAACAAGCACTCGAGTAAAGACAAAAGGTAATAAATAACATAAAATAGCAAATGGTCACATTAAAACAGAATAGGTACTCACTGGTTAATAATGTTAAGAATAATCTCCAGCCATCTAGTTCAACTCCTTCATTTTACAAATAAATTAGAGTTCAAAGAAGTCAAGTGATATTTTCAAGGTTACATAGTCCATGGTTGCTGCAATCAGTACTAGTCTCTGAATTTCCAGTGTTATGCCTGTTCATCACCTATATCACGCTTTATGTTGTGTCAAATAAGAGGAGACACAAAATGGAGCATGTTATAAAAGGTGTCAAGGCCAAATTTTAGCTACAAGGAATTTTCGTTGTCATTAGTAAATCAGTTATATTCAATAGGTAGCCCATGGCAAATTAAAATATCTCATGTATTACATACTGACTGCCATTATTATTATTTTTTTTTAATTTCAAGCCCGATGTAGCCAAAATTCCACATGAATATAATTTTGATTATTTTTAAAAGCTGGTCATTTTAATGAAAACAACCAATTAATTTATTCATTAGTCTTCTGTGCTTTGGTCAATAATCAGCATTAAGCCTTATATTTATTACATATGAGTGCATGAACAAAATTATATTCTTACTTAATTAGGGAATACTTGTTTGATTCTTTACTACAAAAATGTCTGTAAAGACTGAAAAATAAGGTGATAAACTCAAAACATTAATCCAATTATATTTTTTATAGCTAGAAGAGACATTACAGATTATTGACTTTCAACATCTTAATTTATTAATGAACAAACTGTGATGAGAGATTTTTCACAGCTATAGGGTTTTTACGGCAGGAACAGAAATACTATTCTTCGATATTGCTTATTCTTCCCAGAGATGGTTCAATATACTTTAACATACGTATCTGAAAATTTAGAGCCCCAGGATTGGGTTGTCAAATTGATAACTGTACAACTATACACCCTGAATGATTTTATTGCTAATGTTTCCAGAAGGAAAACATTTTAATCTAACTTGAGAAAGTGTAATAAATAAAATAGGATCTTAGACATTCCAGTGCAGCTTATCTTAGCTTCCCACCTTAAGTTACATTTACTGAACCTGCTAATACACATCACAAGCCGAGTTCCATCCTAGAAGGAAGAACAAGCATGATGATTGAAATAAAACAAGAAGCGATAATAAAAATGTGAATATAAGTGTAAATAATTCTTTTAAGGAGAAGCTCTATATGTAAAAGGTAAAAGTGTGTTTTTTAGAAGGAATAAATATATTACAAATATATTACAACAGATTAAAGAGAAACTCAAGGAGCATAATTTACTAGAAACAAAATGCAAAGAAATATGTAACCACAAACAGAGAACTCCTTTCATGCATATAATTAGCCTGGAGGTTCTGGTGAGACATAAAAATGAGGATAAAAAGACATCTTTAATAAAAGATAAGGAAAATCACTTTCTATTTAAACTCATATGGCAAAATTGGTAAGCTTAGGGCTTTCTATACATCTAGGGTTCCCAGAACCACGGGTATGACAAAATGAGAAAAAAAAAAATCCTCTACTAACACCTTAAGTTGTAAACACACACACACACACACACACACACACACACACGAGGGTGGGGTAAACAGTTGTGCACACATTTACTTTCCTAAGGCTAGAAGGAAGTTGTCTAGAATGATCTCTTGTTACTAGAACTCCCAAGTGTCACCATCCACTTTCTAATCCATTTCCTTTCCTTAATCTATTTTGGTCTACCCTCTCATGAACTAGTCCAAGATTCTAAAAATTTGCCCACATTCTGGTAAGTTACTTCAAATCTATCAGTGTCACGACATTAAAAAAATAAAAATTAAAAATAAAAAATGAAGCAGTAAACTTCGTTAATGAGTCAGAAGGAACAATATCAACACACAGATATCCATCTGTTCATCACAGACTTCTTTCTAACTTAAAAAAAGTTACTGAAAATCATAATTTAAAGAATACTGAATTAGGAATAACTGGAAAATAATTTAAGCTTTCAGCTATATAAATAGTGGGCTATTTTTTAACAAAGTTTAATTTAATCTTTGCCTAGAATTAATAAGTATTATATAAAATTTGGCCTGATGTTCATTGGTATTATGATAAATTAAAATTCATGTATCTATAGATTGTCTTCACACGCAGGCAACAGAATAAACAACCCAGCTTCACACACATTCTACAGTTGTGGATTGTTCTAGAATATGGAAACAATCTTTTTTTGGCTCAGGATGGCCTAGGGTATATAACTTTGTTAGAAGTTGTCATTATGCCTGACTGGAAATGCAGAGCACTCCCCTATTTTATAAATTTTCGTAAAAACTACCCTGGACAGTAAATCCAAACATTTCATTTTTCAGATGCAGGAACTAAGGCCTTTAACTGGAGGATGTATGTAGACATCACAGGTCAGTTACAGACTAGCTGAAAAACATTCTACATCTTATATCCTCCTAACCATCCTACATTGCTTCTGTACTGATATGTAACACTTCATTCAATGGCTCACATTATTCAATGTGTGGTTGAGTTTCTCCATTCATTTTTGATCTGGTAACCTTGAGATTTTACACCACTTAAGTTTTATTACCTGGAAATTACATCTAATTTATCTCCACAAATACATCGAAATCGAATAAATGAAATGTAAATCAGTAATCAGGTGGCTTTAAGACTGCCTTTTAATTAGACCTGTGGTAATTTGTCTAACAAATATATCACTATGCAATCAAATCAATGTATACAATAAATTCTAAAGTGGCTCCTCCGCCATTGGAAGACTGTAAGACACTCTGCATTCCACGTAGTATGAACGCTCTCTCTGTTCTGCAAATTTTCTCATTAGTGAGTTAGTAACTAACTCGAGTTACATGCACATCCTCCCTTTTGCATGCATAACCCGAAGCCACAGCATGACCAAGAATTTCCCATGTAGACTTTGAGTTATGCCTTCTGCTAGTAATATCTTGCCTAGCCTGCCAGCCTTTCTGTTATTAAAAATTCTCATGGGCTTATTCATAAACTGCCTCAAAGGGCTTCTTTGTCAGCCACATCAATCCACCTGATGGAGATGATGGCAGAAGTTGGCAGAAGGAAAAAATCGATCAATGGCTCCTTCTTGTCCAAGAGACTCCAATACAGAGACAAAAGTATCCCATAAATTAATCCTTTCTAAGTGCATGAAACTTCGTAAACCTGAACAAAGCAGGGTGTAATGGCTGGTCTGTCTTCAGCTCTCAATGCATTTGCAATCTGAATTTCCTTTCCTCAGAGGTATCTTTAGGAAAATGGAGTTAATGTTCGTGTCTTCCACCAAATCAGTTCTGTCCTTCAAATACACTTTACCTCAAAATGTTTAAGATACCATACTCTGTCAGCTACCACAGACTTTTGACTGTTGGTTCTACTGGTAACTTTTATCAAAGCGTACTCCTGGGCTGCATTTTCTTGAGTCAGATAAAAAATGTCATTGCCTTGTATTAATTTTTAGTAATAGCTGCAGATTTCATTAACTTTAACATAGAATGGAGCTTTTATATTCAATCCAGAATAGTATTTATTTAAAGTGCAGTATGTTACTACTATTACTATCATTATTGCCTATATTTAAAACTATCGTTTATGATGAGCACACCATGTGTGTGACACACTATGCCAGGCCTCCCATTTACGTTATCCTATTTACTACAAAAAAGAAATCCTATGGTGGATATTTTTGCCCCATTTTTCAGATGTAGAAACTGAGCTTCAAAGAGGTTAAATTGTCTAAAGATAACTCGGCTAATTAACTGGCAGAACAGAACTCAGGTTTATTTGACTCCAATATCCCATCTATTCAGCTATGATGATCTTCTCCAAAGGGTGTGAAAGTGTCTTATGTTAGGATTCAAGGCCTCTGTTTTCCCACTTCATTTCATTATAGATTTAACACGTATTTTCTGAGACTTTAAATGCCCCATAAGATGCAGAGAAACATCTAATTCTTACCCTCATGGAGTTTACAAACTCATAATCACACCAATAAATAGAAATTGCCAACTGTGACAAGTGTTATAAAGAATGAGTAGAGTCACAGGAAGACAGTATGCGCAAATCTCTGAGACTGGGGAAGTGGGGGTGTGTGTAAAAGACATTAAAAAAAAACAAACAGAAAAAGGCTCAGTGACTAACGCTTGACTGGGGACAAGGTAAGGCTGAGTCGAAAGAACCTCTGTGAACACAGAGAGAGGACACTGCCATGGTGAGGAAATGGAGTCCTGCCATGAGTCAGGAACTCTGTCAGATTGCTCACATCAACCCGCACAATTAACTCTCACAACTGTGTGTGGAAGGATGAAGTATTAGCCTCATCTTACCTACGTGGAAATGAAAATTACGTGACTGCTCAGGCACAGAGCCAGGAAGCAGAAGGGCTGAGAGTTGAATTCCAGTGCACTACACCTGAAAACCAGCACATTTTCACCATGGTACAGTGCTTGGGGATTGTCTACTAGGCAGGTTGCTTCAGAAAAACACACACAGGTAATCTTCAGCTAAAACTTTAAAGCCGATTAAGAACTGTTTTGTGACGGCCGCATTGAAAGAAAACCTCTTGAAATGACAGGAAATGAAGGATGAAGGACTTATCAAAAGTGAAAATATATATTTTTTAAATTATCACTGACACCAAATAATGCTTAGATGAGAATTACAACCAGAACATAAATCCTTGCCTGCCCACTCCTTTTTTCATTCTAAACTCCAATGCAAT
This sequence comes from Eonycteris spelaea, assembly GCA_003508835.1. NCBI lineage: Eukaryota > Metazoa > Chordata > Mammalia > Chiroptera > Pteropodidae > Eonycteris > Eonycteris spelaea. The sequence continues at coordinate 15,414,434 of PUFA01000018.1, read as the reverse complement.
GCACACCTTTGAAAGGATTCATTCTAATCACGTGTCTCAGGGGACGCTGCCAGTTTCACTGTGGTTCTCCCAAATTGCTGCGGACTGTAACCTAAACACATACAAAGTAATTGTGTTAATAAGGATGAATACAGCTGCAGATATTTCAAAATGAGGAAGAGCAACTGCGTAGCTATTGAAATAAATTCATTTCTCCTTGCATCATGAAGTTTGAATTGGGAAGTATGCCTTGCTTCTGTGGAGCTTTCCAGTACATCTCGAAACTAAAATAAAAGTGTTTACACAAGACCTATATCCTAAACTCATACGATGCCTTGTCAGAAATCCTGTGCTTGTTTGTGTAAGTGTCTTCAAAAACACAGCACAGGAGTGTTGAGATCACGGCCTAAGTTGCTTTGAATCCCTCTGGAAACTCTCCAACAGGCCTCCAGGTGCCTAAACCAGTGCTGTTGCTGAAATAATCTTTCTTCCTACAGTCATTTTGGAAAGCCTTCCTCATTCCTCAAGGTCTAGTGTAAATAGTGAATATTTTTTAAAGTTTCCCAGATGTCCTACTCAGAATTCTTTCCTCCGTATACTCTCATGGGACTGTTTTTTGCCTCTATTATATTATACCTATTCCACTGTGACATATCAGAAATGTGTCCCACTATACAATAAATTCCTGAAAGTTGCAAATGACACATTTCTTCTCCTCCTCTCCCACTTTCCCTGCACAGGATACTGTATAAAAACTATATTTTTGACTTATAGACTTTTCTTATCTTTTAGGATCTAATTCTATACAGCCATACATTTGTTTTCTTATTTACAACTATGTATCATATGTATATGACTTTTGGAGATAAATCCTACAATGAAAATTACAGCATAGTCATCATAGGGATAGCTGAATTTTTTATTGCCTTTACATAGTGCCTACCACAATGCATTTATTCCACTTTAAATTCTGAATATCCACACACAGAAATAAGCAAAACAGTATTATAGTCAAACTAGACCACTCTCTAGATTACGGGCACCTGCACATGTTCTCAATTCTGTTCCTTTCTCTGGACAGTTAACTCACTAATATTGCTTGAATAATTATGAAATAGAGATCAGGAATCAAAAAATTCTCCAGAATTACTTGGAGAATAAAACAATATAATCTCTAACAGACATACCTAATTGCTATAAACCTGATCGGAACCTTGGAAATTGTGGGAGAACCCCTTTGTTTTGTAGATGATAAAACTGAAGCAAGAGGAACTATGAGAATTGTTGGACAGTAATTTAATGATAAAAACAGGACTTGCAACTCCCAGCCTGCTAATCTCTAAGGTCTGATATTTACAAAATATAAAATACTAGTTTTAATAACTTGAGAATGTATTTCCACAATTCTGGAATATTTGGGTTAAGTATTTCTTTTTTATTTTTAAAAATCAAGTTGATTTGGGTGTAATTTATGTGCCAGAACTGACAGCTATTTTAATCGTGCATTGTAATGAGTTTTGAAAATGTGCAGAGCTGTGTAACCATCATAAGAAGATATATACCATTTCCCTCTCACCAAAATATTTCCTTAAGCCTATTTTCAGTCATTCTCTACTCCAATTGCTGGGCCCAGGTAACCATTGATATACTTTCTGTCATCATAAATAGTTTTGCTTCTTCTAGAATTTCGTATAAACAAAATCATTTGGTAAGTAGCCAAATGATTTTGTCTAGATTTTGTTTCACTTAATTTGAGATTCATCTATGTTGTTCCTTATATCAGTAGTTGATTTATATTTTTAATTAACAAAACTCAAGATTTTATTTAGGTTTCACCAGTTTTTCCATTTATATCGATTGATCACTATAAATTTAGAGGGAGAGTAAATAAACTGCACTGGTTTGGTAAAGAGTATAGCTTTGGGGTGAGACAAAATTCAAACTGGTGTTAATTCTCGTTTTAACTCATACTGTCTAAGCATGACTCAGGGACTTTATTTATTCCTCTGGGCTTTAGATTCTTCATCGGTGAAATAAGGATAGCAATCCACAACTCAGAATTGTTTTTTAAGATTAAAATAAAAACTACATATGCATGTGTAGTATTTATAAATACTACTTATGAAAACTCAATAAATGGTAGCTAAATAAATTTATAAAATAAATAGGAGAAAATACAAAAGACTATTTATATAAATTTGCCATGAGACACAAAGAATTCTCAAAAAAGAAAATTAACAGAATGAAGGCATCAACTAACTAATTCAACAAATACTTATTGAGTGACTACTTTGTTCCAGGAACTGATACTAGGAATTCAGTATTGCCTTCACAAAACTTACATTCTCATATGAAACAGAAAATTCACTAAGATTATATATATGTATATGTATGTATACATATATGTATGTATATGTATGTATACATATATATGTATATGTATGTATATGTGTGTATATATATATTATTGTCACATGGTGATGAATACAATGAAGAAAAATAAAGCAAGTTAAGGAAATAGTGGTAAAGGCTGCTTTATAATATTGGATAGATAAAAACTTATGTGAGATGACAATTGCACACTTGATTTATGTCTGAATGGATTGAGGAACAAAGTCATGATTTGGGTGAAGATCATTCAAACCCAAATGAAAAGCAGTTTAAAATGCCCCAAGGCCAATGTAAATTGAGTATGTTGGAGGAAACTCAAAGCGTTCCATGAGGTCGAAGTAGAGAAAACAAAAGTAACAGTTGTAGGAAATGAGATGGAGAAGTAGCCAGTAGCCTATTCATATAAAGTTGTACAGGCTTTAAATTCTATTCTAAATATGATGATTCACAATGAAGCATTTTCAACAGGTAAGTCATATGATCTGGCTTATATTTTAAAAGACACCTGCATTTTTCATTTCTAGTATAATGACAGAGAAGATATAAAAAGAAATACATCCGGATACAGCACATTATTTAAAGAAAAAAGAAAAAACTAGAAGCAAAGTAAGGGAAATCCACCAAGGTCAGAAACAATAAGGACCTATTGCTTTGAACTTTGGTACTGCATTACCATGGAATTGTCTGTCCATCCCTGGTAGATGAGAGCTGAGATTTAACAAGCTGAGTGAACTAATGACAGGTGAATAAAACTGGGAAGTCTGATTGGAGAACAATGAAAGCATCTGGAGGCCCTAGAGCATTGCTCAGTGGATGAGCCAGAAAAGAAGCTCCCAGATAGGGAGACAGGAAGAAAAACTAAGATTTGAACTTGACTCTGGACTTCGTAGTAATGAAGGAAAACAATACCAATTTAAATTAAAAATCCACATTCACACAGGTTTGACTCTGCTTTCATACTAACCAAATGGGCCCCCAAACAGTTTAAGCTGAAAATTTACTACTATGTTTTTAGTATTTCCAAGCAGCAGGTAAAAGCAAATGGATCCATAGATTTCAAAACTCAAAGAACTGCCACATAGTTTTGGGGAATGTGAGTTTCTAACAAAAACTTACTAATAAGGAGACAAGCTAACATTAAGATCATCAGCAAAAACAACAAACTACAGAATCTGCCCAAAATAGAAAGCAGTTGTTAGAATTATCTACTACTAAATATGAAATAAATATTTTTAATCTGTACAAACAACTAAAGGAGAGAATTAAATATATGATGAAGAATCTATCAAAATCAGGAGATAGATTCAAAAACAAAACAAAACAAATATAACTATCGACACAAATACACAAACAAAAGCAGTGTTAAGGGTTAACAAAGTCTATAAAGAGCTGAAAAAACTGAAAAATGAATCTAACAAAATTACAAAGTAAACAACACAGAGATAAACAAAATTTGAAGGAAAAATAAGAGGTTCTGATATAAGACTTATGGGAATACAAGAAGGAAGGAAGAAAAAGATAATAGTTGAGAATTCTCCAAAATTACAGAAAAAATTTGCAAATTGGGAATTCGAATGAAACTGAAGCAGGGGAAATTAAAAAGAAATCCATACCAAGTCATATTGTACTAAAAATGCAAAACATAAAAGACAAAGAGAAGGTATTACAAAATCTATTAATTTTTAAAAAGATTGTATACAAAGTTAATACAAAGTAAACAGATAGCTAATTTTTCAATAACTATAATAAAATATTGAAGAATGCTATGCTATATTCAGATATGAGAAAAACTGTCAAATTAGAATTTTGTATCTGATAAACAATCTTTCAACAATAAGACTGAAATAGAGATATTTTTAGAATCCCAGAATAATTTGCTGTAACTGGTTCACAAAAGAGAGTTCTAAAGTATCTACTTAGGAAAGAAAGAAAATGATGAAGAAAAGTGTCGGTCAATAAAAAAAATGATGAGCAAAGACCAAGGACAAGTTGGCTAATAAAATTATACAAGTATTGACCACATGATACAAATTATAATGCCATATGTGTATAGAATATAAATGTAAAATATAAGGACAAGAAAAATGTATATATGTATAAGATATCAACCACAGAAACCAGTATAGCCATATTCATATCAGACAAAATAGACTTTAAAAAAACTTTATTAAGAATAAAAAGATTTAAAATATATTGTAAAGTTCAATTCACACAAATATAAAATATTAAATCTTTGTAAATTTAAAATATTCAAAATGCATAAACTGAAAATTTATAAACTCAAGAATAAATTGATGAATATACCAAATTAATGAAGTAAGCAGACAAATAATATCTAAAAAATCAAAGATTTTTAAAAAATCAATCAAATTGCTCAACTCGGTTGGCACATAGAACCATGACAATAAACAACTGGAGAAAAACTGTTTTCTAGGCACATGAAACATTTTCAAAACTGATAATTTAGTAGGCCAAAAAAATAAATTTTAACACATTTAACAGAATCTGTATCAAGCAAATATTTTATGGACTACAATGTAATTAAGTTAGGAATTATAACAGTAAGTTAAAAACAATATACTTAAAATTTTTAAATAAGGTTCTTAATAATTCGTAATTGAAAAAAGAAACTATAAAGGACAGAAAATAATCAGAATTGTACAATTATAAAAATATTTCCTTTAATTTAATAAGATACAGCCTAATCAGTACTTAGGAAAATTTTAACCTTTAATATTAATTTTTGAAAAAATATAAAGCTAAGGATTAATGAGGCACATATGAAATTTGAAAAGAAAAAAGAAGAATGTATACTTAATACATATGAGAAGAAATGAAAGAAATAAAAAAATTTTAAATTACATTAGAGAGGATAATCAAGCCAGTTTGACTGTTGGTAAAACTAGTAAAATTGCCAAAGCTTTTGCAATATTCATCAAGAAATAAAAGAGAAAAGAACTGGTTAGTCATCCATTAGGATTGAAAGGGAACATAGTTTCAAATTGAGTTGAGATTAAAACATGGCAGAAAATTATTATGAATAATTTTAAGTGAATACTTTTGAAATTTAGGTAAAACAAGTAATTTATCTTAAATATAATTAACAATATTTCCTCAAGGAAAAATATAAAAGCTTGTATTGTCTTAGTAAGAAATTCAATCAGTTAAAAATTGCTCAGCAAAGAAAATATGACTAAATAATTTAATAGCTGAATTTTACCAATTTTTTAAGAAGTAGATTTTTCTATTTTACCTAAAATCCAGTGAAGATAGAAGACAGAATACTCTGACTCATTCCAAGAAGCTGGTATGATCTTGATTTCAAAGCCAAATATGGACAATATGAGATAAACTATAGGTCAATATTTCTCATCGTTGTAGATATAAAAATGAAAACAACTTCAAAGATACACTTATAAAGTAATTAATAAGTATGTTCATTTCAATAATAGATAATGAGAAGTCAAATAATTTTTTACCATATTAACAAGTTAAAGGGAGAAAACAAATATTATTTAAATGAATGCAGGAAAAACATCATTATAATTCAAATATATTTGTAATTTAAGAAGTAAATAGTCTTAGAAAATAGGAACATAAGGAATTTCCTAGTTCTAATAAATGATATCTGCAAAAAGTGCATCTATCATGTTCCAAAATTAAAAATTTAAAGTGTTCCTTTAAAATTAGGTCTTCTTCATTATAAATTCTACTTGACATTTTAACTAGTACAACTATGAAAAAAAGACATAAGGATTGGATGAGAGGAAAGATCTGTAATTATTTGCAGATGATATAATCTTCTATGTAGAAAATCCTCAAATATTTAAAGGCAAATTATTGGATTTTATAAGGGAGTATGGAGGTTTACAAAATATAAGGTTATATAAAAAGACAGTTACATTTTATTAAAAGAATTTAAAAATCCAACTTGTTAGGAATAAATCTACCAAAAGATATACAAAATTTTATTTAAAAAGTTACAAATTTATTGAAATAAAAGACCCAATGGAAGACATATATCAATTTATAGATAGTAAAAAAACAGTTAATGCCATTTTAACAACAAAAAATGGAATTTTTCATGGTACACGACCAGCTGATTTAGAATTTTTGTGGAAGAAAAAAGGGCCAAGAATAGCCAAGACTCTAGAAAGAAAAACCCAAATAGAAGACATACCTTATCATATATCCAAGTTTTGAAACTTATTACAAAGCTATAATGATTAAGATGGATTGTTATTGGCACAGAAAAAGACAACTGAATCAAAACAAACAAACAAAAATAGAGAACACACAAACAACATGTAAACATATAAGTTTGCCAAATGACAAAGATGACATTGAAAATTAGTAGGGAAAAGATGGCATACTCAAGAAATTGTATAAGTTTAAGATGTATATACCTGATAACTCAGCCTTCCACCTCTAGGTATCAACTTAGAAAAACTCTCATATATTAATCAAGAGGTATGGACAAGAACAATCAAGGAATCATCGTTTCTAATAAAAAAAAATTGAGATAAATAAATTAATGAGTAAATGAATGAGTGAATGAATAAATGAAAACAGCCAAAATGTCCATCCATATAGAATGCATAAACAGATTATAACATATTCTTAAAATGAGATAATAAATGGCAATTAAATGAATAATTTACAGCTGTATATACCAATATGAAAGGTCCTCACAGCATTATTTCAAACAAAAATGCATTGTTTAAAAATGCATATGTACATGGCAAAACCTTTGAGAAAAGTAAGAGAAATATTAACACAAAATTCTGAATAGCAGCTGCCTTGGTGGAAAAAGGATAATGCACGCAAAAAGGGCATGCAAAGATTTCAAATATTTTTCTAATATTCTATTTCTTAAGCTAGTTGGTGGATATAGATGTGTTTATTTTTTATTTTAAAAGTATACATATAGTACATTTGAAGTATAAATTTTATAATATTTTATTTACTACTTTATATTAAAATGGTAACAAAAATAAATGTGTCACTTTGGCTGAGGTGTAGAGAATGGCTTGCGTGTGGGTAAAGGTATAAGCAGATATACCAGTAGTCTAGGCAGAAGATAATGATGGCTCAGGAAAAGATGGTAGAGGTGATGGTGGTGAGAAAGGAATGATTTAGGGAAATATATGATGGTCAAGTCAACAAAAGCTGCTGATGTGAGGTGGTTAGTTAAAAGAGGAATTGAAAATGGTATGAATTTTTTGGCTTAAGAAACTGAGTAAACGGTGAGAGTTTAACTACTTAAAACTCAAACAATATACAGAAGTTAAAAAATAAGAAATATTTGAAAAAAAAGTAGCTTGCAGAATGGGCAAAAGATTGTTGTCTATAATATGCAAAGACTTTTTAAGAATCTCAAAGAAAAAGAACAAAAGGACACAAAAAGAAAAACTAAGCAAAAGATATAAGTAGACAAGTCATAGAATAAGAAATATGAATGACAAATATATGACTGGATAGTTGTCCTTAGTAATAGAGTAATGTAAATTTAAAAAACAATGAGATACTATGTTTCACAAATATATTTGGGAAAAAAATGATAATTCCAATATTGTCTAAAGGAGAATCTATTAGGACTTATTATCACATATTTTTTATATTAATTTAAGTTGACATAATCCTTCTTGTAAGGTAAATAAAATCTTATAAAGGAGAGTATATGACTTTTAATCTAAAATTAAAAGCTGTAAATTTAATGTGAACCAAATCTCTCAGGGATCATTATTTCTACCACAAAGGGGAGAGTCTGAGAATAAAAGAAACATGGAGAAACGTAGAGCCAAGAGATGAAATGAAATATAGCTCTGATCACAGCTTTGAATTATATACATGAATCCAAGTGTACCTCAGCAAGTTCTACTATTGGATTTGTCAGTTATTTTATTAGGAATCTATTTCTCTACAATAAATTAGCTTAAAACATTGCCTCTTTAAATGACAAATAGTTATTATCTAACACAGTTTCAGAGAATTGAGGAATCCAGGAGTGGAATAGATGGATGATCCGACTTAGGGTATCTCATAAGGTTACTGACAAGATGTCAGCTCTGGAGATCATTTGAAGGCTTATCTGGGCTGAGGGATTAATTCCAACGTAGTTCACTCACTCACACAGCCGTTGGCTAGAGGCCTCAGTTCCTCATCACATGGATTTCTCCATAGAGGTGCTTGAGTATCCTCATGAAACAGCAGTTAGCTTCCCTTGGGGTGAGCAATCCAAGAGAGAACAAGGTAGGAGCTACACTGTCTTTCATGATTTATCCTCAGAAGTCACATACCATCACTTCTGCTGTCATCTATTAGTCGCACAGACCACCCCTGACATGATATAGGCGAGAACTACACAGTGGCTTAAATACCAGGAGTTAGAGACACTGAAGTAATCTTCAAGGCTGAATACCCAATGGTACAAACATATATATATGTTTGTGTGTGTGTGTGTGTGTGTGTGTGTGTGTGTGTGTGTGTGTGTATATATATATATATATATATATATTTGTGTGTGTGTGTATATACATATACATATATATATATATATATTTCCTTTTTTATTTTTTTTTCTCCTAAGGTACTTTGTTTTGAATTTCTGTTCCTGACAGCCAAAATAGAGTTCTACTCACTATATAATCACCAACAAACAACCCACCCCCCACCAAAACGAAGCAAAACAAAACAAAACAAAAAAACCTTGCTCTATTTCAAAATTCTTTAAAAAAAGCTCATAAGGAATACCCTAGAATGAAACTCCAAATACATTAAACATAAAACATCTGGACCATCCTTTCTACCACTGTAAAAATCAGATGAATACAAACAATACCATTATTATTTTTAGAATGAATATAACATTGAAAAGTTATATATTACACATTAGCTATATTTTCAAGTCTGTACTTTCCTAAAGGACATTCTAAGTATATTTACAAAGAGAGAGAGAGAAACTTGCTAGTGTGTCACAGAAGCAGGACAGAAAAAGAATTATTTTTGCTTTTCATTTTAAGGTGTTACTATTTCCAAAAGTAATGCTGTAATAGGAAGATATCAGAAGTAGATGGAGAAGGAAGGCTGGTTTTTCTCCTGAAAATCATCAATCTTTCCTTGTTTATTTTCTTACAAGAGATGTGAATATCTGCAGAACAGGAACTCATATGGTATTAAGGACAGTGTGACAGATTCATAAAGCAGGGTGTTTCAGTCTTTCACTCTCAAATACAAGCTTTTGCCTGTGCTTTTTAAACATAAGTAGCATATGAGTGTAAATTTAAATTACTAAGTGTACAATGTAAGGCATTTTCATTTTAAGCTTCATTGCATTTATTTCTGACAAATATAATGTAGTAAATCAACCAATACAGAAAATAATAAATTCCCAATAAGAGCTTAAGATACAAGCCATGTTATCTCTTCTGTGAAGTTAATTACTTCCTCTGTTTTTTGTTTGTTTGTTTGTTTGTTTGTTTGTTTGTTTTTGGCTAAAATCTCAGCCCCTTTTCTAATCTCCCTTATAGATTTCTTTCACTTTCTCTTCAAGATAGCACCACATTTCTCTGATCCACAATAAGCTCTTAAACATTTTATAGAGTATTATCATCCCAGAGGAATTAACTCTTCTCAGAAAAGTCACTGAAAACAGAGAAGAAAAATGCTGTTGATTGTCTTTCTCTTTTGGTCGCAATAGCAACCTTTTTCCATTAAATAGAAATGATACAAAGAACAAAATTCAGGTACTCCAGCCAGGCAAATGAACCCACAGAAAACTACATAGTAAATTATACATTCACATCTAAGTTTTGTATGTTTATATATACAAAAAGGCATCAGTCTAAGTGCATTGAAATGGCTTATCACCAAGATACTTTATTTAAAAATACCACTTGCTGAAACTGAAAAAGCAGAACATTTTGATAAAAGTAAAAAGTTTATTCTTTTTAAAGTTGTTATTATCAGCAGATTGTCCAAACTCATTCCTGACTAGCAACTTCTTCTTTAGCCTCAATCTTCTCATACATCATAGCTCTCAGCAGTATACAGGAGGTCACGCAACAGGGATGCCTGGAGGAAAGGATGCTCAGGACAGAAGGGAATCAAAGTGGGAGCAATATTAGAGAGGGCATTCAATAACAATTTTAAAATGTTAAAATTCAATGACAGTACTTGTGGAATTGAAATAAATGAAAATGAAAAATATCCTGAGTGTGAAAATGGTCACAAAAAATTACCTTATTAAAATGCCATGGATTCATCTGCAGTAAAATCTGTAAATAAGTGGTTGCAAATGGAATCCGTCACAGAACAGAAATTAATGAAATGCAGATAAATACAACATAAACAGACTCTAGAAAAATGATTTTGATTGGCAAAAAAGTTGTAGAATACTTTATACAATATGGTTCGATTAGATCACAAAGCTTCAAACACTTATTAATCTAAACAACAGATTGTTTGGGATACGAACACAAAATTAAGCAATAGAGGAAAACAGGGAATGATAAGTCCAGAACTTAATATGGTGGTTACGTCTGAGAGTGAAAGAAATGGGACTGAGGACTTACTGAGGAGTGAGTGCGACTTCAAGGGAATGGATATTTTCTAAGTTAGGTGGTGGATATGCAAGCCCTTATTGTACATTGCTTTTAAAAATCCTTGCGAGTATATAAAAATATCCAGATACCCTTTGGGTTTTATTTATATTTAATTTTTAAATGAACAAATTTTAATAGTGTCATGTACCTTGATACCGATTAGCCCTTAAATAAACACTGGTCTTTTGAAGAAAAGATGGGTCCTGAAACTGAAACTCAAAATGAGAAGATAGTTTTTGGGTCCCATGCTTCTGGATCTGGATGTTTAAAATGTGCTTCAAAAGGTTATTTGCTAGAGGGTGTCCAGCACAAGGAGGAAAGCCAGAAATAAATTCTGCTGAATTCTGGAAAAGCCAAGAAGTCAGGAATTCCCAGGGAGAAAGTCGAGTCCCAGTTTAAACAGCTATTTTTAGTAGATGTTTCTAATAGAAACTATTTTTGGGTTTTTACAATGAACATGTTCTAGAAATCTATATTTTCTAGTACCATAAAATAAACAACCCCTTACCTTACCTATATAAAGTTAGGGGTGACTAGAAAACCTCTATTCTCATGCATTAATTACAGATTTATCAGAAACAACTGTTGTATAATGTATAATCAAATAGAGGATGTAGAACTAATAAGAGATAATGCATATGTTCCTATTCTAGAAATCATACTCTAGATAGAGTTTGTTTTAACTGAACATTCTGAGCTGCTTCTGATAGAAGATGATTTAAATTTATTTCTAAATTCTAGGTAACTTCTCCTGAGACTACCAAATTTCCCTCCAGCATTCAACAACATTCCAGAGGAATTTAATCTTTTAGATAGTGGAGGAGAAAAACTTGTCAATAGCAAAATTAACATACTTTTTTTTACTATATAATATCTATCCTAGATTAGAATTTCCATGAGTTCCTGGGGCAATTTTTGAAAACTTTAAAAAAGTAAGATAAAATCCAATTATATGTGGGTTAATTTACTGTCTATAGGTATAGTTGATTGGAGTCAATTACTGTGAGAAAAAGATAGTATTGATTTTTAAGTGATTGAAGAGAAATTTCTGGAGATAATATATATATTTTTTAACTTGTAGACATTTACATATTATATATGTATGTTTAATACATAGATACAATTATATAAAATATACATTTACATACACAGGTACTTTTCCATATATACATATAGGTATCCATATATGTGTATATATATATATATATAATGTAATATATAAAAGATGGAAAACCAAAAAAAGTCACACAATATTAAAGAAGGGTAACGAGCCAAATTAGAAATATCCAAAACATTATCACGAGACATACAATATTCTATTTGTAGTAAATGAGTGGAGAAGATGATTAGAATGAAAAAGTCCATTTAATAAATATACTATATTTATATATGATACATATTTCTACATAAATTATATATGTGATTCACACATATGTGATATATAACATTATTTCTATATAAAATATTTATATATAAAACTCTCACATGCTACAATAATTCACTAAAAGTTTTTGGCCTTACAGATCTTCACAGAGCCAATAAAATATCAATCACGATTTATTTATTTTTTTTACTGATTCACATGTTCACCTAACCACTAATCATTGCTACTAATCTGTGCCACTTCCATTCTTCAAGCACGAGCACCTTCCAAGGATTTTTTAATTCATGTGCCAAATTCTGTGTATCAAACACAAAAGCCATATCACTCAGTGGGGTACATCTCATACGAGAACAGTGACCAAATGGGAGAAGAAACAAATGGACATGCTATTTCCACTAAAATCTTCTATTTACATTATTTATTAAGAAGGGTGCTCCCAGAAGTCTGGAGAGAGAGAGAATCCTGACCTAATATCTTAGCATGTTTCCTAGGATCAATTCAAGTCCTTTATATCCAGCGTGGTCAACCCAAATATCCAGGACTGTACGAGAAAAATCTAGGCCAAAATTCAGATTCTGAATGTACAGGAAATGCAAAGCAGGGTCCTAATCCTGCTAGTATCCACATCTCCTAAACTTCTGGTTGTTCTTTAAATACTGGAATCCTTCAAGACAATGAGGTCTGGACCGAGGCCAGTTTGGAGGGCCTCCAAGTAAATCGGCCTTCTGCTTTCAGAGCTGATTCATTAAGTAGTTTGTCCTAAAAAATGTAAGGATTATTACAATTTGGAATACCAATGAGGCCCAACTAGGGTTTATTCCAAACATAATATCACTCCTTTCTTTGCATTCCTCTCATTGTGTTCCTCTCTCAAAAAAAAATAAATAAATAAAAATAAAAAAAAAATTAAAAAAAAAAGACATGTACTATACTTTTTAAAAATCTTTGCAAAGAATATCTGGTTTCCCAGTTAAGAAAACATTAATTATGCCCATTGGCATTTTGAGCAACCACTTTTTGTTAACATATTTGACTATAGTATTAGGTATTTACATATTTATTTTACTAAATGTCAAAGCAGAGCTTTCTAGACTTTCTAATTGTTACATAATACAAATATCCTTTTCTTTTAGATGAAGACTCTTTAAAAATTGTACCTTAACTAACATAAAAATACAGAGCAGGGAGGAAAATGAAATTCACAATTTTAATTCTTTCCTTAGTCAATAGGTCATGTCCACAGTTTCTCTAAAATAATGTTTTAAGCAGAAAAAAGTAGAGGCACAATACCAACAAAAATCCAGGTGTGTGGAAAGAGTAGAACTCACTGCAAAAACTTCTTTGCAGGGATATGTCCTCTGTATTGCCACAGTCATATTTTAAGTTTAACAGTCCTGCCAACTTAAAGTTGAATATTAAAGATACAATAATGTTGTCTTCAAAAGTATTATACTTAACTACTGTCAGACCTCATTTCTCATAAAATTAGAATGCTTCTTTTCCACCAACAGCTATCAAAATGTATATATAGAGAGAATTAAAGTGCTTGGTAAGCACAAGTGTTCAATGAATGTATAAGTGCTTCTATGTGAGAATGCATGAGTCACTGACTTGCCTCTAATAAATAGTGTGGAAATGTGTGGATAACGCTGGGAGGTAGAGGCACACCTCTGTCACTGGGTTACTTTCAACGCCTCCTCTGGGTAGAATTAGAACAGAATCAGGAAATGATGACCCAACTCACCTGCCTCTATCCATAGCCTACTGAGGCACATGCCCAAGTGTATCTTTTTGGAAGTAACTTAAGATTGTCGTGAAGTAGGTCAAATTCCTTTGAAAATAATTTTCACAGAGGAAGTTTTGAAAATAAAGTGGAAAGGGATAATACTGTTGATTGTATTGTAGGACTCTTAATCCAGAAGTGTCTGTATTGCAATATCTATGCAAAGGATCTGGAACAAAAATCCTGTAGAGTTAGCGCATAGTAATTTGAAACTTAACTGCAAAGAGATTCTGATGAATATAGAAAGTTAACCTAAAAGAGAAAATATATTTTGTTTTATCTTTAAAAAAAATCACCTTAAATATTTGGCTCACCCCACAACAGAAAGTAGTCATCGGGAATGGTTAAGTTACTATTTAATGGGTATATAATTTCATAATAAGTCCCAGCCATCTGCTCCCTCCACTAATTGTGAATTCAAAAAGGACATAATTCACTATACATGGTACAAAAGGATACACATAATACAAAAGGATTTAAATATTATGTCTGATTCTTTCTAAATTTTTTTCAAGATAACACAGTTCTTAGACTTAAAACACAAATCAGAGGAATTACTAGCTAACCTTTGAAAAATAGCAAATGCTTCTAGAAGAAAATAGAAACTGATAAGAAAAGAAGCTTTTGATTAAATCCATGTTTTCAGTCTCCAACTCAGAAAATATTTTTTTTTAGTGTCAAAAAGCGTGACTGTAAACTTAATTTAAATGTTATTTTCAGTTGGGCTTTCTTTTTATTATTTTTTTATTCTTTTTTTTAAGCAAGAGGGGATGCCAGAACCTCTTCTCCATTTGTTTCACACTATTTCCCAGTGTGATATTGACAAAGAAGCTAATGACAGAGACAGAAATTTACAATGCGAGAAGAGTATTTTTGAGCTTTTATTTTGACTAAGATAAATATTTACTGCTATTGTCTTACCTTTCATTTGTCACAGAGACAACACAGACTACTACAAACTCTCATATAAAGGATTCATTGTCTTTAATAAAGATAGCAATTCATACATATATATCTTCATGATCCTCTTCTGTTTATAGAGGAATGGCTGATAAATAAAAGTAAAGTTTTATGGAACAAACAAGAGAATGGCTTTACTATTTTATGGGTAATATTAGAAATAGGTTTACTGAGCTAATTTCAAAAACAGGACAGAATTATATACCTTTACTACTACACTTTGAAGAATTTCATGCTTCAGTTCTTGAAATTAAGGAAAGTACCAAAGGACTTTATAGTGCTGCATTTTCTTTACATTTCAATCAGCCAGAATCTCATTTATCAAATGGGGATGTGGAAAGAGCATCAACATACTTTTTAAAAGACCACACAAGGGAATTAAAATTCTTCTATTCCTTTATATGTTTATCACAGAACAAAAGAAGGTTAGTGGTTTTTTTCTGCTGGTGTCACATGCTGTGAGTCAATTTTTTTTTCATCAGATATGATCTACATTGTGCTCTAACAACAAAACAGACCATTAACTTCACAAGTGCTACTGTGGAGTGTTCAAGAGGTTCCTGGGTGGCTTTCACAGTGATGGTGGTGGCTCTTTTTTAGCCTCACACTCCCACCATTTTCTATCTTCCTCAGAGGTAAGTACAAATCTTCCCTGATTTCCTATTAGAGAAGTAAACAGATAAAACACATTTCGTGGAAAATAAGCTCGAAAGGCAACAAGGAAAAGGGAAGTTGTCCTTCATTTTGCTCAGACTGTGAGACAGAATAAGGAGCGTAGCTTCTTTAAAAATCTTTCCTGTTCATCATGATGAATCAAAGAGAAACATCATTTAAACGATAAGGAATGGGCCTTGCAAATCGAGAAATTGTTTAAATATATAAAAATACTGACTGTAAAAAAGTTGTGGCAAGAGCAGATTATTGAAACATATAAGCACAAACATGGCTGGTAGAGGATTATATGGGTCCATTTTGTCAAGAGAGAAACTTGGCAATATGAATCAAGAGCCTTTTCATAAATTTAATTGCCTTTGACTCAGTAATTCCACTTTTGAGACTGTATCTTAAAGGGGGAATAATCTGATGTTCAATAAAGATACATGCTATAGGAAAAACGTGGAAGCAATATAAGCATTCAACAACGTGAGTGACAAAATGCGTTATGGAACATTCTTACAAGCAATGTTGTGTAGCCAATACAAGCATATTTTCCAAAAGTATTATGGACTTAATTATATGTTCAGAAAAATATTAAATTAAAAAGGTGGAATATAAAACTATGTACCACATAGCTATACATATAGTATATTCTTATACCTATTTTACCTATATATATTTATGAATGCATTGTATATATGCACATAGTGTTTTCTAAAGATATATGAACTAATTTATATGAATATTTACTATATATGTATATTGATTGATGTATTTATTACAATATATTATATATGTTCATATATTTGAGATAGAAATATCCCAAATATTAATTTTCATTTCTGGATGCTATTGTTATAAACATAAGTGGATTTTATTTTTTTATTATTCTTTTTTGTATCATTTTATGTTAACTAAACCGTCTGGCTTAGTAAAGAAGTTACCATCTCTCATAGCATAGATCATAGTAGTTCCATGACTTTAGACAACCTAGTTAACTCCTTCAGTTGGGAAGGTCTAATGGCCAGAACTAGATTGGTTTGCAGGAATAAATGAGGCAGGCACTAGGGAGTACAGATTTGGATAGAAGCACAGTAAGAATATCTAGTCTAGCAAAATGAAACACTTTATCTGGAGACTAACACTAGCCACAAGAGGGCACCCACACAGATAGCATTGGGAAAAGTTCCCACCCAGAAAATGCCGCAAAAGATGGGCCAAAGCAGGAAGGACAGCTGGGACTTCTAGAACAGACCCATAGTCTCTTCAGAGACCCAAGCAGGGCAGATGGACAACAGCTGCTCAGAAGGCCATCAGCAGGCTGCCATAGTTTAGTCACTAGGACATAACTTTAATCCCCAAGGACATAGGAAAAGCAAGATGAACTGGAGATTAGAAATGAAATAAGGCATTGAATTTCCAGAACTGTGATTCAAAATACAGATTGAGTCTCAGGATTAATGTAGAAGTGGAATATGGTTCTGGGATTAGAATAGTGGAACTAGAATACAAATCAGAGAAAGTTATAAGACAGGCATAGCATGAATTGAAATGTAAGGCTGGTTCAGGGACAGATTTATAAGAAGGAAATGGTATTAGCTTTTAAATAT
This sequence comes from Eonycteris spelaea, assembly GCA_003508835.1. Lineage (NCBI taxonomy): Eukaryota > Metazoa > Chordata > Mammalia > Chiroptera > Pteropodidae > Eonycteris > Eonycteris spelaea. The sequence goes on along the minus strand of PUFA01000018.1, from coordinate 15,397,067 downwards.
ATTCTTATTGAAGAGATAGAAAAAAAAAAAGAATCAAATGGAAATATCCAGTAGGCAGTCAGCCTGGAAATTATATTTAGGTGAGTGATCCAACTGGCAAAAAAAAAAATAGTAGTCATTGGCACAGAGTTAATGTACTGTCTTTGACCCTCCTCAAATCAGTCTGTGCCCTTCTCTGTCCACATTGAACCACAGGAAGCTAATCTCTGTAGACTGCTTACCCAGTCTTGCTACCAGCTGGCTTCAGGTTGGGCTTGGCCCGTAGGAGGCAGATACAGATAATTACAGGGGTGGTAGGAGCTGAAAGTGGTCCAGGTATTTTTTCCTTGGTTCCAACAGAGACGGTGTCCTTCCATGATTATAATTCACATTATCACTTACCTCCTTCCCTGTTTAAGGCTTCACTAAGTTCTTATAAGTTATATTCACCCCTTTTCTTTCAGTCCTTGAGGGGAGAAAATGTCCCAATACCATTATTCTTCTGTTTATCACACCATCTTTTTTATATTTTCTTTTCATTCCTTTTTTTTTTTTTGAGCCCTTAATTCTGCCCACACCTCTGTAATACTTTAAACCTCTTCATTGAATAATCTGAGTGTAAACTTAGTTTTCTGGCAGTTTCGTGGCTGAATCTGAGGATGAGAAAAATTCTTCGTGAGGGGTCGGGGGAGAGAGGTTTATATAAAGAAAAGATTCTTCTTTGATCTTGAGGGTCAAGAACCGGATAGTATTGAACACTGACACTTGACACTTGGTACCTTGGGGACATGGACAAAGAATGATAATGAATCTTAGAAAAGAAGTAAGATATGTTGTTACAGAATTAATGGAAAAAATGGGATGAGAAAAGTTTTAATCAATGGTGTAAAGTTCTGCAAAGAAGCCATGGAGAATAAGGATAAAAAAAAGGGCATTTAATTATCCATTAGATATTAGTGATCTTTAAAACAAAAGGAAGGCATATTTTTAGGGGATGTGAAAAAGGGCTAAGTGAAGATGAAATTGGAACAAAAAATGAACTCCATCTTTTTTTGGATTTTTGGCAATAAGGAAACACAAAGTAAATTATAACAGTACGAGATGGGTGAAGATTTCTTTGTTTTCAAAACAGGAAATAACTAAGCGTTTGAAGGCAGAACGAAATAACAAGGGTGAAACTGAAGCCGAAAGGGGTGTGTAGTGGGGACAGTGGAGACAGGTCAGCGCAAAGGTGGAGGGTTTAGCTTTGAGAAGAAAATATGCTCAAATGTAAGTAAGTTACACTTCGAGGTTGTGTTTGTTTTTGTTTAAATGCAGGATAATCCATTCTTCTAAAGAATAATTAGAGAATATCATTTAGAAATATATTATATATATAAACACGTATATACATATATATGTATGTGTGTGTATGTGTGTGTGTATGTGTATATATACATATGTATATATATAAATTAGCTGTTGTAGAAGGTGGGAGAACCTTCCATAGGACTAAGTCTCATCTACCATGTTAACTCCATTTGGGAGCATCTTGAAGCAGAAGGCATGTATAGAACAGTGGTATCCAGATATTTTCATCCTGAACTCAATGGTAAAAAAGATGTGATTATATTCCCAATGTATAATATTTAAAAATTATTTTTATAATATTTGCATTAAATTTTATGATATACTAATTCCCAGATCTGATTATAAATTTAGTTCAATTCCGTACTTGGTTGAATGGCATCTATACCTGGAAAAGACACTCTGCAAAAATAAGCGATTCACTGGCTGTTTTTATTGAATCATACATTTTCCTATCTTGGCCATCAGATAGGATAATTAGGAAATTAAGCTGGTAAATTTCACCTTTCCCAAATGTCGATCAGGCCTTAAAAAGTAACAAATGCAATGTTCTATTTAAGACATAAGTGTATAAAACAAACTCTCTTCATTAGAGAGATTTTAAAGAGATTGCAAAATTCTCTTTCCAGATATGCATGCCGACTGTAGAGTTTATAGGAAATATACTTACAATGTTTTTTGACAACAAAGCTATATAAGAATGAGAACATTTGCAAGTACCTATTTTCAAAATTCTCTTGTCATAACATAAGGTTTTTTGCAAAAGCATTCATTTTCTTTGTTAAATGTCACCTTTAACTTGAAGAGATGGATTATGCATTTATTTTTTTTTTAATTTCTTCCAGGTAGTAGTATACTTCCTCATCCCCAAAAAGGCTAGCAAATTTGAAATATCTGTCTTTTTTAAAAGAAAAAGTGCATCTCCTTTTTAAAACTGTCAACTCCTTTAAGTACTTTCTATGAGACAACCAGAAAGTTTCTGTGGTTAGAAAAGACTTTCATGGTCACTCTTATTGTGTTAAAAAAAAAAAAAAAAAAAAAGGGAGAGGTTTGCTGTTTAAAAGTCTTATTTTTACAAAAATACATTCATAACATTTGAAAGTGGTGCAATTTTATTTAAAAGTTTATAAATTATAAATGAATGAATTTCAGTTGTGAAGGTATCTCTATTATAACCAAGAAACTTGTTTACAATTCCAATCACTTTTATTAGTGATTATATGTATATACTTTGTCCATAAAACAAAGTAGTAATTTTTGTCCCTAAAACAAAAGCAATTAATTTTTTAGTTATTTGTATTCATAATATATCTCCTATGTGACATCCGCCTTTTGTTGCTCACAAAGAGGAAATATAATCTAGCAAGTACCATAGGCTGAGCATTTGAAACCAGTACATTTATATATCTGTATAGCATAATTTCTCAACTGTATGAAATATATTTTAATACAGTTTATTTATTTTTATCAGTGTTTCTCATGCATGTTCCAAAAGAATTTTCTAACAAAGAATATGTTTTAGTTTATGTCTATGTTAATTCTGATGTAATAATTCAACTTTTTAAAAAAATAAAAAACAGAGCAAGAGCAAATGTTTTTGTAATGGTACATGGCATTTTGTCCTTCACAATTAAGAAACCTCAAAGTTGTCTTAAACATTTATTATATTTGATTAAATTTTACAAATATTAGATTATCATCTGACCCTAAACACTACTGAAAAAATGGTCATTTTCTTCCAAATGCTTAGTTTTTCTATGCCCTGATACCCATCATGGCTTTTTACCATGATTAGCTAATATCTCAGGGGTAAATAAAAAATTAAGAGAAGATTCATCCTAATGACATTGAATGTTTAAATTTCATATAGTCTCCTTGATTATTTCAATTATTTTTTATCAATATCTCAAATATTATTATGGTATTGTTTTTAGCATATAAAGTGGTTTAAAAACCCTGCATTAGTTTTAGAAATGTGAGCTCTGTCATTGTGTTAATAATGATATAGTCATGCTATGATTTCTTTGCAGGTATTTTTTTTAAAACCATTTGTTCACCTTGAGAGGTTTAGTTTCATCAAAAATAGTTGATGTAATCTGCATATCCACCTAATAAGCTACAAATAAACTGCAATAATCATAATATGCTGAAATTAAATGAATGCACAAAACACTTAAGTCAACACCTTTGTTTTGATGCCTAAACTTCCCTCAGGATAATTCCTGATAGGTGAGTTATGACATATGTGTGCCTGCTGAGGGTGCCAGTGTTAATCCTTTCATATTTGCAAATCCTAATGAATAAGCTCAGTTACCCCACTTTGGGGAATGACTGTTACAAATAACCCCTTGAATTCCACCTTATCACAGTGACTTCATTGTAAAGCTGTTAAGATAGTTCACCTACAGCCAAAATTTCACTGTGACCCAGTGCCTTAAAAAACTTTTAATCACGAGGACTTTTGTTGGTCACTAAATAATTTGCAATATGTTAAGTTAAAATTATGTACATATATAAACATAAAGCTAGTATTTTGAAGAGCATGCAAATTATATTTTTATCATTAATAAGAAATATTTTGCATACAGGAGAGATAGCTCCAAATTTGGGAGAAGCAAAATCAGAATCACATATTAGTAAGAAAATTATTTCCACAGTGAATACCTAATTTTATAATGCTTTTCCTCTCATTTAACATTAGGAATCACCTTAAGTGATTGAATGATATAACTTTCTTTTTCTTGTTGTTCTCTATTCAAAGTAACAGACTCTAATACAAACTAAAATGCAACTGGAAGCCATTTTATATGTAATTTTTTTACCACCACATAACCATATCATGGTAATTGACAAAAGAGTACGTATTGTTTGTTTTCATACTTATAAGGTTAAAAATACAAATCTTTCTTTTACAGACCTAAGAGAAACTATATTTTCTTTCTTATTTCAATTATGTAATGAAAATATTTCTAAAATATAGTAAATTGATATGTATAAAATAGAAAATGCTACAGAGAAGTCTATCACCTCTAGGAACCCTGCAGTGTAATTTGTCTAATTGTGCCTAAAATAAAGCTTTGCACTCAGGTAAAGTGCTGGCTTGCAGATTTGCACAGGTGTTTCTATCTTAGGTTTAGACAGCTAGGAGTTCTTTTGCTTTTAAATAACACTTGCTGAAAACTGAAAGCTGAATTACCCATTTATTTAGTCACATTATCATATTGTTCACCTTATAAAAGCAGCATAAATAAAACCATTTACTTTATGCACTTTAGTCTTTACATTTTAGTTAAAGATATCCAAGTTCCCTACAACATCATAGTTATACCCAATTAGACTGAATTCATAGGGGTCAAGAAATAGAGCAGGCTTTCATGTTGTGACCCTATAGCCAAATAGTCTTTTAAAAAGCTAAAGAAGGACAAATTTAAATTATATCAAATTGCTGGAAAGCCTGAAGAAATTAGCACCTTAGACATTAGATAGAAGCCAATGAGTGCCCTTTCCAAGATCCTCTTTCTCAATGCTAGACAAAGAAAAATTTCTCAACAATTCTCTGAATGATCTCTTAAAAAGAAAGATTTCAATTGTAACATGAGTCTGTGTCTGTCTTTGATAAAATATAACTAATAAAATATTAACAGTTCCAAAACCAGAATTTTGGTAGCTAAAACTCAGTTTCCAATAAAATATGCATTCCTAGCTTTTAGTTGTGAAGCTTTTGGACAAAGGATAATTCATAAAACAGTGTTTTCTCTATATTATTTTGATCAGGCACTTCTGATGAATCATAAAAACTTCTGCATAATCATTTAGCTTTATTGACAAAATTGTACATGCTATTTGCAAGTGAATTTTTACAGAATATTTTTGAAGGAATATTCACATAAAAGTATTACTTTAAAAAAAAATTGCAACCAGAGGCATGGCTACAACAAATTCTTTCTGGCTGGGGCAGGTAACGTCAGAGAAGCAAGCAGATTGAGGACAGTAGAGCAAGATGGAGAATTACACGAAATATAGTAAGACCTCGCTTAATGTCGTCCCTAGGTTCTTAGAAACTGTGAATTTAAGCGAAACAGTGCATATAACAAAACCAGTTGGGCTAATTGATATAAACGAGCGTTAAGTTTCTATGGTCACATACTTCTGGTTACAAAAACATCATCAAACTTTTAAATGAATACCCAAAACACTTCTAATAGTCAACATTGAAATAAATGTAAGTTCTACATACATTTGAGAAAGATGAAGAAAACCAAGTAATATAATTATTTTCCAACCTGCTTATTCCAGTTCAGGGTTGAGCGAGAGTGGCCAGAGCCTCTCCCAGCATCTCAGGGTGCAAGGCAGGAGCCCACCCTGGACAGGATGCCCTTCCATTACAGGGTCCCTGACACATACTCACACACTTACACAGACTGGGACAATTTAGGCATGCTGGTTCACCTCACGTTCACATCTTTGGGATGTGGGAGAAACCAGGAGTACCCTGAGATAACCTATGCAGACATGGGTCTAATGTGCAAACTCCACATTGACAGTCGCCTTGGCTAGGAATTTTTTTTTTTCCTCATCAGTGTTTTAACAAAACGATTTTGAAGAAAGAAATGTTATCCAAGAACCTACTATAGAATGAGCCTCATTTACTGACTGCTACCTAGGCTTCTCAAATATTCTGCTTATTCATGTGGAACCTAAAATCTAGTTAGATCTATTAGAAAAACTTCAAGGTAATAATCTAAGTGTGATATGATGGTGGATTCAACTAACTGGTTGAGGTGGAGGAGATGAAATGTGGTCAAATCTGGGTATAGATTGAAAGACAAGCTAACAGATTCTTACATAGCATTTCTGACAACCATTTGAATGCAATGAAAAGATGCTAACCATTTCTTATAAAACTCAACCTCTCTAGTCATGGTGATAATAAAATATGATGTAGCTTCAGGTAAACAAGAATAAAACAAAAAAACTTAATTTATTCTAAAATCTGGCCCCATTTTTTTCTCTCACCACTTATTTACAAGTGACCTCTCCCCACATCTCCATTCCCATTCTAGTAAATGACATTTGTCTCCTGAACACATTGTGTGTAGTTTGTGATCATATTCTTGACCACACTCTCAGTTTTTCTTCTTCGTGGAATGTCCTCCACTTATTAAATTTCACTATTCTCTCAAGTCTACCAGGACTTCCTTAGCAGCCTAAGTGATCTTTCCCCATCTCCTCTCTAAGTTTGCAATATATTTTAAAGAAATAGGGCTTGATAATGAATAAACTTTGGATTTGTTCCTAGTATTGGCTCTTTGAAAAAAATGCCTAAAGTTATAGTAATATATTTCCTATATTCTCTTCAATCTCTTTTCTAACTCAAAGACCCAAGTCCTATATAAATCAGAAAACAAAATTACTATAGTGGAAGCAGATGAGGGAGGAACTCTGGCAGCCATGCATATTGAACAGTGCAGTTTTTCAGGCACCAGTGACTGCTGAGAGGAGCAGATAACCAGGAGACACAAGTCAAAGGAAGATAAACCTACAATACAGCAAAAGTGCACCTGTGAGTCCATACTAGCTTTTAGAATATGAACTAGAAAGAATACATTGAATCAACCTGGTTTTTGTCAATCTGAGAAAAAGATTGAGCCACTCCTTAGAAATAGGAGCAAGACCAAAGATAATTCATTCACCCTGTATTCTAACAGTCTGCATTTTCGTAAATCTTACAATAGTCATTGGAAAAGAAAGTAGTAATGGAACATAAAAGAAAAAAAAATTACACGGTAAAGATACAGCATTTAGAAATTCAAACAGCATATGTCTGTAAAAGATCTACTAAAAGATATGGAAGAGGAGTTAAGAAAATTATTCAGGATGTGCTTATAGCATATAGATAGACATGTGCATGGTTTTGTGTTCAACTTTTTAAACCTGTTTTCATAAACATTTAACTAAGTTTTAAATATGCCTGGGAAAAATAATTTTTACTTGCTACATAATATTGCATGTAAAGATGTTCCAGAATACATTTATCATTCACCTTTTTTAACTATTATGTTGTTTTAGCTTTTCATTATAGCATATATCTTTGTAGAACATCTTATTTTTTCAGTTAGAAATATTATTTAATGTGGAATTACTGAGTCATAAGAGAAAGAATAATTTACTTTATATCGCTGAAAAAATGTGGACATTCAAAAAAAACAATTTCACCTATATTGTAGATAGAATATGGAATAAACATAGCAGAAAGAAAAAAAGGAAAGAAGAGGCACTGAAGGAGAGAAGAAGAAAAGGAAGGAAAGGAGGAACAGAAGAAAATTCCAAGCTTTGGCTCACACAGAAAATAAGCCACCAGTTGCACCAGCCTGAAACACTTTATCCTTGAATAAAACTATAGAAGTGGTGGAGGCTCAAACAAGACAAGGTGAACCACACCTCAAACAGAGATCAGAGAAGAGGGCACCGGGCCAGGCCAGGAGACAAGGCAAGGAGTGGGACTTGCTGCTACCCTGAGGGCACATTCTTCTGTACAGATGCCACCACGGAAAGAGGAGAGATCTGAGAGGTCAGAAATTCCCACAAGAAACTTAAAACTTGGCTTGACCTGAAAATAACTATTTAAAATGTTTGAGGTTAAGTTAATTAGAATAAGGAGCCTCACTTGCTTTTTCTACTCTTGGCAGAAGCAGAGCTTGAAAGACATAAGAAATCAGTTTTAAAAAATAAGGAAAGCTATATTTGGCATGTATATTATGTTTGGTAAAATTTTTTTTCCTTTTTTTTTTTGAGATATAATTGACAAATAAAAACTGTGTATATTTTAGATGGATAACTTGATGTTTTGATATAAATGTCCAATAATCATCTACAATTAACTTTTTAAGTCCTTCATGATATGTACTTTTGTACAAAACTACCAAAATGACTAAAAAGAATGAAAAAAAAAAAAAAAGACAATATCCAGTGCTGCAGGATGTGAAGAGTAACTTACTCTCATTCTGCTGGTAAGAGCATAAATTGGTAATCACTGGGGAGAGCTGCACATCAGTGTCTTCTAAAGTTTAACGTATGCGATCCTTATGACTCAGCACTTTTACTCTCATGTATATACAATTAGCCCTCCAATTCAACCACCCATAGACTCATAATATTTGGAAGAAAAAGAATCCCAGAAACTTTCAAAAAGCAAAACTTGAATTTACCATGCGCTGAGCACTACACTGAATCCACACAAATGAAATGAGGTTCAGGCATACTGTGTTGTAGCCTGTATGCAAATCTGTTACATGCAAATACTATACGATTTTATATAAAAGGCTTGAGCACTGCAGATTTCAGTACCTGCAAGGATTGGTCCTGGAACCATTCCTTCCTCTGTACCAACGGATGACTCTATCCAACAGAAAAGTTTACCAAATAGCATATGTAAGAATGTTCAGAGTTGTACTGTTCATAATTATCAAAAAGAAGGAAAAACCTAAATGTCCATCTATAATAAAATGGATAGATTGTGGAATATATTTACATAACAGAATGCTATGATTAATGAGAATGACTCGATTACAACTACACACAGCAACATGGATGAATTTCACAAAAATAATGTTAATCAAAAGGAGGCATAAACAGAAGTATACACATTATAGGAACCCATTTCTAAAGCATTTAGAAACAGGCTAAACTCTTTATGTTAGAAGTCAGGATTGTTGTTAACTTTGGGAGGGGTAGTGACTAGAAGGAGCCCAAGGGAGCTTCTGGAATTCTAGTAATAATGTTTCTTGATATAGGAGGGGTTTTATAGTTATGTTCACTTTATTAAAATTCATTGAGGATATACTCATAATTCATGCACTTTTATATGTGTATATGTGTTATACTTCAATGAAACAAACAAACAAAAGGATAGGGAGTATGGAATTTGGGACAAACAAAAGATTAGGGAGTAAGGATATAGAGCAAAAGCAGCAGGAAAAAATATGCACTGAGCAGAATCCAGAGAGGTCAGGCACAGCCATTCAAGTTCTTCCCCACCCAGAGCCACCCAGGACATGCTTTCTCTCTAGCATCCAACCAAAGATATATGTTCAGGAAAGCCCTGTTTGAGTCACAAGCTCCAAGACTTTTATGAAGAGTTGGGCACATAAACGCATTCTGCTATGTAACCAACCATGACAACTGAAACTCAGGACCCAACAATGAAATCGGGCGCACATCATCAGTCTTGAAGTTTGTGCAAAGCAATCTGAATACACTGGTGTATCAGCCCGTTTGTTCCCTGTGTACATAGCAAAAACATCAATCATTAGCAAAAAGAACTTTTGTATGGTTACATTCCTAGTGGTTGGCCAAAGGTTAACTGTAGTTCTAGTTTCCCTAGGAGACATGCGAGAATGAGCAACTGTGTCTGATGTGTTGACTTTTTCTTCACAGGATCCTAATACTTTCGATCATCCATCTTCTCAGTTATAACCTCCTTTCCTGTAAAAATGCTGGCAATAACACTGCAAGCCTTAATTGTGGGGTTTGTAATAGAGAGGAGTCAGTATCCTCATTTTCAAATTTAGGCAGAGTTTTACTCTTCATGAAAAACAAAACAAAACAAAATTCTCTTATGAATCAAGAGTAATGTATTTGAAGTATGTATATATTTATCAACTATCAAAAGATGACAATAGTTGACACAGAAAACGGCCAAATTATATTAATGAATTTCATTTTGCTGGAGTCCTTTTGTTCTTTCCAAATGTAAGTGACCTGGGTTCTGACGAAAGTAGATAATTCATTGTGAAGGTGTGAAGTTATTTTATAAATCGAATACTAAACATAATTCAACTTTCAGTGTAACTGTGACACCTATCCCATTTCACAGTTGTTTCCTATCTCACTAATTCTAGCCATTGCTTACTTTTTTCTTCTTTCCAAAACTAGAGAACATAATGTTTAAGATGTCTTCAATTAGTTCTCTTTGCACTGCTCTTTACTGCAATGTGTACATATACATCTTATTTCGTTAGACTGGTTTGATGTCAGTCTCCCTATATCATCCTCTCCTTGGAGGAAAAAAGAAAAAACCAAAACACATTTTTTATTTTGAAACTTCAATATCTAGATTACTATCTATCATGTAGCATGCAAACAATATATGTTAGAAGAATAATGATTTAAAAAAATATGTCATTATAAATTTGCCCAAACCCATAAAATGTATAACATCAAGAGTAAACACTAATATAAAGTATAGACTCTGGTGATAGTGATGTGTCAGTGCAGGTTCATCATTTGTAACAAACGTGCCACTCTGGGGGAATATCGGTAAAGGGGAAGGCCACAAATACATGGAGTCAGAAGGCATATGGAAAATCTTTGTACATTATGATCAATTTTGCTGTGATCTTAAGTCTGCTCTAAAAAAAGTCTATAAAAATTAATCACAAAGCTTTTTGTCATATTGAAAGAGTTCTGTTTCCATGTAAACTTGTGTCATTTGTTTTGAAACAGAGTTTAATACAAATAGATTTTAAAAGAGTTTGTAAAGTACGTTCCCTCCACTTCTACTATTTCTCAAAATCACACCCTTGTTTGAATTAGAATCCTCTTCGAAATCAACCATGTCATCAAGAAAACCTGTCTAATCGCTCAGGTTAAATTTTTGCTGTCTCAGAAATAGCTGTCAGCTTTCATAAGAAGTACTGCCAACATATGTAATAGATATAAGAAATTTCAGACGGATGGCTTTGAGCTAAGAAATTAATTGAATGCACCTCTGTTTTCTCCCTGATTCACTGCATAGAGCTAACAACCTACGAGACAAAAAAAAAAAAAAAAAAAAAAACATATGGCCAAGAAAAAAAAAATGAGCCACATTTATTAATGTTTCTGGTAAAGATCCTGTTATGTGCAGAGGAAATTTATGTGGCTCAGTGAAGAATATGAAATGAAATTAATCTTTTTAGAGTAAGTTTAAGAAATACTTTAAAAGATTTACAAGTTTTCCTTCAGAAAACTTACTCAAAGGTCAAACTCTATTCAAATATCTCATGCCTTTGAATCAAAGCTGAAAATATCTGACTGAAATCTTACTATTATTCCTCAATGTGATAGAAGAATTGTTTGAAGGAATCCAAAACTCCTTCAAATGAGATGCTTACAGAGCAGGTAAAGAGGAGACCATATATATACAGTTCATGCAGAGAAAGTGAGTACTTTGCCACCAAACAAAATGATCAAAGTACAAAAAAGATAAGACAGCATTTGGCATAGATAGCCCTAGTATGCTTTTCTGCATTTTCCAAATTTAGGCATTAGATTAGAATTGAATATCTGTAATCTCTAAGCTAGAAGTTATATAATTTGGGATGTAAGGCAAAAAAAAAAAAAAAAAAAAAGGAATTCTTGTGGGTATGTGAAAAACTTGAAAGGATAGGAAAAACTTGCCTTTTGTTATCTGAAATCCTGTTATTCAAGGCATTTTTTCCCAAAGAATATAAGAAATGAGACACATTAGATAATAAAAAAAAATTGTAGAACTTATAAACTGAATAAACCATTAGCTACTGTAATTTTTAAAAGGGAGAAGATAGAAAATCTCAAATTAAGAAACAAAAAGGAGATTATTAAACAAATGAAGTTAAAAAGACAATTTAGGTAAAATTCTGTTAATAAATTACAAATTTCAGTAAAATAATTTTCTGGAAAATAAAATTGGTTGATATAGATGAATTCCAATCATAGCAATAATAACAGGAATTTTGAAAAAAAATTGTCACAAGTAGAATTCCATGAACATTGTCATAACCAAGCAGTTCAAATAGCCAATATTTTAAATTTCTTTAGAAGAGATCATTTCTCTATTATCTGAAATGGTGCAGAGAACAAAAAATGGGAATGATTCCCAGTTCATAGACAAATACATAGCCTTAATATGAAAAAACTCTAAATATAAAGCAATAACAGTAAACACAAAGACAAAAACTGATATTTGACTACAAGAAGTGAAAATATCTCCAAAACACCAGTTAATATGCAAAATTTAAACTGGAGACACTATTGGATGAATATATGAGACATATATAGAAAATACATAAAAACATTTATACACCAAAATGAAAACAATTGGCAAATGACATAATTAGGCAGTATCCGAAGTGTCTAGTAGAGAAAATTCATACACATTTATTTAGCTTTATTGATTATCAACTATATTAAAATTAAAATAATAAGATTTAATTTTTACCTGTAACATAGGCAAACATAGTTTTATAATCTTACTGTGCAATTAATACTATGGACAAGGGTGCTAAGAAACAAATACTCTTATTCTGTTGGAATTGTAAATTATATATCAATGCTTTTCAATTACAATTTTGCAGTATACATCAAAATGTAATGTGTATACCACTTGGCATAACAATTCAATTTCTAGAAAATTGAATTAAAGTAATAATTTGAGACATCCACAGATTGCAGCTAAGATGATATTTCTTGCAATACTACTTATGATAAAAAACATAAGCCAATCTGAATGTCTAACAATAGAGAACTGATCAGGCACATTACAGAACCTGTTAAATATCATGTTTACGAAGAAAATGTCAATAATGTACTGTTTGATGATAGTAAGTTATGGAACTAGAGTATATATCCAAATTACAATAAAATTGGCATATGTGCTAAGTGTGTGTTTGCATAGGAATAAATCTTACAAAATGTATATCAAAAATGTTAACACTGTCCCATCCTTGGATGGGATTACCTTCTCTCCCTGTTTTTCTTTATCTTATGCATTTTCTACAAAGAAAATGCATTACTTTCATAATAATGTATTATAGAAATAGGACATAATGGTATAGGACATAATTTCAGGAAGCAAAATAGGGGGAAAAACCTAATTATAAAATTTGAGAGAATTGTGGCATTTCTTTTGAGAACTCATAGGTAAAGGGTTGACTGCTAGCTAGAAGAGTAATTGAAAAACAGTTTTAAACTAGAGCCAAAGGAATTGACCAGGTTCCTTGTACCAAGACATTCCAATTACACTTCTCTGAGATGAGAAACTTACTTTTGATTTGCTAAAGGAGTCTACTGACAGCTTTTATGAAATACTCAGTTCATTGTTGCTTAAAAAGAAATAACAGAGCAATGTGTTAAGGAAGTATATAGCTCGATCATCATTTAAAGTTTCTCTAGTTTTTTAAAAGGCTAATCCAAGGAAAGACAATTTTTATTTCAACATTTGCCTTCCGACACTAATATTTTAGGCCTACATAAAAAGAAATTGCAAGAAGAAAAATGAGTCAAATATACATCACCTGCCCCAAATACAAATGAATGTGATTTCCTAAAGTTAGAGACCTTGTGAGCAAGTCTGACATTAACAAACCTGGAGAGCTTGCCAGTGTTAATCCTATAGGTCTGTCAGGTTCTCATTTTCTCTGTGTGCCTTTCTTCTTCCACAGTTAAGTCTCCTCTAATTCCAAAGGTATGAAGAAAGAAAACCAATTACCAAGAGAAAATGAGAAGAGTGCTAAGGATGTTTTTCTCCTTTGATTTTTGCTTAGTAGTTTTAGGCGACTCAGTTATTTTTAGCAATTGGCTTAAAGATGCTTACTCACTTCACTTACACAATTCTCACTGAATGTATTTTTTCCTTTTTGTTTATAGTGCTTTAAACATAGTAAGTGGTATACATCTTGATAGTATACATTGGAAAATTCATATGTGAACACTGATTTTTATGTATAAAATACACAAGCTCAAGTAAACTTGCATCTGCAAAAACTGCATTTGGTAACTGAATTATACATGATGATTTAAACTACAAAATGCTAATGCCTTATTTAATTAATCAATCAATTCTTAAAACTGCCTAGTAGTTATTGATCAAAGGAGGATTTTTTTTAATCAAACATAATTCCTACATTTGATAAAACTATCATGAATGTTATCATAGAAGCTAATGAGTTTTATTGGCCCTGCTATTATGTAATTTTTTTATTGCCAGTTGTAGCTAATCATTTCTTGGTTATCATTTTCCGTGAAAATATTTTTTTTAAAAAGGGAATTTACAAATGGTAACCTTAATAAGCAGCTATTAAAAACAATTTTCTCACTGAAAGTAGTACAAAAGCAATTTAATTGTAAGTAGAAATGTCTACACCTCTATTTCAGAAAAATCCATTACTAAATGTCCAGTTAGGTAAAACATAAAATACGCTACATCAAAAATAAAAGGTATTTTCTGGAAACATTTCTGGTGATATTATTATTATTAAAATATTCGCAAAATCTTGAGATCAGCCTATTGGGAAACAATCATTTTTCTCTATTTGCAACCTTGAGAATAAGAGGCACACAATGTTATTTTGTCCTGCACAGCATAGTAACAAATCATAGGCTGGCAAAATCAAGAAAGCAGACTGCAAATAAAAAGCAGGAGCATCTTGGAGTGGAGCCCAGAGATTGAAATCAGAAGACCCTATACCCTGAGTTATGTTGCTGAAAGGGAAACCTGTGATTTCCTTTTGGTTTAAATATGTTTTAAAACGATCTATTCCAGACAAACTTCTTCCACATGGGGTTCAAAAAACAGTAACATTCAGTTAAAACAATTTGGTATTTTGTTGTTGTTGTTATTTATTTATTACAAAATATTTGAAACAGGATTTCACAGAAAATCTAGCTGACCCATATTCAGCATTTACCTGAACATTATAAGTCTACTCAGAGACTTCTACCTATGCATCAACATGTGAAATATGAAGAATATAGTAAAATGAAAAATGTGGTTCTTGGAACTTTGATGTACTCAGTAAAATCTTCAGCGAGTACTAAAAGCATTTTGGAGCCACATTTGATGAAGTAGCTATGGCCAGGGCTTGGAGGTGTTTTATATCATCTTTTTTTTCCTTTCCTCCACATGCTTCTCCAAACCTGGGAGTCACAAGATACACTCAAAGTAGCAGAAACCCTAAAGACTTTAATAATATAGAATAAGATGTCAGAAAAAAAAATTAAAGCTATGGACATTATGATAAGATAACCAGTGATAACTAAGTGTACCTTCTGTTTCTCTGTTTCTAACATTATTATGGAGTTTATATTGCATATCTCCTATTTAGATATGTCTAGTCGACAAAAACAAGTGTCTCACATATGTTTGCAGGCTAGTTTTCTACACCATCTTTTTAAAACAAGAAATGTTGAGGAAAAGGTGGCTTTCTATAAAAAGGAAACAGGTCAGGTGTTTCTAAAGGTCAGATTTGATTTCTGACAAAACCAGAGTATCCTCAACCATATAATGGGCTAATTGCAAGGGAATGTTTTATGCTGTTAGAATCAAAGTGATTCTATATTTGGAAGAGAACAAAAAAATCATTTGTTCCATGCCAATGATTTTCAAATTAGAGTTCATCTACATATTTCAGGTCTGAAATTCAATGATAATTTTTTTAAAAAAAGATATTCTTAACCACCTGAATGAACATCTTATAACTGCCATGCAGTTGGAAAACCTTAATTTACAATTGTGTTGACAATCATGTAAGTGTCAAAAACTATAATTGTAAGCCAATAAGAGAACTGTGTCAGTCTAAATAATGGCCAAACCATTAAGGTGCCAAACAGTTTAACTAGAAAAAGGAAATGGAAGAAATAATTACTAAACAGTATAGATAAGATACAATCAAAAAATTCCTGTCTTATCGTCAGTGCCATATATGTGTTGTTTACAACAATTTAATTTCAGCAAAACTACATCATTTATCATAACTTAAAATTATTTAAATTAATCTGAGGTTAGCTTTCTAAGAGGAGTCAAAAAATCCAAAAAACCTTTGGATGTCCCATTACATGTCTGAGAATTTACTGAGAAGTAGAAGGAAATGTGTAGAAGTAGAGAATACCTTGGTGTTTGTTCTCTATCCATTTTCCCAGGCCAAGTAGGAAGGAAAATAAGAGTACCCTGTTGTGATATTTGGGTAATATTTCTAGAATGTTAGAGACTGGCCTTTAATGTCCTTTTAGATTTTTAAGGAGCTGCAGAAAGCCATATCCCACTTAAGATTAGAACAGAAAACTGGAAATTTCTCTAAAGTTCAGGAGTGAATGGAGATAGGTGCTTGGCACTAGTTAGATGAATTGGAAGGTTAGAGACTGATCTGCATACCCTTGGTGGTTGAATAGGGATAGAGAGCATAATGAGAAAAGTCTGAAAATTCAGAGCTTGACTTGATAGGATGAGGTGGCAAACTCTCCCAGGAACAAAGTAGACACTCAGTAGTAGGGTTAGGGTGATATAGAAAGGACTTTGCTAAAACACACCAAGAGTGTTGGTTATGTGGGCAGGAGGAGGGAGTTGTTTGGAGCATGAATTATTAAGATCAGTGAATGGTACAGTGTCAGGACTTTGTTTTTTCCTTCTAATCTATTTCCATGTTCCTGATGAAGAGAAAATAGGAGCAGCAGAGTTGAGAACAGGCTATGAAGCAGGGAAAGACAACAGAACACATTCCTTTCTCTAGGGGTCTACAGTATATTGCAGTCCAGGACTAAACTGGAGAATGAAGCAAAAATAACTAGTCTAATTAATATCAATTAATATTCAAGCAATCCATATTAAATTACCATACTAATTAACTTAATTAATATCAATTTTGAAATTGTTATTGAATTAAAAAAGATGAAGTTTTTATTTAGCTTTGAATTGTATATATACATATGTATATTTCCTTCCAGACTCATTAAGGGACATTTTCAAACAACTTTTAAATAATTATAAAATTACAAAAAAGTTGCAAGTACGAGTAACTTTTTCCTGAATCATTTGGAAGATAGCTGTTGATGCAACGTCTCGTCATCCTCAATTATTTTAGCATTTTCTAAATTATTTAACCATTTCTCTAAACAAGGACTTTTTCTACATAATATAATACAGCTATCAAAATAAGGAAATTATGGCTAGTATCAAATCCTCAGACTTCACTCAATATTTTTAGGTGTCCCAATCCAGGAACACACATTGCATTTAACTGTTATGTCTCTGTAATGCCCTTCCATCTCAAAGAGTTTCTCCTTGACTTTCATGACCTTGGCTCTTTTGAAAATAACTCGTCTACAGACAAGTTATTCTGGAGAACACCCTACAATTTCAGTTTGTCCTGTGATTTCTTATGATAAGATTCATTTTATGTATTTCTGTCAGGAATATCATAAAAGTGCTCACTTCACAGTGCACCCAATCAAGTGGTACATAATTTCTACTTGTCCTGTTACTCTAGTGTTACCGTTGGCCATTTGACTAAGATTGCATTGAACTTGTTAGTATCTAAAAATGGGATCATTCAAATACCTGAAAGTTACTGGAATAATTATGTCCAATATGCTATCGAGAGCTAAGAAAGAAAATCTCATGTAGTCTGTTTAAATGCAATAGTAAAAGTTAGAATGAAGGCTTTATCTATGTATACTCTGTAGAATCAAACAAAACAAATCAAGACAACTCAAAGCAATTTAATCCAAAACTAGAAGATATTTGCTTTGGTTTTAGTTTTATAGTTTTGTAAGTACTAAGGATTTATATCTTGTTTATATTTCATTTATGGGTATACTTATTTAAATAACATTAGTAACATTATAATAAAATTGATTTTAAGCACTGAGTCTGTGAGAATTTATCTTTAAAGGTCTATACATAACCCAAGTTTAGAGGAAAATAAAAACAATGAACTATTAAAATGTATTCATTTTATATGCAAAAAATGTTGAGTTCTAGAAAGGTGGAGGGACTATAGTTTTCTGGTGGCAGATTCAGAAGCAAACTAAATCTCCCAGCTCAAAGCCTTGTTCTCATTCACCCAGAAAGCAATCTGCCAATTGTGCCAAATTCCCTCTTCTCTCTATTTCCTAAGGATAAGTTAGGTAGTACTAATAATTATAATCTTAATAACAACAACATGTATTAACTACACACTTTGTGCCAAGAACTAGCCTTGGTATTGCATGTGTACTATTTCTTTCCTTCTCGTAACAATCTTATTAAGGCAGTCTCTTAGGCATCTCGATTTAGACGAGATTGGGAGTATTCAGGGTCGTATGGCCATAGACAGTATCTCAATTTAAAATGTAAAGTGGTAACGTCAGTGTAGGAAAGCTGCTCGAATCTGTGCTCATGAGTGCACCATGCTGTCTCTCTGCCTGCCCTCTTGCATTCTTCTCAGACAGTTCATAATGCTTTGTGTTGAAATTGTCTCTCTGTGTTTGTGTTTGTGTTTTCACTTAGAATTAAGCATAAAGATTGGTTTTTCATTGCTCAGTCAACTTGAAGGAAGTCTGAATAGCTATAAAAACTTGTGACCACGATTCAGATTAAGTGTGAAACTATTAGAAGGGAGGGGACCTCAACTACAAGATAAACTATTGTTTTAACAGCGTGATTTTAAAAATACATTTGGTCGAAATATACAATCATATCAGTTTGTTAAGTTTACCTAAAAGGTCCTAACTGGTTAACTAAGTTGACTTGAAAACTTTTTGAACAAATTTGGGTTTATACAAATATAGTCAGAATTAGCCAATCAAAGAGCTGATATTTATTGAACATGACTATGGATTAGCATATCATTAAGTAAATGCTACGTTTTAGGGAATTTATAGTTTTCAGCAGGTGTTTGCCTACTGGCAACAAATATTCATGTCACTGCTAAACATTCTGTACAGTCACTGCTTTACTTAACTAATAAAGAATGCAACAGGGGTGAAAGAATAATTATTGCATTCTAGTAAAATTCTGGCTCAAAAGCAAATTTTAAAATACCCAGTTTGAAAGCCTACTGACAATTCGGAAGTGTGGTGAATCCTGTTCTACATAGCACTGCTAATGCTGTTGAAAGGAGAAAATGCTTTGAGTTATTTAAAGTTAGAGAAATGAAAATAAACAAGAAAGCAGGTTGCATAAGCTGAACCAGCTCGTTGAGGAACTTGTCACAGAACACATGAGGTCTGGCTGTGAATATAAAAATGTTTGGCAATCCCCATTGAACCTAAAAACAAAGTAAATAACAGGAAAATACAGCCTACATTATTAGATGGCAAAGAGAAAATTTATTCAAACGAGCAAAGGGGCACATTTTCTGCAGTTGAATTGTCGTACCAGTGGTTTACAGCCTTGGGGCGAGGGAAGGGAAAATAACTGCCCTGGGATGTGAGCACCCAGTAAGGTGCCAGCAGCTGCAGCAGCCATTCTGAGGACCTTGTCCCAGTGGCTTGCTAGTTGGACAAGACTAATTAGTGAGAACAGTCAGAGGCAGATTTAATGTGAAGCTTGGTCAACCTTAGGGTCATTTTTCCTGAAGTGGAAATTTTTCTTTACATCGAATGATGAATTTCAACATTTTTTTGTTTCTTGGGTTAGAAAAACATTATTTTCCCATCAACACCAGTACCTTGGTAGAAATATGAAGATTTTGTTTGCATTAAAGATATATGATAGTGTTGTTTGTCCTTTGAAAGTGCTTGCCTTTAATGATAAGGTCCCTGCCTTTCTTTAAGTATGATGATAGTGTAGGCATTGGCAGGGCAGGGAGCTCCTGTAAATATTTGAATGATTCTCTTGGTCCTTGAATTATTTCCACTGGATGAAAAGGAAATATGGATGCCTAGAGCTCACCTCAGAAATCCTTGACAGGCAATGGCCCCTCCAGAGAAGCCTGTCTGGCTCTAACATAGAGTTTTGTGTCTCTATTTTTCAGGAGTGAAAGTAGAATGTGAAAATACTAAAAGGAGAACAGGGACCATCATTTCTATACTGTCAACTCCCGAGCTATGGATAGGGCATGTAACTACAGCATTGTATTAGACTAAAATTAAAACCCCTGATTCCACAAGTCTCTCAAGGAACTTATGCCTGCTGGTTCTAGCTCTTAACTGCTGCAGCAGAGAAGCTGCTACTCATTTATTTTTGTTTTGACGGTATGGTAAATAAATCCAGTTAGTCAAATATGCTCAGATTTTTCTTTTCTGACTTCAGTGTCTAGGAGGGTTAAGCAAACACAATCTAAAAGTAGCTAATCATCATTCTAAGAATATTCTTCTTAAATATGCTCAAAATAACACACTATGCTGCATTTTTACATGTGTTGTTTAATTTACACAGTTTACATAAATGGCTCCCACTGCTTAATGTTTCTGCAATATACTGTCAGCAATTTTAATACTGTGTTTTTGAGATCTGACCATATTGATACTTAGCCTGCCCTGGTTGACTGGTTTGCTGACAGTGGGGCGGACCTGATTTTATTAAAAGATAATTGAGTGTCATCACTACAAACCAGGAAATTCACCTGTACAAAAAGGTAGCCAGACAGCTAAATACCAAAGCAAAGGACAAAATGAAGGCTTCCCCAGCCATTGCAGATACCGCCACCTATTGGCTGCGTTCTGAGACTTTGCTTTTCTAATATGTTACAGGGATGATTTGAGATTTTTCAGCTTTAAAAGAACTACCACGTTTATCCTCGCTTAAACCCATCCCTTAGAGTTCAGATGCTGTGTTGGATGGGGTCCTTCCTTGAAATAAAAATAGCTTCCATTCAACACATAAGCTTTGGCCTTTGAGTTTTTACTTTCTAACTCTAGTTTATTCTACATGCTGTATAATATTCCTTTGTATAAATCTTTCAAAATGTATTTATTTATCTACTGAAGAATATTTGGGGTTGTTTACTTTTTTATTACTATTACAAATAATACTGCACTGAAAACGACCATTGCTCATGTCTTCGTCTATATAATACAATGACGTGATAACAAAATCAGTCTCAATAACCAAAAGTTCATGTCAGTTATTCAGTTAAACATTTAGCTAACATTGTTTTACTCTCTTAAACAACCACCCCTAACTCCTTTACAGTTCCTCAGTATCACAATTCCACAATATTTGTCCTGAATAAATATTGAGTCACCTTATTTATAATTATATACAGTTGAACTTTTTTCAAATATTTAATTGGTTTTCTCCTTGAAAGTTTGTTTGTTGTAAGTATACACATTCCTGAATCTATGTGTGTGTACATCGGAGAAAGGGAAGTACAAATCTTTAATTTACTCAGATATCTTTTTAAAAACCTTTAATTTTGATGTTTAAGAAAATTAGTCATGTCATCCCCAGCCCAAGCTACTAAGTATTCTTTGTCTTATATTCAAGTTCTTCAAAATAGAAAAGTTTTTTTTTTTAAATACAATTCTAAATCTTTGGCCTTTTTCATGATAAAATATACCTGAAAATGGAATTTTTGATACTAGCTTATAGACATTCAAATTTGGTAAATACTACCAAAGTAGTGTTAAAGCTTTGATTTTATTTATAATCCGGTCATCAGTGAATGAAAGTCCCATTTTTTCCTTCTCCTTACCAACAGTGATACAACAGAAATGTATTTCATTGTAATTTACTTTGTAAGCTGTTATTATTAATAAACCTAGAACTATTTTACCTATATTCATTAGCCATTCAAAGCCTTTACCTATTCTCTATGCGTTTGGTTTGTTTTTCTCATATTATTTTATAGAAGTTCTTTATTTACCTGGATATTTATAACTTGTGATCTAGGTTGCAAATAACTTCTATAAATCTACCACTTGTCTTTTAATTTGGCTGATGGTCTTGAATTATCAATTTTGATATAGTTAAATTTATTTTTTTCTTTATGACTTGTATTTTATTGTGATTTATTTAAAAACAAGTATTTTCTTCTAATAAATTTAAAATAAATAAATGTACTATATGTGTCAGAGAGAGAGAAAGATACAGGCAAACAGATAAATGAATAGATGACTTCATTCAAGAAAGGTCAAAACAATCACATCATTTTAAGAAAAAATATTCCCCCAGTTGCATTGAATGTTATTGATATTTCTTTTATTTCTTTGTCCTTTTGATAGTCAAACTGATGTTTCAAATTATGCTTACATTTGTAATGAAAATAATTGAAATTCTCTTTACATTTATTTATTGACCAAGTTTTTTCTATGAATTCTGCTTATGTTTATTTTCATTGAGAATCAAGTGTTACTTCTATTTTGTAATATACTTTACAGCAAGGGTCTTGCATCTTTCATTTTTTCCTTCTGCAATCACTTTGCTGACTCTGACCCCACCAGAGAGGAAGGGAAGGAATTACAAGAAGATAAAAGCAAAAAGACCTCCCTTCTCCAGTACCGTTGTAGGCTGTTATTGATGGCCTTTGAGTGTACCTAATAACTGATGGTGACAATTTTGGAGAGCACTTGCTTAGATGGTTCATTCAGGATCTATTTCTAAAGACCTATTTCTGAGGCACCATCACCTATAGTTTCCTAATATGGGACATTCTGTCTGGCCAGCAAGTTATGACTCTACTCAGCTATTGGCCTCTGGTGTGCACCCCACACAATCTCCATCATCGAGGTTCCCTTACCCTTTCAAGATTTCCTCTTTGAGGAAAGAAACCTACAGGAAACACATATTTACCTCAGTGCCCCCTCAAATTCTACGAAGACTGTTATGTAATATAGGCTCTGCCACCACACGTCTGTCCTTATAAATCTCTTATCTTTAAAATGTTTTTCAAGATCAAGTGAAATATTAGTCCTATATCCCCCAAATTCTAAAAGACACATATCAAATTTCCTGGCCGGTATTAAAGGACCCAGCATTTTTTGCAGCCTTGTACATGGAGTCATGGAGTCTCCCATAAATGAGTGAAAAGAATCTATGTTTTCTGTTGGATATACATTTTAACATAAAGCTAATATTTTCTTATTGTGTTACACAAAACTATAGTAAGAATTTTCGTCTGCTAGATCTCTCAATTTAAATCATTTTTTATATACCTATTTCTCTTTATTCTAAGCATTATTGCTATCTATATCTATATCTATATCTATATATTTAGGCTGCACTGATATTCCACAAATTATGTATGTGATAACTATATCTTCTTGACCTAAGAGTTCTTTTATCAATAAATAACACCTTTCTTTATTTTATTACAC
This sequence comes from Eonycteris spelaea, assembly GCA_003508835.1. Lineage (NCBI taxonomy): Eukaryota > Metazoa > Chordata > Mammalia > Chiroptera > Pteropodidae > Eonycteris > Eonycteris spelaea. Next base: position 15,373,709 of record PUFA01000018.1, on the reverse strand, counting down.
ATTCACCTTAATCTTTGCATGAGGTATTATTAAAATATTTTATATTTCATCAGACTTCTTTCTTCTCCTCTAAATTTTTGTGTTAATGTCACCTTTTCAACAAGGTCTTTCCAGGCCCTCGTTTTAACAAATTGCAATCTCCTATCCCCTCATCCCTGCTTTATTTTTTATATAGCATTTGTCACATTCCAATATACTATAAGATTTAACTATTTGTCTCGTTTGTAGTCTGTCTTTCCTGAGTTAAAAGTTCAAAAATATGCTGAGCGTGTATTTTGTCTGTTTTTCTCCCTATTGTATTGGAAGAGGAGCTGACAGTTAGAAGATATTCCATAAATATTTGTTGAATGAATGAATAAATAAATAGTTCCATATCCTTTTATTTTAAATGCAGATCTTGTAGATAACATGTCAGTTATTTGCACATTTGTTTAAAGCTCCTTCTGTATTCAACTGTTGGAAGGGACTGAAAGTCTGCAAATGACATTTCTCAGGATCTCTTGCCAACTGGTTTCCTGTCAAACTCTGCTAATGGGAATCCTGATAGGAATTTGTAAAGTGGAGGAGGAAATATTTCACACTCTGCTTCCTGTTTCTGGCAGTCTTCAGATAAGGCATCTGCAGAAATAATGACAGAGCAATAGTAGCTACAGCACATCCATACATGACAGCATTAGTAGTAGCCAGAGTAGGCCATGGTTCCAGCCCAGGCCAAGGGGCAGCACTTTGAATCCCGAAGAGGATGTGACAGCATTGGCAGTTCATCGCAGGTATAACTCTTGGGGTCCAGTGCAGAAGTATCAGCAAACTTTTGATCTTTAGGTATTACCCCTTATTCTTTTTTTGCTTCTGCTGATCATCTTCTGCATTTTGCCCATTCAGTATATATATATAACCAGTTCCCTATATTAAGTCCTCTATAAGTATTTATAATTTTTTGAAGGGACCTTGATTAATACAACAACATACTGCTAAATCTTACTTAAATCTAATCTTCATTTCTATCTTTAGATCTTTTTAGTTGAATCCACATTCATTGAAAGTACTCTTATAAGGAATTTTATTCTGCGTAATGCTTAGTGTTCTACATTACTGTTACCAGAGAGTGGGGTCCTCTCCCAGCACATTGTCCAGGTTCTTGATGTCTCGAACAAAGAGTTGAGCAAGACACCGAAATGTAGTAGAAAAGAAAAGTTTTATTAGAAAGGAAAGTACACTTCCAGACATGAAAGCGGGTCTGAGTAAGGGAATTGTGGCTCAAAAGGCCTGGTAACAAAGACTTCAGGTTTTTATCTCTTTTTGCTGTGGGTGGTTACTTTTCATAGAGGAGTGGATTTCCTTGATTGAGAACTAAGATTGACAGGACTCAGTGATTCATCATTTTGCTTTCTGCGCATGTTTGTTCCCAGAATTCAGTCTGTTATAACGATATTAATGAACTTCTGGGCATATGCATCATATTTATAATGATGGTATAATAAGACTCAGATGAGTTGAAGGTCTTTGGGGTCTTCATTGTACCAGTGCGAGTGACTGGCTTAAACTAGTACCTAAATCTCTGCCTACTGGTTTCTTCATGTAAATTAAAAAATGCCTTCTGGCTTGCTTAATTGTGGGCAGATTAGGGCAGACTCCTTCTAAAATAGGATGACCTCAGTGTCTTTGCAGGCAGACCTGAAAACCCCTAACTAACTTTCTTGCCTACCTCTTTTCTAAGAGCCATGAATCCCCTTATTATTAGTATGGATGTTGAGGGACAGGAAGTCTCTTCATCCGTATCTATTTCCGGCTGAGAATGGCCTTAGTCCCTGCCTACAGGGGTTTCATGGAGCTTTTTCCCTTTCTGCCTCAGTCAGGGAAGGGGCTTGGATTTCCTGCTGAAGTGCCACCTCAGTCTCTAGACAAGAAAAAGGAAATACAAACTCGTTATTTAAATCATACATCTATGAATTTCTTATTGATTTGCCTATTAAGTGAGTAAAGGGAAACAGGCTTGGTTAATATGTTTCTTAAAGAGTAAAAAGAAAGACCTTTGGTTTAAAGTCTCCCCCACCCTCACTCCAGACTCTAAGAGCCCTGCCTGGCTTAACACCATTTCTGCTTAACAATGGGCTGACATGATGACCCTTAACAATAGCCAGAAAATCTGAGTCTGACAGGGCAATTATCAAGATTTGAGGGAGAGAGACTTTTTCCTAAAGAAAGGAAAAGAAGGAAACTTAACTAGGTTTACTAAAAAGATTAACTCTGCAAGAGATGTCTCATTTCATTTCCTGCTAAAAGATTAAGAATTTTACAAGTGATGTCCCATCTCATTACTATACTTTTATTTTTATATCTCCTTTTCTACTTTATATTAAGAAAGTTGATTTTTTTTAGTTGGTTAAAAATTATATTTTATGGTTTCTAAAATGTATATATTTTATAATATACTATCTTGAAAATGGGGGGTGGGTCTTGTGGAAATCAAAAATTCCTTCTTCTCACCTTTCTAAATTCTTCTGGCTGAGCTAATAATCAAATTAACATGAGACAGATTAACAGGAGAAAATGTCCAAACTTTATTACACATAAGGGTGGGTGCAATAAAAAATAAGACCGGAGGAAGCGTTAGGCCTTTGAGACTTATATGCTATCTGGACTTAAGGAGAAGAGGTGCAAGGGTCTGGGGTTTTAAAGGGAAAGTAGGCAATTCCCAGGTAGAAGAGAAAAAGTAAGCATGTGCTAAACAAATTCTTGCTGGGCCACATGGAGACAATGGAGCATGGAGGGAAACCAACAAACAGGCTTTGCTTGATTTCTCCTGGTCTGCCATGTTTAGTTTATATTATGATGCTAAGGTGATACTTCTTTCCTTTGAACAGGTTTTTAAAATCTGAATTCCATTAGGCAGGTAAAAGGAGAAGGTCAAAGTGTCTTTTGCATGTTAATAACCAGCTTAAAATCAATATCCCAAAAGGCATATTTTGGGGTAGTAAAACTTTTGTCTCTCAGTCTGTAGTCTCTATGAAATGTTTTATGATCACTATAGGCCAGGCAGCAGTTGTGACATAGTTTTCACTCCTGAGCATGTAGTAATATCAAAAGTGTCAGCACTGTAACCAGCAGAATGAGTATCAAGAGTTTGAAAGAAAATCCTATAGTAAATAGTGGAGAATAGAATATTTTTAACCCCTAGCAACCAAATGATATGGGAAGAGATAAATGGAGTGGGCAAATTGGACATACTTAGCCATATTCCTCAGTGGAAGTATACAGTAGGCCTACTCTACCTGCACAGTAATTTCATTTCTATAAAATTTTTTAAAGTGTTGCAGTACCACTCTTTATAGTACAGAGGATTGTTTTGCACAGAAAGACACAAATATCAGTAACACCAAGTTAAAAAGGTATTGACAAGAGTTGGACTCAGTGTGAGGAAGTTCTATGAATATGTTAATTGTTTTATTTTGATTGTTAAAAATATTTTTATAAGAATGGTAATATCTAAAAGACTTCTTTCAATATAAAAAGAATTCTAACTAATAAGAAAGGATTGCATCTTGATTGGCAGTCCTTTTCATTGTCGCAGCATTTTTTCTTTCGTAATGATAAATGAAATAATATATTTTACAATTAAGAACATCTCAAATTCTATTAAAACAGATAACCTACTATTTTTGTTTCTGTGTGATTATGTCTAATTAAAGCACAAATTTGCATTTATTTTAAACTATTAATTTCCTAAGTTTATTAATATCTATGTATTTTCCTTAAACTATTAGCAGCCCTTTCAGATCTCCAACATCTCTTATATCCCAAGTCATACCAGAATTTTGAACTGTGAAAAAGTTTGTTTTCACCTGATTGTTTATTATCATTGCTTATCAAGGCAATAATAACACATGGGCCACCATGTCCCTTCCTCCTAGAATCATTTCTCTTTTTCGTTGAAGTTCTTTCTCCAAGAGTAATTTACAAAGCGATATTTCTTGGTAAATTTTCTGAGGTTCATTTATCTAAACATCAGAAAATAAAGATATTTCACTTTCATAGATAAATATTATTTATTTGAATAAGTCTACATTTAAAGTTCTTTTCCTGCATATATTTCTCTCCTTTAATCTGTCTGTAAATAACTTTTCTCCATACCAATAACGGTGTCTCTTCAGCATTGGTTTGCAATGCTTCATTAGCATATACTTAATTCAGAGATACATCAATGCATATTTCATTCCCTTTTTCTCCACATTAATTATTTTATCATTATCAAACAGTCAATTGTCAGAACTCTAACGGAGTGACATATGAAGTTACTTGATTATAGTATCTCAGGATGTCAGCTATCAGTCCTAAGCCATCATACCTTCCCATGGAAACATCTCCATCTTTAACTGTGGAAGATAATTCCCAAATTATAAATGGCTAAACTCTACAATATCTTGCAAGATATAAGACTAAAACAATGAAGAAAACCAAAGACCTGGTTTTGTCCTCCCCAAGCTACCAGAAGTAAGTACGTAAATAAAACTGAAGGACAAAGAGGCAAATCTTGGGGGTGGGAGAGGTGCAATTTATATCTGTATGTAGAGAATGTGAATTGTGCCTCCACACCAATACCAAACTGTTCCTCTCCGTTCCCAGAAGAATTTCCCTTGAAATTTGGGACATGAGCCTGATCAGCCCTTTTCATCTGAAGCTCTTATGAATACTGGTGCTCAGCCAACTTATGCAAAAGAAAAATAAACCCAAATGAGCAAGTACCAGTATGTATTAACACAAAAACAGGCATGTGTGTGCACATGCTCAAACACACCCCCCCCCACACACACACACACACATCTAATACATAACATATCTATAGAGGTACGATTAAGAGAGAGGGACAGAAAGCTGAAAGATCACCATGAAAGTTGAAGGATAGATGTGTTTTCTTATGGGAGTATGGAAGGTAGAGGGAAGGGGCAAGGGAAAGAAGGATCAAGGGAAGGAAGAGGCTGGCTCACCACTTTCAAGAACAACTTGGTGGAGAATTTAAGGTATATCAGTAGGATTTTTGGGGTCACACTTCATGGATTGCTTCTCTAGGATGTCCCATGGCAAATAGTAGGTCAGGTGTCTAGCTGGGTCCCCTAGTAGGCCAAATGTCAAAATTAACTATTGGGTACACTAGCACCACAGACCAGTTAGGGAAGGACACAAGTAGCTGAAGCCCACAAAACTATGCCAGCTAGGTTCAGATGCTTGATAATAAAGACTCTGACTTTGACTTTTAAATTATCTGACTAGTTTACTACAGCTTGGTTAAGTTGCTCCCTCTGTTACATAATCAGGTTCAAGAATAGAGTCGGTATTATTTGTTAGAAAAGTAGAGTTTCAGTTTGTACACATTTGACTGATGTCTATTCAGTTAATTTTTATTCTAACAGAGGCAACTGTTATTTTTACTTTTTCAACATTCCTGAAAAATAAGGTTTTATTATGTATTATTTCTTTTTTGAAAACAAGGTTTTAATACAAATTAAATGCATATAAAAATGCATCACATTTAAACCAATAATTCCATATCTAGAAACCTGTTTGAAGAAACTATGTGTAAATATGATTACAAAAGTATAATTTTCTTCATTTGATTACAAATTAATTTTCATTTTAAATTAGTTTATAATATAAACATTTGACTATGAATTTGATTATTTCACCAATTTAAGCATTCCTCAGTGCTTTGTCTAATAGTGACCTTCTTTGACGCTCTTGTTGCCAAAGAGATTTGTTGTATCAAATAACAAATGTTTGGGTGTTTTGTTTACTTTTAAACTTTAATGATAAATTTCAAATTTTATAGCATTTTATTCAGAAAAAGTCATCCTGAGTAATTCCTACCATTTGGGATATTCTAAATTTACTGTGTTAGCCTAACAGTGAGAACTAAAGATTTCATAGAAATTGGAAAATATGTTTTAGTAATTTTGGGGGGTTAAAAATTTCATATATAAACCAAAACTTCATTTTCATTAATTATGGTGTTCTAATTTTCTATATTTTTCTACTGAACCTGTCAAAGGCAATTATCCTAGCTCATTTGTGTTTCTATTTCTTTTTCCAGTCATTAGTTTTGAAGTATATGTTTTGATACTTTATTAAGCATCACCCAAAAGAATACATATTTTTATTTAAATATGACAGGTTTTAGCCCATTTAATTAATTTTGTCTTCAATTCTTATCTGTCTGAAATTAAAGTTACAACTGGAGCTTGTTTTTTTTTTTCTTTTGAGAACTGCTACCCACCAATTTATTTTCAATAATTCAGATTAATGTAGTTTTAGGTGTATCTCTTAAATAATTTTGTATACCTCTTAAATCCAATTATATTTATTGACAAAATTTGCATGGTTTACCTTACTTCTGTCATTTTTTCCTGTTATCCATTTTGGAAGAAGTAATTTCTAATTTTCTGTTTCTATGCATTTTTCTATTTTTATAACTTCATTTTTTTCTATTATTTTAAACAACATCTTATAAAGTTAACAATCTAGATTTAACTGTTTTAATGTTTATGGTAAGTTTTGTAAAAACATGCTTTTACATTCAATTTCTCTAATTATATCATCAATAATAAAACAATGATTTAAGCATGTAAGATATGATTTTCAATATTTATACAGCATAGCTTGGATTTGAACCCATGGATATCTGATCCAAATGCCTCTGCTTGAAACTTTATTATATTCACCATATTTAGTTTTTAAAATAGTATTTAAAATAATAATTTAGATTTACCCAAATGACTGTTTTTGATATTTGTAAACTGGTTGTTTTAAATTTACTTTAAATTATTGTGTTCTTAATTTAAACTAATCTCCCAATTGAGTAAGATATGGTTTCAAAGAAAAATTTTCAAGGGTACATGTATAATTTTAGAGACTTCTACATAAGTAATAATGTCACTATGGCACATAGTCACTCATCTAACGCAAAATTATTGAGTAATAAATATAGTCTCTTCAAATCCTGTAAAAACTGGTATTGACAGAAAAGAACTAGGATTATGAGTAGAGCCAGCAGGTGTTAGTGTCCACTCTTGGCATTGCTCCCTGTAGTAGGCAGAATGATGCCTCCTCGACCCCAAAATGTCATAATACCCAGAACATACGAATATGTTATTTTATATGGTAAAAGAGACTTTGTAGGTATGATTAAATTGAGTATCTTGAGTTGCAGAGATTATTTTGGATCATCTAAGAAGGCCCAACATTATCAGTAACTTTGAATCTCAGGAGAGTTTAAGATTTCTATCCTTTGCCTCTCAAGAACAATCCAAGTTTTTATGCAAAGTTGCTGAATTCTTTCCCTGAAAATAGCCATCTCTATGTGCCAAATTTTAAAAGAATAATTAAAATTAAGTTGGATCCATTGGCCACAGATATACATACCTTGTCAGGATGATCTTCAAAGGAGCTTCTTTGACCTCTTAAGTCTCACAAAGATTTTGAGTGTAAATCATCCTTATGGTTTTTGCTGGTTTCTTTTCTCTCACTAAGGTTCATGTAGGATCTGTAGCGGATGGCTAGAGAACAGAGTTCTTACAGCTCCTCTTGTTTTACAACGGAGTTTGATGTTAAATTCTGATGATGCATCTTACAAAACAAGATAAAATACAATTAAATATGAATTTAAAATTCCTTTCTACAATGCAAATGAAATCGAACGAGTTCACAATTTTCTCATCACTCAGCTTTCTCGTTTCCAAGCTTAGAAGATAATTAAGGAATGTGTGGGACAAAAATTAAAATTTTATTTGGTTATAAAGATTTATTGGTCAATTGGAATTTTACATTTTTTACTTAGAAAAATGACACAGGATATTTTCAAATTTATATCACACAAGGAAACCATCATCTTTCATTTTTTGAAGAAGGTAGGGATATAGCAAAGTAAATGTGGAAAGAATGTGAAGAACAAAAATTATGAATGTATGCCTTATAATAGGATGCTTGTAGGGCTATCCCTACTACACAATATTTATCAAATGCCAGTTGGATGCTAAACATGGCTATGCCATTAAAACCTCATAACAACTCTATAAGATAGGTACTACTTCTGCTCCCACTCAGATATAAAGAAAGCAAGGCACAGTGATACTAAGTAGCTTGCTCCTCGTCAGCTAGCTGGTAAATGGTGGAGCTCAGATTTCAGCTTAGACAGCTGGACTCCACTCCTTTCAAAAAATTTATATACTTAAATGACCTTGTGGATTTAGGCTGTGACAAGCCACAGACCAAGTGATGCCACTGAGACTGACTGATTCCTTACCACTCTGACTTTAGCTCTCCTTGCTTTGGCACCAACAGGTACAGCTTCTAGATTTTCTGAACACATAAAGTAATCCTTCAAGATTTAGACCATTTGCTGGGAGAATTATTGAAATGACAGAAGCTTGTCTTGCTTATTAAAGCACTTTGCACATGTGAGATGACTCGGTGGAAAAAATAATTCAGCTGGAAAAAGGACAATTTCTGAGTTTATGTGGCATTACATAGGCCAGAACACTTTTTGATATTTTAAAGTTCAACATTTAAAAAACTGAACTGAGTCAGTAATTTTCTTTTGGTCAGCAGAACACAAACTTACTTTGAGCAATTAATATGAAATTATAGATAATCTCATCCTCTGCTTAACTGAATGCCATCTAAAATTTGCCAAGATTTTTTCTCACATAAAACTCATTTTTTCTAAATACAAACATTTGTGATTGAACTAATTCTTAAAAGTGTGTCTTTTTCCAAGTTATGGATAAATAGTCTTACTGTTATACTAAATTTCTTGTTAGTTTATAAGCTTTGATGGCACAATAAACATAGCACCTAATGACATTAAAATAAAATTTGATTTTGCAATTCCATCTTCATAAATTTACAAGCAACATCTTACACATTCTGAACATTTTTAGTTTATAGGGATATTTACAAAATGTACAGTTCCTTCTCTAAAATTCACTTGAATATTTCACTGCTATTTTGCATTATTAATTGATAAAAAATGAACCATTTCAAGAGAATTAAAAGCTAAATTTTCCTTTATTTCCCCTCTTTCTTTTCATTCAAAAGAATGCCACAATTGTTCTCATAGCACTAAATTATAAATATGATGAGGCCTATTAAATAAGCATACACTGCACATTCTAATTTCATAAATCACAAAGGCAAAAAATGAGGATGTGTCTTGGTTCATTGAATGAAGTGTCAGACATCTCGTGCAGCACAGAGAGCAAATGATTATTTCTGAATTGTACATCAACCCAAGTTTCCTAAAAGCTCTTTCTTGTGCCAGCTGCTAAATGATTAATAATGTTGCATTGATAATTTTCACAAAAGACACTGCTGAATAAGAGAACACTGTGTCAGAGAAAATGAGTTTGAGGTTCATGAAAACAAAACGCTTTTTCATAGTTTAAAAAAACATATTGACTTGTATAGACACTATATCAATTTCTCATGGTAAATGAGCGTGTGCCAGTCTCAATCTTCTTCACTAGAATATAGTTTAGGAAATCTATTTTTAATATTTATATCTATAACAAGTTATAGAAAATTATATACTAATGTAATATAGATGTATGTGTGTATACATTTTTCCAATACTCAGCACTAAAATATGTAATATAGACATATACATATGCTGAATATTAAAAAATATCTATATACACATACACACATGCATACATACATATATATATATCTTGACTATATATCTTAGACTTATGGTTTTAGTGCTGATATCAAAATATATGTATTGCATTTTGAAACTTTACTTCTGATTTGCTTTATGGCTTTTAATGTATCAATTTTCCATCTCTCCTCCTTTTAGCAAGACTGTCTGTTGTGGTGGGAAAAACATGGACTTTCAAGGCATAAAAAACTGGACTTAAAATAGAGTTCTACCACTTCCCAGTTGTGTAATCCTAAGCAATTTACCTATAACCTTCCTAAACTATGAACGGTCAACTTCCTAACTGAAAAATAAAAAAAATTATACCAACCTCATTCTATTAAAAGAGGATGATATCAGATCTACATGTTTTGCCATTTGGTGATATAAAATGGAATCAAATTATCTATAGTTTTCATTTTTAATCTTTTTAATTTTAATTTTTTGATTAAGTTGACATTTGATATTACTTTAAATTATTTTCATGTGTACAGTAGAGTGGTTAGACATTTACATAATTTATAAAGTGATTCCCCGCTTAATCTAGTATTCATGTGGCACTATACAGTTATTACAATATTATTGACTATATTCCCATGCTATACTTCATATCTTCCATGACTATTTTGTAACTACCAATTTGTACTTCTTAATCCCTTTACCTTTTCCACTCAGCCTTCCAACTCGTTTCTCATCTGTAATCACAAGTTTGTCCTCTGTATCTACAAGTGTGTTTCCATTTTTTATGTTCATTTATTTTGTTCTTTAGATTTACATAGAAATGAAATCCTATGGTATTTGACTTCTCTCTGTCTGACTTATTTCACAGCATACTATCCATTTAAATCTTTAATCCATTTTGAGTTTATTCTTATATATGATGTAGGATGGTGGTCCAAATTCTATCATTTTCTAACTGTTATGGTCCTAGCCAACATCTTTTCAACTTTAGGAAATTTGCACTTTAAAAACTTTCTTTGGTCCAGATAATATCAAGAATCTTATGTTATATATGTATTTGCCATTGTAATTTACAACAAAATATTAGCAAATCAAATAAGAAAGGAAAGATTTGCAAAACATATGTCAAAAAAAAGACTTTTAACCAAAATATACAAAGGAAGCTTAAATCCCAACCAATTTTTAAAAAGCATTAGAGATTTGAAGATACCTCACCAAAGATATACCAGTCATTTGCCATTGGGCAATGAGAAATCACTGCACACCTATTAATATCCCTATAACTGACATTGACAGTTGCCGGTGGAAAAACAGGAACTCTCCTTGTTGCTTCAGTGTGCTAAACATCATATGTTTTTAAGGAAATGCAAATTAAAACAGCAATGAGGAACTATTGCACATGTATTAGAATGCTTGATATTTAAACAATTACTGGTGAAAATGAGGAGCAACAGAAAATCTTGTTCACTGCTGGTAAGAGAACAAATTGGTGCAGCCACTTTAGAAGACAGTTTGGCAGTTACACTCTAAATGTAGTTGTAACATACAATCCAGCTATCATGTTCTTAGGTATTTACTAACATGATTTAAAATCGTATGTCTACACTCAAACCTACACATTTTATAGTATCTTTATTCATAATTGCCAAAATCAAGAAGTGAATAGATTAACAAAGCATGATACAGCCATAAATGGAATATTATTCTGTAAGAGAAATAATAAGTTATCAAGCTGTGTGTAGACATGAGTGAATCTTAAAATTAATCTAATTAATTAATTAAATGAGAAATTAATTGAGTTAGTTAAATTAAATTGATGAAAATTTAATTTATATTGCTAAATGTAAGATGCCAATCTGTAAGCCTTCTAATATAGATTCTACTTGTATGACATTTTGGAAAAGCTGAAAGGGATGGTAACCAGATCAGTCACAGGCAGGGGTTGGGGTGGGACTGGGAGGAGAGCTGAATAGTTGGAAGGCTGCTTGAGCTGAAACGTGATCCTCCAAAATCCATACTTGAAGTTTCAACCCCCGTTACCTCAGAATATAACTGTATTTGGAGATAATGATTTCAAGAAATGATTAAGTTAAAATGAAGCTGTTGGAATAGGTCTGTATTCCAATATGACTGGTGTCTTTGTAAGAAGACGAAGGGCCAACAGGGTACTAGAGCACAGAAGAAAGACTACATGAGACAAGAAGAAGACAGCATCGGCAAGCCCAGGAGAGACATCTCAGAAGAACCAGACTTGCTAACAGCTTGATGTGAACTTCTAGATTCCAGACTGATAAAATTCTGTTATTTAAACTACTCAATCTGTGGTATTTTGTTATAGCAGTTCTAGGAAACAAACACAAGGAAAGGGGATTTTTTAGGGTAGTGAAGCTATTCCGTATGATACTATAATGGTGACTAAATGACTATGCATGTGTCAAAATTCAAAGAACTTTACAACAAGTGAGGCTTAATGTTCTCAAATTAAAAAAAATAATTTAGGAAGTTAGGGGATCCCAATATGAAACACAAACTGAGACAAAAGCAGCCAAAATTATTACAAGCATATGAAACAACGTCACTGGAGAGGATGGGAAGAGATGTGCTAACATAAGTAATTTTGTAATGGAGTGGGATCTGTAAGATTAAGCCAAAAACAAACGGCACATAAACATTGTACTCTAGTTGATAAAGTTGTTTTTCATTATATAAGGATTAGCAATTCTGAAACCACCACATCAGTATACTGGAATTGAAGAATTAAATAAATGAATGGTGAGAGTCAAGTTTCTCATTGGATTAAAAGGTTATAGACTAGCAAAAGAATTAGAGTTGGAGATGTCAGAGTAAATTTAGGTTTAGCTTAATATAAATACAGATAGACATTGTTACTAATTAAATTGTCTCCCTTCAAAAATACGTTGAAGTCTTAATCCCTAGTATCTCAAAATGTGACCTTATTTGGCAATAGGGTCTTTATAGAGGTAATCAATTTAAAATAAGGCCATCAGGGTAGGCCCTAATCCAAATTCACTGGTGTCCTTTCAAAGAGGGGACATAAACGCAGAGAGAAGATGAGACACGTTGAAGGAAGGTGATGTGATGACACACAAAGAGAATGCCACATGAAGATGGAAGATTGTGTAACCCATCCACAAACCAAAGAATACCTGAAGCTACGAGAACTAGAAGAAAGGCCTAGAACAGTTCCTTCCCTAGACCTTCAGAAGGAGCATGTTTCTGATGACACGTTGATTATTTCAAGCTTCTGGCCTCCAGAAGTCATGTAGTTGGTTGTACTTTGTTAATATAACCCTAGAAAATTAATATAAATTTGTATGAAATTATTTATAGATAAATGCACATATACATGGGTTACTATGCACACATACTTTCTTTCTCTGTCATCTGAGAGGGCCTAAAAACAATGACACTTCAGTAGCAAAGAGCACATGTAGCAGATTTTGATTTCCAATATCATTCTCTAATTAAAGGAACCAGAGCTTCTTAGAGAAGAGATTGGTTCCAGGACTGTGGCAGTAAATATATAAAATAATACTGAAGGAGCATTGCACAGTACCAGAAAGTATGGAAGTGATTTAAAAATATTCATAATGAAGTAGTATGTCAAAGGGACACTGGGGGTCAACTAAAGGAGCTCCTAATGTCCAAAGTTGGAAGAATTTGAGCAAGAAAATAAATAAAATAGTATTGGATTATAACTAAAAGTATAACTATGAGTCCATACTGATATAAACAAATGATAGATAAATAAATAACTAGATTGGAGACAGGTATTTTCTGCAGAATTCCAAATAAATTATGTATACACTCGTCTGTCAAAGAGATGGAGTATAACTCCCAACTCCTTAGGCATAGTTGCACATAATCACTTTCTATGATAAAAAGGAAAAAACAGTAACTTTACATTGAAGAAACACATCAACACCACCTCAGCCATGATCAAGATTTATATCAATAGTGATGTCATGTCAATAGTATGTATTCTTAACACGATATAATGAGAATGGTACTTTACCTCTGTGACCTTCTTCCTCCAAATCCATAACCACAATGTAATCATGAGAAAAGCATCAGAAAAACCCCAGCTGAGGGACATTCTACAAAATATCTGACCAGTACTCCCCCAAACTGTCAAGGTCATCAAATAAGGAAAGTCTGAGAAACGGTCACAGCCTGGAAGAGCCCAAAGAGACATGATGACTTAAATATAATACAGTATCATGGATGAGACCCTGGATTAAATAAAGGACATTAGATAAAAAGTAAGGAAATCTGAATAATGTGTGGACTTTAGTTTCTAGTGATGTATCAATAGTGTTTTCTTAACTGTGACAAATAAACCTAATGTAAGATGTTAATAATAGGGAAAGCTATGTGTTGGGTACATGAGAACTCTTAGTACTATATTTGCAACCTCTATGTAAATTTAAATATATTATAAAATAAAAATATTACAAAGTTTTAAAAATCAGTATGTAACAGTTGTCTACACTGATCACTTCAGGGTATCACAACCCTAAATGTAAATGCATATATTTTGGAAAAGAACGGCACACAACTCTACTGGCTACCAGTCATTAGATACCAGGATTTTGCCCAGTCAAAGTGAATTGTTGGATAACCAAAGATAGTGCCAGGAATAAAAATCAGTTCACTTCCCTTTTATTTCCTTTAGTGGAGGAAAAGGAAAATTGAAAGGAAAAGTTTAGATGCATTTAATAAAATTATTTAAATAAAAATAAGTAATAACATAGTAATTACTAATTTAAATGTATCCAAACTACATGATACTTTATATTTTTACACACTTGGTTTCAGTAAAAATCTATTGAATAAATATTAAATGTAATTTTTGTCTTCAATTTCATTCTATGAAGCATTTCTATGCTGTTATTCTATTAAGCACAGTGAATATCTGCGGGTCAGAGTATACATCTTTAGAAAATACATTCAAAGAATCTAGAATGGAGTTGAAAACACAGAGACAACATTCCCTAATAGATGGGTATATGGAGTCTGGGGTCGACTGCCCTGATTGAATTCCAGCTCTATCGCTTTCTAGCTGTGTGAACATATACCAGTGATTTTACCTCTCAGGGCCTCAGTTTCTTCATTTATAAAAAGGAGATGATAAAAGTGCCAACCTCCGAGGAGTGTTGTTAGAACTAATTAATTAGTACACCCAAAGCATTTAAAACAACGCTTGTATGTAATAAGTACATCATAAAAATTTGATACTATTAAGTGGATTGAAAACAAGGCATATAACATGTTTGCTGTTGAATAAGATCTATCTCTTCCACACTTGCTGGGGCGGAAAGGCATATGGCTGGCAAGCAAGAAGATTCGATAAGCATATTGATAGCACAGAAAATAAGAGATGGCCAACTTTTAAGGTCGAAATGTTTTTTTCTCTGAAATTATCATTATTTTCATTAGTTTTGCATACATCTAGTTTATTTTGAAAATTTAAATAGCTTTCTATGACAGGAAGAGAAGTTTATGTCAATGAAAACTGGAGTAAGTTTTTTAAATGTTTGAAAAGCGTAGATCTACAATGCGCGCAGGTTTTCTCCTGAAAATGAATCGAGTTTAGTAGAAGTGTAAATATAGAAATAAATAACTTATTTTTTTCTAAAACCTAAAAGCGATCAGTTATTTTATTGAGGATCAACCACAATTGCCAGAAGAACAATGACCACTTAAGCCAATATCTAATGCTACCATGACTTTAAAATTTCGTCTCAACTTTGCAGGGTAACATTTGCATCACAATTATGAACCAGATGAAGAGGATTTGCAGGAAGTTTATTATCTCAATAGAAAATGAATATTTGTCAAGGATTAAATCTCACTTTTCTAAAGAGAATACCTATCTCAGAATAAATAGAAGGAATAATATTCAGCTAAACCATGCTGTATAGTGTTTCACTATAACAGAAATTTGGTTCCACTATTCGTGAAATTATGTTCTCTGTGTCAGGCAATAAAAAGATTGCTTGCCATCTATGTGAGGGGTGAGAATTCAAACGTAAAATCAGATGGAGAAAAAAGCTGGAGAAGAAGTTACTACGAAGTTATAACAAAACCGAATTTGAGATCTTTAATTCCTTTAATGTAAAACATACTTTAAAACCCTAGCGAAAGCCTCGATTTTGGGGTCCCTAGTTGATACAGCAGATAAAGACAAACTACCAGAATGGATCTAAGTAATAAATAAGTATATTTGAGGATAAACTTCCTGAACGTTGTGGTCCAGAACTCTGGACCCATAGTCAGCATCCCTCACCTGAATTTGTAACTTTAGAGAATTGATGGGCCTCTATGGTGGACTGATTGATTTAGTTAACTAGACTACATTCTACCTTCCCATGTGCCTCCTGTTATGAACAGCCAAGAAATAAAAAATCACCACTCAGGTTTCTTGACAGCTAGGACTCTGTATATGAAATAATTTCTGCCAATTAGATATTATCTCAGGGATTTGGAAGGTAGACGTGAAACGAGAAACACCTTCTGCCACTATACCCACCTGATAAACCATGTTGTGGAAACAGAAGGGTGGAAGGGAAGCTGTGGCAGACAAACTTGGCATTCTGGAGTCTGGTCATCAACTTCATACCTGTTGAGACAGAGCTGGGGCAGCAGAAGTGACTGTGGACATAGGAACTTTCTGATCCTTGGACAGTATATTTTGAGGTTTGTTTTTAAATTCAGTAATTCCAGCTGTGCTCCGTTTCTCACACCTTTTAAAGATTTTTCCCTACATGGTAAGTCAATATGCTTCTGTGTAAAATGTTCTTGACTTATGGTATTAAACTTGTTTTTTAAATTTTAAATATTTTAAGATAATTTGAATTGCTTATACTTATGATATTCATGTAAAATATACATAATTTTTGTATAGGACATTATTTAAAACCAAGGAAAAAATTTATTAAATTCATTATATAGACCTTTAGGTTGATAAGACATTTAAGATTTTTGAAGTGAAGTCTCTTTCATTCAAGTTATAGGTCTGCCTTGTTCAGTATTTAATGTTTTTAAAAGAATTAGATATACTAGAGTTAAGATTTTAGGGTGAAATAGCTAAAGATATTAATTAATTAGATAACTAAGTTGTATTAAAATCTGAGGAATTTAGTCTGATAAATCTGTAAGCTAATTGTACAGTAATAGAAAGAAATAAAGTATTTTAAGTTAAGCAAAAAATTAGTAGATTTGTTTTGAAAATAAGATTTGTAAGTTAAGCTTAAGAGTTGGTTTTTAAATTTATTACAGTTATAAATTTTAACACATCACTCTAAGTACCTTTTCAATACACTAAAGCTTTTCCTTCCCACTGCAAGGCACTAAAAAACAAAGTGATAGCTTATAACTTTGGACTTCATGTTTTTCTTACTCCAACAAGGTAATTAGTTTCCACTGTGCTAATATCTGCTATTTAAGTAGTCTACATGTACAGTAAATACCTGCCAGCTAATTCCTAGTGCCTTAATAGATTTTAAAATGGTGCTCAAGTACATCCCAATTTACTGTATTATTTTGTTAGGAAATACCAAGCAAGAGAGTGAATAAAAAAGGGAGTCATGACAACATGTAATCAGTAATACAATTAGGAAATCTAATATAAGAAAGACCACTGTATATATGCAAGTTACAGAGAAGTGAATTCAAGAAGTATAAAGTTAGACAGAATGCAGCAACTAGAGCACTCAAGATCCGCATTCAGCAATGCCCACAAGGTCAGCTTAATTTGTGTATCTGGCCTATTCTAGAATTGGCCACTGAGACCTTACCTATTATCCCAGTAGTATAGCCTG
This sequence comes from Eonycteris spelaea, assembly GCA_003508835.1. Taxonomy (NCBI): domain Eukaryota; kingdom Metazoa; phylum Chordata; class Mammalia; order Chiroptera; family Pteropodidae; genus Eonycteris; species Eonycteris spelaea. The sequence goes on along the minus strand of PUFA01000018.1, from coordinate 15,356,216 downwards.
ACTCCTCAAACTTCTACAAAATCTGATATTATGGCAGTGCTATGAAAGAAACAACAAGAAATAGATAATTCAGTATAGGGCAGGTAAAGTAGTCAATCCAAACCGAGAGAGAAAGAGAGCAGGAAAACCAAGTTTAAGATTGGGAAGAATAAGTAGAAAAATTGCCCTTATCAAGTGTGCCAATGTAGACAGGAAGACTGTAGTCAATACTGTGGAAATCAACAGGAGATGGTATTGGCTCAGAGGAGATGATTTTTTGATTATCAAATTTTGAGCCCATGACATGTTTAGAAAAGTGGTGAAAAAGGAACTTTACATATATTAAGCACTTATCTTTTAATTTTCAAAGTTATTGTGAGGGAAGTAATATTTCCATTTAAAACAGATCAGCAATGGCAGAAATATAATGAAATGATCCAGAATTTGAGCCAGGCTGCCACTAATTTTATGATGATCAAGACAAAAATGTTGATAATCACTCTGACCCAAAAAGAAAGCATTCTGATATCCAAGTATGATTAGTAATTATCCTAAGAGAATGTTAATACTAAAATTTTTCCTACTAAAAAGCATGCCTTTGTTTAAAAATAGAACATAAGAACTATTTAAGGAGAAGGTGGGACCTGAGGCTCAGGTGGAACAAGGCTGTAGATGATAGAGTTCAAGTAGGCTTGAGGTAAGGGGTGCTCAAAAGGAAGGTAGGGAAATTGGAAAAGTGGAAAAGACGGGGGAGGAAAAGAGAGGGTGAAGTAATGTGACAGGCAAATGGCATCTCATTGCTGAAATAGCCAAGAGATTTTTAAAACCAAAAATATATTTGATTTTGAAACTGTTTGTATTGCTGCCACGTTTCTTCACCTTCCCAGACCTTTGCCAAATCCATCTACCCAAATGCCTTCCTATGAGTACTTTGGCAATTTTTTTTTTAAAGGCATTGAATTTCACATTTAGATCAACATAATATGAACCAGGGACCACACAACCAAGATGCAGAAACAACCTTTTAAAACAACAAAAACATGTTTATTTTCCTGAAGATATTTTTAAAATAATGGCTTGTAAACTTTGCATATCGATATAGTTTGATACATATTGTTGCATTTGAAAATCAAGTATATTGTAACTGGTTTTATATAAAATACCGAATAGTGGAAGTTGTATACTTATAATCATGTAATTAAAACTATTAACCCAAATAATAAGAATAAAAGTTTAAACGACAAAAGCAGTAACCAGAACTAGAGGACAAAAATATCGGTAAAGACATTGTGAGCTTCAAAGATGGAGAAAGTGGATTTTGAGAATTAGATACTGACAACAAGGTAGCCCAAGGAATTTGAGGAAATTATTTATAAGTGAACATCCTTGAGGAGGATTTCAAATATTAAATTCAGGGTTATTCCATAGTAGTAAATCACAGTTACTTTTGGAATCACAGCTATTTCTCCCCCACTCAACAAAATGTCCTGTTGAATTTCTTAATGGTATCTGTATACCAATATCACTTCTAAGCAGGTTTAGGAGTTGCCTATAGAATAAGCAAATGAAATATGTTCCTCATGTAGTCTATATCTCAAATTAAACAGTGAAGTGTTTCTATAGATAGAGGTGTTGCTATAGAGATGTATAGTCAAAAATCTGTTTCTTGACAGTAATGAAATTGTCTGCTTTTTATTTAAGTGTGTTCTGATATAAAAGTAATAAGATGCCTTTCAAATAAATCTTTTAAACCTTTCGTCAGTTCTTTTCCATCAATGGCACACCTTTGGCATTATTAAAACTTTAGCTTTATTTGTCAAACGCAGACAGGTAGTGTGTCCTCTTAAAAGGGAATTGAAACGTCATGTAAAGACAGCAATACCATCAGAGATCTGGTGTGCGAAAGTGAACCTGTCATGAATCCTAAGTGTGGCTCAAATGAAATCATTCTCTGCTTATGTCAAACCTGAGCTCAGATAGCAAGAATACTTAACTGTGTTCAATGGGGCTTAATGTTTTGTCAGTCATTTATCTTCACATTGAAAATATACTGTCAACCAGAAGTTAAACTTCCACTAATATGAATTACAGGCTTCCAGAGAAAAAGTTCCTCCTCCTCAACCATAAAGTATCCACAGAGACCAAAAAGATTTTTTTGTTTATTTGTTTTCCTCTCCTCTTTTAACTAATGGAAACTGCAGTTACCAGGGATTCTCTTCAGCATGAGTAAATATCTAATAGATTTGTTTTTCAAGAGTTAGTTTTCAAAAAATGTGTTTATAACATGTGTAATATTTAGTAATTAGAACGAGGAGTATAGTAAATTTCCATTTATTGGCAATCCAAATAACCAATAAACTCGGGTAACTGGTGTTTTAGACAAATTTTAGTGCTCCCCCAAAAGTTAGCCTATCATTTCAAAAATTTTCAGAAAAAAGGGATTATAAATAAGACTGGGATATGTCTGCTTACTTATTAGCAAAAAAGTAAAAGACATCAAAGACAACTGTGGGTGACACCACGGGTGGCAAACAGGGGACACAAGGGGCCACTAAGGAATAGAACACTGTGTGACAAGGGTAAGGGTAAGGGAAAGGAGATGTAAATTTATTCTTTGGTGTATGTGTTTATACACACACACACATATATTTTGATATGTATATATGATACATATGATATATATATACATATATATATGATATAATTATAAATCTAATCAGAACTTTGAGGGAGTCAGGGTAATTTCAAGAGGGGCTTTAGGGTAATGGAATTGTCATTCCACAGACTTCACAATATCGTGTTGGGTATGTTGATCTTATACATGTAGAGTAGCTGGCACATGGTAGGTTCTCAATACACTGGATAAATGAATTCTGAACCTTACATAAATATGATACTGGATATCTGGAGTTGACCCATTCATATGGATGACAGAATAGGATAACATAGACTTTGGTCTTAGGATGACTGGTTTAAACTCTAGATCTGCATTTTTAACCATCTGAATTCTTTGCTTTTCAGCAAGTCACTTAACTTTATTAACCTTAGTTTCTCTAGGTGTATAATTAGGAAAATAACAGGATGAGCTCTAAAGGGCTGCTGAAAGGAATAACTAGTGTAGTACATAGAAAACATTTAGCAGCGTTTCACAAGTAGTCCACCTCTCAAACAATCATAGCCCAAAATGTTCTGATGATTTTAACCAAAGGTCATTTAAAACTTTTTGTATTGAAATTATTTTAGACTTATGCAAGATTGACAAAAAATAGCACACAGATGTTCTGATATACCAGAGGTCTCAAAACGTTTTCTGTAAAGATTCAGATAGTAAATATTTCAGGCTTTGTGGTTGAGACAGCCTCTGTCACTGCCATAGCAGAGTGAAAGCAGCCACAGACAATATATAATACAGATGGGTACAGCTCTGTTTTAAAATTTTTTTTACAAAAACTGGTGATGAGTAGATTTGGCCCACCCTAAACTACACTATAGACTTTATTTAGGTATCCCCGGTTTTGACACAAATGTCTCTTTTCTGTTCTAGCATCCAACCCAGAATACACATCGTCATATTAGCTTGGTCTCTTCTAATCTGTGATCGCTTCTTGGTATTTTCTTGTCTTCATGAACTTGACACTTTTGAAAAGTACTTGCCAAGCATTTTGTAGAATGTCCCTCAATTTAGTTTTTCTTATGTTGTCTAATGATTATATTGAAGTTATGAAGATTGGGAAGAATATTAAAGAGGTTACATTTTCTTCTCATGACATCAAATTGAGTATAGGAAATGTCTTACAAGGGGATACAAACCCCTTATGTCTGTGGTCCCCAAAGTCTTCACACTAGTCCATACATGCCCTTTAGAAATTCCTTTTAAAAAATTAGCTATATCTTCTTACTGATTTATATAGCATGGTCAGCATCTGGCCAAGTAACCACATTTCAAGGTCCTGGGTTTCCCTGCTGGTGACTGTTTCTGCCCATTTGAGGGGTTAGTTTTTTGCTCTGAAAATTCCTTAATTTGCAGTTTGTTCAGGTTTTTTTTTATTATTATTGTAAGGGTAGTAGCAATGTCCTTTCTATCTCTCTACATCTTTGAGCTCTCAGCTGACATTTTAAAAGATTCTTTAAATATACTCAAGGATATTGTCAAAATTAGACTGTCTTTACTCAACTCAAAGATCATCATGATTTGCAGTGATGCTGCATATGTGAAAATAGGTGAGTCCTTATGTTACCAACACATAGATTGGCAAAAACTGAGATAGTAGTGCATAGAATGATTTTTAAAAATCATTCAAAATCTGATCACAAATGCTACTATAAATGTTTTGCAAATGAGAATGGTTAGCTGTCTAATGCTAAAATGTACTTTAAAAAATAAAGGTCAACAACACAAGGAAAGAATTTCATTAGCCTTATACCAACAATTCTACAAGAAATGAAAACCATAGTTTGGCATTTACAGGTAGTGTCACTATTCAAGTTGAAAAGAAAAATTCAGAGTGTGAGCTTGGCACTCAGGGAAAAAATGGCTAAGAAATCCCAATAGAATGTGAAGAGAGAGTTAAAATAGCAACCTCCAAACCATCCTTCAAGGCAAAGCCAAGAGAATACACTTTAATTGTCATTTTCACAGAAAGTCTGGATGCACTTATGTTTACAACACGATCTCAATAGTTTATATCTCAGCTTTGGATAAGTCAATGCACAATTATACAAAAATGTTTACAGATAGAAAGTGCTGTATAGGCCTAACAGAAAAATAACTATTATATACAAATACAAATGCCTTCAAAGGAGTAAGAATAACGATAATTTATACTCAGAGCATTTTTATGGGTATAGATTTAAAAGCCTAGGACAGGAACTAGAGATAAATATTGTTCTACATAATCATGAGAGGGGAGTGAGAAGGTTATAGGACAATCAGAACAGGGAAGTCGGAAGTAGGCCAGGGTGCTATGTGGGAACAGCCACTCTGGTCTCTTAAGTGGGAAATAAGCTGTGTGATTTTGAACTTATTTTGCGGTGAGCGTGCTGACCCATTAGAAAGCGTTAGTGAAAAAGCTGCTTTACCTAACTTTCTTTTATCCCTGGTGCTTGGGAGTGTTATGATCCCTTAGCAGAAGCTGTTTCCACATTAGGGAAAAAATTGAAGGAGTGTGTCTAGAAGCAGGAATCAGTCAAAGGAGACAAGAATGAAAGTCTCTTCACCTCTTTTCACTTGTTCTCTATGCTGTAGAACTCAGCAAAGACTTGAAAAGGCTTTTAGATTTTCACAGTTCATGAAATGAGGCAATTGCCACGCCTCCTGTTTGTTAGCAGCCGTCTACCTATGTGTCTTTTTCTAACACCTGAGTCTCATCACCCATTTGTTCACAGAGTACGTCACTCATTTGGGAAATGATTAGAAGACACTTGATGCGTTGCCTCCACTTCTATCCATGTAGCTCCAAGCACGGGAACCATTGAGTCCCCCAAGGACACATGACAACCCTGTGGAACACAATGCTTCACAAAAAGTCATCAGAGCAAACTACTCGTGCTACTTTCTTGCATTGTCTAAAGTACATTGTTTCTTGTAAAGATCTCATTATTTCCTGAAGATAACTTAGTGAAATGTGTAATACTATCCTCAGAGAACTCAGGTCCCCTGACTCCAAACTCAAATGCCACCTGCCAACCACAGCTGTCTCCTCCTCATCTTATCACCTCACCAAAGACTGCCCATACACAAGAGCACAGAATTCTCAGGCATGGGTATTGGTATATTTTTTAACATCCTCATTAGTTGTACTACAGAACAAAAATTAAGTTCCTTTAGAAAAAAAGAACCCTTTTCCTTCAGCATGAAGTGTTTAGCTAATTACCGAAAACCTTGAATATAAGGACTTCAAACAATGTCATTCAATATTGAAAATATTTATGGATACAGAGAGACCATTAACTTTCTTTTAAATATTAAACTTCACATACACTTTAATTATAAACAAAGTAGAGAGCTGTGTTAATAATGCTCTAGAAATATTTTAGAACAGAACAAAATGTATTTTAAAAACTGCATAAAAATATTTTAATGTTATCTCTTTGTGGTAAGTTATCTGTAATTTTCACTTTATAAATCATTCTTTATTATTTTCCACTTGTTTTGCAAATCGTGAACTAAATAAACTAGGAAATGTTGGTTATTCCATAATTAGGTTCTTCGTGGTAGATACTGATATTCTTTTCTATAGTTAGAAGGGTTTTTCCTCCCACTCAGTCTAACTGTTCTAAAATTTTAAAACTAAAATGTTATTTTAAAAATAGCCAGAAACTATGAATGTGTAGAGAACTATCTTAGGTAAACCAAAAAGGTCACAAGCTTAGAAGCACAAGTCTACATATTTTAAAATAGGATCTTTTAAATAGCCCGAAATTATCACCTCAGAAAGAGATCAGCTAGTGAAATTGCTTCATTTTACAAATGAGAAAACTAACATTGGGAGGCAAATTTACCTTCCCCAAACCACAGAGTAACGTGATGGCCAGAAACAGAGCTTGGGTCTTCTCTTCCTCAGTCCAGTCCATGATTTTGACCTTACACATAAATATAGCTTATATGTTTGGTACAAAATCGCTTGCAGTCTTTCATAAAGATAACTAATGCCAGTATCCTTTCCATTTGTTCATCTTAATAGGTGTTAGATCTATGGAATAAAAAATAAATTTACAAAGTTGAAATCCTGACTTACTCCACATCATTAAATTCCTTTCATCATCCATAGACAAATGGTGGAGGGGCAGGAGAGAGATTACTTTATTTCTTTATTTTGGCCAAACAGGAAGGCAGGTTGTAGTGCATTGTAGAGAAATAAATGTCTATTTTAACAGCTGGCTCCAGATTCCCAGAGAGAAGTGCCTTTGCTTAAGAAATACCTTGATAGAATTCTTAGGGGGGAAATATCAAGGCCTGGAAGTATGTTCTTCCTGGAAACAGCAGAGTGCAGAGCACCCAAACTACTCTATGTTGCCATTTAATAGAAATTTGGAATTGGAGGAGGAGCTTGTGGGTAAGGAAGAAAGACTCCAAATGCCATAGCAGCACATTGTACATATAGGTAAAAGTGAAAATGTTGATGATGGAGAATAGTAGTGTTTAATTTATTTTATTTGCTAACAAGATACACTTTTGTTATTGAGTTAAATATATATATACCTAAAATTGGAGGGAGGGGAGTGACACCAAACTTTGTTACAGATATAAGAAGTTTTGGGCAAATGGTTATCATTAGAAAGGAGTTGTGTGGCTTAAATGTGATGCTTGAAACAGAAAACAAAAAACAGCTGAGGGGGAGAAACTCAGTAAGACTGAGAATTTAATGGAAGTAGAAGCTTAGTGGAGAAGTTATAAAGTTACAGAACGCCAACATGCAAGTCCACCGCCTTAGAGCATCCTTGACACGTTTAGAAAAACATCGTCCTAGTTATTTTTTTGTGATAGAAGTCTAACACATTTTGGACTTAATTCTCAAAAAATATCATGACCCTAGTTGACATCTGTTATGCTGGGATGAGTCATGGGTGTAAAAATAAAAATATAACAGAGAATTCTTGCCTCTCCGTATCATTATCAAATTGTATTTGATGCTTGTCAAAATAGGAGGTGACTCCTATCTCTAAACAAGGCTTAATTTAGTTTAGTTTAGTTCAGTTTAATTTGTTTGTTTTGGTGAAATGCAGTGAGGCTAAAACAGTGTCTTTAAAATATAATGTCTTTATTATCTGATAAACGGTAAAAGTAACTCTTTTAGTAATAATATTTCATGCTGACCAGGATATAATTTAATTACAAGAATGTGATTAAATCTGGTTATTTTTGCAATGTACTGTGTGAAAAACTACATTGGTACTTTTTTGGAAAGCAAAATGACAATATTTACTGAGAATCGCATCTAGGTGTGATTACTTTGATCTAATAATTCTGAAGAAAACATAATTTAAAAAAAATCAAATCTACATGAAATGTTATTCAAACATAAAAAAAAAAACCTATCCTCAGATAAAGACAAATAACTGTGTGATCTCATTTATATGTGGAATCTAAAAGTAAAAACCAAACTCAATGAAGAGGTCAGACTTGTGGTTACCAGAAACAGGAAATATGGGGAGGAAGAATTGGAGGAAGATGGTCAAAAGGTACAACCTTCCAGTAAGAAAATAAATAAATACTAGGGATATAATGAACAACATGAAGGCTATAGTTAATCTTACTCTATAGTATATGTGAAAGTTGTGAAGAGAGCAAATTCTAAAAGTTCTCATCACAAGGAGACAATATTTTTTCCTTTTTTTCTTTCTTTTCTTTTTATCATATTTATATGAGAAGATGGATGCTAGATGAAACTATCATGATGATTTTTTCACAATATATGTAAATCAAACCATTATGCTGTATGCCTTAAACTTCATTGCTGTATGTAAATTATTTCTCAAAAAAAACTGGGAAAAAAACTATACCAAACATTAAAATAATATGGATAAAGTAAATTATGAAAATGATTGATGAACTATATAACAATTTTAAATATTAAAAATAATGACACTTTAGTATATCATTTTGGGTAAAAATACAGAACAGAAAATATCTAAGCTCAGAATACATACACATATATGCACGTGTATATTAGAGCAATGGGGAAACATGGTAAAGATAAAAAGCAGTTTTAAATTAAGTTAATCCCTTTAATGTTGTTAGAGTATTCATGTGAGAAATACATGGTTTTTAGAGGAGAGCAGATTATATTGAATATGGCGTATAAATAATTCCTCTTACTTAAGGTTTGCCATTTTATCTGTTGAGATATCCCATTTCTTATTTAAAAGAAACATTAAAGCTGTATTTTTACTCCAAATTTTCATCGTCTTTACCTAATATAAAAAACTCATTCTAAGCAATAACAATTTCTTAGAAGTAGGTTATCTCCCAGCAATAGTGAGATATACCGTTCTGATTAGGCATCAACACTAACGCTGACAAAAATAAAATAATTCATCTAATGTGAACTTACGCATGCCCTGATATTACCAGCTTACCTTGATGAGTTATGAATGCTAGCAAATTTCCTAATGTTTTACTCATTTATTTATTGCGGTTCTGTCATTTGCACTCAGCAATGTGTATGCTCCAGGTGTTCCACATTCTTTTTCTATACTTAGTATTATCTGAATTTTTCATTTTAGTCATTCTGGTGGGTTTGTAACAGTATAACCTTGGTCCCAAGTGCAGTTTTAGGTGCTTTATTGGTAATATCTATTTACTCTCTAATAAACTCACATGGAAATGGAGGCACTCATAAATGTCAAGTTAGCATTAGAATAAGAGCTGTCAGACTGAAGAATCCGAGCTCTTGACCTTTGTGATAGAACTGCCTCTACAAGTATCACATCAATTGTCTACTTGGTAATCTGCAGATTATTGCACTAGTAAAGTTGTTTTAGTGAAGGAGATTAAAATCAATCATTTTTCCCCTTTAGCTCAAAATATTAATCAAACTGATGTTGCATTTTCTCCCTTTAACCTATGACATTCATAAAGCTGTCTTTTAAGCACTAAGAAATAAGCATCCAAGCTGAAATATCAGTTAACATGACTGATGAAACAAAGAGAAATTCTAGAGTTGTCATCCAACTGTAATTATATACAATTTTAAGTTTTAAATCATAACAGTATAATGAATGCCTCTCTTAACACACCTATAAATACATTTGTGGTAAAGCTCAGAGTTTAACCAGCATACTAACTTACTCTACATCTATTCTCTTTAGAATCATTCGCATGATTGTAAATAATTTTCTTAGCAATGTAATAAGTGAAGTCAGTAACTGCTTCCTTTGTTTGCTTGCTGATTTCTCTCTCTATTTATTAATTATATACAAGCTTAAAACTTCCAAGTTTTATCATTAATTATATTATGTTAGATACAGTTTTTTTTTTAACCTTGGGTATCTTCTACTAACTTATTGATTATTTTTCCCTCTGTCATTTAAAATGAGTCTACCATACCACATAGTAGTTGGTGTCTAAGGTACATGTTATAATTAAAATTTCTAAGGATAAAAAATTAATTTCACATCTAATTCATAATCTAGAAATAGAGCAAAATGTAATAATTTATTTTGAAATTTTTATTCTGAATTTGGTTGGCAGGGTCGAGGTGGAAGATTGAGATGTGGTAGCATTCAAGAACAGAGTTTTTAAATACATTTAAGCAAAAGTAAAGAGAAAGGGAAGTATGAGAAGGAACTATAAGAGAAAAGATTAACTTAGGAAAGAAACATTTTGTTTAGGCTTAAAATTAATGTAATCAAAAAACACTGCAGTATTTTAACTGCACATTATTCTGAATGCACATATATTAATAACATTTTTCTATTGTAAACCATGAACACTTGTAGAAATTTCATATTTTTTGCACAGTACAGTGACTCCTTTCATGACCTGGCCATTAAAACTATGTCCTTGTAGATGGGCTTGAATGGACATCTTCATATACTTGAAAGGATGCGATGGATAAAAGCATTCATATAGCTCATTCTGCACTAGTTTTCACAAAGTGCTTAGTACTGCGAGTAGCACAGCAAACAAAATCACAAGGGAAAATCAACATAAGGTTAATGAGGACTGGTGTCTTTCTTCCCTAACAATAATGGGAGAAAACAATGGTTTTTAGCAGTGTTGGAACTAGAAAGATAAAGACAAGAGAAATTCCGTTTCAGTACAGAAATATTTGAATGGTCTAATATGATGTCGAGATCTCTGTAAACATAATGACTTATGCAAAGCAAATCCTCAAGGCTCTCGTTTTCGTTTTCTGCTTTATTTTATGAGAATCCTAACTGAGCAATTGAATCTAATTTTTAAATTTGTTCCACAGTTATATATCTGAATGATTGGGTAAATTTGTGTACTAAAATCTTCTATAATATTTTATTTTGCTAAAAATTAAACTATCAAAACTAAATTCTTACATAATGTTTGCCTGAGACACTTTCATAAATCAATCCCCAATCATTGCTATCCAGTAGAAATAAACTTAATGTTAATAATTTAAACAAGAGAGTTGTAGATCCGTCATGTCATAATGTGCCACATGCAAATAAAATTGTACATTTAATCACCAAAATTTTACTTTAATTTATTGACTTACATAAGTTTGATATACTTTGATATACTCTTTTTACAGTCATGAAATTATGTTTCCTAAAACTTTCAAGAAAGTTTGCAAGTTTCAAATACCTTCTGTCTACTATTAGATATATAAAATATTAGTACTTTATTAGTAATAATGAATAATAATTAAATATTATGCCATTCAAAAGGATGTTTAGATCATAATTAAAAATTAGGTCACTAAAATTCATAGAGTAAAACATTTTCTAATAAAAATCATATTAGTAAATCATATTTTTTAATGAACTATTTTAGAATAGCTTTCTGTCCATAAACAAAACCAACTTGAAGTAAATTTATTTCTCCATCACACAGACTATTTTCAAGTAGGGCACTAAGCTATAATTGATCTATGCCCTTAATATAATTACAGAAGAACTCAAGGTCCATGTTATTTTTTTTATAACTGAACTCGAAAACAAACAGGAAATGTAAAATTTTAATAAAAATGTTTAATTAACAATACACATTTTTGAGGGAAAAAAGAACTTTTTTGGATCAAATTAGGTGAATGTTTTCAAGTGAGATGTAAAATGAAAAAAAATGATTTCTCACCAGAGCCTAAATCGTAAATCATTTTTTAAAAAATCAATGTGCATTCCCTTTTGTGTCTGGGATTTGGGGCCCTTATAATACATCTTTCTAAAACAAATGGAACTGTTTTATATTCTTGCTAATAGAAAACTAAAGGTGGGTTACATCTCAGACACTACGTTTATAATATTTTTATACTTATTGCTTTATATCTCTATAAAGCTTCATTTTTATGTTTTATGAGGTAATTTCAAAGGAAAGAAAATCTGTTCTAAATCATAATTTTGTGTATTGGAAAACATCCACTCTATCTTATGGCAGGTTTTTAAAGTCAATTAGAATCAATCAATAAAAGTATTTCATAAGATTTGCAATGCCTGAACTAGTCTTTAATAATATTTTTTAAAATTCACATGTGTCATTTATAACTTTTTCAGGGCTGAATTTGTTCTGGAAAAGAAAAAACAGGATAGAATTAGATGACTGTTGTACTTTCATCTCTAGCTTTCAAATAACCTTGTGTTATTTATATTGAGAGATGGTGCTATATCTAGACACTGATGTCAGGGAACCTAGAATCTAAGGAACATGGCAAAACATTTCCTCAGATAACTCTATCACAAGATGAAAGTTAAAAGCACCCGTAAATTGGGTACCCATGAAGAGCTACGGAAGTATAGAGATTTCTTTTTGCTTGAGATGATCAGGGTTAGGGAAGAATGCCCAGAGGGAGGTAGCTTTTGAACTGGACCTTGAAATGCGAGTAAGAAAACAGTGTGAAAGAGCATGGAACTATGCTTTCACAGCACATTTATGAATGCCCAGTAACATCTTAAGAAACAGTGTACCAAGAAAGATAAGCCTGGGAAATCTGAAGATAGCAAAGACAGAGATAACAGTTAATTTATTTTCTTTGGTTCTCTTTTCTTAGTTTTCTTTGCTGGTTTCTCCTGTACACGATCATTTCTTAATGTGTTAAGTCCCTGGGATCAGTGCATCTGAGGCCTCTTCTCTTCTCTACCCATACACACTCCCTCGGTAATCTCAGGGCATTCTCATTCTCAGGGTATTCTTGTGTAGATGAACCTCAAATTAATATCACTAGCCCAGAAGTCTCATCTACACCCAGAATTCCCTATTTAACATGTCTGCTTTAGTGCCTAGGGAACTCCTCACTCAGCCTACTTTAAACTCATCTGATTCTCCCTCGCCTCCCTGGCCCTGATCCTGTGCTACCATATCTTTCCCTTTAAGTTTTTCATGCAAAAACTTTGCAGACATTCTTGACTCAATTCTTTCTCTTTCACCTTACATCCAATGCAATAACATCTTGTCAAGTTTACCGTTAAAATTTATTTACCCAGAATCTGGCCTACTTTCATTATCTCTACTCTCAGCTCTGGTGAAAATTACTTGCCTGGCTCCTACCTCATCTCTGTGCTCTCCTGCAGTATATTCTTAGGTAGAAAAACCAAGGGGATTCTTTTAGATCATGCTTCACCTTGTATGACTACTCTGCTCAAAACACAATGACAGCTCCTCATTCATTCATGATAAAAGGCAAAGTTCTTACAAGGTCCTACATGCCTTCACATGTTCGCTCTCCCACCAGGCACCTCCCTAACCTCATCTTCTACTTCTCTTGCCTTAGCTTACTCTCTACGCACACTGGCTTCTCTGCTATTTCTCAATTATGCCAAGTAAACTAATACCTTGGGCTTTGGCACTGGCTGTTCCCTCTGCCTAGAATGGACTCTACCAGGATACCAGAAAAGCTGATTTTCACCTCTGTCAAGTTTTTGCTCAAATGTCACATTTTCAATGAGATCTACTGAGACCACCTTATTTGAAATTACAACAAGCTCTCCCACCCACGCGGGACTGCCACTCTGTTATTCAACTCCTCTGTTTTCTATTTCCTTTCATGAGATTTAGAGATGGGAATTAAATCACATTGTATTATGTAATTATTTCTTGTTTTTATTTTTTAATGCTTATCTCTCTCTACTTGTAGGCAAGCTCCACAATAGCAGGGATTCTTGCTCTATGTACTAATGTATCTTAAACACTTAGGATACTTAATTCAGAATAGGAGCTTAATAAATACTTATTAAATATATGAATGAATGCATTCTAAATTGTCTATTGAGATCTTTTTACTTGTAACTATGAATGTAATTACATGATTTTGATATATTGATTTAGTGGTATATTATATATGTATTTAAACTATATTTCCTAAAATGCTTTTTTTTTGGAAATTTTTATACCAACATTCAAAAGTAAGGTCTATCTGACTTATTATTGTGTGCTGTTCTTATCAGTTTGGGTTTCAGAGCTGAGTTTTCTCTCTGAAGTAAAATGAGAGCACACCCCACCTACACCACAGACTATGGGGTGTTGGATGTGACATACAAAATATGTATGCATAAAAAGTTTGAGAATTTACCCATAAGGCATTCTGTTCCCACAACATTCATCAGTTTTCTGATAACTTTCTCAAGTTTTTCTTCTATTATTTTCTACTTTCTATGTAAGAAAACTTTGAAACTATACACACACACACACACACACACATATATATTTTGTATGTGTATGAAATCATAGGTATATGAAGCTATATGGATGTTTTGTAAATATATTAGTACGCAACATAAGAGCTTATGCAACATAGCTTGGTGTTAAGAACTGGAATCAAGTCAAAATAACTGAGTTTGAGTCCCAGGACTTGAATTCCAGTTTTATCAACTTACTAAACACGTGGGATTTGGCAAGTGACTTTAAGTCTATATGCATTAGGTTTTAAGAAGCAACAATAACAGGAGCTGAGTAATAGTACATATCACTTTGGGTTGTTTCGAATGATTTGACAAAGGTAAAGCATATCTGGAATTGAAATAAAGAATTCAGTATCTCAACTTCTTGTCAGCTTAAAATGAAAATAAAATCATCTGACAAGTGATAATCACTTTTTATGATGGTTGAGATTCATTTTTTAAAAAATTTCTGGTTGATGCTTATGCAGCAGGTGCTGTTGAATCTTTTAAGTTTTTGGTTCTCTAAAAGAATATAATGATCTGTAAACACTTGCTAAGGTGCTACTAAGAGGACCCTGTGATCTTTTCATGGTGTGTAAGAAGAATTCACTGTCAATGTGAATAATTTCACCTGCAAATTTATGTATTTAATAACAATGTGTTTAAGCTGTCTTAAGCATAATAATATGGCAGAGCACCTGGGTTTGCCACATCTGTATTTCTTGGAGGACGTCAGGTCACCTAATCTCTAGTTTCTCCTTGAGGGAGGTTTTGCTCATGAACCATCTACCCTCTTCCACTATGTGGTAGGTCTCCTTGTTTTCATGTTCTCAGAGCTGTATTTTCTATTTTTTAGTAATTTTTTTAGCTTCTAAATTGTACTTATGAAGTTTTTGTGTGTAATTATTATTTTAAAGTCAGAATTCAGGCTATAAGTGCATGGAGTGTGTCTTTCTTAATTACTTGTTATTTAAAGATGCAAAATCTGAGACCTAGTCAACAATCAACAAATATTTTGTAAAATAAATGAATGAAGTGATGCTGTTATTCAGCACATATCAAACAGTACAACGTAGTGCTTACTAGTATAGACTCTAGAGGGAGAGAATCTTAATTTTGAGTCTTTCTTCCGTTTTGTATAGATAAATTTCCTCTCAGACAGTTACCTCATCTTTCTGATACTCATCATCCTCATTTGGATAAGGGATATAAAAGAATCTATAACCCACAGAACGATTATGAAGCTGAAGTGGGATCATGTACCTAAAGGGCTCAACATAGTTGCTAGTGCCCAGGATGCAATATACAGTGAAAATTACTTTTAGAGTTATTATTGAACAGATTATTATAATACCTTCATTCTTCATTCATCTTCATTAATATGAAATAACCTTCTCTATCCAAACCATTATTGGTTTGTGTTTAAAACACCTTTCTCTAGAAAATGTTCTGGAAGTTGATTTTTCTTTTGTTAAATTTATCTATTCACTGTGAACTAAGTCAATTTGGTCTCCCATGATTGTTAGATTCTTCAGATGGCACTATTTCAGATGGCCTGAAATACTTAAAGACTGAAGAGAACTACCTACCCAGTAACAGGTTGAACGTACCCGTGAAGGTAGGGCTGGTCACAATCCACCACATCTGTCTGGGTTGACAGCAAATGGTATAAGAACAGTCATATGATCTGTTCATATGAAGCATGATGAAGTCTCACCTCCCTGTCCTTCAAAGCACTCTATGGCACCTTGCAAGAAGATCCACGTGAAGCAGATGTAACAATTCTCTAGTGACAGAATTCGACCAGGTTCTAATCGGAAAGAAACTACAGAATGCTGTTTTGTGGTTCATCTCAGGGCCAGGATAAATCTAGTCCTCTGGATACTGCTCCAAAGAGAAGAGTTTCTTGATTTTAAACCTTGTTTATGCAAAGGCACTGGTGCTTGATTAATATCTTTAGACAAGCCACAAATCTTAAACATCAGTAATTTCATCACTGACAATGATTTCTCACACGCCTTTATACTGATTAGTAAACTGTTTCTAAACAGAAAGAGAGTTGACTTGCTTTTAGGTCCTGCCTTGGGAGTTTTGAATGAAGACTTTAAATAAAGTCTCTCAAATTGTTATTACTCCTGACTCACCCACACATATTAGCTACTCGTGGGTGCATTCAAATCAAAACTTGCAAACACAGCATTTTCTATATCTAAATATTTTAAAGTAAATTAAAGCAATATAATATGTTCAGTAAATCATTTTATATTAAATGCTTTGCATCCTGTGGTTACTAGCTTACCCTCTCTGTGCCTCAGTTTACATCTATAAAATGAGAATAATAATAGTAATTACCTTACAGGGTTGATGTGAGTTTTAAATAAGTTAATACCTATTAAGCACTTAGAAAGGTGTCAGGCCTATACCAAGTGTTCAATAAATTTCCACAGTTGCTTTTAGTATTACCATTATTATCATTTTATAATTATTAATGTTTACTGAGAATATAAGCAGATTTTTAAAAAATTATTTAGATTTTAGGTTGTAGTTCTTTTGGACAATATTATTTTCCTCTGAGATCTCCATCCCTTTTCTTGCATTACTTAATTCTTTCTTGTTTGCTTTGTTTGCTTTTCCTATTTGCCCACTGATGAATAATAATAAAAAAAAAAATCTCCCTGGAGTGTATGGTCAGGCTGTGTGGATTACCCACAGCTTCTACACAAAACATTCCTGGACTACTCAGGCAAGTTGCCAGAAAACTAAGAACTCCCTAGGAAATCAAATTTCTCCTCTCAGCTTGGAAGTAAGAGTGCAGGTTGGTATGTGTTGTTCTTTGCCTGGTTTCCGGTTCCACTAAAGCAAGGAACAAATGCCAATTTCCCTTATAAGTATGAGACCAAGTTTTAAGCCTATAGAACAGAAGCTCCCAAACATGGTCCCTAGCTCAGATTTAGATGTCAGAAGTAATTACTTGCCCTACACAGTGCTTTTGTTTTTGTTGCTATTGTTTTGTTTTATATAATTTAAGTCAACATTCAAAACTTGGAAGATTTTCTATTAAAACCCACATTTTAGGTTTCTCTGGAAATACAGAAGATATAATAAATAGAGGCCATCCCCTTCCATATGTTCTCCAACTTGTCCCAATGTTTCCACTGCTCATGGACTTCTCTCCACATGGTCAAGTGGCTCCTGCCATTTATATCTGTAATTTGCTCTTTCATTTCTTCCAGTACAGATATATTTTCTGTAAGTCTGCCTGCATCTGTACTCACTCTTCCGTCTTCCTTAATGCTATATAGTAAAATGTCAGGCTTCTATCTATAATCAACCCTCTACTTGTGCTCTAAATTTCATTCTCTTTTTTGCATACTCAAATACTCTGCACTATCAGTGTTTCCCTCTCAACTGGCTTATGTTTTTCAGCATGCAAACATGCAGTAATATTTTCCTTCTGTAAAATACTTCATTGTGTTCACATCCTACATCAAACTACTGCCTCATTTCCCTTTCATAGCAAAATTATAACTGGTTGGTGCATGAGTTGTCGCTCCTCCTTCTCTTCTAATTCTTTTCTCAAAGCCATTTCAATCAGGTGTTTATTCCCTCTACTCCAATGAAACCACTCTTGTCACCAAAGTCACCAATAATTTCCATCTTAGTAAATCTGAAAATCAATGATTTTTTGTTACTTTAACTAGACATCTCATCAGCATTTGACAAGTTGTTCAATACTCTTTTTATTACTTTCTTCTATTGGTTTCCATGATACCACATTTTCATGTTTTTCCTCCTAACTTATTGACCCATTTCAAGCTCCTTTGAGGGGTTCTTCTCCTCTTATTGTTTCATTTCCCATCCATATATATGTCCATATCTCATTTTTCATGTCTCTTCACTGATTAGACTCACGCCATAGGCTTTAAATATTCTTTTACATAATGATGACTCTCAGAATGCAGTAGCCTCAAACATGACCTTGAATTCTGCACTTATATGAACCAGACTAATTCAATATCTCCACTTGAATACAGGTCAGGTTCTCAAGCACTCATGTTGAAATTCAGACTCTTTGATTTCTTCTTCAGACCTGAACTTGTCTCAGCTTTCCCTATCTCGGTAAAAGTAATCATTCTTGACTATTGTTTTTTCCTCATACCTGATATATAACCTCTCAGCAAGTCTGCTGACACTACTTTCAAGAGATATATCTGATTCTAACCACATCTTGCTATGGATTATTACTAAAACTTTAGGAAAGACTACCATCATCTTTCAAGTAGACTATAATAATAATAGTTACCTAACAAGTCCCACTGTTGCTGTTCTCACCTTCCTAATGAGTTCTCCACCATGGTGACCTTTATAAAAGTTAAACCATATCATGTTAAGCCCTTTGTTTAAAATCATCAGATGGTTTCCTAACACTTGTTCGATTGAATCACCTCAATTTGCCTGAGACTTCCCTAGATTTAACATGAAAGTTCTACATTCCAGGAACTCCCTCTGTCCCAGGCAAACTGAGATAACTGGTCACTCTACCTATATGCAGGATATCATGTGCAGAATAAAATAAGATCAGATGAAATAAAAATCCCTACCATCCATTAGGTCAGCTGCTTTATCTTACATCTGCCATTCTCTTGGACATCATCACCCATTGCTCACCTTATTCTAGCCACACTGGCCCTCTGTTATTACTCAAACATATCAAACTTGTTTCTGCCTTAAATGTTTGTTTCATAATTGAATAAATCTAATAAAAAGTAGTAAAGCGAAAGACAATTATGATGGTGACATGTTTTAAAAAATAATGTTTATATTTCTTTGTGGAAAATGGGAATTATTTCTATTCATTTAATATAGAAACATCCATCTACTTTGCTAATTTATATTATCAGTCTGATTCCAGTAGTATTTGAGTTTTCCACTCCTGCTTTAAGCTATACTAAGCAGCTCAGTACATGGAGGCTTGCTGTATTAGATATATTAATTTCAGAAAGAGAGAAAGCCTAAGCTATGTCTCCAACCAGTTTTTAAGCAGTTAGTGAAAGCTTTTAATTGGCCACAAGAGTATAGTTAGAAAGAGAACTATATTTTCTATCAGAGACATGGGTCTTAGTCTTAGTTTTACCACAATCTAGTTACATGATTTTTAATGAATCTCTTATTCTCAGACATTAGGTTTTTGGATTTCTATTTCTTTAACGAATCACTTATTCTCAGGTGTTAGGTTTTTATTGTTGTTTGTTTGATGATTGGTTGGTTGGTTATTGTTATTTAATCTGAAATGAGCAAGTTGGATTATAAAGTTGTCTTTCAGCTCTACAATTTTTAAATGTTAGGTTCTCTTTGGCTTTTCACCATATGTTATGCATTCATATTTTCCAGATACAATGAAAATAAGTGCATAATATACAGTATGTAAATCTAACCTATTATGGATGCCACAAATCTGAGAAAAATAATACTAACTACATGGTGCCTCTCACCAAACTTAGGCAATATTTTTTTTGCATGCTTTTTAAGGAAATTATTCAGTAGATTCAAATTGGTTAAAACTATTCATATCATCAAGATTTTAGCACTTCCTTGGGGCTCTGTTTCCCTGTCGCTGTTGAGCAATTTTTTGGATGGTAGGAAAAAGTTCCCTCTGCACAATTTCCTCCTATTTCTTTTCATTATTCCCTTTTAGATCAGACAGCCTCTTCCTTCCCATCCTGGTGCTTATAGTCCAAAGATTTTGTAGTGATGTGCCATATCCTAGTAACTTTCTAAGCTAATTTCGAACCCCTGGAGCTTCATGGAAATTTTGTTGCTTGCGTTTTGCCAGAGAGGTAGAATGTAAATCAGATTATTAATATTTCAAATCTAACTTCATAATGCCATACTTAAAATTCTATTTTTCTTATAAATAGAATAAATTCTCTTACATATTCCATTTCTAAATGGTAAATATTCTAAGGAAGCTGAAAAGTCACATCTCCTGCTGTGTCATTTTTCAATGCAGGATGGAAAGGAATTGTCACCTAGCTGGTTCATAGTTCGATGTTTCAGAAAACCAACCTAACTTACTCTTTTTTTTATGTTTCTATTTTACATTATGCATATGCTCCTAATTCCCCCTTAACTATGAACTTTGCTTATTTTTATGCTCCCTGAAATATAATTTTTCATGCTATTTAATATTAATACATGTCTCTCTCCTCCTAGGTGTTTAGCTCTGCATGGGTATTTCATTACAATTTACTTATTTTATAAACTCTCCCCAATCATTTGTATGAGACTCACGACTCACTTTTTCCTTCCTTCCTGTGAAGAATAAAGAGAGTTGTCTGTCATCAGAAATCTTTGTGAACCTATGTCCTGGCTGTTTTGCTTTTTAAGAAGACAGTAATTCTCAGTCTTAATACAGCATCTTTCATTTTATAAATCACTGTTTTAAAAATCATCTAATTGGTGTTTATATAGTATATGTTAAAAGTAATTATATGGTGGCACACATTTTCAAATATATACAAATTAAGAGTATAATTGACTATATGCAGCAATTGAATGTAAATTACTCACTTTTCTTGCAATGGTTAATCTTGTTATGGCCCAGCCACAGGTATGTCATCCTTTGGACCTCCTTTGTTTCTGTTGGATGGCAGGGATCTTCAAATAGGCTTATATTTCAGTTTTCCTTCTTTCAGGACAGAGGCAGTTTCGAGTGTATCTGGAAAGTGATAGAACTTAATAAGTGTTAGTTTCCCATCTATTCTGAGCAGAGACTGAAATGTATTCTGTCTCCTAGAACTGATTCTCTTTGGTAGAATTATAAAAATTATAATGTAATTTAATAGGTCACAGGATAAAGACAAAATTCTCTTATTTTGCCACTGTGTGAAATTATGAATGGTGTTCATACTGTCTGTATTCAGTTTGGGGAGGGAGAAAACATGGATACAAATGATTAAAATCCAGTGGATGAGTTGGTTCTAAAGGTATGAGTGGAATGTAGTGAAATTGCAAGACAAAATCATAAATAGTGCTTTGCAAGTTCAATATTTATAAAACAAGCTAATATTTGAGCATTATAGTTTGCATTCCAGAGAGGGAGAACAGTATCAATAGAATCAATTCTGAATAACTGAGTAAAGTCAAGGGTGGCAAGTAGCAAGGAAATGAAAGTGTCTTAAGTTTGTGCAAGTGAACTGTAATATTTTAATTATACATGTGCTTTTAAATACAAGGAAAACCTAAACATCTAGAAAACAAAAAATGTGTGGAAATTACAGAAGTTTTAGGACCTCTGTTATTTATAACTGAGCTATATAGTCCTATATTTTTTTATTTTCTATTTATTAATTCAGTGTCTCATCAGCCCAATTCCAAATTCCCTGGTGAATAATCTAATGAACTCAGTTTGAGAAAAGTTACCCTCTTTGTCATTTCTTCAGCTATGTTCTTTGAAGAGAATTTGAGAGAAAGCATTTTCTTTGAAAATAAAATCCCTTGGGGACATGTATGGCAGACTGATATGCTCCTTAGAAGGAGGGTAGTGACAGATAATGAGACTGGAAATTTAGATATTAGTGAAAATATGAAAAACTGTTATTCCAAATACTATTGTTATGTAACAAACCATCCTAATCTTAGAAATATAAAACAACATACATTATTTATGCTCATATATAATCTATGAGTTAGGAGTTTGGATATAGGACTTTAGGAAAAGTTTGTTTCTATTGTATGAAGTCTAGGGCCTCAGTCGGGAAGACTCATTGGCTGAAGATGACTTGATGACTGGGGGCTAGAATCATCTGAAGCTTCTTCACTCATTTGACTTATGGTTGATGCTTACTGTGGCCTGGTACCTTGGCTGGAACTGCCAATCGTAACATGTACACGTGGCCTCTCCATGTGGCTGAGGGGCTTCCTTATCTGTTATTTTGATGGAATAAAAAGTTTTTAAGAGAATTAAATTGAGAAAATGTTTACAACAGTAAACATATATAAAAAATAAAAGTTACTAAGCAATTTTTGAAGTTCTTTAAAAATTAGTGAGAAAGTAATAAACCCCAAATAGAAACTAAAGTGCTTTAAGAAAAGAAAAAATTACAAATACCTGCTAAGTGCATGAAAAAGTATTGAATTTCCCTGACACATAGGAAATGCAAGTAAAATAAAAAATAAAATAGCTTTTTCTGCCTTTCAGATTGGCAAAAATGAAAAATGTGAAATGCCTCCAATTATCAAGAGCATAAAGGAAAGAAAAGTCAGATTACTATTAGTGAGAGGACAGACATATAAATTTGCTGAAAGATAAGTCTAGAAAATGTATTATTATTTAAACTGTGCATAATCTTCAGCATAGCTTTTTAAATCTAGAAATATATTCTCAAACAACTGCAAAGATGTATATTAAGGGTTATTCAAAATAACATAATTTATAATATTGAAAAATTATAAACAACTTACCCTTCAAAAACTAAAAAAAATTGCTCAAATAAAATAGAGAATTGTTATACATAGAATCATTAAGATAATTGTGTAGATTTATTTTCATTGACATAATAAAATGTCTCAGCCTTAATAACAATGGAGGGGAAACACTAACTTACAAAATATGGGCTAATTTTTGTTTATTGCTTATAGAAAGATGTAATGTATGTTCAAATGAATAGAAAAGCAAAAGACATTTAAAAACATCTTATCCAATAAACACATATTTGAGAAAAATGCCAACATTTAATGTTAGATGTAAAGAAATAGTCATTTATTCATTTATTGAACAAATATTGAGTGCTTGTTTTGTTACAGATATTTTTTCTCTGTACTGAAATATGCCATAAAGAAAGCAGACAGAGCCAATACTGAAAAGCAGTGTGGGTGTGCCCATGCAGGTTCTCTTCTCCAACTCCAGAAGGAAGTCCAATATCACAGGACGTATTTTTTAGCTCTTTGATTCAGAGAATGGGCAGAGGAGGAAAAGGGAAGGGTGTAAGGAATGGTAAGTAAATTCATTTACATATTAAAGAACTAAGAGCAGAAGGTATTGGTTACAGAACTTAATAGTTCCTGGGATTCAAAGAAGTTTTTTCATGGTTTTGGGAAGAAAGACATATTTAAAAAGCTGGAATTGGTGTTGGCAGAGGATGGAAGGAATAGAAAAAGAATTTAAAATAGGAATGTTGATGACTTTGTGTGCCCTTTAAGATATTTAATAAATGCAAGTAAAGGATTCATATTATTTTTTTCAAGTTAGTTTGTGTTCTATTGCATGGTTTATACTACTAGAATATACACAGACCATGGAGTGCTAACTGATGAATTTCAACCTAGTCAAGGAGTCAGAAGATGCCTCATTAAAATTATCATGTCTAAATTCAGATTTAAAGATGAGTATATAGAAGAAGGCAGAGATCCAAGAAAAAAGGATCCACATTTTAAAAGCCCATAAGATAAGTCTGAAAGTACCTTAAATCAAGTAAAATAAATCTATTCTGCTGAAGCACTTAGAGATATAACAAGTTCTAGTTGGAGGAAACCATGGTTTAGGTAGTGGGCAGAACCTGGTATACAATTTAGAGACATGAGTTTTAACACAGCATTGAATTAGACTGGATGCCTTAATCCTGGGCCTAGACAGAGAGACCTGGAATTTGGCTTTCCGGAAACAAAAGGGGGCCGGGGAGATAAAAGCTTAGAGCTAGACAAGCATTTTTCAACCTTGTATAGAGATTAGATGGAGAGATATTCTGTATAAGTGAATTGGAAGATTCAATATTGTCAAGATGTCAATTCTTCCCAACTTGATCCATAGATTAAACGTAATCTCAATCAAAATCCTAGCAAGATTTTTGTAAATATAGACAAATTTATTCTAAAGTTCATATAAAAAAGGCAAAGACCTAGAATAGCTAACACATACTGAGCAAAAAAAAAAAAAAAAAAAAAGTGTAGAACTCACAATTCCTTATTCCAGGATTTACTATAAAGCTATAGTAATCAACCCATTATAATTTTAGCTAAAGAATAAACACTTAGTCCAAAGGAATAAAATAGAGACGCACAAAAAATTAGACCTGCAGGTGAAATAAATTGAAATTGACAAAGGTGAGAAGGCAATTCAATGGATAAAGGATAGTCTTTTCAACAAATAGTGCTGGAACTTTGGATGCCCATATGCGAAACAGTGAATTTAGATAAAAACCTTATACTTTTCATAAAAATTAATTCAAAATATATCATAGTTCTAAATGTAAAATATAAAATTATAAAACTTCTTGAGGAAAAAAGGAGAAAATCTACATAACCTTGTGTTTGGTGGTGATGAGTTTTTAGGTATGTTACTAAAAGCATAACCCATGAAAGAAAAAAATTGATAAACTGGACTTTAATAAAATTAAAAACTTCTATACATCAAAGGATATATGCAACAAAGTGAAAAGGCAACCTGTGGAATGGAATAAAATATTTGCAAACTATTTATTTGATAAGATGTTAGTATCTAGATTATTTTTAAAATTCTTATAATACAACAACTAAAAAAATGAACAACACTATTTTAAAATTCACAAAGAAGTTAAATAAACATTTCTTCAAAGAAGATATACATGTGATCAATGAGCACATGAGAAGGTGCTCAACATTATGAATTAATAGGAAATGCAAATCAAAAGCCACAATGAGATACCACTTCAAATCCATTAAAATGGCTGCCATCAAAACTACAAAACAAAACAAAAGCTAAAATCAGAAAAAAAAATATTAGTGAGAGTGTAGAAAAGTGGGAACATTTGTGCACAGTTGATGAGAATGAGAAATGTGCAACCTCTATGGACAACAATATAGCGGTTCTTCATAAAATTAAAAATTGAATTATCATATGATACAGTAATTCCGAAAAGAATTCAAAGCAGACACTCCATGAGATATTCATACACAAAGAAATTCTGATATTTACTACAACATGGATAGATCTTCAAGACAATATGTTAAGTGAATAAGCCAGTCACACAAGAACAAATACTTTATAATTCGTCTTACATGAGGGATGGAGACTAGTCAAATTCATAGAGATAGGGAGTGGAATGGTAGTTGTCAGGAGATGAGGAAAGGAAAAATGCAAGTATGATGTAATGTGTATAGAGTTTCAGTTTTGCAAGATGAGAAGAGTTCTGAAGATGGATGGTTGTACAACAATGGAAATGTACTCAATGTTACATGTATTTTATCACAATTAAAAATAATTTCAAAATTAAAAACTTCTCTCCTGTGAAAGACATTGCTATAAGAATTAAAAGGCAAGCCACAGATTCAGAGAAAATATTTACCAAACACATATCTGGTAAAGTACTTGTCTATGAAATATACAAACAATTCTTCAAACTCAACTACAAGAAAATATACAACCCAGTTTTAAAAAGGGCAAAAAAAAAAAAAAAAAAAAAGAACAGACACCTCACCAAAGAAAACATGCAGATGGAAAATATGCATATGAAAGGATTCTCGATGTCTTATGTCATTAAGGAAACACAAATAAAACAGAGATGCCACTATATACTACTAGAAGGGCTAAAAAAAAAAAAAAAAAGAAATACCAATCACTGACAAGGCTGTGGAACAACAAGATCTCTTGATCCTTGCTGGTGGTAATGCAAAATGCTAGACCCAGTTCAAAGATGGTTTGGAGGTTTCTTACAAAGTTGAATGGATTCTTACACAATCACTCTCCCAGGGTATTTATTTACCCAACTAAGTCCATATAGGGAATATATAAACTACACACTGACTGGAAGACAGACGACATCCTGCCTCGTCCTCAGTGAAACAGAACCCGAGCATTTATCTTGCATGGAGATGAGACCCAAACTCACAGTATCCACAAAGTGCGGAAATTTTGAAGAAACTAGTATAAAACATAGTTTCAACTGGCAACTCAGTAAGGGTCTGGTATTATCGAAACTGCAACACAGAGACTCACAAAATTCAAGGAAAGTCCAGTCCTTTTAGAGAAAAAAAACTCCCACTGAGACAAGCTCAGGAAAAGCCATAATAGGATTATTCATACTGAAGAAATATAGATCAAAGAGATTGAAAACAGATTTTTAAAAAAAGTCATTTAAATATATTCAGAGAGATCAAGGAAGCAAGAGAATCTATCAAGAATAAAGATTTTATGAGAAAAATAAAACTAAAATGTATTTGAAAAGGAACCAAATGGAGATTCTGGAAATGTAAGTAATTGCTTAATTAAAAAAAAAAAAGAGATATGCTAAACAGCAGGCTACTAAGAGGTCAAACCAGATGAGATCCGAAAATGCTTCACTGAAATAGCAAAAAAGAAGACCACTTGAAAAGATAGTGAGAGTAAAAAGAAGTGGAGAAATTTAAGAAGTATTTAGAAAGTAGAATCAACGAAATTTGGTGAAAAATACTCAAGCCTCCAAAAAAATTTATTCCTGACAGAAGAGGGACATTGTAGCTATAGTTTAAGCTGATGTGATGTGCTAACTTCATAATACCTGGCCTATGGTAAGCACTCGATAAATGCTGTTGTAGTTTTATTGTGTTGTTGTTATTTTCATTTTCTTATTATTATCATTAAAGTTGATCAGCAAAGGTTGAAAGGTAAAGGAGGTGGTGAGTCTTCTAATATGTTAAGGAACATGGAGCCTATTTTTGTTGCCTGCCATTGTCAAAAATATTTCACAGGATAGGTTGGCATCACAGAGCTGCTCTGTTTCAATCACATTACAACAACCACCAAAAAAAAGGGCTGAAACATGAGATAAACCAGATAGCTCAAAAAAATATACATCACTGTATGCAATAATGTAATAAATGACCAAATCAGCATGGGAGAGACAGGCTTGTTAAATCAATGATGCTGGTATAGCAGTAGTAGCAAAGAGCAATGAAATAGTATCATCTCACAATGCTGACATAATTTTAGGAATTCAAAAAGCACCTGGGAAAACATTTGTAACAAAATTAAAGAGATGCAGTTTTAGCTATTCTATTAAAAATAAGCAGATATAATATTGTGGGAAAGTTCTCATCAAAATAAGAAAAAATTTTCATGGGAATATGCAGTGCTCTACACTGTGCAATAAAATAAGCACACTTTTGCATTGCTGGGGGAAGAATAATATTCATAGCTTTAAAACCTTGTCAGCAAGTTTTAAGAGGCCTAAGAACATTTATACTTTTTAATATTTTAATTCAAGTCCCAAGACTTTATTCTGAGAGAATTGTAGAAATGAAGAAATATGTATAATTCAGTGTTATAAAAGCAAAAACACTGGACACAGTCTAAGTAGTTGATTGAAAGGTAGTGGTTGTAATACACAGTATGGTTACATTTAAATGTTATATGGCCATAAAATTCTAGTAACCCATTTCCCATTTGCCCCGAGGATACTTGCTGGCAGCTCTTGCACCTACGTGTTTACCCCGAGATAATTCATGGATGACAGTCCTAAACTTAGAGTTTGCTATGAAATAACTCTCTTTTATTATTATTTTCCCATCGCTCTAATATAGTGATAGGCTTTGGAAGCAAATGACATCATTCTATTTAGAGTACTCTGTTTTTAGTAGTGATATTTCCATTAACAAAATATAGCAATTCTCAATCGCTGAAAATGTCAAACACTGGAAAATGTAGCATTTCTACCAGTGATGTTAACATTGTTCTCAAACAGTTGTTAGTCAAAGATTCATTTGATGAATTTGACTTATAAACACATTTTTGTTACATTGGGTTTAGAGACAAATTCTATTTAGAAATAACTCCTAGAATAGTTTCTATATTTTATTTTCACATTGAAAAATGAGTCATATTGGCTTCAGCCTCAAAGAGTATGTTTATGTAAAATTAAATTAACACTGGCAGATAGCTGCACTTTTTTTCCTAAATGGGAAATGGGTTGAAAGCAATTTTTGATAACCGGTGCATTGATTATTTTCCATTTGCTCCTTATCCTGCCAGATGAAGTCTCTTCCATTCCCTTCCCTGGTCTGTCCCTGATCTCATACAGTGATAGGCTTTGGAAGCCTATCTGAAAGGCTGACAACTACAGACTGCATCATACAGATTCTTTGCCAGTTCAGCCTCCACTGAGGTCCAGAAAAATATTCTGTCTTTCTTTTGTGGCTTCCTTGGGCCTTGTAGCTTCCTGTCATTGCAAGCTTCTGATGCCCCACCATCCCTTGTTTGTTCCTTAATCCTAACTATACTTCTGTATGGAGTCCCTTCATAAAAGTCTCTTCATTTAAATCTTTTCAGTAAATTCCACATCCGATTGAGATGCATATGAATTTCTTATGTCATAAAACTGCATAGTCTGCATTTAAACATGAAATGTGAACTACAGTTGTGTTGCTATTATTAGTCATTTTCTTCCTAGGAAGATGGAGTGATTTTTCTGATTGAAAATGTAGGAAAAATAACTAGACGTCCTCCACTCTCCTGTTTTCCCTTGAAGCCAGCCTCCCACAGAGACCATTAGTTTTCCTTTTCTCTTCCATGCTAGAAGCCATGCAGGAGCCACCTCTGGTATGATGAAAGAACACTTGCTCCAAGTTCAGTGCATTCTGTAAACTGTTGAAGACTTCTTAATTCTGGGATTCAGGTAGCAGGAACATTTGACAAATATACCTAAAGCCATAATCTGCATCCTGGCCTCTAGCAGTGATGAAGGTGATATTTTGGGCCCACATATTTACTCTTTTGTCTTTATTTCTCAAATTATCTAGCAATTATGTAGAAAAGAGGGATGCTATATGCTGATAGCCTTATCAGAAACTTCAACAAGACCTGGCTCTACTATAATCATAGGTAAACATGTATAACTTTTACTGAATAATAAAGCATTCTGGTTGACGTTTTGCTATATATTATAATTTCAGATGCTAGGCGCCTCACTCACTCTTAAACAGTCCATGGTAATCTCTTAGAAAATACAGCAGGTCAAACAGCAAAGAAAGCATAGCGGAGATTATTTGGAGAGCTAGCAACTTCTGCATATCAGGACTGTGAATACAGGTATTGAGATGCATATAGGTGTTCCCTTTCCTCTTATCATTTTAGCACTGGAGCCCTAAATATGTTGGCAAAGCATCTGGGGCCTAAATTATTCTCCTTAAAACTTTATTTTTTACATGATTCAATAAGGCACCATTTAAGAGTTAGATAATGAGGCCACCCTAATCAAATACATATTTATTCTAAATATCAATATTGTAAATTAGAGACACTATTTTATTTTTATCTTCCCATATCTTAAGCATTAGCCATTCAAATAATTTTTGAAATCTTTTATTGATAATTCTATTAATTCCACTTGAACAGATCATTTCATGAGTCACTGTGCACCCTTATTCTCTTCTTAAATAAAATAGTTTTAATGTAATAATTTTGTGTCAATTTATATTTTATTGTTATTATTAATGCTGTATTTTAACATTATGTTCATTTTGTGATCTATTAATAAAAAATTACTGAAGAGAAGTCATTAATCCATTTATTTTGGATTCCATGAAAAACTAATATATTTTGTTGACAATTTGGCAACAAGAGATCATTTAGCATGGGACATCCTTCAAAGCATATAACGAAGCATGATAATTCTATTTGTCTGCAATGGATGAAAGATTATTTATTAATCCTACAAAAATGTACTGAGTACTTATTATGTGTCAAGTACTGCGCTAGTTACCAGGAATACATCGTCTCTGCCTGAATGAAGCCTAAAAGGAAAGATAGACAAAAGATAGACATAAATTAAGTAATCATAAAATAATTATGTGACTATAAACTGTAAAATCACTATAAATAAAAATACGTAATATGGCCAACATTGGTAGGAAAATGTAAGACTATTTGGTAGATACCTTAATAATCCTCTTGCGCTATAGTTAATAAAAATTTTCAGCCTGCAAATTTTACCTCTTGCCTCTAAGTTAAATGACCACAAGAATTTACAGTACTTATAATAAACTCTTTCTTTAAAATTTATCCAAAGATAATTATGTGGGAAAAATTTTTTAAAAATATTAAAGGCATTACAATCTACAAATCAGGATACTTAACCTCTATCCCTGATCTTCCCTTTCCCCTTTCCCCCAATTCCAATGGAAGCCTTCAGAAAGTAATTTTGTCTTTGTGGACCTCAGTTACTTTGCTTGCAACATGAGGTTGTTGGGCCAGGTCCTCTCGAGGACTACATGAATCTAAAAAATTTCTGATTCTATAACTTATTTCTGATTCTATAACTTAATAGAAGTTCTCTTATTACAGAGTAAGCTTGTGTCTGTAGAAGTTTCCTGTTGTCCAGAAGCTACAGGAATATTGATATTAATTGAAAATATAGGACAGATCCCTTCAGTCCTTCATTAAAATTACATATAACTGTGTAGAACTACTACATGAGATACAAACAGCAATTGCTTTTTTGCTTTGAACATAACAACTGATTTTTATGGGACATAGTTTCCCAAAGTTCCATCTGTTCCCTAATAGAAGTTGGTGTGGAATATACTAAAAAATGACTAGAAGCTAAATTAAATCAGTCTGTGTATAAGAAGTAGCCACCCAAAAGACTTTCCTCTTCTCTACTAGACACAGTATCTCATTTTTGTGCTGTATTATTCAGTTTTTGCTGCAGTAACAAACAACTGAACATAAGAGTCTTAAAACAACAACAAAAAAAATATTTCTTTTTTTTTTTAATGATTTTATGCCCACTACATCTTGACCCAAATAGACTCAGATAAGCTTGGTTAAGTATAACTCCAGGGTCATGTTTGGGTTCATATTTACTCCATGTATTTCTTGTTCTGGCACCAAGACTGAAGAAATAGTGACTCAATGGGGTATAATTTCAATGCCAGTGGCAATAGTACAAGAGGAAACAGAAATTCATGATGGTTCTTAAGCCTCATTTAAGAAAGGTCACACTGTCTCTTCTGTCCATATTTCACTGAGAAAGCAATCACATGTACAACCCCAAAATCAATGCAATGGGATGGTATGCTTTGCCCACGTGGTAGGGAGGAGAGAATGAACGCTAAACAGTATCAAGTCTACAACAGCTGCTCTACACTCACCCATAGCACAGTCCACACCACATAGTGGACATTTAATTTTTTTGAGGAATTTATAAATTTGATAACATGTTTTTCATCTTCCCAAAATAACTCATGTTCTCTTGTTTAACTTAGAAATACAATTTACAATTTTTCCCCTTAATATCATAATAATACTTTAATACTTCATTTTCCCCAAATTCAACGTAGGCCAGGAAACAGTTATCATCATTTTCCAAGTTCTGAGTTCAGTAGTTTTCATGTAGCCAATGCTCAAGAAATATTTTTTCAGATGAATGAAAGACTAAATAAATGAATCCATAAGCCAAATATTATGTTTTTTATTTGTTTGTTTTAAGAATTTTTTTACAAACAATAAAACTAAGGTTGAGATTTAGTTAGTAGTGATTCCTAAGGCATTCTAGTATTGCTTTCTTTATAAATCAAGAAAGCGTTTACTCTCTTTTGTGAAGTCTGCTTAAATTTTATAGTATGCTGGTTGGAAATAGTTCTGGAAGGCAAATATACTCTACTGAGGTTATATGGGCATGATGGAAATGGTCCTATAGATCAGTAAAATTCAACTCATTCTTTTAGGATGATATCATTATCTTAAAAATTAATATTCACTATCTCATAAAGATTTCTTATTTTGATGTATTAGCCTTTACTTTTCATTAAAAAGTACTTTACATGTACCTATTAGACCCGAACTTCTGTTTGATATACAAAGCAATATAAGAAACAATATCTCTTGTTCAGAGCTTGCTATCTGGTTGAGTAGATATGAGTACCAAGTGGGTAAAACATAAAATTATAGAAATTCAAATAAGGGAGATAATCCCCCACAAGAATGACTAGGAAAACCTTGTGAAAAAAGTAGAATTTAACTCAACCTTAGAAATGGAGTAGGATTTTTCATAACTGAATTAGAGAAGAAAGATATTTCAGGAAGAAACAATATAGTAAGTGAAAAAGTAAAAGGTATCATCCAGCAACTTCAAGAAAGACAGAGTAAGAGTTCTGTGCAGGAAAATAACTAGACAAGTTTGGAAAAATAGGTAGAGACAGATTGTGAATGCAGAATGATGAACAAAGGAATGCCAATTTGATTTTGTAAGCATTGTAAAGGCATTGAAATTTTTCACTAAGGAATGTATCATGTTGAAAGTGTATTTTTAAGACCACTAATTTGATAATGACATAGACGATAGATTTGAGGAGAATATCCTAATAGCAATTTAGGAGAATCATCAAGTTATGAGATAATTACTTCTATGGCTATGTGTGAGAAAGGACTACATAGTGTGTATAAAGTCAGTTGTATTGGACCTAAAACAAAGAGCACTGTGGCCAGGATTTCATTCATGGCCCCAGAATTCAAATTGGAGAAGACTGAGGCCAGAGACTGAAAGAACATAGAGTGAGCTAAGTCCTGCAATCTGAAAATGGAAACAAGGTCAAGGGGAAAGGTTAGCTACTCTAGAGATTAGTATGATTCCTAAAGTATGAATACATCTAAGAGTCACAGCTCAGGACAGCATACGAGTATCATTAGCCAGATTCTAAAGTGAATAGAGCATCTAGATTGTACATTCTAGAAGTCAAACGTCTTAAGTTCATTTTTTAAAAAACATCTAATATTGGACAGAATATTAGATAAATTGAATAAATTGAACTAATATTGCCCATAATAGATCCAACAAAAGAGAAATTTTTTCATTGGGGAGTATGAACAATTCAAATGGTGTTCGTAGAAGCAATGAAATAGTCACATTTGCTGTCATCTTGCAGTACAGCCTGAACCTGAGCACTAGGACTAGAAACAGAAGGGACAAGCAATGGTGATTCACTTCAGGGAAGTGAAACTTGCTCAGTCCATGTTGAAACTGAATCCATAAATGCCTATCGAGTGAAGGGTAACTTGCATGGTATTTGACATCCATTCATTTATTCTTCATCAAAGAAAGGCATATTTCATATTTTAAATCTTATTCAGATTATGCGATTTTGAAATTTTCCGTTCTTACTCTAGCAATTTTTTTTCCTGTAGTACAATTTCTAACATAAAGGAACAAATATGCTAGTGAACTTATGAACACAGAGAAACAGAGACAAGAAAGAGAGAAGGGGAGGGAGAGAAAGAGAAAGCTCCTGGATTAGTTTAAATAAAATCATTAATAAAGATATAATAAAAGCATAATTTGAAAGTATGAAAAAATATATCAGATATATTTCCTTCTCAAAAAGATACTTCTAAAGATGTTTTCTTTGTTTATAGATTAGGATATCAACAATGTAGAATATTACCAAGTGATGAATCTTTTCATCCATGATTGTGTTCATTTGTTATATGATTTATAACTCCAATATACAGAATACTGTCTTCTGTGTCACTGAGGGGAGATTTTAGATCAACACTGTGCCTTTCTTCCTTGAAAACTGTCAGCAGATACTAAAAAAAATAATATATGTACTACTTGCCTTCAGGTACAACAATATCAAAAATAAGATTTCTTCTTGTTTGTAAACTAAAATTTTCAGTGTGGGAGATCTAAAAACACAAGAGTTCAGTGGCACGAGAATCATTAATTATTAACTGATCAAAGAAATATCAAAAAAGCAAAATGTAACCATAGCAGAAGATTTCAAATATGTGGGCATCTACCAGACATCAACTAAAAGAGCAAGACATCTGCAGTCACCATCAACACATCTCTGTCTTTCTGAATTTAAACTCCTACTCACCTACCCATTCTCTAACCTACTCAAGCTCCAAAACACCTCTGACTTGTAATAATCACTGCTATTTGGAGTGTTCTGTCAAGTGTCTCAATCCTATAATTCTTTTCCATTTTGATCTCTCCTTTGGGTTTATTTTTCCAAGTGCATTAAGTGTTAGTGTTAACGGTGGATGGAGATGTGGTGCACGTGTAAGGAGGTTGTGTGTAAGAAAAAAAATTTAGGAAATGTACCAATTTCAAGATGAAATCGTTGCTTTCTTGCCTCTCAACCCGACCTCAAAGCCCACCAGCAGCAGCATTACTGCTCCACAAATAGGAGGCAGTCACAAAACATACTAAATATGAGTTAGTAAATAAATGAGAAAAATCTAATAAACTCTGCCTCGTTAAAACTGTCATCTGCTAAGATAATTATGTGAGTCAGAATCTCCTGTGGAACTTATGAAAAATACAAATATGGGGGGATCTACCCCATCAGAGATTCTGATTAGGTAGGTCTGTGTAAAGGCCAGAAATCTAAATTTTTATCATGCACCTCAGGTAATCCTGATGCATGGCTTACACACTGAAATCATTATTCCAGATATTATAGAAATAAATACTTCTTTGCCCTGATTTGACTAACAAAGAGTAATTGATAGCAGAATTGATAGTAATGAAGATGCAGAGAATAAAGCTCAGGGCCAAAGAAGAAAATGCAAGGAAAAGTTAGACCTCTTCCTTAAATGTTAGGACCTCAGATTTCCTAAAAGTAAGAGAAGTAATTGGGTCAAGGGAGCTAAAAAAACACATTTCTTTTAGGTTGCTGCCATATACACTAAAATATATTAGGTCCCATTCATTCCCATTTTCAGCACATAACTGCTTACTTTTCCAGTCCTTTCACTATCGTTACCATTTACTACTTTGCCATCTCTTTCAAACCTAATTCCTTGGTCACCCTTTTTTGCATGTCTGTAAGCTTCTGCTTGCCTCATTATCTTCCCTAGGATTCCAGTCCCAAAGTTCTTCATTTCACCAAACCTATTATCAACACCACCCTCAGGTACTTCTTACTGCTGCCCCACACCACTTGTTTTACTAAACCAAGAGCTGGGATGAACCTGACCCTGGTGTCTCCCTCTCTACTTCCACTAAACAAAAGCACACAATTATACATCCTGATGCCACTACAATATATGATCTTTCCCTTCAACTAGGCTTATCACTCCATAACAATCCTTTCATATATTTCTAGTCAATTCTTCCTCTAGTTCCATATAGTAGCTATTCAAAATCATCAGTTTATAAGTGTTTTTATACAAAGCTAATATATGTATCCCATCTTCTCCAAGACTCATCTTATTGATTTTTCACCCATATCCACTTTTTTTTCTTCTGTTCCTTCTCAATATTTTCATGACTATCCCATATATTTTTTTAAATGCTTATTAAATTTGCATTATCCCCTAAAACAACCCTTCCTTATTCCCTCATTTTTTTGTTGGAAACTTATGAGGATCTAAGCTCTTTACTTTTTACATCTTCCATTCATCCTTTAACT
Organism: Eonycteris spelaea; assembly: GCA_003508835.1. Lineage (NCBI taxonomy): Eukaryota > Metazoa > Chordata > Mammalia > Chiroptera > Pteropodidae > Eonycteris > Eonycteris spelaea. Next base: position 15,320,585 of record PUFA01000018.1, on the reverse strand, counting down.
CTCTAAATTTTGCCCTACTATACCATCTTCTTATTTAAGTTTTTGTTTTGTTTTGTTTTTGTTTTTCCTTTTGTTTGTTTTTGGTTTTTTTGCTATTTTGTTAGGGTTATCAATGACCTTCTCATTTACCAAGCCAGGGAGTGCCTCTCATTACATGTTCTACCCTGTGGCCTGTGGCATCGATACCAGCTACTCTTGATGTGCTCTCTCCCTTTGGATTCTATTAACAGCAGTTTCCCTGGCTTTCCTTTCATTTGGCTTCCTCTTTATCATAGAGTTGTGGACATGGACTTTAGAGTAAGACTATTCCCACCACTTACCAGCTATGTGAGCTAGCTAACTCTAGTTACCTCCTCAAACAAAATGAAGATGATAATAATATATACTTTATAAGGTGGTTGTGAGAATTAAATGACAAAATATGTTCTAAATAGCTAACGACACAGTGTCTGACAAATAGTAAGTTGGTGTGATAACTGGTGGACAGTGTGGTATCAACCCACATATTGTATAATTGTTGTTGTCGTTGTTACTATTATTATCTTAATTCTTCCTTATTGCACATTTTTTTCAAAATGAATCATTTTATGTTTATTAAAATACAGATTGCCAAGCCTCACCCCAAACCTAACAAATTGGAATCTTTGCAGTAGATCCAGTAGAATGTATTTTAAGAAGTACCTCAGGTGACTCTTTTGCACATTGAAATTGGAGATCCACTGTCTTATCCTTTTCTGTTGGTGAGAATCTTGGAATCAGACAAACTTGAGATAAGAATAAAGACGAGCAAATTACTTCTTTTTTGCTTTAGATTTCATATTTATAAAAATAGCTTGTATCATCAATTACATAGACTTCTTGAGAAAATAAAATTAAATGCTATAAATACAGGGCCCAGCACACTGCTGTTTATATAGGCCACTTAATAAGTATTAACACTGCATCTTATTTTAATCTTCAGTCAACAGGTGAAAACAGTATGAAGGTAGGATAGAGAGAAAATCCTATGTACCTACCCTCAAAATATAACCATTTAAGTCTTTTCCAAGGATACAGCTTTAGTTGCCTTAGTTACTGAGAATTCCAGTAAGTACGACAGTAAATTAAAAGCAATAGACCAAGAAAAAACTATAAGTATGACAGTAACTTAGAATCAATAGACCAAGAAAAATAGAATGAAGTTAGAATGCCATGTATTATGAAGTAAATCTAAAGTGAATTATGCCACTTTGGCAGGTAGGTCCTATCAAAATGAATATTGTTCATGTGTTGAAAATCTCCGGTGTGATCAGCATGATGCTGCTAATATGAGAAATCTAAAATTTCTTCCAAATTTGGCCTCCATACCCAAGGATCTATTATTTAATTGCATTAAATGACTAAAACACATGAAAATTTTAGATCCAAATTTAAGCCATATTTTTCTATTAAATTAAAATACAATCAGCATTTACCATGTGTAAAGTCATACTATTAGAGGATGTTCAACTGCTTGAATATCTTACAAACAAATATCATAAATGAGATCTTTATAGATAATATAAGGATAACCCAGAAAGGAAGAAAAAATTTTTTTAGAGAATAGATTAATACGGAAATAACCCCTATCAAGTTTCTGTGTTAGAATTCCTGTAGTATCAAACTTTTAAAATCTCTGCCTGATTCACTGTCTTGGAGCATTTGTATGATTAAGTTGTATGATTAAGTGCTAAATTAAGTGCACTAATTTCTCTTTCTCTTCTCATCAGTGAAAAGAGAAGAAACATTGCAGAAATCGTCATGGAGTGTACCATTGAAATTTTGGGAACTGAGATGGAACCTGAAGTAAGGTTTAATAGCTGACAAGAAGATAGGATTGCACTCAGGCGAAGAAAACATCAGTGAAGGGATAGAGGTAAGAATGAATAGGGCATGTCCACGGAATAATAAGAAGGCCAGTATGACTTCAGCAGCTACCAGAAGTCATATTAGAGAAGATGTGGCTAGACATGAAAAGACTCAGAATCTTAGCAAAGAATATAAATTTGCTTCTATGAAAATAGGATAAATTTTTTAATAACGACAAAAGAATAGATAATAAATATTATTTGGTTAGTCATATTCATTTAGTCAACAATTATCTACTGGTAGTTAACATAGTCAAAGAAGAATGCTAGGCATTGTAAGAAATAAAACTGAATAAGCCATAGCATATTGCTCTCAGTGCCATTTAAAAATTGAGACATAAGATAAAGACAAAAAAAAAAAATTAAACTCACAGCAGAATATAAATGCTACAAGACTGTATTATGAGATTATACTATGAGAATGATTGTGCTATGAGAAAATTGATTGTACTATGAGAATAAGTAGGTAGTTTATGAGTGGTGGCAACTCATGACTCTTGGATGAGCCCTTGAAGGATAGATTTTGTAGAGGTAAAGACAAGAAGAGAGGACTCCTGGGAGGAAAACAGTATGAGCAAAGGCAGTTTATTTCAACAAATATTTTCTACCCACTGTATGACAGGTCCTGAATAAATACTAAGCATAGACTTATCGCAGCCTCCGCTGTTAATTGCTTAACAGGAGCAAGCAGAGCACTTGTTCTCATGGACATTGGGGAGTTCCATTCAGCCAGTACATTTATAAATGAGGAAATAATGAATAAAGCTAGACAATAAATTGAACCAATATATTAATGAGCATCTTAAATTCCAAGCTTATTTATACTCAATTCAACTGGGCATGTAGTTTATTGAAATCTGTTGCTATAGTTTTTTAGCAAGGGAGGGAAATTATGAAAATTGTGTATTGGGTAATCTAAGCTGGGAGAAATGGATAGAATAGATTTTTTAAAAGGACTTTAAGAATAGGAGGCTGTTATTACACTAATAAAGTATGAAGTGATAATAGCCTGAGATAGCTAGTGATGGCAGAGTGACAGTAAAAGTTCACAGGTATCAAGAATATGCTAATGCTCTAGTCATTTGCTAAGGACTTATATGAATCATCTCACTTAATCCTGACGATTTCCCTGTGTTATGGGCACTGTTATTATTCCTTACTGACAGATGAGTAAACTGAGCACAAAGACATTAAGAAGTATGCCCATGTTCCACAACTAGTAAATGCTAAGGCAGAGACAGTCTCCAGAAATTGTGCTTTATACCACTGGTTATAGAGCCAAAAACAGATATGAACTTTGAACTTGCATGTCTAAGTAAAAAATAGCTCAATTACTAAATACAAGTATGCTTAAATATCTTTTTTTTTTTTTGCTTAAAAACTTAACCAGCTAAAAAGTCATATCATCCCATGCTTAAATCAGACTCACTGAAAGGTTTAGTGGTTTTCAAATTCTGTAATGTAATTTTAATAGCAGAATGTATCTCAGAGAATATCTACTCCAACCTCACAACAGAAGATGGAATTTAGACGAAGATTAAGGAAATCGTCCAAAGTCAAAACGCTAACTAGGAATCAAACTCAGATTAAAATCCATATCTCCTGTTTTCTGACCTACTGTAGGACGGTATCCTGATTTTCAGAAAGAAAAGGGTATCTCTTCTATTATGTTTTTCCCAGAAAATCTGGAAGATCACAATAATGAATCATAAAAAGAGAGTAGTTTTTACTTATAAATTCCAAAAATACATGTGATTGGTTACAATAGCACGTATATTAGCAATTGAGCCCATTGTTCATTTTAACGGTTTTAACAAATAAATTTATGTGTAACAATGGATTATTTTAAGGCAATGATGTTGTGTAGGTCCACTTTCATATTATAACAAATTCTTAGTGAACAACTAAATCAAAATCAATATACTGTTTGTTATCTAACGGTGGTAAATATCAGGTGTTTTATGGTGTTGGTGTGGGACACCAGAATATGTCCAAGTTCGAAATGCACTGCTGTCTTGAGTACATATCTTTCTGGAAGAACTTCAACTCATTTTCTATGCTCGTTACCAGCACCAGAGTCAAGCACTGATAATAAAAGCATAGCCAGACCAATTTACTCTCATTTATTTTATGAGTCATTGCCTGCCTCAGAGATTAAAAAAAAAAAAAAAAAAAAAAAAAGGAAGCATATCCTTTTCATGTTTTTTAAATTGAATGTCTTTCAGTGAAATATCTTTATAACATTAAGCATGTAAGAGAATGTCCTGCGTTAATGTAGCGCCAAAATACTTTGCAGAACTCTGGTGGGTTCAAGACTAATGGAATGTGCCAAGAGGGCCACCGTACAAGCAGAGAGCGCACGCCGGGAGGCTCAGAGAGCAATGGAGTAGATGTATCTGTCAGGAACAAGGCAAGTCCAAATAACAACTGGGGATATTTTGTTTGTTGTTTCCCCATAACCCTCCCTAGACACAGGTTAAAATGAAAATAAAAGGAGTTTGGAAGTAAGGAGAAGATATAAACCTGTGAGGTTGTAAAGAAAAGCTTGATTCACTTCAAATTCATTGGATGAGCAATTGATTAAAGATAAATGCATAAATAACAGAGTTAATGTCACTGGAGAGGAGAAAGATAAAAGAAACATGCATCAAAATGGGGTGGCATAAATGTTAAAAAAGAGAGGAAAGCAAATAAAAATTTTCAAGTGAGAGGAGAGAAGAAAGAAAATGAAAGAAATTAGGTTGACAGGAAGGAACATATGAAATGCAGCTGCGATGCTCATTTGCTCTCCTTTTAAAATGTAAATTACTTCTGATTTTGAAGTTAAGGTCTTGATGTTTTCCTGTGGAAATATAGTCATATACTCTTTAAATAGTCTCTTCTCCAAGAGAGAAAACTAGGAAAGAAAATGTAGTTTTACTGTAAGAAATTTTTTTAAAATAGTACTAAAAACCTAAAAGCATTTCAGTGTATGTTGTCTGCAATAGACAACAGCTTTGAAAACCTAGCATGATGTAGGCACAAAGAAAGCCAGACTTGGTTGCCTGGCAACCGCGCTCTTCTCAGCCAGCTGGAGTAAAAGGAACCCGCTGGTGCCAAATGGCCTTTCACCTGCTTCGCTAGGGGGAAATCAGAGTGAAAGAGTTACCTTGCAAGGGTCAAAGTGCCTTTGAGTAACAGAGGCTTGAGAAACCCTCCCCAAGCTTCACTTTGTTTGGAGAGTCACTTGAAGAGGGGTTTCTAATGCCTCGGTAATTAGGGGTGCTGTTTTCTCCGCTCCACTTCTTCTGGGTACCACAGTCGACGTAACTGGCTTCAAGCTTGATGTTCTGACGTCATATACAAGAAAAGGAAATCATTTTAAACTTTTTGCTCCGGATTGATAGTTAAATTCTGAAAACCAGAATTACTGCCTGTAACTCTTTTAGTGATGACCTACCATGAACATCTCCCCATTTTATTAGATTTGCTTTCTGATAATACCAGGACTAATAAAGTGTATTTATGGTGAAAAAAAAACTATTAAAAGAAGTCGTTTTTACATAAATACCTGATGATTTAATTTACTTTAGAAAATTTACTTGTTTGGCTATTTTAGTGAAAAGTGCCTAGAGGTGATTTAGTATAAAGACTAGTAAGTTCTTTCCAAAAGAGTTCACGCAGGCTATTCCTTAAAAAAAGGGGGGGGGGGAAGTATTCCAATATACACTTTTGTTTGTGGAAATTTTAACCTTTGTTAGAAAAAATATTTTTTAGTGTAAACTTAATGAATAATTCCCAATTAGTCCAGCTCTTTTGTGGTGAAATAGTAAAATATGAGTGGAAGTTGAGCAACTAGCTGCATCAGTCAGAAACAAAGCCCTGAAGAAAGTATTTAGAGCACTGGGTTCTGGTCCTCACCTCTGTCACTCAATACGCATTGAAATTTTAACTTGAATAGCACAGACATAACTAACGTACATAGCTTTCACTGAAATTTTTCCTTCGGGTAACATTCTGAATATAAAGCATAACAAATAAATATAATGTTAAACTTTTCAGGTTCAAATTATACATATATATATGTATGTATGTATATATATTATATATATATATATATATACATATATATAATTTATTCTCTATATACAGTTTTATTCACTACCGGTAAGTATAATTACTTTTTATACCTTTTTAAGACTTTGCACTCATTCTTTTATTTTACTGTACTTTACTAAAATATGCTTTTTAACTTTAAAATAATTCACTTCCCACTCCGCCTCCAGAGTCGAGAAGAAAATGTATTTTATTCCACACGACTTCACTAAGGCAGTCTTCTGTGGTTGTCAGTAGCTATAGAATCATTCAGAAGACTTTGGTTAGTGAAAGTGAAGAGGTGTCAAGTAGCTAAAAGAAACAGAACAGCTTATATGCATTCCTAATGCCTCTCTCAGAGGTCAAACCGATTATGAAAAACTTGGCAAAAGTAAAGAAGGGGAGTATAATTTTCCTCTAAGTTGAAGAAACATCCTGCCCAAAGCTTACGGCTTTCACCGTCTCAGAAATAGCAATAAGAACATTCCCTGACATTATTATTCACCTAACTTTATCTTAAAAGTAAAAATTTCCAGAAAATGTATATGTGACAAAAAGTGTATTTGATCAACCAATGATTCTTAAGTTTGTAAATGCTTAGGCATAGTATTTTCTCTTCCAGGACAGCTAGAGTGTTTCTATAATAATCTATTTCTATAATAATCTAAAGATTAAAAATAATCTATTTTTATAAATAATATTCATTTACAAAGATAAAATGGAAGATGATTTTTTCCCCTTATTTCAAAAAGCTGGCACCATAATTTCTTTAGGGAAAAACAAAAGGGTACAAAGTGGGACCCTGAGGTCATAGGTGAGCGCACAGGTTTTTAACCTTGACTACATGTTAGAATTACCTGGAGAATTTTTATTTCCTACTTGAAACTCCTCACCATTAAGGCTGTGATCTTGATTTCACATCTGAATCAGTAATTCTGTATTAAATAGCATCAAACGTGCTCATGAACTTTTAAGCTGATTTAGATTTAAATTTTGTAAAATTATCTTATTTTCTGGAAGATAGACTTTTGGACACTAGTTACGATATTGCAGAAAAATGAGCTCAATGCTTAACATTATTTATGCCTAATTGCTTTTCCCAACACCTGTGTCTCTCTCTACATATGCTCATGTAGTCTTCCATTCAAAATATGTATCTTAATATTAATATCCTATAAAGATAAAGAGGTAATTAATATTAAAAATATATTATGTAGAAGTGTAATTAGTAAAGTAAATGTTAGTTCTACTTTTAGCATCCAGCCAGGTTGCACTTGGGGAACAGAGGGCCATTTCCTTTAGCTATACTGCAACTGTGCAACTCCAAGTACATATAATATACTTTATAGAAAAAAAGTATAAGCTGAGTTGTGTTTGACAAGGGACCACTATGTATTTCCTTAATGCGTAGTATTTTCTGATAGGATTTTAATAATATTATATCATCCTGTGAAAGAAATAGAATGATCTATATTTTTAATAATTCTTTAGCTCTGATATTACTGATAAAACCGTTTTGTCATTTGCTACCACACATCACTTACGATAATCTGTAAATACTATTTTGTACCTAAGACTGAAATAAATTCTCTACCATTCTGTTAGATGTACTCACCTGACTTACTGCTTCAAGCTGATTGAGAAGTTGGTTATATCTATCTAGTAATGAGACGGATAGATACACAAGATTTTCCCTTACTGAAAGTTCTATTAACTGGCTACAAACTCCATGACCTCTGTCCTTGAGTCCTATAACTGTTAGGGTTCCTTGTTTTAAGGAAGAGAAACCAACTCTCTCTAAACAGAAGTGGGTTTTACTGGAAGGCTGTTAAGAATTATTAAGAAAACTGGGAATCAGCCTCCTTGAACAAACAGGAACCAAGCAAAGACTGGCAGAGAGCATTAGGTACAGTCACTCTGCAGAACCAGTCTGATCAGAGAGCGCGAATTAGCTCCACTTCCCTTATCATTGTGAGACACCACTGCCACCGGGCATTACTGCAGAAACCACTGGATGCCATTGCAGTCACTGTTGTACACTGCAACTGGTACTAAATTTAAAACTGTAATCTTTGTATTTACTACCCCAGAGTCAATGTCCCTGGCAGAATTACTCAATCTGCTCAGCTAGTATCACTTAGCCATCCATACACATAAATGCCGGGGTTAAGGGGAAAATTGTTTTTCTTTAGCTTTTTTACTGGCAGCTTGGGCTCTGGATCTCCCCAAGATTCTCAGGATGGAATGTTTCTTAAAATACAAAATGGCTTTGGAAAATGGACAGCCAGAAAAAATGGGGAGTGGATAGGGGATGTTCTTACCACACCTCCCAAGAAATGCACAAGTGAACAGAATAATAACCATCATTAATGGAGGTTAAGGGAGAAGGGAGCATACATTTTATTGATAATAAAATTGTAGAATCAACTTCAAATCTTAAGCACAGGCAAAATTATCATTAGTTAATTTTGAGTCTCACTCTGGAGTCAGGTAACAACTTTTAGTAACTTTTGCGTTACTATTTTGACAATTGTGGCCAAGGCTGGTCATAAGAACAGATACCAAGAGCCTTACACATCAGCAATGAATGCAGTTGCAAACTTGGTGTGATTTAATGGGTAAAAGATTCGATGGCTAAAAATTGGACATTATTCCTAATGGATAATATAAATATACAACATATTGATGTTTATATGATGCAAATAAAGCAGTGGTTAGAGGGAATTTTATAGTTTTAAATAGTGATGTTAGAAAATGAGAAATATTTGAAACCATATATTTAAGAGTCCATGTTAGGAATCCAGTAACGTACAAGCAAACTAAGATAAAAGCAAGTAGAGCAAAGGAAATAAATAAGAGAAAACTGTGAAATAAAACAAACACTATAGATAATTAACAAAGCCAAAAGTTGGTTCTTTGAAAATATTCGTCATTGTAACAGAATATAAAATAAGACAAAACCATCTCATTAGATGCAGAAAGTATTTCATAAAAGTCATTTATATATTTTTAAAGCATTCAGAAAATAAGTAATATTAATAAATGGGATTAACAAATCATAAGGGAAAACATAATAAATACATAAAAGTACTTAATATCATGTCATCAAGAAAATTCAAATTAAAACCACAGTGAGATAGCACTACATGTCCACCGAAAGAACTGAAATTAAAATGACTGACCATACTAAATGTTGATAAGGATGCAGAGGAACAAGAAATCTCATACCTTGTAGAGGATATGTAAAATGATACAGTCACTATGGAAAACAGTTTTGCAGCTTTGTATAAAGTGAAACACACAGTGAATTATTTAGGGGTAAAAATTCATAATCTCCCAAAATTGTTTCAAAAGATTGAGGAGAAAAATGCAGATATATAGAGAGGAAGCAAATAGAAAAAAATAGAAAAATGTTAAATAGAAAAAAACATTTTTGAAAGTACATCAAAATTAAAATTTACAAAAAATCAGTAAAAGTCAGACACTCTTCCCTTATCTGCCCCTCCCCCCCCCAAAAAAAGCTATACACAAAGGATTAGTAAATCAAAAAAGGATAGTACAAAATTCCAGGTCTTCTAGCTCCAGAATATTTGGAGGATAATATTTAAACACAGGATGGAATAAAGCTCCTCTCTCAACCTACTAGGAAAAAATCTCTAAACGTAATACATGCCTTCATCTCAAATCTGGTTCTATCTTGTTCGATTGCAAGAATAGGACTAAGAAAGCAAAAATCAGGCTGGTTATTCTTTTGCCTTAGTAAAGAAGAATCTGTTATAGTTGGTGAAAGATTTTTGATACATTTTTTTATGAATAATAAAGAAAACTTTTTCTAAGGTAGCTGGATATTTGTAAGCCTACAGCCATTCTGAAGACTTGAAATGCACACAGCAGTTTGAGCACTGTCTATCATTAACTGTGTGGATTTTAAGGATTCTGTTTAGTGAGATTCTTTTTTTGTTGTTGGAGAAGAAAAGGACTGAGATTGCTCGGAGTGAGATCCCAGGACATTTGCACTGTTTTTCTTGCCAAAACATTACTTTTTCTATTCATTTGCATATTGTGGTCAGTAGCCTTTATGTGATAAGTTACAGCATATTTTTCATGCACTAGTGAACCCTAATTAGAATTCAACCCTGAAAGGTAATATTACCATAGTCTAATCGGAAAGGATTTGCATCTTTCTGATATGCCCTCAATAATGACAAATTATTGATTCCTTTCCAAATCTACAATATTTATTAGAAATGACACTTTCTGTTATTCAGTAGGTATAAAATGCCTACTATGTAAACTTATCATAAGAAGACATACACACATTCTTGCCATTAGCTAAGGCCAGTGGCAAGACTCATTCATAGATCTATTTTCTTACTGTTGATTAAAAATTTTTGAAGCAAAGCAATTAATTCTCATTGGAATAAAAATGTGTATCAGACAATGTATAATTATAATTTTTTTTTACCTCTCTGATCTTCATTTTCCTTGTGCATAAAATGGAAGTTATGAATGTTAAATGAAATAACATATACAAAGTGCTTAGTACAATGTCTGGCACATATTAAGTGCTCAATAAATGGTATCAATATATACAGATTATTTTACATTACACAGCTTCAAGTTAAAAATGCCATATTGAATGCGTGTTGATTACCTCTGAGGTCAAGAAACATGAGACCTTAGAAAAATTTGATCAGATAGAGCAGCACAAAACTATTGGTAGATAGAATCCTAGGCTAGTAGCATGTAGAGAAGGATGTTGATTTAAAAAAAAAAATGAGATGGTTTCTACCACCAGTCCCTTCAGTACCCTGGCAAAGCACAGAATTTGGAAGCATTTGATAAAGAGGAAGGTAGAAAATTACAGGGAAGAAAACAGGTATGTGGTAGGGGTGGGGGGATATTGATGGAGGAGAGAGATGGAAAGTAGGTTGCAAGTCTCCATTCAGCACCCTCAATTTTACTTCCTCCCTTTCCGCACACTGAATATAAGTAGTCAGGTACCCAGCCCCAGGAACCAGGAACTGGAGGTTTAATTATTGATAACATTGAATAGATGGAGATAAAATAATAGGAAGATGAGGCACATAACTGAAAATAAGAGTAATTACTGGCCCACTGTATACATGACAGACTGATCCTGAAACCTTTACCCCACCTGTGTAGATTACTGGAAACCAAGGATCTAGTAGAAAATTGGAAATTTTTTTCTGTATAACTTAAGAAATTCCAGAGATCGACTTCTTTGCATTGATATTTGGGGATCTGTGTCCCTGGCCATCATTAGAACCAGTTTCACAAGAGTGAGGGTACTCATTGTAAGCACCAGAGATCACAGAGCTTCCAATCAAAATTCAATGGCCTTGTTTGTTAGTAAGAGTTGTCACCAAGGATCATGAAATATGCGGAAAGCCTCCAGAATAGGAGAGAGGCCAACTAAGCAAGCCAAAAAAAGAAATTCAGAGGAAAGATAATTGGAAATGCATAAACATAGCAAAATTAAAACCAAAATGCAAATTAATACATCAGGGAGATAAAACTTTTTGCATCGATAAAAATGGATGATATTTAGAAGGAAGAATTCAATTAAAATGACATGGTTGAAACAAAAATTTCTACAGAAGCTTAGGAGTAAACTAAATGTCAAGAAGATGAAAAATGTGAGAGAAAAGCTAAGAACTAAGAGCAACAAAATTCAAGAGTTCAAATAACCAATTAATGCAAGGTTCATAAAGAGAATAGAAGGAAATCATGGCAATTAAAATATTTTTAAAAAGAGACTTTTTTAGAACTACGAAGTGCACATTTTCAGATAAGGAGAATCCAACAAAGTACCAGCACAATTACATTTTTAAAATATCCAAAAAAAACATATTTTCATGACATTTCAGAATACCACATTAAAGAGATAATCCTAAACTAATTGTTATTATTAATAATAAAAATTATAATCAATAATAGTCACATCCAAAAAAATGAGAATCAGAATTACACAAGCTTTTTAACAACAGCACCAGATTATTCAGAGAGAAAAGAATTTTCAACCTAGAATTTTTTTCATCCAAGGATAATCGTAGAATGAAGATATTTTCAGACATGTAAAGATTCACACAATTTTCCTTCCTTTCTTAGTCAGATATTGAAAAGTGCAGCATGGAAAATAATTCTATACAGGCATTAGCACCAGAGTTTGACAAATAAACTGTTTCTTTATAACTTAAATAACAGCTCATCTATGAAAGTAAGAGGGACTATCTATAAATGATGAATCAAGACAAAATTTTAAGCATATTATTTAAAAGTACAAGATAATATAGAAATTAAAAAGTGATCAAATTATATTTAAAGGAAAAGAAAAAGGATGGTATAAGTAAGATAAACTTTTATCTATCAGAGAAAGTTTGTATATGTTTGATACTGATATTCAAAAATAGTTTATAAATATATGTCCATATGCCTGTAATTTGGGCCTGGATCTATGACATACCTGAAGAAACTATAATGACATACTCCACCCTCCTATGGAAGCTAAAATCTTTTTTTATTGGGTTTTTAAATTAAAATTATTGGGGTGAATTTTATATGAAATAACATTCATTTTAAAAATACATAGTTGGGTAAGTGGTGACAGATATATAAACATTTTTAAAACATAACTGCCTAATACTTGTTTATAATCATTTATAATTCATAAATCCTGCTTCTTTTCAAAAAGGCTTTGGGACTTTTTTAATATTAATTTCAGGTATACAGTACAATGGTAGACATTTATATGATGTATGAAGTGATGCCCCTGATTATTCTGGAAGCTAAATTCTAAGATGAGCAGATCAAGAGAGATTTTTTTTTTTTTTTCTTCAGTGCATTATCAGTGGGTGCCCATTCATTACCCTGACTTAAATATTGGGAGCACGTTGTGTCTCCAGGACCAACAGAAGCCTTCCTTCACTTGAAGCTGATCATGAGAATCCCTGGCTGCTAGTGAGTCCATCTCAAATAGTACAGAGAACACAGCTTACCTGTTGACTATAGAGATTCATGAACAAAGTAGAACTACAGTAAATATTGAGGAAACCGCTTAACGCTTAGAGCACATGACAATAAGTATGTTTCAGCTCTACCCCATGGGTAAGCCCAGTGGAGCATCCACAGGGATATAACAGCCATCTCTTTCTCTTCAGGAGGCACAAATCAGTAACTGGTGCAAAGAAAAAAGATAGTTGATTCTGATTATGGGTCATTTCCACCCACACTGCAGCCAAATCTCTTTTGGAAAATCTGAGAGACACAAGAAGTGGGGTGTGATGTGAGCCCACCAGTCAGTTAGATGAAGTTACTCCTTCAGTAGACCTAAGTATGAACTATTAAAAGAATTCTTCCTGGGAAAACATCCAGTTCAAAAGACCTAAGGGGAATTTTTATATCTGAGATCTAAGATTATCACTCACCACATTCCTAAAGCAGTTCTCTCAACAGTCCCTGATAGAATTGTGAGAATTCTCTGCACCCCAAGCTGGATGACAACTGCAGAAAGCTCTGCTTTTATCAGCCAAACCACAGATGTCTGCAGAAACATGCTATTTTTCTTTCCTCCACGACATACCCTGCAAACACCAAGCTTTGTGAGCAAGAGGCATCTCAGTGGGGATGGCTACAGTAAGCAGCTTCAGATAGCACATCTCAGTGTACTTCCCTCAGATTACATTACACACACACACACACACACTCACATCATCCTGTAACATCTGCATGAGTCAGAAGAAAAAGGCAACTCTATAATTAAATATAAAATATAAAACATGATAAAACATGAAATATAAGGTACATAGTTTGCAATTCATTAAGTCTGAGTTTTGTTTGTCCTGAGACAGGATAAATATTCCAAATTTTTTAACCAAGGATTTTGTAAAGAGATCTGCCATGAACCTAATGGAGTTACTTATCTAATTGCCATTCCTTGTGTCTGTAGTAATCTGTAAGGAGGAGCAGGGGACCATACTCTGAGACCCAAGTTTCTCTCTGATTGTGCTGTGGTCCAACCCTTCTGCCCTGTTTTTAGATGATGTTCATGTTGCTCTTGTCTTGTTTCCAGTTTAAATGCTGACCTTAGAATGAGATTATGCTTCATGTTCTCTCTCTTTTTCTCTCCCTCACTCTCTTTCCCTTCTGCTCTTTCTTATCTGTGTCTCCCGATGTGAGTCCCTTGGATATATGCGAAGAGGACCCTTCCCTTCCACACTCTAACTCTTCCCCTCTTGCATTGCTGTATTGTATAGCTGTTTGAGTCTGGCTCTATTATTTATCTAATGCTGTATGACAAACGATCGCAAACGTGGTGGCTTAAAATAACAACAGCAATTATCTCACAGTTTCTGTAGGTCAGGATTCCAGCATGGCTTAACTCCCAGGCTCACAACACTGCAGCTTGCTCCATGAAAGTGAATAAGCTTTAAAGCAGGAGACTGCCAGCAAGAGAGACAGTGCCAGCAAGACGTACGTCCTTGTCTTTTGTAATGAAATCACAGAAGTGATGTTCAATTAATTTTGTTGCATTTAATTCATCAGATGCGAGTCACTGATGATAAATCCACTCAAGAAAAAAGGATTATCCAGAGTATAAATACCAAGCGGTAGGGATCACTGGGGCCATTTCAGAGATTGCCTACCAAGTATGCATAGCATGAGTGTGGTGAGTGTAGTGGCTGGAGAAGAGAGATGAAGTATGGGAGCCATGTCAGAGCTGCCTACTCCAGATCCATATCTGCCCTTTTCTTTCTCCTTTGATCTAACACCCATCTTGTTTTATCCTTCCATAAGGTTCTATACTGACTGAACCCTTGGTTTTAACCGTTTGCCTAATTACATGACTTTTTATCCCATTCAATAGCAGTAACTTACATCTTACATTAATGTATATGCAGGTTACAGAGCATTTTCCTGTAAGGAATTGGGTTTCAGGAAGAGATATAACCAAAAGGCAGAAAATAGTGGTCAGAGAAATAGAAACATCCAGATAGTGCAGGATCATAGCAATGAATAGTTTCAAGCACTCAATGGTCAGTCATTAAGAGGTTTGTATTTCCCACTTAAAATTGGACTCACTGAACCACTAATCTAGATCTAGGGTATTATCTGCACACTACAGAGTTCTATCATTTGGTTCTTTCAGTGAGTTTCGTAAATTTGATATATTTGATGTCTGATTACTGTAATAAACACATCAAGTTGCGAGAGTTGTAAATTTTAAGCAGAAAATTATTACATTAATTTTGAATATAACCATAGAAACTGAATTGATGTCAGGTCTCTTTGCTTATTAAGGTCAGGTTCCAACAGTGGCTGCTAATACTGAGTTCGATGGCTTTCATTGACTGCATAACAATTAGAAACATTTTCTTGAAAAATGATTTTGCTTGTAACCAGGGACTGACGTGAATTCAGGTCCAGTCACCTTTTGTACTTTGATCCGGCATTTCATCTACAGTCACAGTCATAGCAACATACAAAATCAATCAGCAGAAAATGTTTATTTATGTCAAATATGGATTTTCTAACAAATAGCTTATAAAAATACCTTTCATGTGAATAATGACTAGAAGTAAAAAGTGGAATGATTCCTAGCAATTATAGCCTGGTGTCGCTTTAGTCACCAGTTAGTAGTCTATTGTTAAGAAACCTAGCATGCCCAAAGCAGGTCAGGACACAAACTGAGACTCACATGAGGGGATAAATGGAAAAAAGAACAGTTTGTTTACTCTACCTTGTGTATGTCCCCCTCCACCACACCCCATTGTATTACATTCGAGTGTTTTGTTTTGTTTTGCTTCATTTAGATAAAGGTATTTAAGTGACAGCTGATGAACAGTGCATTTGTATTCCATGAGCACTCGCTCATAGATTTGGATTACATACAGATGAAAAATAGCCCATATGGCTTTTGAACAAAATGAATGGCTGAAAGCCCTGAAAAATTCTAGTGGAAAGGTTGGCATGCTAAAAGGTTAATTAAAATTTGACTCTGCAGAATGGATATTTTTATTTATAGAATCTTCAGCTGATTTTCAGCAGCCATGTTTTCTTCTAATTAAAATAATATGAAGAGCTAATAGCAATCAGCCTAAAGAACTGAATATTTTAGAGAAACGGATGATTCATAGGCTTTTCAATAACCATTTTATAATAAGTGTCTCCACTAAAGAGCACATAAAACATTTGTATTCAGCCATTGTCTGGTTCAAATGTCAAGAAATATTATGTTGAAAAAAATGAGCAGTGAATTATTTAAAGCTGTCCAAAATAAGTCATTGATATTATCATATAAATTTGATATTTCCCTAAAGGTTCTGAAATCATTCTCTGATATGGCATAACTCATAAACTTTATGAAAGTGGACCATTAGAAGCATTATTTTTTAAATGGGAATTTCTTTATAAATTCACATATATAACATATACTGACAATAATATTTAAGAAAAGCAAAAGTTTGCCATGGGAACTTTATGTACACATTCAGACAGATAGATAGAGAGGTGGAAAGAGACAGAGAGGGTAAGAATCATTTCATCATTTTAACTTCTGTAGGATTATTCTTTTTCTCAATTCATTGAGAATGAATAAAGAACTGGATTAAAATCTAAAGTGTAAATATGGAAAACATGAATAAATAGCTATATGAAAGGGAAGTAATCATTTTTTTAAAGGAACATATCAGAAATGTATACTTCCCAGGTAAGTGTGTTTTCTCAATGACAGAAACAACCAGTTCATCCCCAGCTTCTCAGCTAATTTCTTTTTCTCTTCTTTCTCAATAATAAAATCTTTGAATTTTACTTGACACATCACCTTTTAGAATCAAGACTACATGTCCCTTACAAAGTTAAAAACGACTGATAGCTCAGTCTTAGCTAGTGGAATGTAAGTGACAGTGGTGTTTGCATATCCTGTGAAGTGTCGATCCTCTCCTTCCTCTTTTCTGCTAACTGGAATGTAGATGTGTATGCTCTGGCCAGGGCAGCCTTCTGATTTAATAAGTGAACTTGAAGATGCAGTACTTGCAAGACTGAGCAACAGAATAAAAGAAGCCCGAGTGTCTAATATCATGGAGGGTCAAGCCAGTCCTGGATTGTTCTACCTAACTTGTACTTTAAGAGAGAAAGTAATTTCTACCCTTTAAATCCACTGCTATTTTGTTTTGTTTTGTTGTCATTTTAAGGTGCACCAAATTCTAATTAAGTACACTCTCTGAGATGTGAATTTATTCTGAGAAATAAGGAGGGCAATATCTTTACAGTTTAAGATACTAAACTTTAAAAAACTAAACATACAATCTCCCTGGAAAGACATGAGTGTACTAGACCAATTATTTTAAAACACAGATTGCTGGACTGCACCCCAAAAATTGGATTCAGTAGGTCACAATGGGGCCAATAACTTGCATTTCTATAACTTCCCAAGTGATGCCAAGCTTTCTGACTAGGACACACACTCCAGGATGCACCCTTACTTCTAACATATGCATATTCTGTAAATCCCACAGCAGGGCACAACTGCCTTGTCCAATCATCAGGGTAACTTAATTTCTAAATGTCATGCAAGGCCACTTTTAACATCCTGAAATACTTTACCGTTCCCCTTAACAAGCTCCATACTTCAATTGTTTTTAACCGATTAAAGCTTATAAAAATAAACAGTGAAATAAATACAATACAGAATCATGTTTTATTTATTATTTACTGTAAAGATTTACTTCAAGTTCCATTTTAGAAATCAGGTAAAATATATAATCAAATTATAGAAAAGTCTTTTTCTATATATAAAGGAAAGTAATGTAATTAACTGATTATTTGTCTCAGAATCACCTAGAGCACATATTAAAAATGGAGATTTTGGGCCCCATTCCACATATATTGAATCAGAGTACCTGAAGGTAGTGCCTGGTAACCTCATTGTTTAACAAACTCCTCAGGGGATTCTTATGAATCTAACTGCTAATCATTGATCTTGTTGTCCAAGTGTCATCAGACACACTAGCTCAGTCTCAGGATGATATTTTTCAGCATGACTGAGCATGAAACAGACAGCTAGAATGACCTCCTTAAAGCTGCAGGCAAAAACCCTGAAACCCTCTTGTAGTTACCAGGAAGTAGTTGATGGTGTGAGATAACAAGCAATCAACAGAAGAAAATAGTCTAAATAATTGAAATTTATTCTATTGAACGTTCTATTTGAAAGATATTTTTCCCACCCAAATTCCAGCAAGTATATGAAATCCACTCATGTAGTCACAAAAGATATTGTTCTATATGAGGCCTTTTGCAAAAGGCACTAGCAGAGATGTTCATACTGAGAAGAAAGCAAAGAAAGCCATATTCCTTTTTTCCCCAGCATTGCACAGACTTAAACAATAGCAAATAGTAAGAAATAAAACATACAAAGGCCAACAGGCACTGAAAAGATGTTCAACATCACTAATCAGCAGGGAAATGCAAATCAAACCCACAATGAGATATCACCTCACAGTTTAGGGTGTCTATTATCAAAAAGACAAAAGATAACAAATTTGGCAAGGATATGGAGAAAAGAGAACCCTTGTGCATTGCTGGTGGGAATGTACATTGGTGCAGGCACTATGGAAAACAGTATGGAGGTTCCTCAAAAAATTAAAAATAGAACTACCATATAATCCAGCAATCCAACTTCTGGGTATACATCCAAAGGAAATGAAACCATTATATCAAAGATATATCTGAACTCCTGTGTTCATTGCAGCGTTATTTACAATAGCCAAGGTATAAAAACAAGCTAAGTGCTCATTAACAAATGAACAGATTAAGAAAATGTGATATACATACATATATATATATACACATACATATATATAATATATAATAATAAATAAACTGTGATATACATATATAATCAGATTTTTACTGTTCTGGTTACTATTTATTTTTTAACTTTTAAATTAAAAAAAGTTCAGCTTTAATAAACAAACAGGGCATACAAACAGAGATTCATGGACATAGATAATAGACTAGTGGTTACCAGAGGATAGGGGGTTGCAGGGAGGAAGGTAGATGGAGTAAAAGGGTTACATATATGGTGACAGAAATCTAACTATGGGAGGTAAACACACAAGCCTATATATATATAAGATGTGAATATATATATATATATATATATATATATATATATGCTTTACTGTTAAATTGTATATCTGAAACTTACTGGATTTCTTTAACCAATGTCACTGTAAAAATTTTTTTTAATTTTAAGTTTTTAAAAATACAACTTTACCAAGGTATAATTGACAAATAAAATGTAAGATATTTATAGTGTATGAAATGATGAATTGATATTCATCTACATTGTGAAAAGATTACTCCCATTGACCTATAGTGTTAATTAACACATCCATCACTTCACATATTTTCAATTTTTTATTTCATTTAAGTTCTACCTTTTTTGCAAATTTCAATTAATCAGTACAGTGTTATCAACTACAGTCACCTTATTATACATTAGATCCTCAGAACTTATTCATTTTATAACTGAAAGTTTTCACCCTTTTACCAACCTCTCCCTATTTCCCCATACTCCAGCCCCTGGCAACCACTTTTCTACTCTCTGTTTTTATATGCTCAATTTTTTTTTTTTTTTAGATTCCACATGCAAATGATACCATGCAATATTTGTCTTTCACTGTCCGGCAGATTTCACCTAGCATAATACCTCTAGATTCACCCATGTTGTTGCAAATGACAGGATATTTTTTGTTTTCTGGCAACATCCATATAATGGTATTTCTGTTACTCATGGTTTTAAATTACTCTAAAGGTTTGATCAAAATTGACTTTGAGCAACTTTTTATTATTTAGTATTAATTAATCTTGAATTATAAAATTCAACTTTGCATTTATTACTGAGATTTATTTCATTGACCCTGTGCAAAAAGAGTAACTTTCTCTTTCTTAATCCCATAGGATAAAATATAAACCTACATGACTAATGAAAATATTTCTCTCATCATAGTGGTTACCCTCATAGAAAATATCATCTCTTTGTGGTCTATACTTTGAAAAATCTCTTTATTTTACAGTTCAAAGTGAATTCATCATTGAGGATGCCAGATTAGAGCAGAGGGCAATAAATGTCTCTTTATTTAAAGACCAGGAAAAGCATTAATTATAACAGAATAGTACAAACCTCCCTACTTTGATTCAGAAACCTCTCTCACTTTTTTCCCACTGGGATACAATCTAATGTTACGCATTTGTATTTTGGCTCCTACTGTTGAAAAGATGATAATAGCCACTGATGATACTCAGGTTAAATCTATCAAAAGTTTGTTATAGCAGAAGTGACATATGATAGATGTAACTAGCAATACATCCACGTTCACATCACACACACACACACACACACACACACGAGGTGGGGAGAGGGGGGGAAAGGGAGAGGGAGAGAGAGAGAGAGAGAGAGACAGACAGACAGACAGAGAAACTATCCAGCTGGTGAGATATTAAAATATATATTGAAATTATCTGTTCTCAAGTATAAAATCAGAAGATTGAATGTCAATGAAACTAATTTTTCTTCTTTTCTTCTTTCTAAATTTCTAAATTTAGAAAAACAAATAAATGAACTGTCAAATTCTTTCCTCAGCTCTGCCTCTGGAAGAATCCAAACATTACTACTGGACCCATAACACCACACACACCTAGACTGTAAAATCCTTAAGGGCAAAAAATATGTGTTGTTAAATATATTTCTACTTTTAGGCCAATGCCCTACATGTAAATGCTGTTCAATTAATATTTATCAAATATTAATAAACTGCTTTCTACAGATGATGGAATTGTCTAAAGGATTGTCAGGAGGCAACTGTTATAAGCTTTTGGAAGTCAGAAGCAGCCATGTCTTTTCTTGTTCATGCCCTCTTGACCCTGTGTGTCCCATAATCATCTACTGGGATCCCCCAAGGTATGTCATTAGTGCTATCACAGAAATTAAACTTCTTTTCCTGCATTCCCGTACAATAATTCATAACATATAAAAATGGGAGAAATTCTGGCTAGTGGAGGGTGCTCTGCATTTATCAGTATTGACTGTAATTTCTGGTAGGAAAAGAAAGCAGGACAAAATTCTGATACATACCTATCCGGTCTTCCCTTCTCTCCACATCCTAGTCTTACAGGTCCTCTCTACCAAGGTAGCTCTGCAATGCCTTCAATCAGACTTGGGGTTTATATTTTTTACAACTCTTTTATTTGTTTTACAACTCTGTCCAATTCTTCAGCTGTCTAAATAAGCGAACTCACCATTTCTAGAAGCAGAACTCTTTCAAAAAGGATATTGTTCAAATATAATAAAAAGAATTGTATTGGAATCCCAAGGATAGCAGAAAGTGCTGTCTAAGAAGAACTAAATGTATTATGGAGGAGACGAAAAGTTAGGAAAATCACCTATAAAAAGAAGTTTAATAGTTGCAAATAATGATTCCTACAAGATGAATATGAAATATTCAACCTATATATAAAAGGAATTCTAAGATAAGATGAATGAAAGAGAAGGAAGAGTCCAAAAGCTAAAAGCTAATCAAGAAAGGCTTTTTTTTTTTTTTTTTACTGAAGAAAAACCTGAGAAATGTCTGAATCTGGAGACTGGAAAAAAAAAGAAAAGAAAAATATTATACAAAGAGAGTGAATGTAGTTCTTTGTAAATAGTATGGAAAGAATGGTTATTTCATGAAGTTATTACTCATTGTTTTCTTACATAAAAGACACTAAAATTTATGTTCATTTGCATCTCTACAATAATAAAAGCCTGTAGTTTAAAATTGGCATCTAAGTACATCTAAAGTTTCTTTCGATTGATAGTACTGCTTGATATCAATTTAGTGGTTGCAGTCAGAAAGAGTTATCATCTTCTTTGTTGACAAGTTCATAGTGGGAAGCTTAGGGATAATGCCTTCATCTTCCACAATCTATGATAATTTCATATTGTTCTCAATTTCCTTATCATGCTTTGTACTTTCACTCTGTTCATGCTGCACTTCACAAACTCATGTTCTAAACAGAAATGTAATTTTTAAACTTTTTAAAAAGGTAAATAAGGACATTTAAGTAAGGTAAAAGGGGACAAATAAATAATAAAAGATAACATTTGAGGACATTTTCATAAAAAGAGAACTTACTTTGGTTGGAAATGGAAGGAAGTAAAGTCATATGTTTATAAATTACTATTTAATACAGTACAATTTCAGCACAAATTTGAACTGATTCAACTGATAAAGCTGTTTCGTTGGTTAGTCATTAATTAAAGTGGGGAAATGAAGCAATGTTTCATAAAGTGATTAATTTTATTAAAAAAAATTAAACAACTACATGGACCCCCCCACAGACTTAGTGAACAATCACACAGATTGCTCCTCTGACAGATTTGTGGATGACATGTGTACATGTTCTTAACGCCATGGTGTATCCCACTTTGTTTCATCTACTTTACTAATCTGTTTCATGGAGGACATAAAATATCAAACTTTTCCTATACTCTTGCATATTTTCTTTTTTCTAAGTTCTCTCTCTCCTCCCCCCACTCTCTCTCATGCACACACATAGAATGTACACAGAAGATACATATAGAACTGGAATACTGTAGATTTCTTCATACATATATATGACAACAAAGATTCAACAACACTTTAGATAAATGGCATTCTAGTAAAACAACCCATCTTTTACTGGCATAAATAAACTTAGGTAAGGAATACCCCAGGATTATGGAACCTTAGTTCAAGAAAGCTCTGATACAAAGAACATTTTTAGGGATGCCAGATTGGAGAAGTGTTGTGGGGAGTGAGGCGCGGTGGTGAAAAAAGGGAAAGAATTAAGAAGTGCAAATTGATAATTACAAAAATGTCATGTGGATATAAAGTATGGCATAAGGAATATAATCAATAATATTGTAATAACCTATGCACAGTGTCAGATAGGTACTAGTTTTATCAGGGTATCACTTCATAAGTTACATAAATGTCTAACTAATATGTTATACATCTGAAACTAATATAATATAGCCAACTATAATTGAAAAATTAAATATTAAAATAATAAAGTAAGCTTGCTATAAATAATTTTTTGTTAAAAAGGCTAGGAAATAATGCTAAAAATAAAGCCTAAATGAGAAGATAATTAAAGCATCATTGTGTAGCTTAATAGCTTAAAAACTAAGAATGACAATGCTGGAATAAAACTGTTTAGGTTTGAATTTCAGCTCTGCAATAAATATTCTCTCATTTTTGCCATTGATTAGTAGAGAGAAAGAGCTTCAAATATGGTATAAGCAGTCAAAAGAACCATTAATACAATAAAATGGAATTTAGACTTCCTCTGTACAACAGAGGAGAATAACAAGCTCACACACTGAGTCCAAACAGGAATGCAGAGTTAAAAAGGGAGAGCCAGAAACTGATGTCTAAAGAACTCGAAAGCATGTAAAAAGTAAAGCAGAACCAAGTTTTGTCATCATTTTCATCCCACTTCTCCGCCTTCCCTTTCTGATTTTTGAAAATTCCAACTCCCTTCCAGCTTCCAGTTACATACCTAAGCAAGAAGTATTACAACTAAAGCTTGAGAAAAGAAACCAGCATTCCCTTAGCGTAACAATGCACAGGACATCTGTACTGAACTATTTCTGAGTAATTCGTCTGATCACTTTACAGCTTCCTCTCCACACTACCCAAAATGTAGCCACCTCCACGCAATCCCAACCCTATCTAAAATAGAGATGGAACTGAATAATAATTCCCCTGAGGATGAGGAATAAACTGAGGCCAATGGTAGCTGTGAAGTGTGAAGAGAAAGAAGAGAAAGTTAAAAGAAGGAGAGGTTTTGAATGTCCTAGTAACTGTGAGAAGAGAAGCCTCATAAGGCAGCTCAAGATTTGAGCCTGAAGAGCTGCAGGGAGAAGCCATTCCTAAAATCCACAGAACTTTGTGTGGGTTGGAGTGTCTGAATGGAGTGTCTCAATGGAGTGTCTTATGTATTTCTCTGAATCTTGTGAGCATTTGGTCTGCTAAGAGTGGGGCAGTTAACATTGAAGTTTCACCCCTCTTAGCTACTAGTAAGGGTTATACCGAAAGTATAACTGGGGTGTTAAATGGTCTGCCATTCATCTTGACTCCTGGTCAGCTTGACCTGTTTCGAATTCCTGACACTTCTTTTCTGTATTAGCGACAAATCCTTATCTATAAGAAGGCAGAATTAAACAAGACACCAATGCCTTGATATTTTTACTTTTCTCCACTTTCATTGTATTCCAATTGTGTCAAGGCAACCAATAAAAAATGATGATCTTTACATGTGATGCTGTCTTTGGCTCTAATCATAAGGCTCTTCACAGAAGGCAATATCAGTAGCCCTCATGAATCTCAGCTTCAAAACTCATACATTGTAGACACAGCTACAGTTTGCTCTAGAGTTGTCAAATCAAATGTTTTGTTATTTAATTTTTAAAAATCTATTTATCATGACTAAATACAATCTATAATTCTGAACTGGATTCTAACAGAAAAATAATATTAGTGAAAAAGTTGGTGAAATCTGAATGGAGACTAGAATTCAGTTAAAGTGAAGTATCATTAGTCTTTTGACAAATGTATCATGTTTTATATAAAGTGTTACCTTTATGGGAAACTAGGTGAGGTGCACAGGAACTCTCTGTATTGTCTTCATATTTAACATTTATAACTCTAAAGTTATTTTAAATTAAAAGTTTATTTTTTAAAAATCTATTTACTTACCAAGTCCAAGAAATAGGTAGTTGGAGCCTTCGACAGCAACTGGAAAAAAACAACTAAAAAAATAAAAATAAAAATAAAACCAAAAACACACAAAGAAAAAGTCACTGCCTTGTATTCACCAAAACTCTTTGGAGGAAACATCACAGCCAACATCAGGGGCTGCTTTTCAGGGAGGTCTTCTGAAGAAGACCAAGACAGTCTGAACTTAAATCTCATGTAGATATTTTATTAAATTAATAAATCTGTTTTATTAAATTAATCAAATTTCTTCTAGTAATAGAGACTGTGGCAACTTTTTTTAATGTTTAAACATCATTAAGGGGCAAAATCAACACAATAATCCAGAGGGATACAACCTGTGCACCAGATTCTGTTCATGAATGGGCTCTCCCATTGCCACTCTCAGACATGGCCAATATTACAGAAAAATCAAATCTATTTGTAGAACAATAAATGTAAATGAGTCAAGTCCTCTCCTTAAATCACAAAAATACTTAATTTGAGATCAGAAACAATAATGAGCTAAATAGCTTAAATTGGTTTCATAAGGAAAAAAAAACCCACACTAAGGGACTTCTAGATGAAAATGGCATAATGAGTTCATATTTGAAAAATGTCTCTGATGAGACTACTAAAGAACTTAACAGTTAAATATCTTGATGGACTAGAAATGGGCAGGAAAAAGAAGATGGTCAGTGGGGACTGAATCTACAGAACGGTTGACTTTGGGCAAAATTTGACACTGAGGACAAAGGAAACTCAAAGTTTCATATAACCAATGCCGTGTTCACTTTTTAAAGCTAGGAAGTAGATTTTGGCTGTTCCAACTCTTGAAATGAAGCTTAAGAATAATAAATAATTAAAAATATATATATTCTTGTAGAATGCTTCCTGGTTTATAGTCCAAATTAAGGAAGCAGAAGACTTAGAATAGCCTCTAGACCAGGACCTAAAGCCAGCCACCTTCCTCTTTTTACCAGCCAGAGTCTGCATTTAGTATCCTCAACAATATTGTGAGAAATTAGCATTAAAACAATTATAAGACCTGGTTCTGCATTGGGGACCAATGGGCTAAATGAAGGCAGGAAAACCACTCCTCAGAGATGGATAAAGAAAGCAAGTAGGAGATAAAACTTCCCACTGAAAATAAATGCACCTCCTCACACCAAATAACCTAGAATACATATGTAATGGACAGAATTCTAAGATGACCTTCAAGATTCTCATCCCTTGATGTACATGTCCTTGTAACCCTCTCCCCTTGAGAGTAGGAAGAACCTGTGAATATGGTGAATAGCACTCTAGGGATTATGTTACATTATATGGTAAAGGTGAAGGGATTTGGGAGGTATAATTAAGGTCCCTAATCATTTGACTTTAAGATAATAAAAACTGAGCTTATCATAGGTGATCCTAACCTAATTAGATGAGCTCTTTCAAATAGTTCAGAGATGTTTTCTACTGTTGACTTTGAAGAAGCAAGCCACCATGAGGCCTACAGTTGCCAGGAAATAAATTATGCTAACAACAACTTAACTTGAGAAAAGGCTTTAAGCCTCAGATGAAGCTACAGCCCTGGCTGACATCTTAATTGAAGCCTGTTAGACCTTGATCATAGGACTCATTTAAATTCTGCTTGCACTTCTGAAACATGGAAAGTATGGGATAATAAATGAATGTTGTTTTAACCTATTAAGTTTGTAGTGATTTCATATACAGCAGTATAATACTATAAAAATTTCAATACTAGGAAAAGCAACCAACAAAATTAACAACTGGTACAGTAGTAATTCACTCTAGATGAAATCTATCTCATTAAAAACAATACCAAAATTTTAAAATGAATAGATTGCAAATATCCTATGAGAAAAACAAAGGTATCACTTCAATTTTAAAAAAGAAAAGAATGAGAAAAAAAAACATGCAAATTTTTAAGTTAAGATATTGAACTATAAAATATAGCAATTGGAATGATAAATGCAATGGAGGAGATACATTATAGTGTACACAGTCAAACTGAGAATTAAAAAGTAGAAAGACGGTACTGAGAAATTCACTAGAATGCAGAAAATAATCACAGAGATTTATAAAA
Organism: Eonycteris spelaea; assembly: GCA_003508835.1. Taxonomy (NCBI): domain Eukaryota; kingdom Metazoa; phylum Chordata; class Mammalia; order Chiroptera; family Pteropodidae; genus Eonycteris; species Eonycteris spelaea. The sequence goes on along the minus strand of PUFA01000018.1, from coordinate 15,293,730 downwards.
ACATTAAAGAAACTAAGATTAAAACTTAGCTGTGAGTTGACAAGAAAGGGTTATACTAAAAAGCTTTAAACAGTACTAATAATAAAGTAAGAAATATCTAACAGATAATTAAAGCATAACAACTTTTTTGTAGTCAAGAGAAAAATAAAAGATGAATAAACGTAGATAGTATTCTAACTAATATAAACATTAATTTTAAACCATAGACTAATATATTTCCTGTAATTTGTCAGACTATACAACTAGAAAAAAATTCGAACTGCAAAACACTTGAAACGATAGATAAAATTTGAAGTATGAGCTCTTTAGTGGCCTAAAGACAATGAAGATAAGATGCCAGACTCTGGCATCAAACAGAAAATGGTATGAAGACTTAGAGAGCTAACATTGGAATAAAACTACTATATGCAATCTACTTAGCCACCTCTAGCCACTTCTCTCAGTAGGACCCAGAGGCATATCCTTCACCAATGTATTAACAAATGCATTGGTGGGAAAGACCAACATTCTTGAACAGCTCTAGTAACTGTTCTCCATAGGCTAGAAATGATGTTGCAGATACCATCCTAAAACTGGGCTTCATTTCCAGATGAATAAAGACCAGGTGGTACTGTGTAATCATTAGAGACTCGCTGTGTGCAATTACCATAATAAGCCAATGGGGTAGAAGAGTAATCAAAGTCTTTTAACCTAATATGATTTCTGGTGGTGGCTAATTAAGTATAAAGATGCTGAGGAATGAAAAAACTAGGTGGCCGTTAAAATACTCCTGGACATGTAAAACTGGAAAAGTTCTAGGTCTAATGGCAGAAACTTAATATGAGTCATCATGGCAATAAAAAAGCATTTATCTGGTTCCTCAATTTAAATTAGTCCTCACACCCAGAGTCCCTTGATTAGGCGCTTGAGGAAGACCCTTTACATGGCCACAAATATTTACTAAAGCTATTCCTCCAAGCCTTACCCAGAGGGACATGTATCCATGCATCAGGGTGACTATGCACTGAAGAAAGAGAAATAGTCAGACATTCAGAGGTTAATAGATTCTACTCTGAACTGATGCCACTAGTCAGAGGAGCTTGTAGAGGTAAGATTCCTCTTACAGCTGATCTAATTGGGCTACACACCATTTTTTGGTTATTTTCCTCCAAAACTGGGGTTGTTTCCACGCTGGTATTATAACCCATGATGTAAGGGCCATTATGATAAGAAGCCCTCTATACTTTCTACCTCGTTATTGAAAGCAATAGTGTTGCAGAAATTAGTGCCACCACAAAAGACATGAAAGATGTAGAAGTGATGATTCCTACCATGTTGTCTTTCACTCCCTATTTAGCTGGTACAAAGGCCAGATGTGGATTTAGAGATACCTATGTATTATCATAAAATTAATTAGGTTGTGATACCAGCTGTAGTTGCTGTTCCAAACATGGTATCATCACTGGAGCAAATTGTCACAGCCCTTGGCATCTTTTATGCAGTCATTGACACAGCAAAAAATTTCTTTTTTGGATCAGGTAATAAAGAAAATTAGAAGTGATTCAACTTCATCCTTTTAACCTCAAGGTTATGTGAGCTCTAGCTCTCAGTCTTATATCTTAGAGGGACCTTGGTTGCCTTGATATTCCACAGAATGTCATGGTGGTTCATTACATTAATGGCAATGTGCTAATTAGTCTAGGACCAGCAAGCAGCAAAAGAAGAGTCTTTTGGAAAGGCACATGTATGCCAGATGCTAGTGAAATAAACCCTTGAAAGTTCAGAGACCCATCATGTAAATGGAATTTCTAGAGGACCGGTAGCTGGTAGCAGGTCAGGATGTCCTCTTTAAAATGAGACGAATAGCATGCACTTGGTATTTCTACCATAAAGAAAGTCATTAGTCGAGCTTTTTAAAATTTTTCAGAGAATAAAGACCATATTTATATGTCCAACTCATTTATAAGGTAATGTATGAAGCTGCTAGCTTTAAGTGGGTTCCAGAGTAAGAGAAATCTCAATATTGGGCATAGCTATGGTGTGAGTGGCCTGCCATTTAGGCTTTATGACCAAGCAGAATCAATACTTGAAGTGTCTTTAGCAGACAGAAGTCTCAATAGAAAATCACAATACAGATTTTAGGATTTGGGACAAAGGATGCTTTATCACTTTCCAATAACCAGCCTTCATTTGAAAAGCAGATCTTGGCTTGGAGCTAAGTCTGGCCAAGACAGAAGATACCATGTGACTGACTGTATGATCAGAGCTGTTCATCTTAAATGCGGCTTTATCTGGGGTGTCAAATTATTAAGTTGGACATGTGGGGCAGCATTTCACCCTTAAATTCAGATGATACACTCAAGATCAAGCTCAAGATGGTCTAGACAGCATAAGTAAATGACATGAGTTGGTGATCAGACTACATGGGAGGTACCATTACTGCCTAGATGCCTCTTCCTCACCACCACTGATGAACTCATAAGTGATGTCTTACAATTACTTGATATAAGAGGAGAAAAGTACAGGCCTTTTTTAAAGATAAGTCTACAAGGTATTAAGTCACCAGCCAAGATTAGATCACTGCTTTATTACAGCCCCACTTAAAGTATCCCTGAGAGACAATAATGAAGAGAAATGTTCCCACAGAGCAGAACTTTAGGCAATAACCTGTGTAAAAGGAGAGACAGGGACAAGTCTAAACTAATTATTGTTTAATGGCTAATAGGTTGCCTAGCTAGTCAGTGACCTTTAGAAACGTGAAGATTGACAACAAGATCTGAGGGGAAGGTACGTGGATGAATGCGATGGCTAAGAAAATGCATTGCTCAGCTCTCCTGCTTTAGAGAGCATGATTGTCTGAGGGCTCAAGCTATTGCTTTTCTGGAGCCACCACCACAATCCCATCTGAGCCACATTTCTAATGGGCTGTACCAATCCACTAACTTTGCAAATGAGTTTATGGATACAGACCCTTTCTTATAGACGTAAGACTTTTTCAGTGGAGTATTTGGCTCAAGGACTCCTCCATCAACCTGGGCAAACTTTTCTGCAATTTTATTGAAATATGAACAACTTTGTATACAGTGTCCCTTCCTTCTCACTCTCTTTCAGAGATGTTAGAACTGCATTAAAGGCTTTCCTAACCATCTCTAGTTCCCTCTCCTTTTTCCTCAAGTATTTCCCCAAAAATCTCTTACAGGTCATGGGTGGAGGGGCTATATTTTAATATACAGAGATGTCAGGTCATAATCCTGAAATCTGTGTGTGTACTTTGTTTGGAAAAAAGGTCTTCTGCAGCTGTGATTAGTTAAGGATTTTGGATGAGGAGATTATCCTGGATTACCCATTGGGCCCTACATGCTATCATGGATACTCTTATGAGAGGCTGACCAAGATTTGACATAAACACACGCAGAAGGGAAGCAGTGTGAAGACTAGCAGTGACAGAGAGAATTGAAGATGCTGATAATGTGAAGGTATGCTAACAGACCACAGAAGCTGGAAGAGGCGAATAACAGATTCTATCCCAAAGCCTCTGGAGGGATTGAGGGTCTGCCGACAGCTTGATTTCGCCCAATGAAACTGATTTTGAACTTCTGACCCGCAGAACTTCAAGAGAATAAATGTGTGTTGTTTGAAACTACTAAATTTATTATAATTTGTTAGAGCAGCCACAGGAGACTGATACACATGTCTAATTTTTAGTGCCTGCTTCTTGAGGACGTAAACCAATACAAATGGTGCAACCTGTACTCTAAGAAAAGAGGCATTAAGATGGGTTTTGGAGACAAGTTCATTCACTGCCTCGCAGGCTAAGATGATGCCATGCTGAGTGGTGTATGGGGCATAGATAGACCCTGGCACAAGGCAGCCCACTTGCTAAGGTCATCAGTGGTGACTTATAAGGTATTTGGAAGATAAAAAGGAACAATACCTACAAAGACAGCAGAGTTGGCTGGTTACTGATAAATTGTATTGCTAGCTACAAAGGAATAACAAGAAACTGAGTGCTACTAAAAAGCCATTAAAGGCTCAGTGTGAAAGCCATTGGCCAGTTTAAAAGCTTACAAAGTAGAAAAAAAGACACAGCTGAGCAGCAAATTAAAGCTCTGAAAGTTAAAGTTGCAGAACTCCACAGATGATCAAATACTCAGTCAAGGAAGGTCTCTTGTCCTGAGGTCAGAGACCTGGGTGGAAAACCATGGGACCCTGACCCATAAGTCCCCATGCTGGAAGATGTTGCAAAGGCCTCTCCTGCTTGCCAGTCTGATAACTAGGGTTAAATCCCAGCATAACCTACACGGGTTGTGCTTCGCCTAACAAAGAAGAAATGAGACTATATACCCAAGGAATTATAAGAATAGCTAGCTATCTTACACCAGGAGAGCTGGGAGAGTGAATTGGATTTAGAAGGGGCTTAATCAAAGGGGTGGTATATAAGATTGGATACACAAATACATATTAACTTGGGGCACTTTCTCAGGGCTTGAGATCTAACAACCTGGCAGGAACCTCAGGGTGTGGGTACATCTGTTGCCAGAGTGGTTTCCTGGTATTCTAAGGAAAGTGATGGCCCATGCTGAATGAGGTGGTAATGTTTGACATTCCTGATAGGCAGTAAAGAATAAAGGGCTGAGAGGAATGGGTATGCTGGAAGTAACTTATTAGTTATGGCTGGAATACTCATCAGAAGAGTATATTCCACTGGAAGACCAAGACACCAGTTAAGGTGCCATTCAGCATGGCCAAGAGAGAGGAACACTAGCATCACGAAGAAGTTCTGCGGTGGCATTCTCTGCCACCCAGGGCTGACTATGGAAGAGGTGGCCATGGAGCTGGGTTTGTTAATATCACGGAGATGAGAGTGTAGGTGGTAGTGCTTAGCACCAGAACCCCGAAACCAAAATAACCTGAACAAGCGGCAAGACCAGATGGGAAGCCAGGGGCTTTGACTTGCAGAAGTTGTTAAAGAGCTTGATACCCCTAGGGGCAAAATAGAGATGCAGCCACCAATCCCTCCACTCAACTTCTACAATTAAGTAAAAGGCAAGAACGGAAAATCAGGAAAGTGAGGGTGATCACTCTAATAAAAAGTCACAATCCCACTCAGTTCCCAAATCTGAGCCAGTTTTCAGATCCAGAATGCATTAACTGAAGAGACAGACTGAATCGATCCAACTTTAAAGAAACTGAGGCACAGGCAAGATAAACACTTTGGCCATCTAGCAACAAAAAATAAACTCAGGAAAATATTTTTGCAATACTTATGGCACGTTAATATGTAAAAGAATATATAAAGCAGATGAATACACAAAAATGTGCGAAGGAATACAAGTGATTAATAAACATGTGAAAAATTTAGTAAACAAAGGAATATAAATTAAAATAATATGCTATCATATTAAATTTGGCTGATAAATATTTTTAAATAATAATATGCTGAGCTAAATTCAGGAGGGTAAAATCTGGCACATCGTTTCTGAAGGTAATTTTTACTGTATTTATAAAACATTTAAATTTGGGGAATCTTTTGACCTATAAGTTATACATTTAGGAATTTATTATACACAAATCATCAGATATGTGAATAAGAGTTTATTTATAAAAACAATAATTGAATATAAAATATAACAGGAAACTAGAAAAAGTAGTCTTAATGTTTAAAGAAAGATTGGTAAAAACCTTATGCTATAATCATATAATAGAATAATATGTCATTAAAAATCATATTATTGAATAATATTCAAATGACAGAAATGTTCACAAAATATTATGAGGTATGAAATGGTGGTTTTGAAAGATTTTTTTTATATTGGCATGCAAGTGTTTTTAATCCAAGGAATAAGTAAAACTTTAATAAAGATTTCAAGAATTATGGAAGCTAGACCTCAAAGATCAATTATATGATATCCTTATTCTTTTGATGAATCTACTGAACCCAGAAAGTTAATATTTTAAAAGAAAAACAAAAGAAATAGATTTTGAGAACAATTTTGAATCCAAGAAAAAGGTATGTGTATATATAAAAGAATTATAAAAGTTAACACCCAAATGTTACTGGTGCTTATTACTTCTATTACTTTTGCAAAGAACATATAGAAACAAACAAGAAATGTTATTTTTAAATTTTGTTCTAAGGATTAATATGTGGTTGAACGCCCTCTGTTCCAAAATGCTTCTCAAGATCTGCCTGTATATATTTAACAGTTCTCGGTGGCATTCATTAGCATTCACATGAAACCTTTAAGCTCAGAATTGCCTTGGTCAGGATACAATCTAATTTCTTTAAAGATCTAAAGCAACAATCCCATTGCATGAGTATGGGACTAGATTATATGAACATTGATGAGTACATGAGTAAAATTGAATGTTATAATAGAATTTATGTGACATTTAACTGTTTACATAATTGTTATCTTGCTGCTCAATAAGTAAACCTAAGTTAAAATTAGATCACAAAAGTACTATAATTAGTATTTTTTTTCACAGCCAAACTAAATTTTAAATTTTCCCTCCTTATGTTGTGTTCATTATGAGCACATACTTTCAGTTTTTCCCAATCACATTCACTTTTTAGTTATCTTCACCATGATCATAAGTATAATTACCCTCACAGTGACAGGGCACTGACACATTAGAAAAGCCAGGTCCTGGAGTTACAGCACCACTGACTCACACTTCATACTCTATCACTGATATGATATATATTCACATCTGTCAGGGCACTCCCAGACTCACCACCACAATATGAAAAGTCTTGGAGCAGCTAGTAACTGGACCACCTTTGATAGCAAGGAGCTTTGGGCAACACGGGACTTTAAGGCCTTAGGAACTTCAGAGAATGAGGCCATAGCTAATCTAGAACGTCAGTTCAATAAGTACAAGCATTCTCTGTACCATCAGCATTAATGTAATGACTAGGTATAGAGCCAGAAGAGAGAAAGAACAATCAGGGGATCATTTCCTAAACTCTATAAATGTCTAACCAATGTATTGTATATTTGAAACTAATAATGAAATTAATTATTTTTTTTAAAAAAGTACAGGCAGATGTACGTGGTGGGTGAAGGTAAAATGAGAAATGGCTCTGCATCTCCAGCACCTGAAAATTTAAAGACTGAGAGATCGGAAAAGGGATACTTGCATTAAAGAATATGAAGAGGTTAGCCTTAGAACCTTACTGCCAATCCAGACTCTAGGGCATTCTAAAAGACCACTGTGGTTTAACATTCAGGGTCAGTCTTGAACCCAATTTAATTCAGGGATAAAGAGGCTACTTGCCAAAAAATATTTCTAACCAGCCCAGCCTGAAATTATTTTACATACACAAAGAAAGCCTTTTTTCCCCAATAGAGAAACACGATAGAACTAATACCAGGAAGAGTTCATCCGAAGAGTAAGTGGAAGTTGTATACAGATTAATAGAATTCTAGGGCTGTACCTTAGAGATCAATTATAGCAACACCCTCATTCTACAATGAGACCACTGAAACCCAGAGAAGCTATATTATGAAGAGTATAGTAGAGTGTACAATAACTTGGTAATTCCCAAAACACTGGAACCAGAAGTAAGCTTGAAATTTTAAAGAGATCATTCTGAGACAAAAACAAGAAATGCACATTTTGTGTACTGATACATTAACTTAATTGAACCTGTAATCATGCAAATGTTATTGAAAAACAGGGTTTAGATAACTATAAAATGATAGACCCTCCCCCAATAGATTACTAGAAAAATTTGGTGCTATTTGAGATTGATATTATGATATAGTCTAAAGACCTCTAGACAGGAATTCAGAAGAGGTGGGTTGTCTTCCTGTTCCACTAACACACTGTATGGTCCTCAACAAGATAATGAACCTCTTAGGGGCTCCTCCAGTCCCTCGAGGAGAGGACTGAATACATAATCTGTGAAGCCCAAATTCCATACAATACTTTGAAAATCACACTTTATAAAAATTTCTTGAGGACTCTCTACAAATATTAGACTGTCTACACCTTTGGTTTTATCCACTAAAAACCTCTTGTAATTCCCACATAAACAAACAAAAAAAACTTAGATCATTCAGTCAATAGATCAATGCTATTACTTTTTATTAAAATCGCCTTGATCTCATATAGCAGACCCTAAAATGATGCATAGTGTAAGTCTCTGACATCAACTTAATAAATACTATAGAGTGATAAAATTCTAATAAAAATGATGAAATGTGTCCCACAAAAGAGAGACAGCAACAAAATATAATAATCACATATTCCCATGAATGATGAGCTTATAAATTACAGAACTGACCTGATAAAGCCTATGAAAATTTTTATAACTAAAGATTTAAAATTGTTTAAATATTAATCTCCTCTGTAATTATATCTAAGAAAGGCTTCTAATCAACTCTGACTTCAAGCATGATTCTATGTACTGTCTCTTCAAATACCCAGTGAATTAAAGTATTTTTTAAAAAATAAATTATAAATTCTATTTAAATTATATAACCAAATCAGGACTTAGAAGATTATCTTTAATTATTCCCTCAACCCTCCATGACAAAATATGTTAAAAATGGTTTTCAGAGATTTGGCATTGCCAAATCCCACCCTGCCTTCTTCATCCCCTTTTTTATAGTTAAAAACACTTGGTGGTGAGTGAAGTTCATGTTAAACTAATACTGCCTACTCCAGAAACAAGAGTGCAGCAAAGTTCAACTCTGACCCAAGCGTAGGCCTAATAGGTAACTTCTTTTCTAAGGTTATTGCAAAGAAAAAAGTCTAATATTATTCCATTTTTCAAGGAGTGGGTAATATTCAATAAGATACTCAACCATATGGAAGAAATAATAATTAAAGAAGTTCTTAGGGCTATTTTTTTTTAAAAAAAAAAAAAAAGCAAATTATTTCAACTTTAAGAATGACACTGAATGGGATTCTCTCTTCCTTGTTAATTCATCCAGCAATATTACAGTCTCAGGCACATTCATTTCCATCAAATACTCAACCTCCCTGAAGGCCACTGCATGCCCAGATATTTATCAAGCAATAATTCGGATTTTTCAGCTTTCTTCATTTACAGATTCAGGGATAGATCCTGACATTGTTTTTGCATATAACTCTGATTGACTCCAGTGGGGATCCTGTACACAATTTGGTAGACTAGCAGACTGTGCCTTTCCCATAGAGACATTTTATAGTTTCTACTTCCCAACTTTTTATTTTCTAAACCATTTACTTAGACCTTCAGAGCTCTCTTCCTATATTCTCTAATATCTTAAAGCACAAAGTTCAAAACTTGGATAAATAATTTTTAGTCTAATTTTAATATTTAACACCTAATCATCGTGGCCTCGGGTGTCTAAAGTTCCAAACATTGTTACTGGCACTAACTTTCCAAAAGAAAAATTATAAATTATAAATAACTTATTGTAAGTCCAGCAGCAGTTATACGCTGATAGCATGATACCTAGAATGTCTGACATTTGCAACAACATGGATGAATCTAGACGGTATTATGCTAGGTGAAAGCAGCCAAACAGTGAAAGACAAATACTGCATGGTATCACTTATATGGGGAATCTAAAAAATAAAAAAGTTGAACACATAGAAACAGAGTGTAGAAAAGTGGTTGCTGGGGGGTGGAATAAGAGGGAATTAGGGAGAGGTTGGTAAAAACATTTATTGAGTGCTTCTTATGACCTAGAAATCATATAAGATTCTAGGGACAGAAAGACAGGGAAGATACAGATAAAATTCTACATTAAATCTTAGAAAGATGTTCTTTCTTTCATAAATGTTCTCAGATGGCAATTTCTTACTGCTATGACTCAATAAATATATGCTGAACTAAATTTAAGTACCAGGCCGAACGTAAACTCTAAACTTTCAGAAGAATACCCTATAAAGCCCTAGCATAAAGATTGCTTCCCCCCTAGCCCACTAAAGCTACACTATACTTGCTACTGGACTTATCTCATTCTCTCCTGGCCTTTTCCTGGTTAGGAGTATACAGTATTGCATAGTAAATAAGTGCATGATAACTAAGTTCAAATCCCACTTCTGTTTTTCTAGCTCTGTTACCTTGAATCAGGTAACTTGCCCTCTCTGTGCCTCAGTACTTCATATGCGAAATAGAGAATGGCAGTGCCTACCTATTATTCTTGTAAAGAATAAATCCATACGCATATTTAAAGTAAATAGATTGAAACCGGCACATAAGCAGTCAATAAATGTTAGTTGTAATAATAAGCATCCAATTTAGGATTGTCCAGAGCACACAGTCCAGGGCCAAGTCCTAATTCCTCCCCTTTGCTAAACTGGTTAGGGAGTCACACAGATGTTGCAGCAGAGAATACTCTTTGCACTCAAACACTGAAAAAGATGGCCAGAGATTTTTTTTTTCCCCCACTAGAACTTGGTGGATGGAAAATCATACTGAAGATCCTTGGAAAACCCAGCTGTGAAAAAAACACAGTATTATTTTGTTTCATGAGCAATTATTTTCTTTCCAGTTTGGTTTCAAGTAATGCCAAATATGTCTTGAAAATTCAACAAGTCCTTGATTTTTCTCAGCAAATTAGGCGGTCTTACCCAGCTTCCCCCAAATCATCAGTAGCTATATTCAAGAACACCTTGTTTTGTATATTTTTGTGTATGTACTATAAAGGCTTGAAATGCTGCCACCTAGAGACAACCATTTCATACAGATAACCAAGGCAGTGATCATGAAAGACCACTGAAATAGAACTTGGACATACATTCACAATGTCATTTTTAAATTCTATTATGTAAACTAGTAATTTACCGGTTTTATATAAAATAAATAGGATCAAAGTTTTCGCACATTTTGCATTGCCATAAGACCAGTGCCTCCTTTCTAGCCTTCAAATCTCTCGTTTGTTTTTATAAAATTACTGTCTTTGATTGTTGTAATGCAAACTTCTTTTCCTTATTGTTTCACCATTAACTTCTCCCTATACTATGGGCCACTCTGCATTCATCTACGAACTCCAGGAGTACAATCATTCCACAACCACCTGCAATTGTCTAGCCTACCATAAGAATGGAATAAAACAGAGTCATGGAGATATCATAGGTATTTTTCAGTCATTAGATAGAAAAGTGCCACATTTAAGAAAATATAAATGAATTTTAACTCCCAAACAATGTTCTAGCTACAGTCCAACAGATACTGAAAGGAATAAAAGTCTTGGAATGCCTTTCATTAGACACTTGGTCAAATCGATTTCCCAAACATCCTCGAGAAGTGGCACAATCACTACAACAATTTAGAGGCTGGAATCTCATAAAGCATTCAGAGATGAGACATGAACTTAGATATCACTGTTCACAACAGAGTAGGATTTGGTTACATGTCTAAATCCAAACACAATAAAATTACAGATGTCAGTTAGGGACAGGCATCACAATAAGGTAAAACCGTTCTGGAAGGCTAGATCGTAGACAAGAAAAATGTATGTGATGAGAAGTTCCTCTAATTTTTTTCTCCCTATCTTATCATGGTTTTGCTCTGCTACAGTCAATCTCAGTACTATTCCATTATTTTAAAGAGAATACACATTAGGTTCAAGTTCTTCTGCAAACTCCATGCTGAATTAACTATTTGAGGCTATTTTATAATATTTTTTATAAGTAATGCCTTTGAAAGCATTTTGTTATTCTACTTCTAACATGTAGATAAAATATATGAGGAAAAGATTTATAAGGCATGTGAAATTACAAAAAGAAAAAAATAACGAAACACAGAAAAGCATTGCTAAGATCAGAACCCCCCCACGCGCGTGCGCGCGCACACACACACACACACACACACACACACACACAAATTCAAGTGAAAATAATCAGAAATAAAAAGTTATTACAAAGTAGACATCTCTAAACTACTGAGAGAGGGAGATAAAAGTCAACATGTGATATTTGCATATTCATTCCTCATCTTCATAAGTGGGAAGCTTATATTTCATGGAAATTAAAAATTTATTGATGTGAAACCTTAGAAGAGGATGGAAAACAGAGTAAACTTCTTTCATCTCAATGGCCACCCTCTCTACACTCCTTAAAGGTTGGTAGAGAATGATTACCCTGGAATTTATTCATTATGAGAATGGCCTGGCCAAAGATTTGTCCAGATTCTAACAAACAGGGTACTCTTGGTGAGAGAATTTTCCCTGATTTCTTTTAATGGTTCTAAAGTTAGGTTTTCAGAGCAGGAAAATAATTCAAAAGCTATGCCTTAAAAATTACTAAACTTTGTTCTACATGTAAAACTACACTGAAGCATACAATGATTAATTTATTTAACAGTCAGGAACTCTGACCAATTATGATGCATCCAAATTGTACTGGGTATATAGAATTCTAGTAATATTAAATGACCTCTACATACACCAATCCTAATGACACATGTGATTCAAAACAATATATAAATGCTAAAAATTAAAGTAAATCACAATTCAATGGTTTCCTAGCATTTTCATCCATAATATTACAATAAATCATATCCAGTCCAATTATTACCTTGAAATTTTTCCTTGAAATTACCTAACACGTAGTGTCATTATGTCATCAAGTTGCAAAGTCCTATTCCATCTTGCTCCCAGAACCTCCTTTGATAGACTCAGCTTTCTTGGCAAAGCAGAGTGACATAAGCAAGACAGAATAGAATTCATAGGAAATTTCACTGACTATGATGCTCACTAGCATCATGGGTACAGATGCTAGTATCACAAACAAGCTTAAAAGAATTGATTTTTCTCTAAAGTGTTTTTCTACATTAAAATATAATACCTTCTCCAATTCCCTCCCAACTTACCCCCTAACCAACTGCCAGTGTTTCATAATAAATAAAGGTATTATCAAGAAAGTAGAAGAAAAGAGCTTTTGATATTCTCTTTAAGAGTTCCATCTGATGTATACCATATTGCCAATTAGCACTATAAAGTTTCCAGATTCATGCAGGTGCTTTAGATATTCTGGTACCTGAGTTACATAAATCTTTCATAGCAAATAAGATAAAAATGTTCCTCCACTTTATCACAAAGAAGGTTGAACAAAACCTGAAGCTAAAATAAAATGCAAAATGAAAGCCTCTATGGAGCCATTATTAATTCATTTTTATTAATAAAAAAAATTAAGTTTTTATAGAAAGTTTCTATCCCCGAGAATAAAGGGGAGCTAATAAAGTCATACTAACATACAGACTTTTAAATTCTGAGCCCCTTCTCCTAGGACCCATCCAAATTGAGTTCTGGGCTCTTAGAGGATATAACTATATGATTACTAAAATATCATAGCTAAGGTCACATAAATTTCTTGAGGAAAATTCACAAATATTCAACAATGTATAATGTTCTTATTGAAACAGTTTCATAATTAATAATATTAGCATTTTTTATATCTGATTTATAAAGGTAGACTATGGTAAATATACTTCTTTACTCACATATAACTCTGCTTTACTCAAATCCTTCTCTGACTATTGTAAAGGCAAAATAAGAGGAATCTTTTCTTTTCCAATCCAGGTAACTCTTCACAACCATGTCAGTTTTCAAAACTATGTCCACCAATGCATGTTCCTGGTGATAGCTGAAACAAGCTACCCCGCATTCACTACCTCTTGCATTTCCTAACTTAGGCTCTGGGGCATAGCCGCTCAAATTCTCTGCTCTAGATGGGCTTGTCAGGCCTTCCTTTTCAAACATAATACATAGATACACTATGGCACAGCATTGTTCCCCAATTTTCTTCACTTGGAATGAGCTCACATTCTTTTCTCCACTAGTCTGAACTCTACTCATAATTTCAGCATTGAGAAATGTCTTAAGATCTCTATGAAGTTTTCCCTGATCAGCCCATCTCACAGTTGTCTATACTTCCTAAGGATATGTATTGCATTTATTGTCTTTGGTTTTAATATTTGTCATATTCTTTGTATTTTAATTAACTACTTGAATATTCATATATCTCTCCACACATATTTAAATTTAATAAGGATAGACATTTTTAAATATGGTTTTTGCCTTTAATTATCCTCCCCCAGTGCACTGCACATAGCAGGTATTCAACAAATTCTTAATTTATTCTGATAAACGTAAGAGCAGCACAAGGGATTCAGGCTATGTAAAAAAAACCATTCCTTTCCTGAGAAAACTGCTAAGCATTTCTCTAAGTTGCCAAGAGGAATCTCATCTCCAAGTGTCATTAAAAATAGATACACACTAGATTGCACTAGATGATATAGAGGAAAGTAAAAACTCAGGGGGAAAATAACCAGAGGAGCATTGACCCCAGTTCTCGTTTCACTATTCTTTAAATATTTCAGTGCCTTCCAGACAGTAAACATGCAAAAAAGATAATTTAGTACCTGAATAGATGCTTTTGTCTCCAGTAGATGTAGAAAATGAAGTAAACCATTGATAGAGAGTTCTGTTTGTGGGTCTAAAGTAAGGCCATGATAAATCTGTGAAAGTTCTAAAATATACAATATAACAATATTTATTGCAGATAGTTTTCACAATATATAGCTTCTAACTAAACAACTTTAACAGGAATCTACTATCTTAGCATCTCTGTTTCATACTTTTAATTCCATCTCTACTATCATCAACTCTACCTTTTGACTGTTCTGCTCGCTCATTTAAATTTAATGTGATTATTGATATGATTGATTTAATCATACCATTTTGCTGTTTGGTTTCTATTTGTCCTGTTTTTTGATTCTTGGTTCCTCTTTTCTTGTTTTTCTTATGGGGTAAAAGGTATTAATCAATAATTTTTAGTATTTCATTTTAATTCATATATTGACTTTTTAGCTATACCTGTTTGTATTATTTTGGGTGGTTATCCTAGGAATTAACTTATCACAGTCTAGTTAGACTTACTAGTGTATTAATTCATCTAAAATTAAGAATTTTGCAGGAGTAAAATTTCATTTAACCACCTCCTAACCTTTTGCTAGTTTTCTCACATATTTTATGTGTTATAAATGTTTTATGAACCTCAGTCAGTTACTTTGTAAAAAAAAGAAAAGTCATCTTTTGTATTTATGTACATATTGGCCATTTATTGTGCTCTTCTTTTTTGCAATGGTTCCAGTTTTCAGCAGGTGTTATTTCTCTCTGGTCTGAAGAACACCCTTTAGTATTTCCTGAAAACAGAGACCTAATCCTTTTAGCTTTCATTAATCCAAAAATATTTTTTGGCCTCATTTTTTAAGAATACTTTTATCGAATGTAGAATCTTAGATTGATGATTATTTTTTCTTTTAATACTTTGAAGATGACATTTTATTGCCCTCAGTCCTCCAATGTTTCTGTTGAGAAGGTAGCTATTTGATTCTCCAACCACTTTCAAAATTTAAACTTATGTTTGTTTTCCAACACTTTGAATATGATGTGCCAAAGGTGTGGTTTTCTTTGCATTTATTCTGTTGGGAGTACACTGAAATTCCTGGATCTGTAAATTGATGTTTTGCATTTAATTTGGGCCATTGTTTCTTCAAATGTTTTTCTTCCCCATTCTGTCTTCTCTTTTTCTGGAATATAAATTAGATGTATGTTAGATCACTTGATATTATCCTATAGCCATTGAAGCTGTGTTCATTTTTTTCCATTCTTGGTTTTTCTTCAGACTGGATGATTTTTATTGACCTGTCTTTCAGTTACCAACTCTTTCCTCTGCTTCATTCAATCCGCTGTTAAGCCCATTTGGTGATTTTTATATATCTCATTTTAAAAACTGTACATTTCAATTCTAAAATTTCTATTATGTAGATACAGATATGGATAGATGATAGATGATAGATAGATAGATAGATAGATAGATAGATAGATAGATGATTGATAGATAGATAGATAAATAGATAGATTTTCTTTCTTTACTGCTGCATGAGGTCAAGAGGACCTTACTATGAGGTAGACCTGGGCAATCAGTGGATCCTTAGCCCCTCTCCTTCCTTAGACACTATTCTCACACTAGGAGCCCTTCAAAAATGCAGTCTTGAGATAGTAATGTGTTGTTGAGACCATCTGGACTGTATGTGTGACTCAGCCTCATCAAGGCCTTTAAGATTCTAGCAGGTGGGTGCATAAATCTATTTATCTTGCTGCCACCCAAGACAAAATTCATAGATAAGTTTCCTTGCTTCTTAAAATGGCCACCTACCAATCTGAAGTGGTTTGCCTCTTTCTTTGGTCTCTTCTTGCCTTCCACATGCAGGGGCCAATTTTGAATTTCACCTGGGGAACTCACTAGGGTAGCAACCAACATTTATGGAGATTTCTTATCTGGTCACTCTTTATAACCATTGTTTCCCTTAGGTCATTTTACATATTTATAAAATTAAGTTTTAAGGCCCTGTGTGCTGTTTTTCACATCTGATTCACTTTTTTTTTTTTGTCCTGATTATGGATCACATTCTTTTGTTTTTTGTATGTCTAGAAATTTGTATTATGTTTCAGATACTGTGTTTCATTACAGAAATGCAGGAATCTATTGTTTTTCCCAGCAAAGTATTGACTTTTGTTCTGAAAGAAAGTTAAATTACCAAATGATCACCTAGTACTTGTGGAGGTTTTCCATTATGCTTCACTAGGGTGGGTGGGTGGGTGAAAGACCCATGGGATTTACCAAGCTGTAATTTGAAAAAACTCATACTCCAAACTCTGCATTTTCTGCCTTGAGAAACATTGAAAATCCATATTCAATATCCCATTCTTTCAGTATTTGCTTTCTAAAGGGCTTTTTGGAGTCTTCCCCATGCATTCATAGGTCAGAAGTCAGCCAAGGATTTGAAGAGAATTCACCCTCATATTTTGAGTCTTGGTCTTCATCTCCTTCTCTATGAATTCTTTGTTTATAAAGTGTCCTAAATTTTCAGTCAGTCTGGCATCCTTGAACTCCATTGTCTCATTTCTCAAGCCAATAGAATTCTGATTTCTTCTGAAGTTTAGATGTTCTATATCACACAGATGATAATAGTGATGTATGTTTTTAAAAAATCATATAAATGTGAATTTCAACTAGTGTGTATGGTTATCTTTTTTTAAGGGTTAAAGCCTCTCTAAGTTTTTCAATGCCTTCAAATTACATACACACAAATACATTCACACACATATCAAAATTGTTCTCTGTAGAAGGATGAGTGAGTTAAATTCTCTGCAATTACTGGATTATATAGTTCATTCTTGGTATTCATTTTCAAGTCATCATTCTGAACTATACCAAGAGTCTCTAAGTAATTCCCAAGAGCTCCTAATTGTTCTTTGATTTACAATTTTGCCTTATTCAAATGTATTCTCCCTACAGTAGCCAGAGTTATTTGATGGGAAACCCAGTTTTAATCATGCCACTCTCCTTAGCACTCTGGTATGGCTGCTCATTATACTTAGAATCATATCCATAATTCCAAATATAGACTTTAACAATTTACATAATCTGACTTTTATTTATCTCTTCCACCCCACCTTACCTGACCTCCTATTTACCCATTGGGGTTTGGTAACACCTCAGATCCTTGAATTTAGCAAACAACATATCTATTCAGAGATTTCAAATATGCTGTTCCTTCTTTGAGATTAATGTCTCTCTTACTCCTTATATTGATCACCTCACCTAACCTTCAGGTTTTCATCTAAATGTCACTTCCATAAAGACACTGGAGCTGATTGCATAGATTATGTTAGTCATTACTACATTATGAATGGTGAAACCCTAGTACTTTTCTCCTTAGCTTGGAAAAACTGTCCATCCAATTTCAATCCACCACCACACTTAAAAAGCAAGAGATTAGAGAATTCCTTTCTTGGGTGACCATCCCAAGAGGAAAGACTTAACAGATCTCTCTCTTACTGCTAGTACTCTGCAATGAAACTGCCAAGCTGGACATACTACAGAGAAACCTACCAGTCAATAGTGCAATTTACACACCTGCAGAGAGAGCTTCCAGTCAGTTTTCAGTGTCTCACTCTGAAATGTGAGCAGGTAGTCAGGGACCATCAGACTGTCATGGAAAAGTCTCAAGATGAAAGATGGAGAACAACACGCCCTGAAAAAAGAAATATGCAGGAAACAGAAGTTCTAGATAAAAACCAAACATTTTTTTAAATCTATCATTAATATGCTCATAGAACTAAGCCTTGCTTCTACAATAAATACATACTAGCAAATTTAACTAAAGCACCAATATATTATGAACACTAGATATTAAAATAAGTTAAGAGACAACATCCAGTAGAACTTAAACAGTTCAGTGAGGTGTGGTCCAGAATTAGACAATTCTTAAACCCACAGAGAGTATTAATGAGTTAACAGGAGAATTAGAGAAAAGGTTTGGGAAGAGGATTACTTTTGGGGAGAGTTGCTGGGATGATGTAGCAAAGGATATATGGAAATCTTCAGTAAAAGCACTGAGAAACTTGATATGATAATGCTTATGTTCTTCTAGTTAGGAAAGGGCCCAGAGGTCTGGTATCTGAACCTCTGCCAGGAATTCTGGAGGGCCAGAGCATGCCGACAGGTTGCTTTGGTGGTGGCAAGACGAGATGCTACTGTTAGCTTGCATAAAGATGCATGTTTGTTTTCTGTGGACAGATGTAGCCACGTAGTAAAGCAAGCTTGGTAGTAGTCTTAGGTCTTGTCCAAAATCGTCAGCTAAGAGGAAAAACAGGCTTCAGCAGATGAGAGGTTGGAGGTAGACAACTGAATTCCTGGGGTTGACTTCTATTTGAGGGTATGACTGCTCGAATAGAGTATATTAGTCTAAGCCAACAGAGAGCCACACTAAAGAGTTTGGTCTCCAAAGAATCCACCAAACTAGCTGCAGCGGTGGGAAGGCAACATTAAATCTCTTTCAGGTCTCTGGGACAGAAACAGTAGTAAAATGAATGCCCATTTGCACAGAGAATACAGTCAAGGTATTGATTAAATTAATGGTGATAGGATTACATGCTATTCTTTCTTTTCACATAGTGTCTCCAAAGGACAAAAGTTCCATGTTACTTATTAGAAAAAATAAGAGTCCAAACACTTACCAGCACTGACTGTATTCTAGGCACTTTTTATGAACTTTATCTTAACCCATTCGATCTTCCCAACAACCCTATTAAATAGGTAATATTGCTACCTTTTTACAGGTGAAAAGTTTGAAGCCCAGAAATGTTATTATTAAAGTCACACAGCTGTAAATAGTGTTGTCAGGGTTTAAGCACTTTAGTGTGGTTCCAGAGTCTGTGATCTTAATTGATATATTTTATGGGTAGTGCTCTCATTCCAGATGAACAGATGATTCCCTGGCACATACAAAAATAATATTCTGACATGTCAACTTCATCTTAAACCACATTTTAATGCAGTAGGTTTCTATTATTTTTAATTCTATTGATATATTTTTTTAAATTTTTCTTTAGAAATAGAAGGACAGGAATCTACACTACTCAATAACTATAGCTATCATGGGATTAGCCACTGGGGTTCAAGAACACCAGCTCCCTTATGTTGAATTAAGCCAATAAGGGGTTTTCTATTTTGATCAAAAGTTTCTTGGCTGACACAATGTTTAGATCATACACCTCATAATTTACAGTGAAGTTTGATAAGTGGTGTGTTTTAAATATGTAGAACACACTAAAAATAATCCTGGTTTACGAAGCTAAAAAAAATATATCAATTTTCTACTTGGAGGTCGCTGTTCTGAAGATGGCTAAGTTTGTTTTTGATCTAAGTAGTTGACAATGTTCTCAGTAATAAATTTCACAGTTTTAGGTCATTCAAAACAGAGCTAACAGACCTCAGGATGAATGTGAAATATTTTCCATTCCAATTATCTCTAAAAAGAAACTGTTAACATCACAACTGAGATTTTCAGGTCTCTCAAAATATATCACACGTTTGGTTCTGGAATGATCTTAATTTTCTGATAACCCTAGTTAATTTTCATTGAGTCATTTATTCAACAAATATTTCTTGTGCTGCTGAGGTAGGCATAGGCTGGGCACTTGAAATTCAAATCCTAATAAGATAAATATTGTCTCTGCCCTCATGGAAGTTGCAGTCCAGTGTATTTCTCAGCGTCATCTAGATTCACCTATTCCAAATACCATTTGTAAGCTGAAAAAGTAGGTAATCAGGCACGTAGGAACATTATATAAAATATGGTAAGTGGCCTCTAGATGAGAACCTGAGGGGATTTCCTGTAAAACAAAGCACATGGGCTTCATGATGTGATGTTTAAACAGTGAGATGCTTATTTCCCTTTCTCTTCAGATTCTCTATTTTTATTTTATACCACTAACATTGTGTGAAAAGCAATAACATTTATGGCATTCATAAATTAAAAGCTTACTTCTTTTAACTGTATTTTCACAGAGCACGTCTCTGCTGATTTTCAGTTATCACGTATGAGGTGTTACCTTTTCCCAAGGCAGAAGCAAAAGCAGGGGATATATGAACTGAATCATCATGCTATCAAGGGATTAGCACGTAACAACTGGGTGGTTTGGAAACAGTAGCTTCCTCGAGCTTCCTAGGTTGAGTCGAAATAAGGAATCTAAAAGATTTTTGGTAAGAAGTTTATTGGCCCTGATAATATTTTAGTCAGGACTAAAAATACCTCACTCTAATTCACACTGTTTTTAAAAACAAACATCACAGTGTTGAAATGCAAAAAGAAAATGCGGGTAAACTATGAAATCTTTAGTACCAAAAGTGAATGCAGTTACTAAGTTAAACAAGGCTGTACATTACCTAAAGTTTTTAGTACCCCCGAGGGGTACTAAGCAGTTAGCTTCCTCCAGAGGAGACCTGCTTGCCAAAGAGCTGTGTGCAATGCCAAGGCCACAGGAATTAGATCAATGCCCACTTCCTTTGACTCTGGGCACTTCTCAAGTCTAACTCCCTCACCAAACCATTATTGACAGGCTCTTTCTTCTTATTGTCTCTGAATTTCACAATTTTAAAAAAATTGTTTCAACTTGTTTTACGTTTTATCATTTCAGATATCTCTCATTTCTCATTTTCTCTCTTATTTCAGGATCTCCTGAATACCACAGTATTTTTTTTTTTTCCAATGTGAAACCTGCTGGGGACGAAATCAACAAGGATCTCTCATCTATACTTAATTTTCTTCACAGCTGGTGCTGTGGTGCAGCAGTGGTTCTGGACAGAAAAGTGGTAGGGCTTTCGTTGTAGCTGCCATGATAGTTACCAGAAGCTCAATAAATTATTAGAACATCTAACACAGTGAATGATTCCAGTGGCATTGAAATGATGATACAAGAAACCACTTAAAATTTATACATGCACTTGTTCTTTGGCTGTCAAAATTTCAAACTTAACATGAATAGTACCTACCAGTTTCTGAATATATTATTTGGACGAGTTTAAAGGTTGAATTTTCTGTTTCATGCTTTGCTATAACAATTAGAGAAAGAGAAAAAAAATATTTACATTTTTTGGCAGTCAATTTGATCGGATAAAAAGTAAAGAAATTCAGTGAGTTTATTTGTCTGGTATTTGAACATATAAGTGTACATTTTCTGGATAGCAAATGTTTACTCTTTCTAGAAAAAAAAAAACTTAAAAAATTTACAATCGTATCGACTTCACTGAAAGCTTTCAAAATTTCTATACACAATTCCTTACTTCCTTAAAACGTAAATAGCGAATAGAATTCACTCTTTTTCTTGATGCAAGATTCCAATTACTCATTTGCCCTTGCTCTAAATATGCCTTTAGTTTCTAATTGTGATTTTTACATCTTTTCCATTTTCCTTGTTTGACAGAAAATGCCACCTCACAAAATTAATATAGTTCAAATTCTCATGTCCACACTCAGGGTCTCAACACTAATCAGCAGTCCTTCTTCTTTTCTTGACCATTTTCCTCTTCTTCTCCATGTAGATTCTAAACTTTGTCCCATGTCCTCGAGCTTCCAATTCTACTGTCCATTTCCACCTCCACCAGTCTTATTACATTACGAAAATTCAACTAAGACTCTGTCAAGATCTTGTCCATTCCTAATTCGACATTACAACTTCAACGTCCCTTCCTTAGGGGAAAATAGGCCTTTCCTTTTAACCTCTGCTCTCAAACTCTCTTCTGGTGTGCTCTGGGATTTCCATCAAGTATTTCGCCCTGACCCTTCCAACTTAAATTTGTTTTCACTCTTGACCTAGAAACATTCTTTAAAAAATCTTTAAAAAATAAAAGAAAAAAAAAAAAGGAAAACCAAAAACAAAAACTCCCACTGATGCTGTACCACATTTTAAATTCTATTGTTTGTTGTTCATACTGACTCTCACTCACAATGGCTTGTTTCTTGAGTGTTTTATAATTTTGAATTTTGAACTCAGTTAATCTAAATCTATGGAAATAATGAGGGGATCTGTAGTAATTGTGGATTTTTCTAGAAAATAATTTTATTTGCTTCTGCCAGATAACCATGAGCACACTATTTTAATTTCTAGAATTGGGATTATATAAATTCAAATACCAATTATACATGAGGTAAGAGTTATAGTTAGGAATTCTTACAAAATACCTAGAGGCAGTGCCAAAGACAAGTGACCTTGTCACATATCCTCCTGGTGGGAAGACATTTTTTTCCTAGTGTACCTTTTCACTGAGAAAATATCCCTTTAACAGAACTGACTATAGGAATCACTTGCAAGGAACATGGTACTATTGAGCCATAAAAACACAAGTCACCATATGGTCAGAAAATACCTTCATGCAGCTACAAATCTGGCGTTGTATTACTATGCCAGTTTTCTGCTTTTTCTTTATTTTTGGACAATGAGAACTTCCCTTGTGAACTTTAAAAAGTTGTTGCATTACATCCAGCACATTTTATAGTAGGAGATTTAGCATTCTACATTGCTGGAAGCAAAAATCCTCAGGTTTCTCTAGCAGTAAAGATTGGAGTCCTGTCTGTCAAGATAATGTCAGATTAAATCATTGTGACTACCCACAGCTCCAAAATACCAAATTTTACATACTAGAAAACAAAACATACATAACATTTTCTGGTACAAAGCAAAAAATTAGTCCAATTTTCCTCACTTTTATATTATTATATTATATTATGTTATATTATATAACAGGTATATTATTATATTATTATATTTATTATGTTATATTATATAACAGGTAAAATAAAAGTCTACATTGCACAACTATGGAAATTATATTTGGCACAATTTTCACTTCCAAAAATGAGAAAATTAAGCCTTTAAAATTTACGCAAACTGTTGAAGGTCAAATAATAATTAAGGAATAAGTCTGCTATGTAAACCCAGAGATCGTTTTTATAAAAAATCTACAATAAACAACAGGATTATTTTCAAGATCTTCTAATAATGTAGTTATTAATTAAACACTATAAAATAACTATTTTTAGAAAAATAAATGACACATAAAAGGAATCTAAGACATACCAAAGGAGGAAGCCCCTGTAGAAAAATTTTAAAATTTAGAAAAAAATTTAAAGAATAAAATAGAACTTTTATAAATGAAAAACTAGCAATTGCTCCTGATTTTTATTTCCAGTAATTCTAAACAAAATAAATCAGATCAACCCTCATGCTAACAAACTAATAAAAACATATGAAGATGGCAAAATATACAGTTTTTAATCTGTTTGATTCTATTTGTGTATTAAAAAGACAGGAATTGATTAAAATACCAAGCTCTAGGGGACAAAATATAAAAGACAAAAGACCTCTACATTTGCAGCCACTTTTCCTTGTTGAAATCCATGCTCATACCAAAAGAGACATATGAGAGATTCAGAAACTTAGCAGAATTTTGAACAGATTCATGGTGTTAAGGGAACAAAAATTGGAGTTCATTCCCTGCTCACGACAGGGATCAAAATAAATATCTTGGACTTTGGTTTGAGACCACAAAGATATACACCCTAAGAATGAGGATCTATCATAAAAAGACAGGCTTTGGTAAGAACTGAAGCCAAGGAAAGAATCATCTCAAACTTTGATTGAAGTAATATGACTTGGAATTTCTAGTCATCCACCAGAAGAAAACAGAAATACTCTCTGGTGGAAAATAACATCATCATACTCCTAAATTATTTTTATCACTTTAGTTAAATGTGCAGTTTACATTAAAAAAAATAAACAAGATAACATGATCACAACCAAGAGAAAAACAGATAATGGAAACAAACAGGAAATGCAAATAATAATTATTAGAAACAGATTTTAATATTTTCAAAAAAATTAAAGATAAAATTAAAAATATTGGCAGACCACTAAAAACTGTTAAAAATAATCAAATAAAAATTCTAGATATAAAAACGTAATGATTAAATATTAACAATGAAATACATGGGTTTATAATTAGTCACAGAATATCACATGGAAAATAGGTCAGAAGAAAATGTACAGAATAAAGTACAGAGAAACAAAAAAAAGAAAAAATGTAGAAAATTATCAGGACATTTATAGGAGATACAGCAAAATATTCAACAAGATATGTATTTAAAATAAGAGGAAAGAAAAACAGGGCTGAGAAATAGTTGAAGAGATTATGATTATGGATTTTTCAAACTGGCAAAAGAGATCAAGCAGCAGATTCAGGTAGCATTAGTAATTTCAAAAAAAATGATAATACAAAGAAAGCTACACATAAACACATCATAGTGAAATTAATGGAAAACAAAACAAAAAGAATCATAAAATCAATATAAGAAGGCAAACAGACTGGCTTGATGGGATTTGTGAAAAGACTCATCAGTGACTTTTCAGTTAAAGTAATAAAGCCAGAAGACAATGAATTATATTTTTAAACTGCTAAAAGAAAATAACCATTAACCTAAAATCCTATAATCAATAAAAATGTCTTCGATGAGTTAGGATATTTGAAGAGAAAACAAGGGAATCTATTGTCAAGTAGACTTGTTAGTAAATTCCACTAATGGGATTATTAAAGGAATAGTGGTTACCTCTAGGTATGAAGAAGGTTATAGCGATTGGGGCAGGGTATAAGAGGACTTTTGGATGCTGGCAAAATTTTACTTTTTCACCCAGGTGGTGGTTACAGAGTATGTTTATTTCATAATGATTTATGGATTTATCCTTACAATTTGTGCATATTATGTAGATGAGTGAATCAGAGAGGATTAATGAACTTGATATAGATTTGAACAAACTACCCCAAGAACAGCATAAGGAAATAAAGAGATGGCTACAATGATGATAAAGTTTAGAGACACAGAGGCTAGAACGTGCAGCAGAAGTCACAAAAGAAGAAAATTTAGAGATAAGAGAGAAGCCAGAAGACTCTCCAAAATGCTGAAAGAAAGTAACTGTCAACCTAGAACTCTGTACCATGACTACTTACCCATCAAAATAAGAGTGAAATAAAGACATTTGCATTCATTCATTCACACATTTTTTTTCAACAATTGTTATTGAGCACCTATAGGGACATAGTTCATTAATACAATGAAAACAAGTTTCCGCTCTCATAGTTCTTATGTCAGAAATCTGAAACGAAGTTCATGGGGAAAAAATAAATAAATAAAGGTGCCAACAGGTCTGGTTCCTTCTGGAATCTCTTGGGGAATCCATTCCTTTTCCCTCTGGCTATTAGAGATTGCTGCTGTTCATAGGCTTGTGGTCACATCACCTTGCTCTTTGCCTCAGTTATTACATTACTTTCTCTCTGACTGACTTCTCCTGTGTCCTTTTTATAAGGACCCTTGTGATTACATCAGGCCCACCCAGATAACGAAGAATAGTCTCCCCATCTCAATATTCTTAACTTAAACACGCCTGTCAAGTCCCTGTTGTCATATCAGGTAACACCCACAGATCCTGAGGATGACATTAGGGAGTCACAATTCAACCTACCACAATATGTATGCATTTTGATTGGGTATTACCTCGGAGTGAAATTGTTGAGGTATAAGATATTCATTATGCCGAGCATTAGTAGATCATGCCAAACAGTGTTTCTCAATTGTGTCTGTTTATACTTCCACTTTCACACACCCATCAACATTTGCTACTGTCAGACTTCTTAGTTTTAGCTTTTCTGGTGAATGTATACTGATATTTCATTATTTTAGCTTTTATTAAATTGAGTTTTCATTGAGATTTCCCTAATAACTAATGAAGTTGAATACATTTTATATGTTTAATGGTCACTTAGATATTCTCTTCTGGGAAGTGCCTATTAAGTCTTTTGCTCCTTTTCCTATTGGGTTGCAATATTTTCCTCATTTACTTTTAGAAGTTCTTTATATTTTTGCATATATATAATTTGTCATATATATTGAAAATATTTTCTTCCAACTCTGTCTTTTTTTTAATATCTAAGGGTATCTTTTGATGAAAGTTCTTCATTTTAATGTACTTCCATTTGTCTTATTTATTCAGCTAGTATTTTGGGGGGTAACGTATAAAAAAATTTGCCTACTCTAAAGATGCAATAACTTTTTTTTTTTCTCGTACAAATCAATATTGTCAAAAGATTTCTTTGGCCGTTATGTGGACAGTAGTCAGATAAATTGTATCAATTAGGAGGTTGCTTATATAGACTCTATTACTCAAAAATATCAGTACCAAAGTCTGAGCGAAACGCTTGGATTTCCTTTGTGGACTCAGAGGTTGCTGAAATTCTTGCTACATCTACATTACAGGCATTAAAATGCAAGAAGAGGTAAGCGAAAAATTTTTCCTCCCAAATTACACAGCTCTTTCAAAGAGCTTTCCCTAAGTTTCACTTAAAAACAAACAAAACAAAACAAACAAACAGTTATCTCCTCAACCACTTCATTTGGAAGAGAGGTGTGGAACTGCAATTTTTTTAGCTCATTATTTTGTTAATCTAATATAGTTAGGATACAATTTTTTAACAAAAGAGGAGAGAATAGATCTTTGGGAGATAATTAGCAATATTTACTGGGAGGACAGGACTTGAACTAGAATAATCAGTTAGCAAGGTGCTACCATCACCCGTTTGAAGAGGAGTAGGATGATGGTAGTGGAAGTTGTAAAAAGTAGTCAAATTCTGTAGATGTTTTGGAAATTAGATGGGATTTGCTGATGGACAAATAAAGACTATGATAGTTTTACTAATGCTCTTAGCAGAAGGCACCATTAACAGATTTACTTCATAATGAAGAAATATGAACAAAGAAAAATGCAGTAGATGAAAGATAAACTCAGAAGAAAGAAAATGTTAAAACCTTTGAATAATTTGGAGACTAAAAATAGTGGAATAAAGTTTTAAAATCACATGAGTGAAAAAATTAGTTTTCTGAGGTCCTTATTTAATAGAAGAGAAGATAAAGGTCATTAGAGGAAAGAGGAGGGAGGAACTTACTTTGCTAGGGATAAAGAAGAGGGTAAGGGCATTTCATGTGCAAATATTCAGAGCCCTACATGAACCCTGTAGGTTTTGAGGATGACAATGTGGCATGTGACTGGGTCCCAGCCTTTGTAAAGGGTGCTGACAAAGAGTAGGCTGCAGCTGGAGTAATCATTTGAGAATAGATTGTGTAGGCTTATTTTAGGAGATTTTTAGGAGTCTGTACTTCATTTCTTAGACCAATAAAGGGACATCAGGTGTTTTAAAAAGTATGAGTGGCATTACATAAATCATGCTTTTAATACAATTATGTTTTTTAATATAAATGTGTTGTAGAAATATAAACTGAAATCAGCAAAACACATAAGTGGCCATTGTAATAATCAATATATAAGGTGACAATTTAATATTTCACCTCAAAGCACTGTGCTACATACATATGTGAGAATGAAAATAAATTACATTGTACCTAAACCTAGGTAACTTATAAAACAAGTTGCTGGTGGTATAGACAATTGAAAGGAAGTAAAGGATGTCAGAGATTAGAGGCAAAGAATCACTGAGATTCATAAAACACTAGAAGAAGGTGGTTGTTTTTTTGTTTTTGTTTGTTTGTTTGTTTGTTGGTGGGTTTTTTTTTCACCTCCTAGCTACTCCCCAACATGCACGCAGGCATTCATGTACACATATACAATGTCCCTTCCCACTGTTTGGCTCATGTGTTGTTGATCAAACATCTTTAAGAAAAAAAACTGCTGGATTTAGAACATGATGTAATATGGTATGTTTAGAGTACTTATTTAAGACGGCAACATATCAAATTTTTGAAACCAATTTCATATACAATGAGTAATAATCTATGGGCTTCTTAATGTTTTTTCATGTTGTTTTTCTCTACCATATTATCCAAAAGAAAACTAACACATGCAGAACTAAAAGGTGTGAAGCTTCCATATGGTCATTGTGCCTTTTCATGGTATAGCTATAGAGCTGAATCTCAGTTCTACCTGTAGTGTTGGACTCAGTCTCAAGCAGAACTACTGAATCTTTTTTCTCCCATATCTCAATCTATTCTAGTATATATCATTCGCTTGAAAGATAAATGTCTCATATTGCAAGGAGCACAGATGTGCCTCTTTCTCAGCTATAATGATGAAAAACTCCAGTAAGCAATTATTTTGTGAATGGATTTTACAGAATGCCAACTCATGCTGTAAAACTAATTCATCCTTCTGTTAAGAACAAACATTCACACAAATTTTGCCCCACCTGCCAGAATAAATATGGTAACAAATATAAGATTTTAGGAAAACATGTATTTACCAAGTTCTGGAGCAGTGTTCAATCATAGGATTATCGTAGATTTTTATGAGGAAATTTCATTAGACTTTAATATGTTGCAGTATCATCTAACCTAGAACATTGCACTGTTACAGTATTTCAAAGAAGTAATCTTGTTATAAAAGTTGCTTGAACTCAGGAAAAGCAATTGGAAATTTCTAACTTATGAAACATACATACCTTGAGGAGTTGGGTATTTCATTCCTGATCCTTTGTTTACTGTCCTTTTTTTTTTATTATTTATAGCTAAATATTTAAAGAAGCAAAATAAGATTTACTGTTTGTAGGCAAAAAAAAAAATTTTTTTAATTCAGTGCTTTCAATTATATTGGGGTTCAATCTCTACCAAATAAAAAAATCAAAAATTCTTGAGGCATCATTATTTATAAAATGGATAGTTTCTAATTGCTTCAAATACTGTATCACCAACACCTCCAAAGTAATCAGTGTTTAAACATCCTTACTTTTGTATGTCATGTCTGAAAGGAAGACTATCCCCTCTGTATCCAAACTTAGTTCATCTTTATGAGTTTTCTGTGTCTAGTGTAACAAACTACCACAAACTTGTGGCTTAAAGGAAAAGCAAGTTATTTTATTTTCTTAATGCTTTTTTCAACACCTGGTGGCTGCAGGCATTTCTTGGCTTAAATCTGCATCACGTTAACTTCTCCTTTACTGTGTACCAGTCTCAAAATTCTCTCTGCCTCTCTCTTAGAAGGATATATGTAATTGTGGTTAGGATCCATTCTGATAATACAAGATAAACTTTTCCTTCATGAGCTTTATCTTTATCTCATCTTTTGTCATGTAAAGTAATTAAAGTAATATTTGTAGGCTCCAGGGAATTGACATGGATATCTTTTGGTCATATTTTCAGCCCACTACACATCATCTATCTGTGATTTTTAACTACATATAAATTTGGGGGATACCTAATTCACTTCATACACAGACCATCCTTTCCCATTCTGGAAAAAAAAAAACCATAAACATAAATAAAAACCTTCCATCTAAAGAACTACTCCCTCAAAGTACCACCTATATCAGACATTTGCTTCACATCAAATATCCTATGCTCCTCCACATTTCCTGGCCCTCCTGCAATAAGGCAAAGCCTTGGGACTAATTTTCGGTAGGCAGTACTACAGTTCTAATGGACCAGTAGGGGCTTGTACTATGAAAATGTGGACATAAAAAAGAAAAGTAATTTCATTTTAGAGTCACAGTCTTATAAGACTGGCAACAAATGGATTATGATGTTGGTCTCACAACAAGCAGTTTCTGGGATATTCTCACTTGCATTTTGCTCTCATGTACTCCGCTTCCATCAGTGGAAGCTATAAGAAACAGCTTTCTAGAATCCATTATAACATTTACTACAGGAAAACTACTTAAGACATCTTCAAAAATCTTTGTTTGCCCTGTGGGACCCTTTTCATATTTTGGTTAATGATAGTCTTGTAAATTACATTTTTTGTTTTTGGTTGGTCTTGTTTTCATTTTGCTTAAAAGCCATTCTTGGGATGCAAGTTATACAATGAGAATGTAGATTACTCAGGGAAATGAGTAGGGCTGCCTTAGTCATTAATGCACCCCTATGCCTCATACAGGTGCTCAAATATTCATTAAATAAATAAATAAGCTATATGGCCTAAATGTCTGCATTGTAACTTTTCCCCCAGATCTTGACTCTATTTTTACTTGTATTTCTCTGCACGTGATTACTTTCTATTTATTCTTGATGCAATAATTACTTCTAGACCAATAATTGTGACATGTATATACTCCAAATGTTATAAAAATATTTTAATAAACATTTAATTGAATGAGTCACCTCATTTGATATATATTGTTTCCACAGACCTGATACTTCTTCAATGATGAAATGCTAAGGGCAGACTTGCAAAAGACTTTCTGCGTTCATTTTACATCAAACCAGCAGTCATTACCGAATGGATTAAGGCAGCAAATCTGAAAGTGTCAGTCAAGAACAACTGCTGTCCCCAAAATCTTTCAGGGGGAACTGTGAGGTCAAAACTATTTTCAAAATAGGACTGAGACATTATTGCCTTTTTCACACTTATGTTCTCATGGGTCTATAGTGAAGTTTTCCAGAGAGTACATTATGTGTATTATCATAATAAACTGAATCGAGAAGCTAGCTATCTTACATTAAGCCTGTGAAAGAGAAACCAAGATGGAGGATGCAGTTTGAACATGCTCCTAGACCAAACATTTTAGCTACATAATCAAATTTTCAACCTGTCCTGATTTCTATGAAATGCTGACTTTGATCTTAAACAAACTAAAGTGTTTTTTCACCTCAGCATGCCCTTATAGCTTCCGAGCCAATTGAGTAAATATACATACAAACAAGTCAGCTTATACCGTGCTACTGCTGTAACCAATCACAAGAGAAAATAATAATTAACTTACTCACGCTTTATAAACTGAGCTGTAACTGCTGAGAACCAACCTTCTACCACTCTTAGTTTTTAAGTCCCTTTGTTCGTAAATAGTTTCCTTCTTTCTCAATAAAATATTCATATCGTATAAAGTTCTGAGTTTGCTTTTGACAGGCCAAATGTTAAAAAGGTTTGCAGAAACATAAAACAATCCCTCTTCTCACTAGATTTTTGTTTTAGATTAGAAAATTTACAAGAAATATGTTTTTTATGTTAACATGCTTTTACTATATTTTCAATAACTGTTTAGTTTTAACTTTTAACATAGTTGATATTGATAGATATAAACCATATACACAAGGTCTTTGGGAAATCCTCAAAATGTTTAAGACCACAAAAGTTTCCTGAGATCAAAATGTGAGAATCGCTAGATTAAAAGAAGGAGCTCCTTCCTCTATGGTGTAGGAAAATTGAACAAAACAAAAAATAAATGTTTCCCCTTTCACTACTCCTTTGGACTACTGGTCCCAGGAAACACCCATAATGTCACAATCAGGCAACCATCTTGGAACACAAAAAACCATTTAGTAGAATGAGAGGAATCTGAATGATGGCCACACAGACAGATAATATATAGATCTATACATACAGCCCCAAAATATGTTTTCTCTTTTCTCTTCCACCCTACATTCACTCCAAGTCTCAACCAGAATGATCCCACAGTTCCTGGCTCTTGAGAAATTAAGAGCTCTATCTGATTCTCCTGGCACTATTGTCCATTCAGAATGATTTCCAACATCCACTATCTGTGACCCTTACATTTCACATGCCAGTACCCAGAGGTCTTTTTACATGAGGCTGTATCTCAGTAGTATGGCCTTGCTTGCTCTGAAATTTCAAATGTATTATATAGCAAGTGCCAACTCTGATATACTGTTGGCAGTTGGCTGGAACATTGTTTGAGAAAGATTCTGAGGCCTTTCCAGGCTTAGCAAGACAAATGCCATAATCGATTAGTGGTCTACCCTGAATGCTAGAAGGAAAAGTGTTAGATTATGTGCTGTGTATTTGCTGACCCTGTGAAATCAATTGGAATTGTTATGGTCAAACAGATGTAGAGCGAGACAATGTTTAGCACATGTAAAAATTACATAAAAATATAGTTACTATGTTCAGACATCAGCAATAATCTCATGCTCATAAACAAACTCAAGCACCTAAAATATAAGCATAGATTTTGAGATTCAAAGTAATGAATGAAAAGAACATAAGAATTGCAATAATATAGCCTGTGTGTCATATATCTGAAGATATTTTTACCTTTTATATGAACTAGGACTGTTGCCAACTACCCTTGACTTTGGCACTTTTAGGACTTTGGCCAGAATTTACACTCAGAAACAATGCCCTTAGAATGAAAATTAGGAAGATGAATTTTAGAGATGAGGCTCTTGACCACTTCCAGATGTTGTCACTGCTGTTACTACAGTGTGGCATCTGCTATAAGTCTTTAATTTTCTTTACAGTGTATCATCTTCTTTGTGTAATTAATAATTAATGCATGAGGAAAAAAAAAACCTTATATACAAAGAAAACAAGCTGGTAGTGGCCAGAGGTAGGGGTTGGGGTAGATGAAATGGATGAAGATGGTCAAAAGGTAAAAAGGAAAACAAAAGAAGAAAGACATGAGTTATTACTGGAGATTTGAACCAGTCTGACTGTTTCCTTGCTTTTCAGGAAGCACAGATACTATATATTTCTTTAAGATGTGTTCCTATGTCTATTAACTCCACACACCACTGCCTTAGCAGTGATGCAAGCTGACAACATATTCCTTTAAATCACATTTTGTTGACAAAATAGAAGAATTTTCAGCTCCTTTGAGAACAAAGTCCAAGCACTGACAAGAACACTAACTTGTTCCTTTGTGAATCTGCCATTTTGTCATTTTGCCTGGGGATTATACTGTGAAGAAGTGTACACAGGAAAGCAAGTGGTGCCTGGAGCTAGTAAGTCTGGCTCTAAATATAGCATTGTGAAGGAATGGGGAGGCCGGAGGATGCAAAACAAGAAAAGATTAATATAAAGTTGTTCCCTTGGAAACAAAAAAAATACTTAGGTAGAGCTTTAGAAATACATATATATTTGCAGCACAGTATTTTCCCAAAGATGTAACTCTAAATAAAATTCTACCAATATAATCACAATAACACTTGTGAGGTAGAATAATAGAATTTTATAGTTTGCATGCATCTGACTCCATAGGTCAGAATACTAAGATCATGTACCAATGATAAAGTGATATAAACCAGAAGAGATGCCAGTTATTGCTTTATTGATGAAGGTGAAAGGTCACAATGAGCAGAAACTTGCTCCTTCAATCCTCAGCTAAACCTACAAATATCGAAAAGGAATTTTAAACCTCATTTTGAAGTAAGAAGAAAAAGAAAAATATAGGAAAGCAGGAAGTATTCCAAAATGGATCATTAAAAAGATGGATTTGTAGAATTTAGATTAAAAAAACAAGGATGACTATTAGGAAATGATATGAGTTCCCTAAGAGTAAGTCTTGAAAACTTTACTCCTTCTAAGATTGATAAATTTGAATTCTGGGGTTCCATAAACAAGATAGTAATCTGTGATCTTTCCCTTAAGCAAAAGGGAAAATATGGTATTTAAGACAATCATACTCAAAGGTAACATGTTAACTGTCTTTTATAAAATAAATGAATCAGACTGAATGTCCCTAAATCCCCTCTAACTCTAAAATTTTTTAAAGTTAAAATCCTAATATATCATCATCACCAGCTTTTCACAGGTTTACACCCCTTAGTCTCTCTTAACCAATTTTGTTATTAATATGAATAAAGTCTTAATTATATTTTTCAAATTTATAAGGGATAGTAATGGTAGAAATAATAATGTCGAATGACACAAATTTTTGAAATAATCTCCACTGGTTAGAACAGTTTGTTCTTTTTGATATTCTCAGAGCATACCACACAGCCTGGCATATAATAGACCTCAAACATCATTTGCTGCAAGAATAATGAATAAATGAAGAATGGGTCAAAACTAACAAGGTGAAATTTATCAAATAAAATTAATTTGTTGGGGTACAGAACAGACTAAACCTGGTTTGATAGCAATTTAGATAAATACCAGTCACATATAGTTCATTACCAACTCAATTTAAGCCAACCGTCCAATTAACAGAAGTATAATACCTAGGGAAATTAATCTCACTGTCATCTTCTCTAGTCAGAATATGTGCAAAATACTAAATTCCTTCTGGGCATCCATTTTGAAAGCTAACCTTGGCAAACGAGAGTTCAATGAGAGAGAGCGGCCAGGATATTCAGAGGTTTGGAAATCCTGTCAGGAGATACAACTGAAAGATCTGCGATGTTTAAGTAGGGAAAAGAAAAACGAGAGGGGCATGCTTTGTACAGCTGGAGAATCCTGAGAAAGATATTTTGGAGTCATTCTGTGGATCACCCAAGGAAGGATATGGAAGCTACAGGGTAACAGATAGTGCTTTTGTATAAGGAAAGAATTTCTAACAGATCTGTCCCCAAACAAATCAACCTACCTTGCAAAAAAGGGAATACGTTATCATTTCAAGTACTGAAGTAAAAAGTAGATAATCTACCAGGGCGTTACAGAGAAATTATTGCTGTTGTTGGATATTAGCAGGATGATCTGAAGAGCTTTCCCTGATATCCTGTGATTCTATGACCCCTGAGTGATTTGCTGTGACCTTTTAAACATCATCATAATCTCTCTTTTCATCGACTTATCTTAATTTCGTTTAAGACCTGATCAGGTCTCTCATTATTCTCATTTTCTCATGGAATAGTCTGAAAATCTGACTTCTTTTGCAAAAGCAGAAGTAAAAAAAAGAAAAAAAAAAGAAAAAAAAACCTTCTTAAAAGTTACAACCTCTTAGCTTGAAAAGTCAATGGGCTTGCATTTATTTTAATTCTCTTTGACTATGTAGAGGTATTGTTAACTAAGTCATCCCCTATACCTTCTTGCTTCTCTTATTTCTCCTTCCTCAAATTCATATTCTACTTTACTGACCTTTTCTCTCTTCGTATACCCATGCATAATAGTGGTTTCCTAAGGAATTGATGCTTTTTATATATAGGATTTTACTGCTAATTTTGATGGTGGGATTAAGGTACTGTTAAATCCCTTACTACAATATGATAATGTGAGCAATGTTATTTACACTGTCTATGTCTTTTTATTTCTCTACAATGACAAATAGTAAATACAGTAGTGCCCCCTTACACGTGGGTATATGTTCCAAAACCCCCCAGTGGAAGCTTGAAACAATGGGTGTACCTACCGCTATATATACCATATTTTTTTCCTATACATACGTACATACACACCTATGATAAAGTTTAATTTATAAATTAGCAACAGTAAGAAATTAACAACAATAATAAAATAGAACAATTATAACAATATTGTAAAAAAGTTACTCAAATGTGGTCTCTCTCTCTCTCTAAAAATATCTTATTATACTATACTCACCCTTCTTCTTGTTGTGTACTGGTGGGGCCATTCCATAAACAAGACAACTGTCACCCATGCTTTCTTACTATGTTGCCACAATATGAGCAGATAATTTTTGCTTTTCTTTTTCAAAGCGCATGGGTTCTTCGCTCCGGTACACTATGCCTGGCTTTATCATATGCTCTGAAGCACTGTCACATGGTATCAGAGTTAATATATCATTCCATGTTTTATGACTTGGTGCCTACTTTGCATATTTCTGAATGTAGTTTCTATTGCACATCTTCTAAAAGAGCCTGATTTCAACTCAATGGAACTTGTTTTGGATGTGATTCTTTCTCCTTAATCAACTTCTTCAACTCTGCCAGAAATGTGGCACCAACTTTTTCATCAGCAGACACAGTTTCTCCAGTAATTTATATATTTTTCAGTCCAAACCTATTTTTGAATCCATGTAACTATCCCTTAGTTGAAGTAAATGGCTTGATGTCACTTGTTTCATGGGATCCCTTTTTGCAGTCTTTGTACAAGCTCAATGCTTTCTGGCACCACACATTGCCAGCCATTCAAAGCACATTTTCAGATAGTGTCTTCCACCCACAAATTTAAAGCCTTTTCCATCGTAGCTAAGCACTTATCACACTCCGTGGTTGTAACTTTTGCAGTTTGAGGTGCGACAGCAAAACTAGCATGAATTTCTTTTTCCTTTTTCACAATTTCATGGATAAAACATTCTTATCTTAGATCTTAGCAACCTCAGCATACAATTTTTTTCTCATTCAGTCAAGAACTTTCACATTTTCCCTTGGAGGAGGCAATTTATGGCTTCTCTCTGGCATAGCTGAATTGCTAGCACAACTACTCTTGAGCTTTTGGGGACGTTATTAAGTAAAATAAGGGTTACTTGAAAACAAACACTGTGATACTGTGAAAGTTGATCAGATAACCATCAAGAAGGCTACTAAGTGACACAAGCTCCCTCTTCAAGAGAATGCACAAACACGAGATTTCATCACACTGCCCAGAGCAGCCCAAAATTTAAAACTTATGACTTTTTTATTTCTGGAAATTTCTATTTAACATTTTTGGTCCACAGTTAACCTTGAGTAACTGGAAGCAGAGACTGCAAAACAGTGGTTAAGGGGGTCTACTGTACTGACTTGTTTGACAATGCACATTGTGCAGTTGATTAGTTTTATTTCCCTAGCTGAGTTGAAAAAAGTACTTCTAATCTTATTGTTTTATTTTCCTAGTAATAAAGAGAAAATGCTTTGAATTTTAGTAAAAGGAATGCTTATCTTGAAGGAACTTTACAGGATCACATTTTATATCAGCAAAACAATCAATCCACACATTATAGCTGTTGAATATTCTTTTAGCCTTTGAATTAAAAATGAATCTGAGGATGATATCACAATCATGTACCTCGTATAGCTGAAAAGACTGAGTCCTTCCCACATGATATACAGGTCAAAATTTGACTTAAGTTTGTAGACTATAACAAGCTGTTGGAAAATGTTCTAAATAATAGAAGTTATATTTTCCAAGTCCACACAAAGCTTGTTCTTAAAAGGAATCTCTCATGTCTCCTTCAAAAGTCATATGTGCCATTTACCATTACCTTAATTATATATTATATTACTTAAAGCTCCTCTCATCTTTATCAGATGTTGTTCAACACAGAAACCTTCCTCATTCAAATTCTTATTCCTCATTCAAAATAAGGAAAACTGCAGTTGGGATATACGGTTGCTAGGTGGAGACAGCTGCTTTGAATCTCATGTGTGCCTTTATCAAAAATCTAAATCAGAGCTGTCTAATAGAACTTTTGTTAAAGATGAAGTTTTTAAATACCGTTTCATAAGACAGTCATGAGCTACATATTGAGCACTTAAAAGGTGACTATCATGACTGAAATACTAACTTTTAAATTTTATTTAGTTTTTTAAGACGATTTTTTTTTAGGGAAGTTTTAAGTTCACAGCAAATTTGAGAGAAAGGTGCTGAGATTTCCCATACACTCTCTTCCCCCATATATATATATATATATACAGCCCCTCCATCGTCAACATCCCCCACCAGATGGTACATTTGCTACAGTCAATGAACCTACACTAGCACGTCATAATCCTCCAAAGTTTAAAGTTTACATTAGGGCTCACACTTGCCATACATTCTTTGGTGCAGACAATTGTATAATAACATGTCCATCATACAGGGTTTCACTGCCCTAAAAAGCCTCTGTGCTCCACCCAGTCATCCCTCTTTCTCTCCAATCCCTGGCAACCACTGATCTTTTTATTGTATCCACAATTTTGCCTTTTCCATAATGTCGTATAGTCAGAATCATAGAGTATGTAGGTTTTTCAGATTGGCTCTTTTCAATCAGTTGCTTTAAGGTTCCTCCATGTCTTCTCATGACTTGATAACTCACTTTGTTTTAGTGCTGAATAATATTCCACTGTTGGATGTAGTACAGTTTATTTATCCATTCACTTACTGAAAGAAATCTTAGTTGCTTCCAAGTTTTGTCAGTTATTACTAAAAATGCTATCATATCCATGTGCAGGTTTTTGTGTGGCTGTAAGTTTTCAACTCCTTGTATAAATACCAACAAGCGAGATTGCTGGATTGTATTGTAACAGTATGTTAGTTTTATAAGAAAGCACCAAACTGTCTTCCACAGTGACTGTATCATTTTGCTTGCCCACCAGAAGATGAGAATTCTTGTTGCTTCACATCCTCACCAGTATCTGGTGTTGTCAGTGTTCCAGATTTTGGTCATTCTGTATCAGATATTGTTCAACAGATATTGTTGTTTTAAGACTTCTTAGTATATTTTGGATAACAGTCTTTTATCAGATGCATTTTTTGCAAATATCCCCTCCCTGTGGCTTGTCTTCTGTTCTCCTGACATTTAGTTTTGCAAAAGCAGTTTTTAATTTTAGTAAATCCTAGCATGTCAATTATTTCTTTCATGTGTTGTGATGTTGATGTTGTATATAGAAAGTCATTGACATAGTGGAAGTCATATCAATTTTTTCCTGTTATCTCCAAGCAGTTTTATAGTTGTGTTTTACATTTAGGTCTGTGATCTGCTTCCAGTTAATTTAATAAAGGGTATAAGGTCTGTGTGTAGATTTGCTTTTCTGTACATGAATGTCCAGTTGTTCCACTGCCAATTGTTGAAAAGACTATCTTTGCTCCATTGTATTGCCTTTGTTTCTTTGTTGAAGATTAGTTGACCATATTCATGTGTCTATTTATGGTCTATTTATTCTGTTCCATTGATCTATTTGTTTAGACTTTCACCAATACCACAGTATCTGGGTTACCATAGCTTTAAAGTATGTCTTACAGTCAGGCATGTTAGTCCTCCAACTTTGTTCCTCTTCTTCAATATTGTGTTGGCTATTCTGGATCTTTTGCCACTTCACATAAACTTTAGAATCAGTTTATTGATATCCACAAAATAGCTTGCTAGGATTTTGATTGGGATTATATAGAATCCGTAGCTCAAGTTGCAAAAAACTGACATCTTAACAATATTGTCTTTCTATCCATGAATATGGAATATCTTTCCATTTCCTTAGTTCTTCTTTGATTTGTTCATTGGAGTTTACAGGTTTCCTCATACAGATCGTATACATATTTTGTTAGATTTTTACCTGTTCCATTTTGGGGGTAGCTAATGCAAACTGTACTGTGCTTTCAATGTCAAATTCCACTTTGAAATTTTTATTTCAAGTTATTTTAAGTTTATTATACATTACCTCTTTGACTTGACTTCTGTTCCACCTCTTGGATGGCAAGCGCATTGACAGTGTGGTTGTTTGGTAGCAGTACTAAATGACAAGTTTTTTTTTTACTGTGTTCACTGTATTTTAAATAAAACGGGAACTTTATTAGACAGGTACACTTATTGTATTTGATTTGAGTCACCCGGAATAAGATACTATAATAGGAAAAGACCTGAACTAACCTCCTTTCCTCAAGGGCATGTAGTTAAAAGGATTTTTTTTTTTAAGTGAAGGGTGAAGTATAAAAGATAAAGAGAACAAGAAAGTTACTCCAGAATAAATATCTACTTTTACTGATTTCAATGTAGGGGAAGGCAAAAT
Source organism: Eonycteris spelaea (assembly GCA_003508835.1). Lineage (NCBI taxonomy): Eukaryota > Metazoa > Chordata > Mammalia > Chiroptera > Pteropodidae > Eonycteris > Eonycteris spelaea. The sequence continues at coordinate 15,254,024 of PUFA01000018.1, read as the reverse complement.
AAACATTTCCCTTGCTTCCTCCATTTCATCCATACCCATATGAACTTATTACCTTACGTTTATATTTCTTCATTATTTGACGGGGCTAATCATTCCCTTAAGCGAAAAAAGAAAGCTCTAGATACATGAAAGCAATTCCCAACTTTTTTGGTAGTCAAAAAAAAAAAAAAAAGTAATTGCCTTCAATAGTGTTCCCCACTTGTCTCCTAAAAAGTGTATCCGCTCTGAGCCCCCGTAAAAATTAACAAGATTCCCTATACAAAAGAGGGCTGACCGTGAATAGCCTGAGAAGAGAGGATGCTAATTGCAAGCACAGGTACACCTCCTCGCTGCCCCTTCCATCCCCAAAAAACAAAAGGAGGACAGAAGAAAAAGAAAAGTGGTGAATTTGACTACCAATGCGGAAATTTTTGGAATCACGCAAACACAAACTAAAGTTACACTTTACTAACTTGGCTTCTCCTACGTACCACCCGCAGCCTGGCAAAGATACAGCTCAGCTCACAGCTCGTCACGCCCGGCTCCGACTGCAGAGGACGTACCTCCCGGACTGGTGGGAGGAGCTGCGGCTCTTCCGACCCGCCCCCTGACGCCGGGCGCGCGCGTTTGCTGGCTGCGTCGGGGAGGGGTTTCTTGTCCCTCCGCGCGCCCCGTTCCGCCTAGGTTCGCGTTGTCTTTGGGTTGACGTGTCAGCAATTCCGCGGCGGCTGGGCGTGTAGGGCCGCAATGGCGGATGCCTGGGAAGAGATCAGGCGGTTGGCGGCTGACTTCCAGCGGGCGCAGTTCGCCGAGGCCACGCAGAGGTGCCTGACCCTCCCTCTCTTTTCTGGCATCCAAAAATAGCCCCGGGGCGGCCACTCCAATGTCTGAAACCGCGGGTCCCTGGCCCTCGGCCCCGAACCTTCCCAGACTCTGTCACTGTTCCCGCCACACCTCTAATTCCCCAGCCTGGATTGTGGTTCCTATAAGTTCTTAGCTGGGAAGCCAGAAAACTGTGGAACCCCCATTCGTACCCCAGGCTGGTGCTAGCGTGCCCCGCCCCCACGATGGCCTAGGCTGGTGCCTTCGAGCTGTCACAGTGTTCATCCCTACCTGTCATCAAGTTGTAGCATCACTTCCTTTTCTACACTTCCTAATCTAGAATGAGATTGAAAAGAGGGGCTAACCCCAAATTACAGTATTTCGCAATACTGTGTTGCCTTTTTGCCCAGAACAGATGTGCTAGGCTAGAGCCATGATCCCATGTGTCATTTTTAGGGGCTCCCGGATATTGACATTTCCTACAAAGCCACTAATTTGGGGGAAATGTGTTTAGAGCATCCTAACTGCTTTTAAGCAGAACACATATATGATGCTAATAGAATCCTTGCTTATCCGTTGTCTATATCTTGGCTTTGGTGTTTTTGTTTTTTCTGGGGCTGAAAAATTTAATCCCTTGATCCTGTATTTTGTAGCACAGAGCAAACCAGGGCACATACGGTACTTAAGTGCTTGGGTAACTAACAGTTGCAGTTATGGTTTTCCTAGGCCAGCCAGATCTCTTGCCTACAGACCAATTTTAAGAATGTAGGGCAGGGTTTTTTCCTACCTAAATTCTATGTCCTTACTTTTCTATTCAGATTTAAATATTAGAAGTAGGGCTAGAAGAAAGCAAACTTGAAACCCGTAATAGAATGATTTGTACATGATTTAAGTTAATGTAAACCTGCTTACTCTCGTGTTTTTTTTTAACTTACTAAATTAGGATCGTTATACTAATATAAGATACAGATTTTGTAATATAGAACCTAGTGACTCTTACCCAAACTTTTTTTTAAAGCCCACCTTCATATTCTATTAATTTTATTGAGCACCAAATGTATCAATTGCATTTTTGAAACTTTTTGTTTCCTTCAGATTGTCAGAGCGGAACTGCATTGAGATTGTGAATAAATTGATTGCTCAGAAACAGCTAGAAGTGGTTCACACACTTGATGGAAAGGAATATGTTACTCCAGCACAAATTAGTAAAGAAATGAGAGATGAACTACATGTCCGAGGTGGTAAGTAATTTCTTAGTTTTTTTCCTTCTCATCTTTTGAAAGGGAAAAAACCTTAAAGCCATAAATAATCAATTATTTGGAAATTATAGGACACCATCTCAATTATCAATATGATAACAGTTTAATATTTTTAACAGGTCAGGTAAACATGAGCATATAATTTAAGTGTCGTCAAATATTTTCGCTTTACAAAATAGCATTATTTTGAATTATGTGTTTGTACGTGAATCAGTTGTTTCTTGTCATAGTTTATCAATTTGTGACATGACTAATATTAGCTATATTGTGGCATATTTAACAGATTTTCTTTTGATAATAGGTGGAAGTCTACCAATTTTAAATAATTGACAAAACATTTATCTAGTTGATATCTCTTTGGTCACGGAAGATAAATTGTGAAGGGAGACAAATACCCCAATAGGTCTGGTCAATTTGTATGTCAGTTAATGCTCGTAATTGGCCTGATGTGACAATAATACTTGAAAATAAATTATTGCCTGTTCCTTCAGCCATAAATATTTATGCAGCTAATGGTGTGTATTTGAAGACATTAATTATTGTGGCTGAATGTCCTTTGTAGAAGGACTTTGTACAAAATGTAAATCTGTTGGCATTTACAGTTTTTGGCTATTGTGTACTTATACATGATTTAAAATAAATGAATGTTCTTCCTTTAAAGGTCGAGTAAACATTGTTGATCTGCAGCAGGTAAATTTATAATTTGTAAAAATTTTCCTTTGATTTCTCAGTTTTTCGATACTATGAATTTTTTTAATGCCTTAAGTCTTCGCTAACACAGATATCAGACTTTGTAAGTTTGTGAAAAATTAAATTTCTCACTGATACATTGAATCCATTTAATAAGTCCTGATATATTGAATCACGATACTTATAAGGTTTATGTAATTTTGGGAGAAAAATTGCTAGTTTCATGTTTACTTGTTTTTAGTATGTGCAATAAAGAAATGTTTGAAAAGTAGAAGATATTTTTAGAAAATATAAGTGCACGTGTTATCAGCAACTTACAGTATATATGAAAAGCTGGTGGATCTTGTGTGAAACAGTACCTATTATATGAAAATGTAACTTTTTAACACAAACTTTCCTAGCAAGTATAAGTGTAATTTTTCAGAAATGAAAATAAATAAGCAATATGCCTCTGATTTTTTATTTGATCGAGGCTTTTAACAATATTTCAAGTCAATTTGAAATCCAACTAAGAGTAAATTTTTAAATAGATAGCTCTACATGTATAATTTTGAACTTAAATAATAATATGAACTTATCACTAATAGAATTTGTATGTATTTTCCAGGTAATTAATGTGGACCTGACTCATATTGAAAATAGAATTGGTGACATTGTTAAGTCGGAAAAGCATGTTCAACTAGTGTTGGGACAACTGATAGATGAGTAAGTACAATATCTAAGAGCACTTTATTGTGTTTATTTAAAAAAAAAAGTTTTATATTTAAATTTAGAACAATTGTGATCAGTTCAGTATTTAGTTTAGAACTCTTACAGTGCTGACTTTTATTTTAAGGATAATTGTACCTAAAAAGTAAGTGCTTAATTATGTGGTGTACTTGGAAATAACATAAATTTTGATATTTTTCAATTATCTTAAGCAACAAAAACATAATTGTTATAGTCTTTCCTGTATGATCTTAACTCTGAAAGCAAATTTGTTCCAACAATATTAATAAAAAATGGCTGCAGAATTTTCATTATTTAAAAAAAAATTCCAGCATTTATCATTTAATTAACCTTACATTCAGTTACAATGATAAGAAAATAAATGTTGTTCAGAACATGAGTAATGAATAGTGTTTACCTAAATGTACCCTATTCATTAATTTTGGGGCATACCTTATTACAACAGAAATTAAACATAAACAATAGAGGAAAACCATTTCATTAATCCTAATTAGTTGTTTTTGTTTTTGTTATTACTATTAGGAACTATTTGGATCGGCTAGCAGAGGAGGTAAATGATAAATTGCAAGAGAGTGGTCAAGTAACCATATCAGAACTATGTAAAACCTATGATCTTCCTGGAAACTTTCTGACACAGGTATTTTTTTCTTAATAATATAACATGTTTTTTTTAGAAAAATAAAGAATTTTAATGGGAGGTAAAAACTAGACGACTTACCATTAATTGATTTTTTGCAAGCATTGATTATTATTGTTGTAGCGACATATTTTGGGGATAGTTCTTATACATTGATGGCTCTGATGAGACTGTTTAGAAATGATTATTGTCTTCCTGAGCCCAGAGACACCCTAAAACCAATTAATAGACTAAGTTGTAAGCCTACTTTGATGCAATAGCAAGGATACCATGAGTGCATAGGTTTATTTAATGATTCTGATAGCAACTGTACAGAAACTTTAATCAGTAAGTATAGCTACAATTCTGATTGCCAAGTGTATTTTAAGAAGTAACTATGACCATTATAATTTAGAGGAGGTGCTACTGGCATCTGTGGGGTAAAGGTCAGGGATGCTGCTAAATATCCTACAATGCACAGGACGTCCCCCAACAATGAATTTTCTTGCTCAAAATGTCAATAGTACCACCATATTTTGATGCCACCTTTATTCCTCTAAACTGTCAGTGTGATTGGAAGAAGAACCAAGGAATTCTCATCGCCTCTTAATTAATTTTAGATACTAGTGTCAATACTCAAATACCTTGATTTATAGTATAATAGCAGTACTACATGAAAATAGAGACTATTTTCTTGTTTATTTTCTTTTTTCTTAAAATAGTTTGACATTTTGGAGTTAAATAAACCTTTGTCTGAATTCTATCTCTGCCACTACTTAGATATTCAATATTAGATTATTTCATCTCTTAAAGTTACATATCTGCAAAATGGGAATAATTGTCTTTTTCGTAGACTTTAATGAGATTATATACACAGTATACCTAATGAAATATCTAGCACAGTGGAGACACTCAATAAATGATGGTTTTGTTTTGTACTTAAACAAATAAGGGAAAGCAAAATCTCTTTTTAAGTATTGATCAGTTTATGGCAATCCAGTTTACAAAAATTGACCGAACCTTAATTACATGAAATTAATATATAATATGAACAGATTTACTCATCCATTTTAAAGGAGTGATTTCCCTAATTGTTTCTAAAATACCACTTAAGGAATAGATCTATTTTACATAAAATTTTAAAAGCCTAAGTTCTATTTTAAATAAACAAATACATGTTTATCACAGCAGGCAAAAAAAAATTTTAAGTACTTTTTTAAAGTATCAGAACAGCTAAATGATTTTTTATAAAACTATGCTACTGATACTTTTGGAAACGTATATGGTTTCTTAATGTAAGAAAAGCATTTTTCTATACCATAAAAGTATCAGCTAGGCTGTTTTAATTAGATTTAACTTATTTGGAGATGTGAAATATGTCCTGACTTATTTCAGATATCCCTGACTCCAGCCATAGTATAGCTGTGGAAAAATACTCTCTTGAGGTTACTAAGAAGTCAGATTTTCTGCCATTGTAAATCTCTGGGAACAGATAACTTGTTAATATTTTCATCAAAGAAGATAATTTTTCAGGTCTTGAATTTCCCTAGTTTGCAAAATCTTGGAATAACATTTATTTCTCTCTGTTAGTATTAGAAGGTACAGAGGGGATCTTCTCCAGGGCCCATGTGTATGTCTTGGCTGTCTGTATGTTTCAAACTGCTTATATCTAGAAAAGTGGTTAATCAGACATTTTTATTTTATATTAGAAATAGCCCTTATTAGCAAGTAGCTAAACGTTTTAACATATCAGCTATTTGACCCTTTCAGTTCCGTCATAAGATTGAAATTTCCTAGATCCTAAATCTTGGTTTTAGCTATATGCCTTATTTATGCTTGTTGAAATTTCTCAGTTGTATGATTAATACATCAGCATGCAACATGACTTCAGTAAGACTATACAGATGCATCTTTGTAATTTTGTTCGTTAAAATTAATAAAAATTTGCTGCTTTATCCCCAGGCACTAACTCAGCGACTAGGTAGAATTATTAATGGACACATTGATCTTGATAACAGAGGTGTAATATTTACTGAAGCTTTTGTAGCTCGACATAAAGCACGCATCCGTGGACTGTTCAGTGCTGTTACTAGGTAAGCATTTTTAAAGTCTGTATATTTCTTTGATCATGGTTTGCATTTTTTCTTTCTAGCAGATATTTTTAAAGCATAATTTCGTTTAGGGCCCTAGTTTATTAAGCAAATATGGGAGTGGAGATTCCACAGAGTCCTGGAATATAGCTGAACTATCTCTAATCCACATCTTCTCTTCTCTACCTCCACCACCCTCATGGCTCCAGATGCACTTCTTCAGGATACTCAGATTAGTATATAAAATCACCCTGGATCATGGAAAGAGTACATGGTTTAAAGTCAGATGTCCTTAGGTCATAGCTCCATCACACAGTAACCATATGACCCTGAACAGATAAGTTAGTCACCTAACTTTGGACCTCAGATGATTTTAGAACCCTTTTTATCAAATAACACTCTACAATTCTAATGAATAAGTGTTACTTTCAAAATTACTTCAACTTTTCTAAAATAAGAATTTCTGAAAAGTTTTGGGCCTATGTGACCAACTCCAGTGTGGAAGTAAGAAAACATACATTCTCAGTTATCTTCTCTCCTGTGTTATTATTAACTTTATCTCAGTGGTTTTTGGGTCCCACCAGCTTTTTAATATGTCCATACTGCTCTCATTTTAAAACAATCAAACCTCTCTCAACCCCATATTCCACTACATCTATTTTGTTTTTTTCTTAAAGTAAACGGTTCAAGAGTTGATGTCTAATTTACTGTCAGTTTTCTTACCTTCTGTCACTTCTCAACTCACCCATCTGACTTCTACCACAAAACAATGATGTCAGTATCATTGAATCTAATGGGTACATTCTGTCCTTGTTTTACTTGATTTTGCAGCAGCATTTAACTCAATTACATCTTCCTTCTTGAAATGTTCTCATTCCTTTTTTTTATAATACCACACTTTATTGATTTCTTCTTATCTCTTTTGGCTGTACCTTCTATATCACCTTTTCTGGCTCTTCCTCCTTTCCCTAGCCTTTAAATTTTGCTTCAGGTTCTCTTTTCAGTCCTGTACTTCTACTAGGTGATTTTACCTTTCTTGTAAATTCCAGACTCATACAGAGCATCTATACTACAATGGTTTACAAATTCCTCAAATTCAACATGTTTTAAATAACTCACTATCCCTGGGGTATCTTACTCCCCACTCCACCTGAATTAATTCTTCCACTTGTGTTTCTATTACTAGTTATGCTATCATTTGCTTGATTTTGCCAGAAATCAGGGAGTCAATCTTTATAATATCTCTCTCTCACCCCCCTTTCTAGAACATTAAGTCTTTTGAATTCTATGTTTTAAATATTTATCTAATCATTACATCTCTGACATCACCATTCCCACCATTTTAGTCCATTTTTTACCTGGACTATTTTAGTAGTTTTCTAACCACACTTTCTTCTACACATGTTACCTTCCACACATTTTTTGCATGACAGCCACAGTGATTTCTTTTTGTCATTCAACAAATCAAAAGCATTTATTGAACACCTAATACGTGCAAGGCACCAGTGGTACAAAAGACTAGAAGGTTAGATGGGAGAGCTTGCAATCTAATACAAAAATTTAATTTTAATATATATAATAATTTCTCACAGAAGAGTTGCAAGAGAAGCTTTGTTTTTCTTCTCCATTTGAGAGGAAGTTGCTGATACGATGTCTCATTATCACAAACACTTTAGTCTGTATGTGCTGCAAACAAGGGCGTTGTTTTATATAACTATAATACAACATCAAAATCAGAAAATTGACTTGACGTTGACACATTACTACCATCAGTTCTTAGATCCCATTCATGTTTTACAATTGTTCCAATAATGATCTTTATGGAAAAAAAGGATCACATATTGCATGTAATTGTCATGTCTCCTTACTGCAACACTTGCATGTTTTTTCCTTTACTTTCATGACCTTGAGACCTTTGAAGGTCATATACCAGTTATTTTATAGAATGTTCGATTTTGCTCGTGTAATGTTCTTTTCATATGCATCTTTGGCAGGAATGTCACAGAATTATTTCTGTGTTCTTGTTATTCAGTCTTATCAGATGACATACAATTTAGATTTTTTTCCAATTATCGATGATGTGCATTGCAACTTCTTAATCTGGAGATATCTGCTAGGCTTCTTATACTTATTTTTCCTTTCTAATTATTTATTGGGAGGCAATTTGAGATCATGTAAGTTATCCTGCTTTTCATCAAACTTTTAGTTTATTTATTTATATCACTATGGACTCATGGTTTCCCATTTTATTCACTGGATTAGTACTGATTATTATCATTAGTATTTAGATTTTCAAATTGGCTCTGGTTGAGCTAGTGGCAGGCCCTTCGGGCTCTCTCCTGTGTACTTTTGACATGTCCCCATCATTCTTAGAGCACTTATTTTCTTTCTCACACAAAAAGTTTGAGGCTCAGTTCATACTTTCCCTGTCTCAACCATTTTCCCAAGGAGCCCTGGTTCCTTCTAGTGGAGTATAGTATTTAGAAACCAAGGTCTGGACACTGGATTGCTTACTGCTATTTGGTTGTCACTCCTCTCAAGCTTCTCAGTAGACAAGCTAAGGATACACATAGACACACATGTGTGTGTGTGTATAGATATATATATAGATATATAGATAGATATATATCTATATATATATACATACTTTTTTTCTATCTTCATGTGTAACAAAATCTATGGGCTTATTACCACTACCACTAATTCCCTTTCAATACCATAAGTTTTGTTCTAGTTTTCTTCTTTCTCGTATTTGTAATTCCCTTCTCTGACTGTAAGAAGCCGAGCTTCCGTTATTTTTAATATATTTGCTTATTTGGTTAATTCCCTTTTATTTGAATGATCTCCCATTGCTGCTACAACTCTCATTCCCGTGTGGATGCCCTCCTTCCTCCACATAGGCTCTGATAGCTTGTACCAAAGATGAACTAATTTATCTCCTAACAAAGGAAACTAGTAAGAGCAGTTGTTTGTGGGAGAGGAGCTGAGGAGCTGAGTGGTAGGAATGGAAGAGGTTCCATTGTATAACTTTCTGTACCCTATGTATTTATTACTTAGTCAAAAGATAAAAACTAAAAATATATTTTTCCTATTGACAATTTTTTAAGTAATTATTTTGATGGTTGTAGTTATTAGATATAGCAAATAATATTTTTTGTGATTCATAGTAACTCTGAGTTTCTCTATATGGAGGTATTATCAAACCATGAGGGTAAAACAAATTTTGAGCCTCTAAAGATACACTGTGTAATTCCCATGTAGTTCCATTTAATGCACCATATGTTAATATTTTCCTCTTAAAATACAAGGAACCACCTCACTTTTCCTGTCTTAACTTCAGAGAAAATAGCTGCATCTCAGATTTTAAAAGGATTAATATTTACTATTTTTATTGGTAGCCAGAAAGAAGAGCAGGAAGTAATTAGAAGAATAGAATATGCAGGTGTATTAAACTACATTGTATTCCGAATTAAAATAACAATTTAACAGCTAAGTTCAATTGTACATAAAAAAGCTAGAAATGTGCAATTCAATTAAACATTTAATGAACACCCACAATAAGTTATGCACCCAGAAATTTTAAGATAAAGTCCTTCAAAGAGCCTTCTACATTTCTATAAGGATGTGTTCAGACAGAAGGGAACAAAAAGCACACATAAAACAAAACGTAAGAAAGCTGTAATCATTACAAGATAAACAGAAGAGAGCAGAGTACCTAATTGGACCTAATTGGTTTGGGTACTTAGATAATTTAGCTGAAAAATTTGAGTAAAACAATTTAATAAAAAACAAATTGATCCATACTTTAATTTAGTTGAAATAAGAATTTAGTCAAAAAATCCTCAAACACAGGGTTTTAAGTATCAGTTTATATCCAGACAACTGTTTTTGCTCTCCCAAATTCATCATAGAGAAAATTGATAACATCTCAAATAATAAACAATAGAGGATCAAGTAGTTGGAATAACTTAAAAGTCTTTTAACTAAATAGACTAAATCTAAACCAGAGAACGAGTGTGATTGGCTTAAAATGAACAGGGAAAAAAGTTAGTCAGAAAAAGTCTAGATTCTTTTTTTCTATAGATTCCTTACTAAAAAAAAAAAAAAAATTGTAAAAGACTGTCACAGAGATCTGCCCAAAATAAATGAAAACATGTGCCCACACAAAGACATGAACACAAATGTTTATAGCAGCATTATTCATGATAGCCCCAAAATGGAAACATCCCAAATGTTCATCAGCTGATGAATTGATAAACAAATGGTGGTACGTCCATACAACATTACACTATTCGGCAATAAAAAGGAATGAATACTGGTTCATGCTTCATTGTGCATGAACCTCAAAAACATGCTAAGTGAAAGAAGCAAGGCACAAGAGATCATATATTGATTCCACTTACATGAAATCTCTAGAAGTGCAAATTTATAAGGGCAGAAAGTAGATCAGTGTTACTCTAGGTCTAAGGGTACCAGCAGGAAATAACAACAAACATTTACGAAGGAATTTTTTGGGTGATGGAAACGTTCTAAAACTGGATTATGATGGTTACTCAACTCTGTATATTTATCAAGATCTTTGAATTGTATACTTAAAATTGGTTGGATTTATGATGTATAAATTATATCTCATTAAAGCTGTTTTTAAAAAGACGCATAGTCATTACAGAAAATATTGATAAGCAAAAAAAAAACCATTTGAAGTGAATTCCTCCCAGTCATCCACCTAATCTGGGAGTGTATCATTTCAGATTTCTTTCAGTACATCTATATAATCTCCTTTTCCTTCAAATGTAGAATTGTATATTGTTCATTTGACTCTTCCCAGGTGAGGAGCCTCTCAGACAGAAAGAATAGAATGAGGGAAAACAAATATACAATAAAGGGCAAAGCAGATAGTCAAGCATCATTAAATCTGAGGTGAAAATTGTGGTGGGAATGTAAATTGATCCTGGATTGGAAAAACAGATCCATTCCCTTGGTTTTTCAGTAGCATAATTCTGATTAAGTATGTAAAACCTGATGCATTTTTGCCTTCATTTTTTTCTTTTTAAATTATTTGGTGTTTTTCATAAATTAATCACCCTGGTTATTTTTTAGTGCACAACTATGTATAACTCTATAACAAGAAGTTTTTGTTTTCTTTCCATAAAGGCCTACAGCAGTGAATTCTTTGATTTCAAAATATGGATTTCAAGAGCAGCTTTTTTACTGTGAGTTTGCTTTAATTGTATGCCACCTAATTCACTGTTAAATAGACTGTTAACATAAAACTTACTAGTTTAAAATTTTTACCTCTTAATCTTAAAACTTACATAACTAAAATATTTCTAGTTGAAAAGTTTCTCTATACCAATTTTTATGTATATGTCTGTTATACCCACCAAACATTTAGTGTTGGCTACCAGCAGAGAAATGGAATGAAAAAAAATTGTATGTGTGTGTGTATGTGTAAAATACTGTTATGCATATACATATATAGAGATTTAAAATTATTGTATTAAGAATAATTTTCACTTTGTTCCTTACAGATTTTCACTAAATTGTCTTAAATGAAACTGTTTATCTAAGAAATAGTGTTTAAGAAATTTTTACAAAGAGTTTATAGCAGTAAAAATGTATTCTTAGCATTCAAACAGAATAGTAATGTCTCCAAAATAATATTGGTTCATTACCTATCTTGTATGTATGTTGGTGAGTGATGCTTTTTTGAGATATTCAGGGTTTCTTTAAAGCTTTGCTAGAATAATTTTTAAAAAGTAATGATCTTTTGACTCAGATATCTGTGCAAATATAAGAATTAAAATGAGGAATGAAAAAATTCAAATACGAAACCAGAAATTAATTTTTATTTACTCTATTTTTCAGACTATGGAGTTAAAATTAAGACAAATTTAAAATTAGAATTTTACAGTATTTTGGAATCTACATAAATGAGGTTTCATAATGCAAATTTCTTCAAGTAATTGTTGATAAATTGATAACTTTGGTTTGAATTTAGCATGGATTTCTGTTGTAGAATCACAAAATTTAGAATTATGTGTTATAGTCTATTGAGAAATCTAGGCTTTTCTAATGTATTTTAATTTGCTCAGCAATGAAATTCTGAAATTCATATGTAAACTGATTTTTATTTCTGTTAAAGGCTAATTTTCATAAGCCTTCTTTGTACCAGGCATATTGTGAATGTGCTTGTTGATACACTTAGAAATAATTCCTTCCTACCTGCTTTGTCTTTTTTTAGGGGATTTTGATATGCAGTTTATGTTATCATTTAAATAAAACACATAAATTTTGTGTTAATAGCAGCACTATCTAGTTCTCAGAATAGCATCAGTCTTTTGATGTTAATGGTGGTGGTGGTGGTGGTAATGATATAACATTTATGGAGTGCTTATTATATGCCAGCTACATTTCCAAGCATTTTACTTGGATACATAAATATAATGACTTGCCTGGTGTTTGTCAGCTAGTACATGGTAGAGTTGAGGTTTGGGCTTAGGCTACCTCCATCCAGATCTATCCTCTTAACCAGGGCATTATACTTCTCTTATAGATAGCATTAAAATGTGTTGCTTTAATTTAGACCGTGGAAATGCAATAACATAAAAATTTTCATGGCTTTATTTTACACGATTGATTCTAATATGATCTAGGTATCTTGATTTTTCTAAATATGAGAAAATTGGATTTGGTAACATTAGTGATTGAATATTATCTATTCTCAAGAGTATTTAGTCATCCCCTTTTAAACAAATTATGAAATACTTAATGGCATTTTTCCCCCAAAATTATTCAAACTAAAAATTCAGTGTTATTATTAACTAGTTTGAGTTACAAGTTCAGCACCTTTACTGATTGCTAAAATTTTCTGAATTTATAACCTAAATATTCTCATAATTAGCAGGAAATTTTTGTTTAAAATATAATATCTTCATTTACAAAATTTAAACTTTAAATCGCCTTTTTAAGGAAACAGTGTAATTTAGTAAAATATTGGAGGTTTTTTGAGATTTATACCTGTTGTGATTTATTTCTCTTCATTTGGTTTTGTTTTAAGCTGTGCTTGAGGAACTTGTTAATAGTGGACGTTTACGAGGCACTGTGGTTGGTGGGAGACAGGATAAGGCGGTGTTTGTCCCTGAAATTTACTCCAGAACACAGAGTACTTGGGTGGATTCCTTTCTCAGGCAGAATGGCTATCTAGGTAACTATTTTTTTTTCTTCGAAACTAAAACTTCTTCCTAATACTAACAACATTCTTAGAAAGTTTTGTATTAGCCCTGGGAGTATACATGCATTTTACTATTATCCAGCAAATTATAATGGTTCTCTTTAAGTGTAAAAATAGTCACACTACAGGTTTTTGTGGACCTTGGAACTAAGTGTAATTCCATAGTTATTGAACAGTTGTAGAAAGGCCAAAAGCTGATATTGATTGTTACCAATCATTCAGTGATAGGATACTATTACAACTTCAAGTATTTTTTTTATTCATAAAAAGTAATTAAATTTATTATATTTTATGAAGTTGCCTAGTTTTTCAGTTATAGTATGTTAGAAATATTTTATTGGCTATCAGCTTTACAATGTTCATTTTTATTGGTTATCCAATACTTCAGAGACATTAAATTTATTCTAAAATTGGTTTCTGAGGTTCTGTCATTTAGATAAAGTAGGCTGATTGAATTTAGTTATTAAACCAATTAGGAAATATGTATAACTCAGTTTCATTTTATAACCCAAGTCAAACCACATAAGAGATCAGATGCTTTCTCATTAATAAATCTGTATTTAAGTCATTAGTGTTCAAACATTTTAAAGTCATGGTGGAATACTGGACTTGGCTTATATTTTCTTGACTTTCTATAATGTACTTTTTAGCTTCTTCAGGCATGGACATGGATTAGAACTTCGTTATAATTAGTTTTCTTAAATATAATTATTTGGGGATGGAGAAAGAACCGTAGGTATTGCCAATAACTTTAATTTTTGTAAATTTATGTCTTCATTTTTTACTTTTATATACTAAATTTTTTACTAATTTAAATTAGACTGGAAAATTATTTTGTCCTAAGTTGCCTGATAAAACATTCGCAAAATAAATTCTATTTCTTTAGTTAACTGTAATAAGCAAAATAAATTCCAGTTTTTTGTTTACTTAAATTATTGCATTCTCCTTTACCCCCCTTTCTACATCTATTGCTCTATAGTTCTCATGTTTTCCTCTGACCCCTCAGTTGGAGAAGGGAGTAACATAGCCGGGATTGAGAAAATACTGGAACCAATTTGTCTACAAATATGTCTAGTAATAAAAATTTGGGAAGGTAACATAAGCAGGGGATAGTTGTGGTACATTTCTGTACTTTATTATTAAAAAAAAAAATGTGCATTCACAAAGAATAGGTTTTGGTAGAACTTTTTCCAAGATTTCTGAAAAGTGTGAAGATTGACAATTCTGTTTCAACTTTACGATATATTTCTAGAATTTGATGCTTTGTCCAGACTTGGAATCCCAGATGCTGTGAGCTACATAAAAAAAAGATACAAGACTACACAACTCTTGTTTTTGAAAGCTGCTTGTGTTGGTCAGGGCCTTGTGGATCAGGTGGAAGCGTCAGCAGAGGAAGCCATCAGCTCTGGAACATGGGTTGATATTGCAGTATGTTTTTTTCTTCTTAATTTTTCTTTAAACCAATGACAACTGATATTTCACTAGTATATCGCCATTTTGAGAATTAGGATACATAAAGGTAGTCTTAGCTTTAGAGCCAAATTCTAGCAGTCGTTATAACAAAAATAATCTTAATTATTTTATGCTTAAAGATTTTCTAGCTTTTGAAGTAGGGAGACCTTTTATATATGGATAGTCAACATGCAGAATTCTATAAATCTCAAAACAAACAAGCAAACAGTATAACACTCGTATTAGAAATTGATGAGACTTCTCACAGTCTTATCCAAGCATTTAAAACTTTACTAGCATCAGGCATTGTGTCACATTTGTTTATCCCTTATCCTTTAATCTCTGCTAATATATTAACACAATCTGCTTTAGCAGTGACAGTGTTTTACTTCAGTGTACAGTATTAATGTGCCTTTATTATGCCAAAAAGATAAGTGTAAGTGCAATGAATGTAATAAGAGGCCAATTCATTATTTATCAGTCAGCGCCCAGACTCTTTATTTAGCAGAAGATTCCTCATTTTGTATATACAAGTTCCCAGAGATTCTAGATATAATTGTTTATTTATTCATTCAACAAATTTTACTAAGTGCCTTCTGAGTGCAGGCACCATTTTACTTGATGGGAATGTGGTATCCAGGTAACTTTCCTACACTCAGGGCGGGGTACTTTCACTGGGGGTAAATAGTTCATGAAAATGATAATTTCAGAAACTAGAAAGAGCTAAAAAGAAATATATGTTGGAGGTAAAGTTATCAAGACTTGATTGTTTGTAGGTTTATGGGAGGAACTGAGTGTGATTTGTAATTTTGGGACCTGACCAACTGAGTAGAGAGT
Source organism: Eonycteris spelaea (assembly GCA_003508835.1). Classification (NCBI taxonomy): domain Eukaryota; kingdom Metazoa; phylum Chordata; class Mammalia; order Chiroptera; family Pteropodidae; genus Eonycteris; species Eonycteris spelaea. Next base: position 15,238,316 of record PUFA01000018.1, on the reverse strand, counting down.
ATTACCACTAATTGCGATGGGTGAAATGATGGGAGCTCAATGTCTGGGAGCATGGGGATGTAAATCAATATTGTTTTGGACACGTAAGTTTGAGGTGCCTATTTGCCATACAGTTTAGGGAAGAGGTAGGATAGGATTCCAGAATTCAGAATGATGAAGAAAGCAGAAATATAATTTGGAGGTTATCAGCATACAGATGGTTATCTGAAAGCCATTTAATTTAGTGAGATCATCTAAGGAGAGCACATGTATAATAAATTGGTTTTTTGTATTATATTGCATTAATACTTTATTTTTCATTTTGTTTGTAATTCTAGCCTCTGCTACCCAGTTCTTTATCAGTTGAAGATGCTGCAATGTTGCTTCAACAAGTGATGAGAGCATTTAGCAAACAACCTTCAGCTGTAGTCTTTAGTGACACTGTTGTAGTCAGTGAAAAATTTATAAATGACTGTACAGAACTGTTCAGTGAACTGATGCACCAAAAAGCTGAAAAGGTATACCAGATTTCCTTTTACCTACTAATCTTAACAGTATTTTCATGTTAGAATCATCTGGTGTCTTTTGAAAAGTAGGGTAAACTGTATACCCAAAAATGAACACTGTATTTTATACATCATTTTCATTTACTGCATCATTCCTTTTAATTTCCTCTCTTGGGTTTATTTTTCTCCTTCTTCATTCCCATCAGGACACATAATTTAGAACTTAGGGAGCTGAATTTGTGAATCAAATTCATGTAAATGAAACTATACACTTCACAGTTAAGTCACCTGAGCATGTCGATCCAACATTAAAATCCACAAAAACAATATTTTTGGATTATATGCATAAATATACAGTTTATCAATCACCACATAATATATTTACTTAATCTATCAGTTTCATTAGTTTTAATCTCTCCGGGGTGCACAAACCAGGTAAATTACTGAGGAAAGAAAGTGTTTGTTACTATCAAAATTGATTAGTTCCTCAGAACAACTGCTGTCAAAGTGTTTAGAAGTAGAGGCATATTCAATTCATGTTGCTAGTTAGCAGCAAACAGGTAAAACAAGCCCATTTGTCTTAGTTTGACTGCTAATTCATGAGAGGTTATTAAATATGTAAATAATTCGTATTTATCTATGTTCCTTTAAAGCTCTTTAACAGTCTAAAAAAAAATTAAGATAATTTTCTCATTTGGGCTGCTAAGCAGCAGAAAGGAGTAAAAAGTAAATAGGATTGATATCAGCAAGCCTGAGCTCTAGTCTCAGCTTGTTTACTCTCTGTTTGACTTTGGACAAATAGACTTCCAGTCTCCTCATCTTCAGAGAAAGGCTGGTGATGTCTGCTCTCGAAAAGATTAAATGTAAATAAAGGAAAGATGCATATAAAATGCTCTGATACATGTCAGCTTCCATTTACTAAATGGCTGTATTATTTTTATTTATGACCTATTGCTAAAATAAGAACTTAACGTGGTTATCAGTTTTTACTTCCTTGTGCTTCTCATTCCAACCACAAAAATAAATTCAGGGAAAAAAGAGATTCTATTGTTTGAACTGTCAACATTCTAAACAGTTATTTTTGAAAATCAAAAGAAAAATAAGAATTTTTAACATGAATATGGACTTTTGTCACTACAGATTTAGAACCTTTTTCTGTGATAAAGAATAGTTTCTGAACTGGGACACAGTTTATTGTTCTTAACATACTTTTTTGAAAGCAGAGGTTAAGAACTTAAGTCCAGATGGGAAAAACAAGTTTATATCACTAAGTCTGCAACTCACCTATGTTCATTATGGAGGGGTGGGAGTGTATACCAGGTATCCAGGTATGGCACTGGACTTAGGAGTCTCAAAAAGAAAGAGAACAAGGGTCATCTGTTAGGCAGTCGTAAAACCAGCCAATACCAGCTAGATAGCATCTGATGCTGTGTGATCAGTTGTTCAAAGAATAGATAGGATTTCTTATTAGCTAATAATAGATAGAAAAAGCCATGAATATCAAAGAAAGACTAATTTTTTGGCAAAGAGAAACAGTCTCAGTGGCAACTGTGAGACGAATCTCTGATTCTTAGCAATGAAACCAAACAATTAAGATGTAAGTATATAAACAACTTTTATTTTATGCTTTTTGTAATACTGTATATTTTTGCCTACCAAAAAAGCATGTTTTATTTCAGGAAATGAAAAATAATCCTGTTCATTTAATCACTGAAGAAGATCTGAAACAAGTCTCTATTTTAGAAAACATTAATACAAGTAAAAAGGATAAAAAAGATGAACGAAGAAGGAAAGCAACAGGTAATGAATTATTAACAAAGAAGATTCAAAGATGAGTTTTTTGTTGTAGTGAACTCTGCATTTGTTAGGTCCTTTTAAAGGCCTTTTATTTAGTTGATTTATCTTTAACTGATAATATTAATAAAATCTTTTGCTAATAATTAAATTTTGCTTATAAAAATGGAAATATTAGTAATTGCTTATCTGTGTTTTATTTGTGAAAACCAAGTTAATTTTATGATGTGACCCATCTCCACTTATTCTCCCCATCAGCGTTTATTTTTCAGCCCAGTAACCTTTTTTTTTATTATTATTATTATTTTGATTCTCATACGGCAAGTTTGAGTTTACCTCAAGGCTTTTGAACTAGCTGTTCCTTCTACCTAGAATGTTCTCTTATGAACTTCAAGTAATAGTTCCCTCTTGTCATTCAGAGATCAACTTTAAATGTCAGTTCCTCAGAGAGGCCTCCCTAACCACCTAGAATGATAGACACAGCCACTCTCCACCATATTATCTTGTTGGGTGGTGGGAAGAATGGGAATGTCTCCTTTAAATATGAGTAACCATTTTTTAACCAATAAGACAAACCAAGTATAATTAAATTTGTAAGGTACTATAATAGGAGATAAGAGGCTGTGGTAACAGAAATGAGCAAATGAGGGCACATTTATTTTGGGGAAGGTAGAAAAGTTGAGGTAAGGAAATTGGTTTGGCCAAGAAAAAGTCAGATAAAGCTACAAAAAAGTGTCATTAGAGAAGGAAGAAGAGACTACATTTATTGCAAGTAGGCTGCTTGAGTCAGTTGATAAAGTTTAAGAGATTTCATATTTTATTAATTTTTTATTAATTGAATTTATAAAACTTTTTATTTCAATAAAGAAACCTCGACTTTAAAAAGTGGCTGAAAGTTTATTTGGCTTTTATTTTTTCTACTGTAAAGTTAACTATGACAATATAATGTCATCATTTTCTAAAAAATAGTAATTAAGTTAAGAAATACTAACTAATAACATTTTCTACCAGAAGGCAGTGGAAGTGTGAGAGGAGGAGGTACTGGCAATGCCAGAGAGTACAAAATTAAAAAAATCAAGAAGAAAGGAAGAAAAGATGATGACAGTGATGATGAATCATCTCACACTGGTTAGTAGTATTTTCTTCTTCCTTTGCACATGCCTGATTTTTTTAATGTATTTTCTTAAGATGCATACAGTTAGGTATATATGCTTATACAGGAAGTCCTTGCTTTGCACAGTTTTGGTGAGCATAAATTTCAGTTACGACAGTTTGGTTAAATGACATTAGTCCTCCAACAACATGGTTCATATTTCAGTTACTAGGGTACATTAACTATAATTGTGTAGTTAATTGTAAGTACTAACTTCTCTGTTAGCTCCTCAACCCACAAATCATCACATAAATAACAGATGTGCATCTTGATCCATAACAATCACATTATTCATTTCAAAGTTTGTCAGCAATTGATCATTGAGCATTTCTTCTTTATGCACAGACAACAAAGCATGTAGTTGTTTTGCTTCTTTGTTTCCCAGTGATAAATCTATGTGACATTTTTCAAAAATGGATAATCAAAAGATGGGATTGGCCAACAAAGATGAAAGTGCAGCAAGTAAATGAAAAGTGGTAACACTGGAAATAAAATGTGAATCAAGAATAAATGGAGTTATAGAAAAAGTAGCTGACTGTGGGAATGTTGACATTGCCACTATTCAGGGGACTCTAGCTATACAGCGGGAGGAGCTTGGTAAAGGCACACTTATTGACATAAATGAGGAAAGTGGTTGTGACAAAAAGGGTGAAAATGTCTTACGGGATAAGAGCTTGGCAAAATACTACCTATTAAAAGTATTCTCAGAGGTGTTTCATGACATGGAAAGGGCAAAGGATAAAATATTAGAAGCTGATCTATAGTTAAAAAAGAAGTATGACAATTTGCCAAGGCGTAGTAAAATTGCTTCGTATTGTAAAGGTGAGAGGAAGGCAAGCACTGTTCAGACTATTCTTGATAAGTTCTTTACAAAGAAATAAAACACTCATTGTCAGTGTTTCTGATGAGCTAAATTATAGTGTGCTAAATTATAAATACTAGTTTTATTTTTTGTTTTCCCACATATTTATAACCACCAGTAACGGCTTTTAATGTTTCCATAAACATTAAAAAGTCACAGAACAATCATAAATTTTCTCCATTGTTTATTAAGAACACATCGCATAGTTTCAGCTTACATGGTCATTTTTATGGTCTCCCACTGCTTTGCAAAACAACTTATAATATTTTATGAAATGTGTATTTCTGCAAATTTAAGTAGGAAACATTAATTTATACACATTTAATTTTTATGGCTAATATGTAATTGGTTAGTGGCTTCTATCTAAAGGGGAGAATTAAGTATATTAATCTTTCTTTTCTCATGCTTCTTAGTATTTGTTGTGGTTAAGATAGCAAGAGACATCTTACTTTATTTTTCTAAATAAAATTATGATATTTTATGTTTCTATTTTTTTTTATTGATTTAATTTTTGATACCTCCCTCCTTTTCCCCAGTGGGGGGAAAAATTGGAAATGATGATAATTTGAAATTTTTACTCTACTTTTCCACAGTTCATTATATATGGGTTAGAGCTGGGAGATGTAGATATCAATGACATAGGTTTAGCTATTAATGTGCTACTACTTGTAATAACACAGTTGTTTTAAGATCTATCTTTAAAGTAGATTCTAAGATAAAAATAGCTACTGTTCTTGTGCACAAAACAATACTAATCAAAGGAAAAGTGCCTTCACAGGAATTACTAGCTCTACCCTTATTTTAAATAGTATTAAGAGTATCCTGTGTGAGTTTTAATTTTTCATTGATAAATGGGTTTCCCTGTTCTTCAGATGCTGTAGGAATAGGAGTGAAGGTTCATTTAAGAAAAAACTTCTCTAATATCTGTGGCCTTAAGTAATTATTAAATGGAGCATGTGATACTCCTTTTATACATGGCTTATGGAGAGGGACTATAAAAGTATTGTAAAACCATTCTACCTAAAGAAAAAAAAGTATTTCATTGCTTTTGAAAAACGGTTTTGTTATAATGTCTGAAATGAGGGATGTAATTAGGTTCTCAGCTAAAATATAGGATCTACTCAATGCAAAAGATTATTAGAAGGAAATGCAGTGTAATAACTTTAAATGCCAAAAGGAAGCAAACAGAAATCAGAAACAATTTGGTTTGAAATATCAGGAATGGATAGCCAATCTCAAAAAGAAAGAATACTTGTCTATTCTAAAACTGATCTCAGCTACTTATGTCTTGATGCATAGTGAAAAATGATTTTTGAGCCATTTTATTTTTATTTCTTTTCTAAAGTTTCATTTTTAGAGTCAGTACCTAATTTAGCTGGAAATAATTACTTTCATACTTTTATAATTAATAAGGGAGATATTGCTAGCTTTATCTGTAGTCTATACTTTTCCAAGTAAATGAGTATACATAACATTTCCACAGTTAACAATAATTTCCATTACAATTGCTGCGTACAAATTTTCCTTGGTACAGGATTATTTTCATGAGAACAAAAATAAATTATGGATATAAAATTATGAGGGTTTTTTTTTAATCTCTGCTTTTGCAAAAGGACAATTTTTAGCTTAATTCTACTTGAATTGTGGTTCACACAATTATAAAGACTTTTCCTGAAGATTTTATATAAATTCTAAGGATGATCTGATTTTTATTAAGTATTCATTTTTATAAGAAAGAAATTCTGCTCAGTAGTCATTGTTCAACACAGAGAATTTATCCTTTCCTAAAAGATTTTTTTCCATCCACTTGATTGTTTTGATTTCTAAATATTTGCATCATCAGGGAATGCAATAGATTATGCAATAGTTTATATAAGTTAGATCAGGGGAAAATCATCTTTATTATTTTCTGAATGACCCATAGAAAACATTCATTAAATAAAATTAGAAAATTATTATGTGAAAGAAATGCCACTGTACATCCTATTTTTAAAATTGTTTTCATAAGTTATTGTTATTTGACATTGGCAATTTTGTTGACATAAAATATCAGTCTGTATGGTAGGCAATGAATGAATTACCAATTTATTAAGTATGTTACTGGAAAGTTATTTGCTTTTAGGTTGCTCATTTTTTTGTTTTGTTTTTTATTGTTTTTTACTCGTTGCTCTTTTCCATTATAGGAAAGAAGAAGCCAGAGATCACTTTTATGTTCCAGGATGAGATTGAAGATTTTTTAAGAAAACACGTTCAAGATGCCCCTGAGGAGTTTATTTCTGAACTCGCTGAGTACTTAATAAAGCAAGTATAAAAACATTTTTTCTGTTTGATGATATAAATTCAGTGAGTTAGTAAATAAAAATTTCACCAAGATGATAGAAAATATATGTTAGGAATTTTCTTTTCAAAGCTTAGAATTTAATTTAGCCACCAAACTTTAGACTTTCTTTGCCTACAGAGGCATTTCAACAAACATTTAAGTGCTTTGGGAAATGAAAGGGGAGAGTGTAGAGGTGTCTTCATTCACTGACCTTACAGTGCTAGTGGGGCTGGCTGGTCTCTTCCATAGCATGAGAAGTAACATCTAACAGGAAGAAAATATAACTTTCTATCAAGATTTGACATAGTACACTTTTAGGGAAAAGATAAAGTAACAGACTGCCTTTGAAGAGAATAAATTTAGACAGCACTAACTTGAAATGAGCCAGGCTAAATTTATTTTTATACAGAAGTCAATGATATTGTGTCTAACTTGGCCATTACTAGCTAACATGGTCTTCCCACAAGTTAGTCCCAATGTGTAAGCTGCTATAAATGTAATTCAGGAGCCCAGTGCCTCTAACATTTTGAATTTAGAAATTTAGCTTTTCTAGTGAAATTTTTTAAATTTTAAGTGAATATTTTTTATGCATGAATCTATTACATAATCATATTTTCACATATAAAAAAATGAAATAGCTACTAATCGTTTGCCATTATTTAAATAATCTTTTCTGAGTTAAGCATAAAAAGGTTTTTTCAAATACATCTTTATATTCTGTAGAAATTGAGAATTTAAGTTATTATTCCTGATGGGGAACAGACTTATAGTTTACTATTCTCCAGATTAACTATTAAAAGCTGCTTTGAGTTGAATTTGAAGTTTTTGTTATTGTTGATTTTTATTATCTTTAGTGCAGTAACTTTGAATACTTTACATTTGAGAAAAATAATCCATCTAAGTGATAATTCCTGGGATTGGAAGACAAATTTTTGTGAACTATTCTCTAAATTAATCTTATTCATTGAAAAAAGTAGAAATCTTTTCTTAAGTCTGTTCCATAGAAGAAAAAAATTTCTATCTGTTTAAACCAGTATGCCTTTAATAAACTAAATGTATTTATTTTGTGCACAGGCCTCTTAATAAAATTTACCTCGAGGTGGTGCGTTCAGTATTCATGTCTTCAACAACTTCTGCCTCTGGAACTGGCAGAAAGCGCACAATTAAGGACTTGCAAGAAGAAGTTTCAAACCTATACAATAATATTCGATTATTTGAAAAAGGGCTGAAGTTCTTTATAGGTATACTTAATACTATTTGTTTATTTATTGATACTCATAATTTTTCTTGGACATTCATTTTAATAAATCACCTTTATTTTTCAGATGATACACAGATTGCTCTTACCAAGCATTTGCTAAAGACTGTATGTACTGATGTCACTAATCTCATTTTCAACTTCTTAGCTTCGGATTTAATGATGGCAGTTGACGATCCTGCAGCCATTACAAGTGAAGTATGTTAGTGATTTGCCACTCTTGATGTATTTTGTTTTGAGACCTGAGCATATTTTATTTTTTCACATCTGAAATAGTCTAAAAGGGAAATAAAATACAGGAAAGAGTTTTTTTGGAAATATATAAGGTTTTTAGGCCAAATTTAGTACAATGTATATACAGTTCCTAGTCAAATTGGTATTATAATCAGTCTATTAAAAGTAATAATGCTTAATTACTTTGGAATCAACTGTTTTATTTTTCCCTAATTATCGTTATGTCACATCCCTTTTTCCTACTGAGCTGCAATCCCCTTAACAATGTTCATGCCAGATTTCATAACTTTGCAGTCATTTTCATTTATTGACTATCTCATTTCAATATTCAGACTAATTATAAAGAGAATTAATCTTAATTTCTAAAGAAAGTACACTTGTGTGTGCTGTCGCTCTCCTCTCTTTTTATCCTCTCATTTTCCTTTTATACTTCTGAAGCAGATAGGACTTCATCTAGCCTCTCTGTCTGACTGACTATTGGCTAACTCTGATTTAAGAATGTTTTTAGCATAAAAGGTTTTCTTTTTATACATCATCTTTATAGTATTTTAGAGACTGAAAATTTAGCTTATTATTCCTTAGGATGGGGAACAGATTTATAGTGTGATATCTAAAATTCAAGAACAGAGATAAATTCCATTCAACGTTCTGTTATAGTACTAAGTATACTTTTTTTTTTCATTTTGTTTGTTTTTATATCTACTACATGTTAAAGATACAATACCTGAAGAATTTTTCCCCCCATAGGGAAGAAAAAAAATTTTAAGTAAATTATCAGAAGAAACTAAAGTAGCCCTCACAAAACTCCATAGCTCCCTGAATGAAAAGGTAAGGAAAGTTTGATTCTATTAGATAGTGGAGCTAGAATTTATGATCTTTGAGTAAATTTTTGTCAAAATAATTTTAAACTAAATCTAAAACTAGTATTCTGCGCTATCTTTCAAGTATATTCAGATACCTCTTTGGGAGGTGAAGGGGCAGCCAAGCTGGAGGCAATTTATCCTCTTTAAAGTCCTAAATTACAATTTCAAATTTAATGAAAAAATTACCTTATTTAAAAATTATGTTTCAGGTATAAAATTATGAAACAATATTAAATGGCTGCATTTCTTTAGGCAATCTGTTTATAAAACTAAATTGTATTAAATACCTTTTCAGAGCATAGAAGACTTTCTTTCTTGTCTGGATTCTGCAGCAGAGACTTGTGATATTATGGTAAAAAGGGGAGACAAAAAAAGGGAAAGGTAACATTGAATTAATCTATATTATTAATACATTCTAGATGTGTCATAATTCATGTCTGAAATGGAATTCGACTATCTGAATCTTGCATAGATAACTATTATATGTAAATGGTTGTAAACTTTCAAATATATTTAGTCTTAATATTCTTCAGTGTTTCTCTCTGACCCATCTTGATTAGGTAGCAGAGTGCCTTAATCCCATAGTTGTTCAAGCCTGGGAGTTTTTTATTAGCTTTGAGACCTTCTTTATAAGAAATGTATTTAAATCAGTGCACTTCTATTTGATCCCCAGCAACTCAAAATAAAAAGCATACTTTGAGTATCCTTGCTATATTGTTTTTTCTATCATTTTCTAGTGTATTTGTTTATCCATGTCATTTAAGGTTATGTATGTCTATACCCCATATTTAAACAGTCCCCTGAAATGTTTATGGAACTAGTTAATTAAACTAGAGAAGACAAAAATGAATATAGAAGGGAAGAACTGAAATTGGTGGAAATCTGTGTGCTTTTATTTTTGTTTAGGCAGATACTATTCCAGCATCGACAAGCATTGGCTGAACAGCTAAAAGTCACAGAAGACCCCGCTCTTATTCTGCACCTCACTTCGGTCCTGTTGTTTCAGTTCTCAACCCACAGCATGCTCCATGCACCTGGAAGATGTGTCCCACAGATCATTGCTTTTCTTAGTAATAAAATTCCAGAGGTATTACATTTTCAATGGACTTGAAGCTTTTAAAGCTTTTAGATTCTGAATATTTTAAATGGGTAGATGTAAATCATTGTGAACACCAAGACATATTAACATCATTTTCTTGTCCCCATGAATTGAACAGCAAATTAGGAGACTGATTTTAAAAACTCAGTATAGCTCAAGAATCTTTTAGGATCCTATAAGATCCATGGTCAAGATATTATGAATTTGGAAATTAAGCTTTCAGAAAAAACATGGTCTTCCATTTCAGCTTATTCAGGTTTAACTCTCCTTAAACGGCCAGCTCAAAAAGTCATATCCTACATAAATTCTTCTGAGAAACTCCTCAGCTAAAAGTAATTTTGGCTTCTTTGAACTTCCATAGCACTTTGACTACATCTTTGATGATAGAACCTAGCTTAATCAACTATTAAAATAATCTGTATTTGTGTTTTCTCTCTCCTAAACTGTAAACTCCTTGAAAGCAAGGACCTTGCTTGATTCAGCTTTCTACCTATATGGCTTATGATTTGTAAAGATGAAAACCTTTAATGTGTATTGGTTGAACAAATCCTACTTTGTTTTGTTAACTCCTTTCTCTTTTCACAGGATCAGCATACTCTTTTGGTTAAGTATCAAGGTTTGGTTGTAAAGCATTTAGTTAATCAAAATAAGAAGACTGGGCCAGGAGATGATCCCTTGAATGATGAATTAGACAAAGAACAAGAAGGTATCACCAGTACTACTCGTAAAGAACTTCAAGAACTTTCTTCATCTATTAAAGACCTTGTTCTCAAATCTAGAAAATCATCTGTGACTGAAGAGTAATAATATTAATTTACTTTTTCCATATAGAAAATATTTTCCCCAAACTTAGTAGTGAGTGGTTTTAAAAAAAATTCACAATCCTTCATCCCCTCCATAGCCCCTCCCACACACACAATTTAGTGAAAACAGTACTATTATATTCAATGTAAATCTTATAGCAATGCGAATTTTTGTAAATTGTGTTCTCCACAGAAGATTTCTTTTTGACGTTATAGCTCTAAAAATTATATGTTTTAGCTTTATTTTCTTTCCAGATGCTGAGTGAAGAATAAATTTCCTGGTATCTTTCATTTCTAGAAAAGAGTTCATTTGTTGTGTTATTAGATTTCAAGCAACATTATTATATTTATACATATTAGAAATTTAAAAAGTGGTCATATTTTTTTAAAAAAGAACAAAAAACCCTCCACATTTTAAAAATGAAAATTGAGTATTTTATTTTAAAATTAATAGAGAATGCTTCAAACTTAAAATATAGAAATTTGCAAAATATATATGCATATATTTTTTATCACTAAGTCCTTGCTGTGTTTTCTGGCAGATAGATAGCATCCCATCTCCACAGAAGTAAATTTATGTGATCAAGGGCCTCAGGGATGCAGAAGAACACCTAGCAGAGCTCTAATCTAAAACAAGATGCTAACAAGAGTAAGAGAAAAAATAAAAAACTGCTAGTAGGCATAAGTCACATTTTAACATTGAGATAACTAAAAATTTTGTGCAAATGTTTTTCTTTAACCCAGGTTGCATTTCTAAATTTCATTTACTATATCAGTAGTCACTCTAGCACCTAATTGTTGTAGGGGGAGTTTATAAGTGCATTTAAATCACTGGAACTCTTTTTTTCAAAAATTGAAATCCTTTTCAAAAATAGGTATTCTTGTTTTCTAAAGATTATTAGTAGTGACACCTAAACTAAATAAACTAAACAAATTAAAACTAAAATAGTTCTTTGGAGTAATCAACTGAACTTAATGAGTTTTAAGCAACAATTTATTACATATAAAAAAGGAATTTAATTTGATTATAAAAGTAAATTAAATCTCAAATATTAAAAATGTACTATTTTATATAATTCCTTTATGGCATTTAAAACTTTTAAAATGTTTGAATACAAAGATCAGTCTACCTCTGATTCTAGACAGTTAATACCTAGTGAAAGGAATTATATAATTGCAGGCTAATTATTAAAGTTAATAGAAATGTAACAAATTTTAAAATGTTTTTTCATTGGTAATTTTTTATGGGTGTATTTTCATAAGGGCAACAAAAGAAATATGACATCCTCTGTGACCACAAACTCCTATTAGTTTTGTTTATTCAGCTTCCAATATATTAAACACTCAACATAATTTTTTATTCAGTCTTTGCTTAAGAATGTTATGTTTCAGCAGATACCAAAGTAATCCATATTTTTTGTCAAACTAGATCAAAAAAAATAAAGCAAAAAAAAAAAAAGCATTCAGACTTCCTTAATTTATGAAAATAAAAATAGAAGAGTTGATGAAGCAAATTAAAAAATCCATTCTCTTCTTTGCATTAGATATTTTCATTTACCAAAATGGTTCTTATTTTTTCACAGTAAATAAGAAAACTTTTTATTGTTTTTGTAAATAAAATTATATGGCTGATTTTGTATGTAAAAATCTAATTTCATTAATAAAATAATTGTTAAATGTTAAATAAATAATTGTTAAATGATCCTAATGGGCAAATTTAAGAATGTTATTTAAAATAAAGTTGCCTGTTTCAATAAAGTTTCTGGTACTTTGAAGCTTCCATTATTTTAATTATTACTAGGATTAATTGTTCCATAGGTTACATGTTTTTACATTTTTAATTCTTAACTCTGAACATTTTACTCTAGTTTTCTTATGTGAAAGTAGTTCCATAGTCCTCGGTGTGTTTCATTCCATGAGAGTTTGCCATTCTTAACCATTTCACCTTAGTAAACATTTTCAATTAGCTCAATTTCAGCAAATGTGCAGTTATACTCTTATCTGCTTCTTCCTTCTATTGCAGATGCAATAGAGATATTTGAATAACATGCCTGGGTATTCATGTGTTTCATCTCCAGACCATGTGTTTTTGAAAAATCAAGGAAACCCACTTTTGGCCATCAGAAAGATTCGATAAAGAGTGGCATATCTTATCAAAATTACAAAGCATTTTTTCAAAAAGCCTTACTGCTAAATTAAACAATAAATGTAGAAGTTATTTAACCTGAATGTAGAACCATCTCAAACCTTTCAGGGAATGTACTTTAGTATCTGAAGTATAGTACATACTGTAGATTGAGAAGGAACAAACAGTTCATTCCTTCCTCAGAAATGCCGTTCATCCCAGGGTCAAATGGGTTTTTTTTTTTTTTTTTATCAAGAAAATGTGAGTTGCACAGGGGGTGGGAACGATGGGAGGTTTGCGTTCTTAAACTCATACCAATGATTCCTTTACCCCAGTGTATGTGGAAGATGAAATAAAAACATAACCTCTAAAAGATTCATTTTCCACAGAAATCTGGGAGCACTATTAAAGTGGCTATTAAAATAGCCCTCAAAGTCATACAAATTGCTCTGCCATGAAGGTCACCCTAAGCAAAACAAAAGAATAAATAGAACTCAGGAGAGATTCTTCCAAACCATCTAAGCAAGAGACCCTGATTTTGAGGCTTGCAGAATTAGTGGGTTTTTTTTTTTCCATTTACGTCATGAAAAAAAAAAAAGAATAACTAAACATTAATTTTATAAGTTCTCAGTGTTGTGTATTATTTGTTTTACCAGGCTTCCCTCTATTTGACATCTATTCCTCTTCAGTGATTAGTAATAAAACTTAACCCGAACGTATTTTAAGAGCAGGAAGGAGGGGATTATGTTGTGGTGTGATGGAAGAGAGGGAGGATGGGGAATTGAAATGCTTGGTTCAACAATCTGGATCCTGTATGACAGCTATTGGGAGAACTAATGTAAATCTTAAAAATATGCCTTGCTTTCATGAGGATGGCAAAATTCAACAATTACAGTTTAATACAGGTAGTGTTTTGAGAGAGGTAATCAGGATGCTATGGAAGAAGAAAGTCAAACTGCCTTGCACAGCTGGGTAGGGAATTGAGCAGGCTAGAGATGACCTGAAATGAGTCCCGAAGGAAAAACAAGATGACCCTGGTGAAAACAGAGAAAAGGAAGCAGGCATTTCTGGGCAGAGAAAAGAAGGTTCAGAAGTACTAAGGCATGAGTTAATATGGAATGGACACTTGAAAAACCTAAAGTATGAGAAATAAATGGTTTGGGGAAGTAGTGTAAGATGAAGTTGGAGAGACCAGAGGGGAATCATGGAATACCTTTTACACTCAACTAAAAAATTTAACCATTATCCTGAAAACAAGAGAGGCTTTAAGATTCCATTAACCAATGAAATAAGGTGATTAGATTTGTCTTTTAGAAAGGTCACCCATTCTGGAAGGAAGTTTGACAATTAACCAAAATCTTTTAAAATGTATACACTTGTGAAATAATGTATCCCCTTTCTGAAGAGTAAAGTGTGAACTTAAAAAATGTGTAGAAAGGTCTTTTCCTAAGCCTTTAGTAGAAGAGAAACATGGACAACAGATCTTACATAGAAAGGAGGCCATCTGCTAGGCCCTGAAATAATTTTGTTTATTACGATGCTAGTCCACCAAGAAAAACCCCCATCTGACTAGTGAAACTAAGACAAAGGTGCCAAAGATTTACTCTCATTTCTTGTTATTCGATGTAAAGAAGAGAAAGCACTTTATCAAATTGTTTTCCTCCTGAGCTTCTCTTTACTCACCTAAAATGTAGCCTTTAACCTAGTATATAGACTTACAGTTTAGATAACTGCTCGAAGGCATGACACAGAATAGAAAATATATTTGTTTAAATAGTATCTGAGGAATGTAAATGAACTTAAAATGAGTCTTCTATATTTTTTCCCCTCTTTTCCACTTAAATCTAAGTCCTTGTGATTCATACATTATAAATGCTCAGGGTAGCTTTTGGTGTTGAAGAAAACAAATCAGAGAGAGAGAGAGAAAGAGGGAGCACTAGCCTCTAATGTATTTCATTGTACTGCAGCTGTTATTCACAACCACTTTAAAAATATTTACTTGATTTGGCAAATCACAGTATATTAAGTAAAAAAGATACAGAGTTATATACAATGTAGTCTTGGTTTTTAAATTTAATATGTAAATATCAAATTTGCATAAAAATATTTACAGAAACATTTTCTTGTATAGTTATATACATGCGTACGTAATATTCTGAAGAGAGTTGGATGAAGATTTGGGCTGTGGCTATCTCTAGGAATGCAAGTCATCTTATTTGTTAAAAAAAAATGTTCAGTTCTTATTGCAGATTTTCTGCAAGCAGCATGTATTTTATAATTTGACAAACATTTTTAAATAAATGTTGTTTTAGAATGATATAGAGAAATAATAGAAGGGCACCAGACCAAGGCAACCAATTGTTCAATGATTGATACAACAATCCAAGTGAGGAAATGCAGTGTGATGAGAAATCTGAGAGTTAATGAAAGTAGAACCAAGAGAAGTTAGGGATGAATTATGGAATGGTGGAGAATAAGTGAGGAAAGGTAGCAATCTGAGTTGACCATTTAGATGATTGTTCCCTGAGATGGGAAATACAGTGGACTAACAGGTTTGGAGTGTGGAGAAGATGTAAGAGGTTTATATGTGTTTGAGATGCCTGGGGAACTCTAGACAACAATGGCCAACAGATAACAGGATACAGGTTTAGAACCTTAGAGAGTAATATCAGTTGAGAATAGAAAGTAATATTAGTTTGGGAGTCATAATATATAATTGTTAACTGTTGTTACATTCCATGGAGAGTGTAGAAAGAAGCATTCTAAGGATGAAACTCTACAAAAGGATGAGGTGAATAAATGGAGAGAAGGCAGAGGATCCAAGAGCAAGGAGGAAATCGAGAGTGTAGCTTAGTGAACCAAGGAAGAGAATTTCAAAAAAAAAAAAAAATTGTTGAAATGGCTAAAGATGAGAAAGTCTGGTAAGATTAAAGACAGTGCTCTTTTGGGGTGCTAATGAAGATCTTTTATGAGCTTAATGAAGCATTTTTTGGTGGAGTTCTTCAAGTGGAAGATAGATTGCAGTAGTTTTAGGAGGTAAGAGGAGGATCAGAAGTTGAGTCAGTGAATGTAGATTACCCTATCAGAAAACATAAATGTAAACAAAAAACAGTAATATCCCCATAACTAGATGGGGACTTAGGCAATTTTTTATCTCCCAGACTCCACTTCCTCACTTATAAAAGGAGAAAATTAATGCCTGTCTAGCACTGGCATCATGAGGATTAAAATCTATTCCTAATTGAATGTACTTGTGTCCTTTCACTGAATCAATTCAGTGAAATCATGCTAGTCATCATGTTTTCATTTTCATAATATCTTAATTATCAGAGTCAAGTGAACAACAAAACATAGAGTTGGTTGGCTTTGCATTTCCCTGGTCAACTTTTTTTGTTGTATACACTTGAGTTTGACCTCAGAAAATATTAATATATCATTCCTTTAGCACTTAGAACAAGAACAGTTTGAGTTTGGTCTGGGAATAAATGGAGTTAAGACAGAACATTTCCTCTCTCACTCCACCTTACAAACCAAAGAAGTGGCCTCAAATAGAGATTCTAGGAGCAAATGTCACTTGCTTTGTGAATCAATTTGATCCACTAAGAATTCCTGTTTTGGATTAGTTAAATACTCAAACATTTCTGTAGATCCAACTTTTGAAATTTCTAGTTACTTTTCATGTTTTAAATTGAAGATTTCAAAAGACCAGATGAGTCTGCGCTTAAATGAAGTCATACAGCCATAAATATGACATAACAATTGCTGCCAGCTCGTAGGGAAATACACAGGAGCAGGGACTGCTCAGTCCACATGGCAGGTGCAGGAAGCAGGTAACAATCTTGGGTTACTCGAGTCAAATCCAAGGCTCAAAGTCCCCAGATTTCCCAAGAAGGCAGTGATAGAGGCCACAACCCAAAGGTCATCTCTCGAGCTACCAAAAACTCTGCAGGTAAGAACATGGGGCCTCATCTCTTTCCAGATAGTTCAACAGAAAATCTCTGTAGCTCATTCGTTTCTAACCTAAAAGAAGGGTTCTGATAGTCGCCAGAAAACAAAGAAAACAAAACACAACAAAACAAAACAGATTAATCAAGGAAACAGAAAATTCATAATCCTTTAAAAAAATTTTAATTTCAATGTGCTCTTAATTTAGCCTAGGCAGTGGGAATTTCTCAAGTGTGTGTGTCTGTGGGTGTAGTCTGCAGTTTAAACTTTTTGGAGCTTATCCAGATATTTCAAATACTAATCCTGGCAGGACTGCCCTTTAAGGATGTCCTGCAGAGAGTTTGTTACTCAGTCTTCAGTAAAATTGACAAGAAGTGTTTTTTCAGCCCAGTAGGGGTCAGCTATGTGCACATGTCACAGGACTTGGAGGAGACCAACTAACTCTCCTATTTTATTCTACAAAGTTGAAAAAGCTGCAATTAGGAGGGCCCCTTAGATAGCTCTGGTGGCTCATTCTGTTCCTTTTGGAGTTGACATATGAATGTATTAAAGGAAAAAGAAATCATCATACAGTCTCCTTTCATGCTGTTTAAATTACAGGAAGAAGCAGCTTTAAGAAAAAGTAAGTTTTGTTTTCTTTAACATTTCCTATTTGTTTTTACATAATATTTTGGCTCCTTTAATTTGTTTTTAACTGAAAGAGAGTCTTATAAACTTTCTAGTGACTGCTTAAGAGAAAATTTACGCTTGGCAGGTAAGTACAGATCTTGAAGTTTCTTAAATACTTTTTAAAGTCATTTGCGCCAACAGTTATCAAACTTTATATTCTGGGCTTTTCAGATTTTTCATTTTGATGATATATGTGTGGAGGCAACCTAGTGACCAAATAACTCTTTAGAGTTGCCTCCTGAGTTTGGAAAATGGGCTGTATTCATGGGGGCAGAGCTTCATTGTCATAAGAGGGGGTGGTGAGATTCTGGGGTTTTCTTTGGTTTAACATATTTGAATGACTAACTTTATCACCAAAGGCATTTTATGGCTGGATTTATTTATCCATAGCATAGTCGGAAGTCATTTATAGATTTTAAGTGAGTTAGTGAAATGCCTACTATTTCAAGGGGAAAAAAAAAAAAAAAAAGCTGCTTACTTTCCAGAAGCAGGCATAGAGACGATTCACAATCATTGGTTTTCTGAGATTAAAATGTCTGTGTGTCTGGCCTGTGAATATACTATATGAATCTAAAGCATTACTTGAAACGGAGAGAGCGCTACTTAGGCACAAGCATTCGTCCCATATGGTGATGCTTTCTCCTCACTATTTTAGTCAGACCATCTTTGGTGTCTGTCATTCATTTGAAAATCAAATGCAACTTCTCAGCTGTCAATTTGGGCTCCAGAATTGTGCAAAACTAAAAAGAATCATTAATAAAATCTGTAATTCTTATAAATTAAGTGCAAGAAAATCTTCAAGGCATTTTTGCTTTCATTTCACATCTACAATACTGTAATGTAGAAAGTCTGGCATTTTTATTAGCAAAGTATATGGATTAAAACATAACACAAATATTGCAAACACAAGTATCACACAAGAGATTTCTTAACATATTTGTTATGATATATGCCTAAAGCCATAATCCAAATGGCTTGATGGGGAAGGTAAACTCTGATGTCTGTTTTCTACACTTGTTCTATTTATTCCCACACGTTATCATTAGTTGCCAATTCTAGGACTGTTCTACCTAAACAAGAGAAGCAGATTTGTATTTTAACGTAACATCAGCTCACTGACAAGTTTAGCCCTTATTTTTATTATACTTACCAACAATATTTTGAGTAAAGCTAGATTAATTTCGGTTCCTTAGACAAGCCTAGTAACTTTCTACTATAATACCTAAAATAAGTGGTTTTCTAGAACACGTTGGAAAAAATGATTTGTTTTTTGTATGGGTTTTTTTTTATTTTTTATTTTTTTATGTTTTCAATCTAGGAAACATGATCTCTTTAGAATTGAAAACCAAATACTTGGGTTCACATGAGAAGTTCTGAAGCAGACATC
The DNA here is from genome assembly GCA_003508835.1 of Eonycteris spelaea. NCBI lineage: Eukaryota > Metazoa > Chordata > Mammalia > Chiroptera > Pteropodidae > Eonycteris > Eonycteris spelaea. The sequence goes on along the minus strand of PUFA01000018.1, from coordinate 15,219,319 downwards.
AGTTAAACAAACTTGCATTTCCATGTTCTTGTAATCGTCTTTTTCCTCTCTAGTTGTCACCATTTTTCTTTGTTACCTTTCGGTACCCTGAAAGGAACTATGAAATGAAGGATAGGAAGAAGGAGGGCTCCTTCCCGCCACATCTCAAATCCCTCCAAAAGATCAGCTTCAGCATTTATCTATATCCATATCAGAGTACTTAGGGATCACAGATCCTCTTAATTTCATAGACTCAATGGATCCTCTTCTCAGAAGAAAAGTCCATTGTAAATAGATTTTTGATGACATTGATAGACTCATGACATCTATCCTTGAGTATTCTCTGGGGTCCTCACTATTCTCCATGAAGCCTCGCTTCAGACTTAGCCTGGAACCTGGTTCACTAAATCTTTAAAAGGCTTAGGGTCGAAATATGCCTAAACCGTTTTTCTAAACTGTCCTCACCTAACGATAGGTAAGGTTAAGGCAGGGATTTTACCTAAAGATGATGTTTAAGGGTTTATATCCAAATCAGCTGCTTAGTTAATTTGTGGTGAACTTGTTCCGGGAAATGTGTCATGGAAATAAAAGTAGAAGATTCGAGTAGCAGAACAGTTCCTTTTGTGGAAGCAATGCTTAGAACGGAAGGGTGATACGATTAAGCCTTTAAAGATCCCAGAACATGAAAAGGATGACTGCAATGTGAACCTCCTGTTTCTCTGGCCATCCTTCCGAATCCCCGTACCGACCTGTTGGTAGAGTGTAACATAAAAAGGAAGAGCTAAATTAATGCCTATTATCTTATAGCCTTCACTATATGGATCACAGATTTTTAATCTTTCTTTCTTTATTGGCTCCTTCCACCAGTATTTAAATATCTTCAAATTCCCCATCTTTAAAAGCTTCTTTATCATCAGGCTCCTCCAGTTGCCCTCATTTCATAGATCAATCAGTTTCAAAGATCAATCTTTTGAAAGAATCACCTACACCCTATTAAGTACCTCCACTTCCTTAGCCTGCCCTTCTCAACCTCTTGCACTCTGGCTTTAGTCCTCATCAGTTTTCCCCAGCACTCACTGAGGTTATCAATCACTAGTGCATTGCTAAATCCAGCAAATATTTCTCATTCTCTATCTCCTTGGTGTCTCAAAAGCATTTTACCCTATTCTCCTCTTGCCCCATCTTGAAACACTCTTCACCAGGATTTCCATGATATCAAACTCCTGGTTTTCCTCTTACTTCTAAGACCACTATTCTCAGACTGTTTTACTTCTCTCCTACATCCTAGATTCCTTTTCTCTTTCTGGGCAATCTCATTGCTTTAATTAATAGCTATTCCATATGTTTGTAGATCCAAAATCTTTATTTCTGACTGAAATACTTTCTCTAAGCTACAGATCTATATATCCAATTGTCTGCCACGTAGAGGACTGTCCAGAGTAGATTTGGATTCCAGTGAATACAATGGGAGAGAAGGGAGAAATATCAAAGGCAAATCAAGTACAAATTTTGGCGTAGAGTTTGCTGTGAGACCCATTTCAAATACCCAAGTAATTTACATGGTTTCCCTGCCCCATCTCTTTGGTCCCAGCTTTATAGCTCTACTTGGCTGTCCCACAGTTCTCTAAAATTTTATCATTTTAATCTAAAAGTAAATTCATTATTTCCCTTTCCTATTACCCACCCTGCTTCTCTTTTACAATAAATGACACCATGATGCAACCAGAAACTTGGGGTGAACTAACTTCTTTTGTCTCTCGATCATATACCCAAAGAATCTCATTTCTGTCAGCACTACCTTACACATGCACCCACTTCTCTCCTTTGGATGTCATTGCCACCACCCTATTTCAGGCTACCATCTTCTTTTACTTGGTTAGCAAGAGTCTCTCACCAGTCTCCTTGTCTCCAAAATTGCCTTCTTCTACTGCGTTCCCCATACTGAAGCCAGAGTCATTGACCTAAAAAAAATTGATCTGAAAACAAACTAGATTTTACCACTCTCTTACTTCAAACATTTTCCTGGCTCTCCACTGGACTTAGGATAATATTCAGATTCCTTATTGAGGTTAAAGAGAAAAAGTATAGTGGATTATAGCAGATCTCCTCAAACTCGAAGGTGCTCAGGAGTCAGCAGTGGGTCTTTGTTAAAATGCATATTCTGGTTCTGTAGATCTGGGTTAGTGCCTGAGGATTTGCATTTCTAACAAGCTCCCAGATGATGCTGATAATACTGGTCCATGAATCATGCTTTTTGTGCCAAATTGGCTGAAGCTCAAGTCCCAGTTGTGTCACTCACCAGGTCTGGGAACTTAGAGAAGTCACTTAATCATGTGCCTCTCCTTTCAGGATTCTAAGATAATTGCAAAATAGACATAGGCGTCATATCAATTTTAATGTTGTTAAAGCCAGATTGGAAAACTAAGCTTTTTCCAAGGACTACCCCCACTCAGCCTGAATTGAGCTTATTCCCAGTGGGCGTAGGGAACTTGGACTCTTGCAGGGAGGGGCTCGGCATCTGTAGCAGCCTCCCTTCAGGGAGGGGAGCAGAGTGTGGGCCTGTGCACTGGCAATTTCTACAGGAGTGAGGGGCAGAGTGGGTTACCTTTGAGAGGGTCCCTTTGTCTAGTTACTTATTAGTTATGGTACCCCTCAAGTGAAGTAGGCTCAAGTGAGCCTAAGGGAGGGACATTTTATCCCCAATACCTTCAAAAGAGAGAAACTTTTTTAAATGACAAGTACAAAAACCTGGGGGAATGAGAAGTCCTGTCACATAATTTTTAATTTAAAAAAGCATTCCCATTTTTTTCATAAATTTAAGTAATTGATGTAAGTCTTCCTTGAAAACAGTGAGCCCGCCAGCAAGGATTACTGAAGCACACAGTTGATGGGGTTGTTTCTGTATATTTACTTTTATGTACAGAACTTTGTAAAAAAGAAACTGTAAATATTTTTTAAGAATATGCAAAGAAAAAATGCCAAATAAGAGAGATTTTTAGTAAAAGACATATTTTTACAGCATATATCACAGACCTACTTTTACAGTGTGGTGTTCGTTTGGCCAAGAATGAAACAGTGAGCTAATTTTTCATAGCAATGTATAGTTGAGTTTTGAAAGCTCTGACATGTAAAAATATTGTTTCATATGTGACCTATTATCCAAGCTTAAATGAAATGCTACATCCAGGTTTGTGCCCTCCAACAGTTGTAGCAGTGCTCTCTGGCTGTGCTCCATACCCCCTGGCATGTTATTTCTCCACCCTCACAACTCTTCAGTGCCCCTACTGCTTAAGAACCTTCCCCCACCTGTTTTTAGAGAATAGCTTTTCTTCAGTCTTCAAGTTACTGCTCCAGAAGAAGCTTTACCTGAAGTTTTCTAGAAATATCCTAAAATTTCCAGAGCACCCTGTGGATATGTCCAAGCATTTCCACGTGTCCTTTTTCCTTTTTTCCCCCCTTTCCATCCACAATATTTACTGAGTGCTCAGGGTATGCTGGTAAATGCTAGACACCAGCAGTCTGGTGGGAACCTAGCACCTGTCCTCCCAGAAGCTTACTGCTGAGCAGGAAAGATGTTTGGGACTAACATGAATTGTGAGTACTGAAGTACCAAGGGCCATGAGAATTTAGAGGCAGGGCCCTAATCTGGTGAAAGAGTGATGGACTAAAGCAAGTATTTGTGAGTCTCTCTCTGATACCAGTATGGAAGCTTTTCATGGGTAGAGAACTGGTCTTACCTGCCGAGCTCTGTGGGTGGACCAAACAAGCATTCAAGAGCTCTTTGTGAACCCTGTGGAACTAAAGTACACCGTGTCAGAGAACTGGCTGCTTAATATTGTTGGGTTTAAAAGTATAAGAGCCAGACCAAAGCAAATAAATGCTCAATTGTGAAAAGTCCAAAATGCTCTGCTAAAAAGCTTGGATTATGGCGGGGGTGGGGAGGTGGTCACAGAAAGCAGTGCGATTCAAAAACAAGTCATTTAAAGACTTTGGGTTGGCCTCTATCTACAAAATAGAAGAGGAAAGTCTGTTTGGCTCTAAACTTTTAGTATTCTATCACCAAACATCTGACTTCTTTCCTCCTGCATTCATGTAACGTCCATTTGTGCCAGGCTCTGTTTTAGGTGCCAGGGACACAGCTCTGAACAAGGCAGAAAAGGTCTTGTTGCTCTATCTATGTGACACGATCGCAAGCCTTAAATATTCACACACTGAGTAATGCTTAGAGAAAATGAAAATAACACTAAATCATACCAAATATTTGTCAACTTATACTGTGAACATTTGGTTTCCGAGAGAACGATAACAGATTTTCCCCTTTACTTTATACACAGAATTAGCATCAACAACCTAAATCAACACATTGTATTTCCAAAGCTATAAACCCACAACTGCTGAGTGAAGTCTGTGTGTACCCCAGCTGCAATCATTCTCCTTCGATGGATGCTGGGAGCCAGCTTTGTCTAAATCTCTGAGACTGAGAACAGATAAAAATTAAATTGAAGCTGGTTTTAAATATCACCATGTGATGGTTTAAATGGTCACCCTCTCCATCATCAACAAATTTTAAACTGTCAAGAAAGTAGCTTGGTATTATGATAAGCGTTATCACCAAAGTACAGGAGGTAGTTCTGCCTTGTATCTTTTTAAATCACATTCTGGTAAGAACATGATTATTTGGCTTCAAGCATAAATACTGGGAAAACTAGTTAAAATCCACTCCCACCCCTTTTCAACCCCAACCCAGACACCCACCTCTTGGACACACATACTACTCGACACACATATACATACTTACATACACGCAGACATACACACCACACACGTGCACACACATCACTGCCTCATGTTTTAGGTGGATCCAGAAAATAAAGCCAAACATGGTTTGAGGCTTTTCTTTCCAATTCCACAGTAAACCAATAATAACTATAAGAAACAAAAACTAATAGAAATCGAGTTGCCTTAAATGTTTCAGGGGACATGTGCTTGCTTCTAAAGATAATTGGTTCATTTCGTACAGCAAGTGGTAGCTTGGTTTTAGACATGGAAGGAACCTGTTTGTTTATGCCTGTGAGGCTGTAACCTGGTCAGCAATTAAAACTTGGAGTGCCAGAGTACAAATAAGAAGAGGGTTTTCATCTTTTCTCTTTTCTTTTCTTTCTTTCTTTCTTTCTTTCTTTCTTTCTTTCTTTCTTTCTTTCTTTCTTTCTTTCTTTTTTTTTGAAAAGTCATAGCAGGAACCTAAGCTGTCATTCTACACAAGCTTTTTGCACATTTGTATATGAAAACAACAACAACAAATGGCCTCTGTTCAGAGCCTGGAAATCTGAAATCTGGTTGAAGCTTTCTCACTAACCACTTTGTCGGCTTAAGAAAAAAAAAAACAAACAAACAAAAAAAACACTTCAATTTGCCTTTCTAAACTCATTTTTGTCACTAGTTAGATGAGAGAAACAAAATAGAGAATTTCAAAAATCCCTCCCAGCGCCTAGATTTAGTGGTTCTGTGAAAATGGGCCTGATCAGAAGCATGCTCTTATAACAAAGGAAAAAATACTAAAATGACTGCAGCACTAGGAGGCGCTATCTCTAAATATCTTTGTATTCGTAGAGGATTCCTTTTGCTGATTTTCCCTACAATTCTTCTCTGTACTTCCCTCTCCTATCTCTTTCCTTTCATTCTCCTTATCCTAATGGTTGAGATTTATGATTTTTTAGTAAACTATTACAGAAGAAAATCTCTTTCATTTCTGTTTAACAATCTGGTCCTAAATAAGTCACTCCTTACAAACTAGTAATCTAGCCTAAAAAGAAGCTCGTTAAAATTCATTTTGATTGGCAATGTGGGTATTTTCTATTAAGTATTTACAAAATTTTATTTGGAAGAAATATTCTATTTTTCCAATTTTTTTTTTCTGGAAAGGAATACTAGTTGATGAATAACCTCTTGGGAATTTAGTTTCTGTTCTGTAAAGTGAGTTGAAAATGATATATTCCAGTTCTTACCTGCTATGATCAGGAACACTAAATTCAGAGGAAATAAAGTTCATCTGCTGATTTGTATTGGTTTCATTTAATTTGAAAAATAGGGCACTTGTGCATTGGGTACAAAATTCAAAAGGTACCAAAGGCTATACCATGGCATAAAATAAATCTCACTACCTTTCCTATCCTTTCATCACACTGTGTTGTGATTTCTTCGAGAGGGACTCTCGGTGTTTTAAGTTAAATGTCGGTTGACAAGAAGCCAAATTTGGTTTTGATCAGTGCCAAATATACAACACTTTAGGATAACAAATTATATATGTATATTTTAAATTTTTGTCATTTTCTATCTACAATTACTTTAATTTCTGTTTGCTTTTCTCCTCAGCAATGTTTATGTTTGTGTAACTCGTAATAGTTTTTAAGGTATTAAAGCACCATTGATGGAGATAATTTACAATATTCCTTCATGCAAGGCAGAATATAATGCTATGGTTTTTTTGTTTGTTTTGTTTTGTTTTTTACAGTATGTGTATTTAGATGTTACCTAAAATTCCTAATGGGAAGCTGATAATGGAGTGGTTGTATAAAGTGTCACTGTGAGCTGTCTCAAAAAATCATGAAAATAATCAACTGACACTTAAGAATTTGGAGACTGATGGGAAATTTCATGCATATGACAAGGGGTATTATGCCTCATGACCAGACCTTAATGGCAAGCTGTGGGACTTCATAGAAGTGCCTGGCACACGACCCCCACCCAGGTCTGCGAGGGGCCTTAGAGCATGTCTCCTTTCAGAGGTCTAGCCCTCCCCTTCCCAGCACTCTGCAGGCTCAGTAGGTGTCTAAAGGCTGCAGTGAAAACAGAATTGAAAAGGTCCAAAGAGATAGCAAATACCTCCTCTACACCTGCATCTAGCAAATACCTCCTCTACACCTGCATCCACCTGCAAAACTCCTGATAAACTTACAAAGAGATAGAACATTTGTTATCCTTTGACTTGGCCTACCATTTCAGAGGAAAAGAAAGTCTCTAGAGCATTCTCCAAAGCCAAGGAGAGAATGTTTGAAGGGTGCTTCTAGTTACTTAGGGAATCATAATGATGCCTCCCAACAGGAAACTCCAAAATTGAAGGTGCTTTCATTTATGTTCCTGGTCTTGAGCCAACATCACTTTTAATAAAGTAGAATTTTTTTTTAATTATCATCAATTTTATCTGAGACATTTTTCAAGGTCACCCAGTGACCATTGGGCATTGCTAGGCTTCAATTAGAGAATAAATGTAAGACACAGTGGTTGCTCTCAGTGAACTTACATTATGATTATAAGGAAGACAGCACACCCCCAAAACATGTATAATGCAAGGTATAATATGAATTTGAAGTTTATGAAACAACAGAATCTATAATAACCCGTTTAATGCCAGGAATATGAAAACCAATATATTATATGGTTAGACTTGGCTTATTCTCAGGAAAGAATTATGTGATTGATTATGAAATCTTGTTTATTACTCTCAGCTGAATGGCTGAAAGGTCTTCCTAACTAATTTGTTTAACTGGAGTTGTTATTTAAGTAAGTCATGGATTTAAAACCCTACTTTATAAGTTCCACTTGATAAAGAATGCATCTATCATTTCATATTGGCCACCTTTCAAATAAAGCACACTCTTCATTTTATTGGACATTTTCTAAAATGATCTATGTGTTACCAGAATAGAAAAGGTTTATTTCTCATACTTAAAAACATATTTTTAAAAGAAAATCATAGAAATAATTTTTGTTTGATTCTCCTGTATTACGAAGAGCATATACTTTTAGTTTTTCAAGATAATAGAAGGTTAGGCTAAATGGACTATCCTGTGGTGACGGGGACACAGCTCCTCTAAACTCCTGGACCCATGGTTATTAACTTAAAATGCTTTGGAACCACTGTTTAAAGTGAATATGGTAGTCATTCTTTTAAGGTGAATTAAGTATGGATTAAGTTTTCTCATCACTCATTATGGAAGGAAATTGGAATTTATTTTAAAACATCCAGAAAAATAGCCATCTTAGTTTTACAGTGGTCAATTTATAATATCCTTTTATCACAGGATATTGAAGTCAAAACTGAAAAAAAAATCCAGTTACAAAAGACATTGTCTTTCCTCTCTGATGAAGTGTATTCCCCTAGAATATTCCTTTAGACAGCACATTTTTTATGTGATCTTGTGCACTCAAATACCTGGTCCCGTGGGAGGTTATTCAGCTGATTAGTATCTGTTAAAGATGGGATCCAGGTTACAGATTGAGTCCTTCCTCAGTATACTTAGTTTTTACAATGACAAATCATGCTTTTTGCTCAATAAGCCTGCATTTATCAGGTGCAAGAGAGAGCAGGTAGAAACAATGTTACACAAATGAATCTAAGGAGCTCCCTCCCCACTAAGGGAACAGTTACTAGGGTTCAGATATTGACAGAAGTTAAGGAGCATGATTAAGAAGGTGAACTCCAAATAGAAAAGAAGACCAAAAACAAACAAATTACACAATTACTACCCTTGAGGAATTCCATTCAGTCCTTGTTGAATTTTTCAAGAAGCCAGAGGTAGGGGAAATACTCTCTGATACTTATATTCAATCTGTAGTGCCCTCGTAGACTCTGTCTCTAGGAAATAGCGTTGATTTGGGGGCTTCCTGTATAAGAAATACTTCCCCTGCCTCTACCATGAATTGACTCTACGCTAAACACTTTTAGATAAATTATCTCTTTTAGTTCAGTCCTTGTATATACCAAGCCCTAGAACTGAATTGGAACCTCAAACAAAACTTTGAAGAGAGCCTGAGGCAAACTAGGCACTGGTTCTGCTCTTCCAGAAAATCTTTTATAGAAATAACAGCAAGTTTTCAAGGAGTTGAAGGGAAGACTAAACTTAAAATGATTGTGGTTCCTTCGGGATCAAAATTGTAGAGGTAAGCTTAATGTTAGGTTTAAAAGCAGAAAGTTGGGATCTGGATAGACAGAAATCTAAATAATCCTGTTTCATCTTAAAAGGTGGTATTCTTTATATCTTGAAATTTTTTTATACACCAGTGAGGAAAAAAGTCAACAATGGTATTAAACCTACATATGTTTTAAGAGTCTTACTTTAAAAAAAAAAGAATTCAGTGCTTGATAAAATCTGGTTACATATTACCATGAACTATATTTTACATCTATTTCAGTAATAGCTGCCATAATTACATGATTCTGAATGTAATCGCTCCAAGAAAATCATACCAAGCACTTTTTTCTTTGTTAGTATCCACAGAACAAATTAACCAGATGGAAAGCTCTAGTCAGCTGTTTTGTTTCATGGGAGAGTAGTTCATCAGCTCTCAGGAGAATTCACATTCGACCTCTCCACACAAGACACTCAGCTTCAACAAACTGGGCTTGCGAATATGTCCCTAAAGACTAATATGAGACATTCCACCACTATTCTATGGTGCTTGTTTTAGGTTATTTTTGATTGATGGCCTGAAGTTCTGGCTTTAGTTATTTTTAACATTGTTTGTTGAGTTTTTTTATTTTAAAGTCATGTTCGATGGGGAGAAGAAAACAGCCTCTTTTAAAATGGGAACTACAGTTAAAATTGTGTATGTTCCATTAAGTCGAGTACATGGGCAGCTGGCTTACTCATGACTTTTCCATTCTTACATCGCTCTTGATCATCCAGAGGGGTCATAAGCAGCTGATATTGTTCTCACTTCACAGTTAAGGAAAGTAAGGGCCGTAAAAGTTAAATGGAGTCTGTAACAAGTGGCTAAGTTAGATGCTAGAGCTAAAGTACCAGTGCAACAATCTACAGCTTCTGATTTCTAACACAATACTCTTCACAGTATGTTATATCTAGGGTTACAAGCAAACAACAGATAAGGAAGTCGATGCAGTTCTGCTCAATTCCACCCTCAGTACGAGGAAATGAAACAAAAGTAAAATGTAAAGGTACAACTTCTTTACTAGTTATTCTAGTCCCTTTGTCTTTTTAAAATATGTGAACTTTAAATGTTTCTGCTGTAGAACATACACTTTTCCCATCTGGCCTAGTTTACACAGGCTCTGGACGATTAATTTTTCCATGTATCTTATTTAACGCCCGCATTTTTGTCAAACTCAGTCAATTGAATGACACTTCAATCAAACATCATCATCAGCTAACATCACAGATCTCAGAAGACAAAGACCTTGCAATCTTGGTTAAGACATGGTTTGTCTCAAAATGTCACGTGCACAGACCCAGAAAGGCAAGGATAGCTTCTAACAGAGAATTGAAGTGTCTGATCAAACAGTTCAAAAACTGTTAAAGGAAGCCTTTTGTGCCACTAGTTTGGAGAAAACTCTTTAATAATAACAGAACAACCACCTACTTCTACTGATATTTGAAGAGCACTCCAGCTCTTTTATTCAACTGTTCTCACAGGAAAAGTGAAAGAATTCACCTTGCCATGGACAGGTCCTTCTGTTCTCTAACCTTCATTCTTAGTCCTTTGACATATCTTCTACAGATATAATAGATAAAATTAATTAACAACTCAAGCAAACAAATAGCATACAAATTCTTAACTCTTTCATACTTGTCTCTTTATCCTTTATTCTGTTGATAGAATTGTTTTTGCATTTGTATGTTTATTAGTACTTGTATTGGATTCCAACCTTTAGAGAACAGAAAGTTTTCCATTAATTCATTTCTTCAGTCATAACTCATGTTCTGAGGTCCTGCTATGCTAGGACTTGAGATACACAGATGAAGTAAGCAACATCCTTTCTCTTAAGGAGCTAACAGTGAGAGAGACACACATAGGGCAAAATAAACTGTTACAAAATGTGGCAAAAGAAAAGTAGACATCTGTATATGCACTAATGAGATCAACTGCTCTGTCCTTAGAGGCATGAGAAAGCTACTGAGAATAGGGTTTTTAACTGGACCTTGATTGATTAAGAGGATAATCAGGTGGACAAAATCAGCAGAAGACAAGGATGAGGGTATTAGAGATAAAAGTCACATGGGAAGGCTCAAAGGCATAAAAGAAGGTAGTTATTTAAAAATAGGAAATCATGGGAAGTGGCCAATGCATTGGTAATGTGTGTGTGTGTGTGTGTGTGTGTGTGTGTGTGAGATACAGTTCAGGGTTGAGAAAGGGATAGAGAAATTGTAGGAAAAGTAGGCAAGCTAGTAAAGGGTCTCTATGCTAAATGATGGAGTTTAGACTTTATTTCACAGTCAAAGAAGAGCTGTTGGAGATTTTCCCAACAAAGGGAGATAATCAGATGAGTCTGAGAAAGATTTTTGTTATGCATTATGGAGAATATTCTGGAACTCTTCATGAAAAGTAAACTCATCCTCAGAGAACAAAAATTATGTGTTAGAAATGTGCTTAGTTCCACTCAACAGAGTGAGAAATCTTTAATAATAACTTCAGTTTGATGTAAGTCACCACGGTCGATCACAGACATGAGGAAGGCCTAAACTACGATTTAAGGGATGCTTCTGAAGTGAAATCAATAGGATATGAGGTGCCCAATAAACATGTGTAGGGAATGCAGGCAGAGAAGGAGGAGAAGAAAATGATTGAAACAGTGCCTTAGGAGACTAGATGGCTTGTATAATTAGGCGCTGTAAACGGTTTCTGTAACTCTTTATACAGCGTAAAGCAATATACCTTTTTCAATGAGGCTTCCAAAACGCTCTTGACTGGCTGTCAGCCCTCTGTCTATCACCAGAGCAACACTTTGAATTAAAATCCTAAATGGGAAAATGACCACAGGTAACTTCAGTCAAGTATAGTTCAAATTAAGATTCTTCATCCAGTTTCTGCAACCAAGTTTGATATATCAATCAGGTATGTTTCAAAGACTTCAACATTTTATACTAACATTTCCCAAGAATATTTTAATATTCTTATGCCATTTATATTTAAATTCTTTTAAGTTCTTCCCTAAAGGAAAGCAGAAAAATTCACTTTACAGAATCAATGAAAGACTTGAATGGGCAATTGAAATAGTCATGCAGCACTTTCAGATGAGCATAGATGTGTTTATATGGGCTGAGTGAAGCTACTGTGAATAATCAAATGAAAATTAAGCCAGAAAGCAAACTGTAATTAAAGGACAGTACACTTTGACATATGTGCAAAAGTAGTGGTTATGGTATTGTGTGCATCTATTTAGCAAACTTACGGATCATATATTAGAGATAGACGTTATCTTAAATACCATTTGCTATATATCCCCTATTTTGAGATATGTAATCAATAATTTTATATAGTATTACCTGCCTCTGTGGTGGAAAAAAAAAAACTGGAATCAAATCAATGTAGTAACTATCATTGATATTTACAATAAAGGATATATGGTAATTCAATTCTCTCAAGTAAAGTTCCTCAAAAACACACCAACATAGACATGTTATTGGAAATTGAAATGACCAAATTATATCTTATATATTTCAACTCCACCGTAAGAAGGATAGCGCTCGCATTTTGAAACTTCTGATCTGTGGCAAGAAGGTAATAGGACACATGTAGGTCTTCCTTGATTTGCACAAACCTTGGGCATGAAGCTTGTGTACATTGGAGTATTGGAATCATGTCCACGCTTTGCACATTTCTATGTTAACTGAGTATTAGAGAGAGAGAGGACTTTACTGTCTCTCTCTCTCCTCTCTTATATCTGAAATGGCCCCCCTCAGCCATCAACTCTTTGTATCCACCACAGCATCCCAGATTTTCCTTGTTTGGACAACTTCCATGACCACTACCCACATGCAAAATCCTTTTCTGGATATCACTGCACCCATCTGAATTATTTCTCTGTTGATGAACATAAGGAAAGACTGTTTGATGCATACTAATTCTATTCATTTATCATCCACTTATTTTTAAACCCTTTAAAAAATAAAACATGATGTATATAGAAATATATGCAAGGTATAAGAAATAACAATTTGACTTAAGAAATCTAACATTTCCTATACATTCAAAACTCTCTACCAATTTTGTAATCTTTTTTGGTGTTTCTTCATTTTATAATATAAGGCTTTCGGTTTTCTTCATTTTATAAGGCTTTTAGTAAAGCCTTACGCAATGGAAATGGCCTGGGAGTTCTCAAGTCCTGAGAGGCCATGCTTTATGATGCTGTTCTATACATCTAAGACTAAATTATATTAATGTTAAAAGTGGCCATATTAATTGATGAAAGTTAAACGTATATGCTTTATTTCACTATTAAGAGATAAAACATAATCACTGTGAATGTGAATAAAACTTGCATTTTAAAATCTTTCAAGGAAATCAGGTCAATTTTCCTCCTGTTTCCCAGACCTCAATAATCCACTGAGTGTGTTTATATTCACTAGGAAGGGACATTTCTGTGGAATTAATCAAATACAGAATTCAATGTTCCTTGCAGATAATTTTGGTATGTTCCATTGGGAACTTTCTAGTATGAATTCTTATATTTCATGGGAAAAGACTCACGTGTTTCAAATCCTCAGTCTTTTCTCTGTTAGTGAAGAACAATATATCAAAACTTCTATACACAGAATTAATTACAATGTATATTCAGCAAGACTGCTGAAAATGTCATCATTAAAATGAAAGAAGGCGAATGTATGGGAATGTCATTTGAATGTAGCAAATAAAAGCTAATATTTAAAGTTGTAAATAGCATCATAATAATTGATTTTCTCATTTTGCTAAAATTAAAAAAAAATTCTGAAGTGAAAAATTAGAAAATGTTCATAGCTCGGTATACTCCAGTAAATCCAGAGGTGACAATTCTTAATTGTTGAAGAAAATCAGTGGTACTGCTTTTGTGGTGACAATAAAAAACTCGTGTTCAATGCCTAGTTAAACTTTTTGAAATCTCTATGTTTTGTTCTTTAATGGTTTTCCTAAATTTACAAAAAAAAAAAAAAAAAAAAACTAGGATTCTTATCCTAGCCTTGGCTTTGTATTTCATATCAATATTTCATTCTGTAAAATGCTGCTGCTATTATTCATTCTATAGACATGTTAATTTAGCCCTACAACCTGAAGAAGACTATTGCTCTTTCTACTATTGATGGTTTTATCTGCACTTTTACATCCGAGCAATTGCTCAACAGCAGTCACAAAGACCTGGCACTTGGACTGAATTCTACCTGCTGTTTTATTTGTTGTTTGTGTGTTTGTTTGTTTTACAAAGAGTTTTATTTGGCTAGCTTGTTATGGTACATTTAAATGGAGATGCTCAGGAGTCAAGTGATAAACAAAATTTCTAAAGCTAGATAGAGATTTTGGAGTCAAGAGAATATTTGGGAATGTTGAAGCCACAGGTAAGGAGTATATCCTAAGGGAGAATATACTGTAGAGGAAGATCTTAGGACAAACTTCCAAACCCTCATTAGATAGATACCATAAAAAGACTTGAGAAATAAAAGTCCCAGAAAATACAATGTACTTGATTATTAATTTCTATTTCAGTTAGAGTGAAAATTACTGTTGTTATTTCCATGGAACTCTGCCTCCAGAGTTCTCCAAGATAGTAAGTGATGACAGTTAGTGAAAGTCCTATCAACAATTTATATTTATATCCTTGAGGTGAAATCATCTTATTTCAACACATCACATTCTCATTGAATTCCACATTTAGTGGATGATAAATGCAAGATGTTTTTCACAATCTGGCTGTTGGCTTGATGCATTTTGTTAGCAAAACACACAGAAACTGCCAAGATGGGAGAGTGGCCTTTCTTAAATCACTCCAAGTGTCACCATAACTACAGTATATTTTCCTAAATTGGTGGATTTTCTCTTAAGAAAATAAAAATTCATTCAAGTACTTGATTCATACTGTATTAAGACTTTATAATTTCTCTTATCAACAAAATTTGCGTATATATATATATATATATATATATATATATATATATATATATGAATCATTTTCTAATTCACAGGATTAAGCCAAAATGACAACTACTCAATTTGACTGTCAATACTGCACAACATCGCTTCTTGGGAAGAAGTATGTATTAAAGGATGACAATCCATACTGCATTTCATGTTATGATCATGTCTTTTGTAACTATTGTGAGGAGTGCAAAGAATCAATTGAATCAGATTCCAAGGTAGGTCTTATCTCAATTCACAAAATTATTGCATATAAACAGCAGACACATGCTTTGGAATGCTTCTTCTCCTTTACTCGACTGTTACTCTATTGCTCTGCTGCTGGATATAAGGATCTTCAAAGTTACCATTAACCAAGTTCTAGGCACCATGCTTAGCACCATGAAACATAACTTGAATATTCTCAGTGATCTTAGGATATAGTTTAGGATGTTAAATATTAAAGAAGTTATTCACCCAAAGTTGCACAGATAAAATATTGAATAAGTACATAATTCAAAAATCTGTATCTTCTAACTTTAAATCAGCGTCTCACCATTAAACCCCTTGTGCCTTGATACCTTTCACACCTACAGCCCATTCCACCCACAATGTACATTATCATATTTTTTCTTTTTTCTTCTTTTTTGCCTTTGTTTTAGTTATATGATTTTGAGATTTTGTTTAGCTAAATATCAAACAATAATAGGTTATGACAACCTAAAACCAAAAATCATTCCATAAAAATTCTTTCTTGTTTATAAAGGGAAGGTAGAAGAAATTAGAAGAAACAGGAGAGACTCCATTTATTTTCAGTCTATTGTTAGTGACCAACCAAGAAAGCCCCAGGCTCTAGCTCTTAATTGCCCCAGAGAGTCTCTTTATGGGTAATAGTATCAATAACAACTTTCCCTCAAGCTACCAGCACAACGTACTGGCACCAGAGTCCCAGGAGTGTTCAGTTTTCTCTTATCAAATGCCCTGTTTTATCTCAAACACATTTAATTAACTTTATTCACTGTCTCAAAGGATCTTTGTTACAAAGGCCGGCACTGGCACGAGAGATGCTTCAATTGTGCCAAATGTAATCACACTCTGGTGGAAAAGCCTTTTGTTGCCAAGGATGAGCGCCTGCTGTGCTCTGAGTGCTATTCTAATGAGTGCTCCTCCAAGTGCTTCCACTGCAAGAAGACCATCATGCCTGGTAAGATCACAGGGGGAATCTGGTGTCTAACTGAAGCTGCAATGCTTTGAATTAAGTCCAAGCCTGGCAAGAGTATAGTAGCTAATAAGACCCCGCTTTTGAGAAAGACAGCTTTCTTGCTATCTCTTGATCTTATTTAGTAGAAATAAAAAGGTTATTCTTTCTGTCTTGCCCAGGTAAATTACAGTGTTCTGTTTATTTTCATGAACCTAAGCCATGGAAACATTTTGAACCAGACTCTGATAGAATAAAGATAAAAATGTGTACCAATACTACTAACACTGCATTAAACATCCTGTTCTAGACAAAACCAATGGCACCAGAAAGCATTCTGTCACAGGAGAATGGAGCCAACCATTATTTTGTAGCTTGACATCAACTGGTTTTGAGAGTCAATCATCTTCATTCTTTCTTAGAGAAGATAAGGATCCATGAAAATTATTAAGCTTTTAGGCAAGCACTAATTCTCCATGTTTTGATCTTCTTCTCAATCCCTATAGACAGCAACATAAGAATGCGATTCTCTCTTATATTCTTATAATGGATTCAACATCAATCTAAGGAGATTGTTCCCCCAGCATTTCTAATATCCCTATAATAATGATTATGGCCAAATTTACCTGAACCGCAAGCAGCCTTTCAGAGTCTCCACTCATAGTACTTTCACATCTCAAAATTGTAGCTAACATGGCAGGAGAAGTTTTAGTGAAAGAGTGATTCACTGTCATCATGGCTGAACTCTATTTACTTTTTTTTTTCCAGATTAATGGTTTTGGAAATCAACAAAACATTTTTATAAGGACAATTACTTTATTAACTTTAAAATATATATTTTAAATAATTTGACATATCTTTGCTTAAAAGAAAATAAAGTCATACTTGATTTGTCCTAACAGATTCTTATTTCTGGGGTACAGGTTCCCGCAAAATGGAATTTAAGGGGAACTACTGGCATGAAACCTGCTTTGTGTGTGAGCATTGCCGACAGCCGATGGGAACTAAACCTTTGATTTCCAAAGACAGTGGCTATTATTGTGTGCCCTGTTTTCAGAAGGAGTTCGCTCACTACTGCAGCTTTTGTAAGAAGGTAATTATCTAAAGAGGGTGAAGCCTGTCATTGCTTTGGAATGAAGTGATAATATCATGTTATATCTATCTTTACACATCCATGCCAGTTTGAATTCCAACGTGTCCAAAAACACCACCTGTCACAGCGAGGGGTACCATCAACTTTGATCACTTTAAATTTCCACCCAGAACATGAATTTAATATTCCACAATCCAGTGATTTGATATTAGAGGTCCATTCATTTGTATAAGATTTCATGTATCTATTAGAGGGTATACATCTCTCTTTGAATACAAAATATTTCATAGAAAATAATTTTTAATCCATTTAGTTTCAGAAAAACATAGATTAGTCTCACAGGGGGATGAAGTGAACCAATTTAAACAAGACGTTTAACTCCTCACGTTATGTCTCAGCAACATGAATGTCTTCTTGGCTTGAAGCTTTTCTGTTTCGAAAGGATAGTTATGAAAGGCTCAAGAGAGTGATGAGATCATCAGGGAAATTCATTAGACAGAAAGATAGAAAGAAGGTTAAGAGCTTTGACTGATTTCCTTCACTTCACTTTCAGTCCCAGACTATCATATAGGGCACTCTGACTTAGATACCCATTGAAAATATGTTTTTCAATAGAAAAAAGTCATTTTTTTCAAGTAAACACTGTCCAATTCTCTTTTATTCTCTAAGCTTTTATGTGAAAAAGTTGCTCATCTCCATCACCTTGATAAAACTGTCTGTAGTCCAAAAATATGTATCGATGTTCTCAAAGAAATCCTTGACCTGTGAGGCATCATAAGTTTAAAATAGCACTATGAACTGTGCTGAGAAAGTGGAATCATGAAAACATATTGGATTAGTACAGTGGTTTCTAAACACTTTTGATTTATGGGCTACTTTGGCAAATATCTTAAGACCTTTTGTATACTTACATCTGGACATCTAGAAGTCTCATTAACACTTTCTACAAACGCATATACAAACATGGATGCACACACAGCACACAAACATGCACACAGTAATTTTGTAGGTATATTTAAAATACTACTACTGCATTTGAGGAGGCATCAACAAACTCCAATTTATAATTATTAAATTACACTATAATGATGGTTGAAAGTTACAAATAATAGCATTATGACATAAAACTATCTTATACCTGAGACTTCCATTACTCTACCAGAAACACTGACTTAGAAAATGACTTTACAAGCAACACTCATGTATGACCCTGTGAGGTGAAGCTCCAAAGAGTTATGAGTCAATGACATGCATGTAGAAACAGATTCTGGTAGTAAAATGGATAGATTTATCTCACTATTTTGAGGGACAACTAAGTTGGCCATATTTGGGCTATGTTTCTTAAAGAATTATGTGAAAATATTAATGAGACTTGTAGGGATTGCCTTAAAATCATTTATTGGGCATGCAATATAAAGTTTCTCTTGATGCTATAAAGATTTAAGGAGGAAATTTCTCTAATACATCAAGTTCTGAGTACTGTTTGGGGCCAAATCACTGGCATTTCCCATGTTATGGGAGCCTATCCTATATTTAGGACATGATTTGAAGTCACTAAACACTTATGAAATGTTTATATCGGGTAGTAGACAGATCATGACATGCCAGATTATTTTCTATTTAACATTTTAAACCACAAGTCCTTTAACTAAAGCCTTATATAAATGTTTCTGATCAAGATGATCCAAGATGAAGAAAAACAATTACTTTCAACCCAACCAAAGGCTAAATATAAACAAAACAAAATAGAAAAAAAACTACTTGACAATCGAGCCCTTAAAACTTTTTTTATAAGTTTTTTGTGAAGCTAAAATTTATTTTTTCACAAACAGCAAGTAACTTCAAACTGTAAGTTTCTTTAATTAAACAAGGTTCAAATAGAGTATTCTGTGATTCACTGGCTGTCATATACTGAACGCAAAATCATTATTGCCTCCACTTTGCCAGAGAAGAAGCTTGTTCTAAATCCTGGTACCAATCAGTGGAAAAATCCTACCTTAGATATTAGACTTCAATTTAACCCACCTGCCTCTTCAAAAGGAAAATAATCACAAGCAAACTATTTTTAATGTTCTGAGTTTCTTATCCCTAATTAAACAGTCCTTGCCTTAGTTATCAATGTTTTTGCTGTGAATACATTTTTTAAGCTTTGAATCTTTTAAGTGTTGCCTGCTAATCATTTGATCAAACAAATCAAAGGAATCTTGAATTCTGCTGTGCCTTCTATAAGGCATTTGAAGTTAATAGGGAGTATTTTAAATTGCTTGCATTCATACAGACCATCACATTTCCCATTTACTTATTTAAAATAGTATACTTTTTCCTTTAGGAAAAACAACTTTTCTTTTAAATATCTTTAATTTGTAAAATATTCGTTATAAGATTTTGAAATATCTTTAGAATAATGTTTTCAAAAGTCTGTATCATAGGCAAATAACACTTTTTACTTTGTCAGCAATATGATGGCTTAGAATAGGCTCTGTTTTCTGTATCTATTTAATTGAATGCAGAGATTACAGAAACAATCTCTGATACTACCTTGCTTCAGCCATTATAAGACATTTACATGAGCACATTTTTGGTTCCACAGCTATTCCAGAAGCTCATGGATTTGAAAGAAGCTATGACTTAAAAAGTGTTGTACAAGAAGAGGTGTCCAATATTTACCCATGTCATTCTAAAGATAGTTGTTTCTGCCTTTTAAAAGGTAGAATCCATGAATTAAACTAATTTAGAAGAAAAGATGCATTATGGAGGAATAATAACCATCTCTGGCCAAACCTTAGCACATCGCACATAAAGGCTCAACATACAGCCAGTGTTCATTACTTAGAGTCCTAAAGCTGAAAACTCAGGCAGTTGCCCACAGTCTCCCATTCATTCTAGCTACAATGTTGGAATTGCTTTCCAAACACTTTTTCCCCTTGTAATTTATACATTTATTCAACAAGGACTTATCAACTATTTTTCACTCCAAAGTAATCTTTCGTCAGAAGTGTGTCAATGTTTAAGAACACGGGCAGCAGGTTAGAATGTTTGCTCTGTGATCTTGGCAAGTGACTTAACCACTCTAACTCTAAGTAGTTGTTTATCTCTTAAGGGCAAAAAAAAAAAAAAAAGTCTCTGCTGTGGAGCAGTATTGAGAATATTAATAGGTTATCCTTTAGCTCAAGGCTGAGGACTGAAAAAGCACTTAAGAAATGTTAGCTATCACTAGCAGATGATGGTGGTGCTTATCAATTCCACTCAGGGTTGCCACCACTAAATATTCTTGAACCTGGAGTAAAGCTTTCAAGAAAAAACTATTTTTCAGCATCCTTAAAAGGTAAACGTAAAAATAAGAGTATAGTAAGAAAATATTTCAGCTCTAATGGCAGATCTTTGAAGACCAACAAGAAAGTCATAGAAAGATGAGCAAAGGAATCAACAGACAACTTCTTTTATATCTTCCTGGATCCATTATGGCCCTGCTTCTTTTCTGTTCCATTATGGAAGAAAAAATAGGATATTTCTCACTAGTCCAATTTAATCCCTATAGCCTTTTGCTTTCATATCGATTAGAAAAAATCATAGGAAAAGGACGTCCTGACTAGGGTGATTGAGTAGCCCAAACCACATGTGGACATAGAAGAGAATCACAAAAGTTCTGAATTGTAATGGCTCCCCAGTCATTACTGTTTTGTGATCCTCTGGCAGGTGATAACTTCAGGTGGGGTAACGTTCCGTGGTGAGCCATGGCACAAGAATGTTTCCTGTGTAGTGGCTGTAGAAGAGAGCTCTGTGAAGAAGAATTTATGTCCAGAGATGATTATCCATTCTGCTTGGATTGCTACAATCGTCTTTATGCCAAAAAGTGTGCAGCCTGCACCAAACCCATTACTGGTGAGTTCTTCAGTTTAATACAGTCTTACCATGAGATAGTTACGGCTATGTAAATGCTATCTAGTTAATTTAAGAAATACAAGTGAAAAAATGGATAATCTTTTTCTTATGTTTCCTTTTGAGATAAACACACGTGGGTACTCATATATAAATGAACATATTACATAGACCCCTCAAGGCAAGTATAGAGTATAATTTGGGTAGCTGTGCTCTGTAGAGGGTAACCAATGCTAAACTTAATGGTACTGACTCTAAAGAGTGTAATAGTCTGGGAAAGAAGGAAAACAGGATCGGCTGAGAGGTCAGAAAAGATCTTCACAAGGAGGCCTGATGTAAACCAGACCTTTAAGGATTTGAGTGGGAGGAAGAGATACTTAGAAATAAAAATCCTGCTTAATTTAAACACGGGTGAGGGGGCTTAAAATAGAACACTTTTTTTTTTTATTAAATGTAAGTATTGCACAAAAATCCAAAGCTGTACTAATTAGGGTAACATAGATTAGGAATTAATTAAACTTCATTTTAAGATGCTTCTAACAAGTGTATTATCTTTCCTGTATTCACTTACAATAAGTTGTAATTATAAATAGATGAAATAAAACAAGATAGCATTCTGCTGAAGAAACAAAGTACATGTGACACGATTTGAAAATATAAATGGTAAATCAATCTGTGTTAAATAGATTTTCAAGGCAAAAAATGCATTACATTTTCCTCAGAGACACTTCTAAAATGTTAATCCTATAGTAAAGGAACTGAAGCTAACACGACACCTGAGGAACCCAGCAGCTGTTCCCTTAGGCAATTTGTATCACTGAATAATGTGGCGGAATTCCCCACTCCTAGAATTCCTAGATTATATTTCATTTTCTTAAATTCAGTTTATGTAACATAGAATCAAAGATGATTTTATCCCTCTCTCCTCCTCCATCGTTAAATATATCACAAAACAAAAGTCAAATCTTTACGAATCTTTGAAGAAAGAAACGGTTTCGCTGCAAGCCCAGCTTGGCAGGCTTTCACTGACTTGCGGGGGAGGGAGAGAATTACCTGGGTAAACATAGCAGAGTCCTGTTTGTCTATAGGGGGCACCATGTTTTTCAGAATCTCACACTGGCCCAGGGGCTACATCAGGCTGCAGGCATGTTTTTTTTTGGCTTGTACATGTTTGAAAACTGTAACATAATGTAATATAATATAAAATCCATCTCTGTGCCAAAAGTAAATGAAGAGCCTGCCAGGGGTGAGACGACTATCCTGATACTCTCTGGTTGAGCCACTGTCATATGGAGCTAAGCAGCTGCCCCCTTGTGTAGGGCCTATCTTCCCTGTTCCTCACACCTCGTTTCCATCATCAGCTACATCACCTTTTAACCCTATCAAAAACTTGCTTTTATAATCCCATATAATCAGTCTCCAAAGCTTGGGTTCTTAACCACTCTGCTCTCCTGCCTTTTACACATCTGGCAATTCCCATAGTCAAAAGAATAAGCCATTGTCTTTACTGGTTTTAGCTAGAAAATGGGACTTCCAGAAATGCAACAGTATTTGGAGCTCCAAAATCTCCTTATTAGAATCTGCCATCATAGCCCAATACATTAAGTAGACTTATTCTAGAACCCTTTTTTGGGGTTAGGAAAAAAGGGATGGCTTTTATGATGAAATGAGAAAATTAAACGACTCAATATGGGTTTGAAAACTTTGGGGGACCCAAATGGCTAATACTAGTCTGCAAAGAGTCTACACAAAACCCTAAACTTGATGAGTTTCAATTCTGATCCATAATAGATTCATGTGTCTAACTGATTTTTTCTCATGAGTTGTTGCTGGTCGATCACTGAGCCCAGCTTTTTAAGGTTCAGACAGCAAAACCACATTGCTCTGCATGCAACACAAGGATGATTAGGAATCAGAGATTTGACTCAAAAGTAATCCAAATGAGGATTATGTATTTAATTCAGAATATATAATTCAGTCTTTTGATAATTATCTTAATCTTCTTTTGGCTTAGACAGAGATACCAGAGACTATTATAGCCTGCAAAAACTATCAACTCACTTTTTTTTATCTGATTCTTAAACATATATATTTACATATATATAAGTTCTACAGTAGTATTTCTTTAAAATGGAGCTATTTGAACTACTGTAACATAGAAAATTCTTATATGTTATACATTTATCTTCTGAAAGTTGCACATTCATGCAAACAATGTCACCCTAAGGAACTACTTTATGATGTCTTCAAAATACTGTTCTAAATTAAATAAATCTATAAGTTACCAGGTATAATTTTTTCTAAATCCCATCACAATGCATTTGATTCATCTAAGCAACTCGAGGTATAACTATATATATTTTTTCTCCTCCTCTAAGATCAAACTTTCTGGGATAAATGAAATAACTTCATGTAGTTTGAAGTGCTTGGTCTTGCCTCTGCCTCTGACTACTGTGTGATAATGGGTAAATAATTTGCCTTTGATGCACTTATTTACCTTATCTGCAAAATAAGGATTTGGACAGGATTACAACTTAGCTTTCTTTTTATTTTGACTGAAAAGAGTTTCAAATGTTATAATTTCTTCAGAAAGGAATGCTAATGTTTTGTGTTATTTATATATTTTTTTTACAAAGGGTAAATTCTTAATATGGTGAAGTTAAAAGCATAGGCTCTCAAACCAGATAGTCTAAGATTGAATCCAGATCTGCCACTTACCATCTTGGTGATTTGGGCAAGCAATTGAACTCTCTGTCAATTTTTGCATGCAAAATAGGGTTGATGATAATATCTATCCCATGAAGGAGAGGTGAGAGCTCTGTGAAGTAATACGTGCAAGGGGCTTAAAATAGTGACCGGGTCATCTTCAAGTGCTCAACAAATGCTAGCTCTTGTTCCACTAAATTTTCAGGAGTAAATAAAACCAGATAAAACAGGGACCAGAGACCTGTTTTCTGGATGACTTTCTTACTGCAAATGACCCCCATGACCTGAGAGGAGTAAACATATCTAAAATTGAAACAATTTATAAACATCTCATATGTTGAATTAGGCCTATCTTAAATTCCTGCTACCAGGTTCTTCTATTTTTTTTCCTCTTTATAAAATTGTAGAATTACTTTATATTTGCCACTGTACAGGCTTACTAATAAAATCAAGAGAAACTCATGACCATCAAAATGCTAGATGTGTAATGATTAGTTTTATGAACGGAGATGATGTATGTATATATAGAACATTATTCTTACAGTCAGCTTATTAATGTTTTGAGAACATTAAAAGAATTAATAGATTCATCACTGATTTACTCTTGTTAGAAAGTAATGATAGCATCATAAATAGCAAGCTATAAATTTAATCAAGGAAAGTAGAAGAATTTGATGTAAATTTATGTATGTACTAGTAAATTATATGTAAAGACATCAAATAACATTTCTGGGATGGAAATAAAAGTTTATTATCATATTTAGTTTATCTGAAATGTTTATTCACTCTTTTGCTTCACCATCTCAAATGGCATATTTGGAAATTATATGTGAATCAGCACATAAACTATTTCGCCTTATTACATTGGTAATAAGCAAATCGCAGGAAGTTCTTAGCACTAAGATCACTTAGCAAATAAATAGACTCAAATCTAAGGCTTCCCAACCTCTCCCCAATTTCTAGACCTTTTCTCCCTTTCTACATCTCCTCTAAATCAATTCCTTGAACTACACCCTGGATTCATATTAAAGCTATAGAGACAGAATCTCACTGAACTCAAATTCTACTACCTTTTTTAAGAAGCCCCATGGCTCAAGAAGTCCCAAGCTGAAGTGCTGGAGGCTGACTAGTCACTTTTTAGAAATTAATCATTAAATAGCCTGGCCTCAGTGGCCAGAGTAATCAGATTCACAGATCTTTGTCTCAAGCCCAGGCTGAAGTTGTCTCTGGGCAAAGTAACATGGTCGTCCCATTAGGCTAGCTACATAATAATCTGGGCGAGTTCTCTATTTGGGGTTTTCGGAAATTGTGTCCCAAACCATAATATGACCATGGGACTTATCCTAAATAAAATTAAATATGTGAGAAGAGAACTAAAAGTCATTAAAACATCAGACATCAGGTTGGGAGGTACACATTTATTTTATGTTATCTTAACTTTGACTGTAAGAAAACAGGGACAAGAAGGAGGAAGATATTTATACTTAGCTATCTCTGACTTGAAAACCTATACAAACCTTCTCACAACATGACACTGTATTTCCTTGTCTGTCTTACAGTCCTTATCTATTTCTCAAAACATGCTTTGTATACCCAGATTCTACCTATTTTGTAGATTACGGGAAAATTTGGCTGGGAATTAGGCTGAATATCAGAGGAGGAACTTGCTGATCGGTGACATTCCCAATGCGGGCCACCGGGGCACAGCTTTCTGTTTTAGGTTACTTGCGTCTACACAGTCTTGCTCATCGCTGTATCTCCAGTTCCTAGAGGAGGTCCTGATAGAATGAAAAAAACAGATTATTCTTTTTCTCCAATTCCTTTACAGGTCTCAAAGGTGTCAAGTTTATCTGCTTTCAAGACCGCCAGTGGCACAGCGAATGCTTTAACTGTGGAAAGTGCTCAGTCTCCTTGGTGGGGGAAGGTTTCCTGACCCAAAACAAGGAAATCTTATGCCGCGAATGTGGCTCCGGGGCTGAGACTGACATTTAGAAGGAAATAGTCCTTCCGCACCTAAAATCCACCTTGCTTTCGTTCTCACTAAACCCAGAACTTGGTTGAAGTAGTATTTCTGACTTACCTATTAGAAAATATTGACGTAGTTTATCGTGTGAGAGTCTTTGCACATGTTCTGACTGAACTGCATTGTAAGAGCTCCAGAAAGGCACAGTCTAACAGAAATGAATATGTACTCAATCGCAAGGCACCTCTCCTTGCAAAATACTGCACTCTGCTGTTAGAAACATGGAAAATATCTCTTTATCATAATCAAGTATATGATCTATATGTAGAAGTCATGCATGTTATTACCAAAGACAAATGACTTTCAAAACTGCAGAGTAAAAAGGGAATTAAGAGATCAAATTGAAAGGCATATCTATATAAGACCATTTGCATTTCTAACAAGCTAGTCACATACAATGTGATCGACTGGCTATGAATAGTAGGAGAACAACACTGATCAGCAAAAACATTTAAGAATTCTGTCATTTTGTCATTTCATTGTTCGCACATACTGATTCTGAAAAAAACAAATCTGCAATTTGCCCTCATCCACACTGTTTTCACAGCTAGTTGGTTCCCATGTTTAATCAATGGAATTTGAGAACTGTGGGCACTATGGCTCTCATATCTACATAGATATAAAGGGGTTCTTTCTACTTGGGACAATCGAAACAGGTTTCAACACATTTTGTGTTAAATATATTTTCAAAGCCCACAATGATTTTTCTAAATACGTATGGATTCCATGAAAGAAAATGTCTATTCTTTGAAATGAGCTAACCAGGATAATCATTGTCCCTGAAGGCAAAACTTTAAAGTAAATAGATCATTAAATCATCACTTGTGGAAATGAGTTTTAGTGAAGGAATCGTGTGGGAACATGATTTTCATTCAGATATCTAAAGGCATAATAGAATGCATAATTAGCTCTGAGCCTCATGCATTTTGACTTCTAAAATTACATAGATGATTAATGGAAAGATATAAAAGTGGGTTTTAAAGAAATCTAGTAATAATAAGAACTGAGAAAGAATTATTCACTGCTGGCAATTCAGGACCTGTAAAGCCGTGTAGTATAGCAATGTGGGCTGTAGAGGATCCCTGGCACGTTCTTCTGCCCCTGTGCCAACTACCTCGCATGCCAACTATGCCCCAGAACTTCAGCCTCCTGCATGACCCAGAGGTGCACTCCCAACCCTAAGCAACCATTCTAAAATTACATTATTTTTATTGGTCGTAAGAGAAGTAACAGCCTTAGTGAAAAATCTGTCACCATATGTTTATCAACTGATGATGACCCTACCTAGCTGCTTCTCTACAATATTTTCCACATTATGTGGGACAAATGGAAAGTAACCTCTGCTCTCTATGGTCAATTATCACCCTTTCTAAGTGTCACTTGTTTGGGATAAAGAGAGGTTAGGAGAAGAAACCCATATAGTCGTAACATTTTTATGTATCTACTCAGATTACCACATGGTATTAAAAGTTCTGATTGAAATTTAATTATATATTGTGGCTGATCACAAATGATTAAAATAACATCACAGGGAACTTAAAGTAGTTATGGAAGGGATTTTTGAAATAGTTTAAAATACAAGAACATTCGGAGATGCTAACAATTTAGATACTAGTAAAAGGTCAGGCTACATAGGTTATTTCAAGGATATAATTGTCTCCTATTGTACTAATGTCAAGATAGTTTCTCATATTCACTTTGTAAAATGTAAAAAAGACTATCAGTATTTTTACTCGTTTGTTTGAAATTGCACATGTGGAACTAAATATGCCAATTGTTCTATGAGCTACAAAATAATAGTTCATTACATATTTAGAAAACCAGGCATTCAATGTCTGGATAGATATACGACATATAACAATTGTCTCAGTTAACCAATTACATATATATAAACATACAAAATGTAATGTTTTATTAGCTAAACAATTGTTAATATTTAGGCATTTTGCAGGGATTGGGGGCAGTGAGTATGCACATGATCCAGCTTGCATTTTATCTATACAATTGAAATTCACAAAATCATTTCTAAGATACAGATGTTATTATTGTTTGATAAAGTATATATAGTTCTGCATACAAATTTCATATTTAGAATGTAGCATTTAAAGTAAAAATTTTATACCTTGTACTACAGTTGATTTCAGGTCAGTAAAGGGAAAAGCTCTCTAACTGACCCATTTAAAGATGGAATTGACTGCCACAGGAAGCAGTAGGCTCCCAGTGATTCAGGAGTGGCATCTGCAGACAGGGAAGCAGTTAGAAGCAAATCCTGTGTAATAAAACTGGATAGCTTGGAAGTAACAGAGAAACTGTGCCAAAGAGCAAGAAGAAATGATATTGCTAAAAAAGAAAGGATCAGATGAAGGGAGAATATTAACTCTTAGGCTATATCATGCAATAGAAAATTACTAATTGTTCTTAAATAGAAGAGAAAAAGCATTACAACAGTGTTTGAGAAAGATCATATTAAGGATTTTGTGTGGCCTAGAACTGAAGAGGATAAGGTTCAAAAGTCTAGGTCTCTTAATGAAGTAATACGTTCGGTTAGTGGCAATGGAAGTGAAAACAGAAAAGCAATAAGTAATGCAGACCATATTTGTCAGAGCTATATTTGTCAATATAGATGAGTATGCAAGTCAAAAAATCAAAATATTTTATGTTGCCCTGTTGGAGTTAAAAATGACAAAAAAAAAAAAATGCAGAAAAGAATTTCTGCTTCCCTGATAACAGATAGGGTGCCCAAGGGTTCAATTTCCACTTAACCAATGGATCTTAGAATAATTAAGTTCTGTCAGTTAAATAAAGTGTGTTAGTGATACAATCATGAGTTCAAAACTCACATTGTCACTATAACCTAAAAAAATTATGTTGCACAGTGGCATGAATGATTGCCAACCATTGTAAAAGTACATAGCACAAATAACAAATGGCCTTGTTTAAAAATCACAAAACTTAGTACCACAAATGAAAAATTACTCCAAAACATATGTCTGATATTAGTTACATCATTTTTTGATTTAAGAAAAAAAGTACTTTTTAATCTACTTGGGATATTAATAATAATTCATATTTTAAATAAAATAATTGTTACAGTATATTTTAGATATATTTAATTGAGCACATAAATTTTTCTCAAATACATTTTTATATAGATGTTTATTATTGAAATAATATAGTTTTTCTTAGTTCTCAAATTGTGGCTTTCAGAAGTTTCTTATGCCAAATAAATTTGCTTAGTACATATTTCTCAAATTGTTTTTAGATCTTTATTTTTACATTAACTATGCAGTAAATAGTAGGTATGCAATAACTTTGTAGTGATTCCTGCTCCAATTACATAAAGGAAGTATGATGACTTTATCTTCTTGTCCCATCCATTTTTACAACACCCTGATTAACTATATGTTCAGACATTATTTCAGAGCATTAATAAATAAATAACAGAATTTATTTTTGTCTGACACAAACAGTAATGCCTTTCCTCTAAACTACATCTGTGCTCTTTTAAAATATCCTAAGCTAAGAATTATTTTATTTATAATTTCTATGATTCTAAATATATATTTTATCACAAATAGCTTTCACTTCAATTGGTTTTTCCTGTTTTGACTGAGATCATCTTTGGTAATCTCATCATTTCTACAGATGTTAGAAAGAGGTTATATACTTTTATTTTACTTAAAGCAAAATTTATGTCTATAACACAAGCCTTCACGATAATTAGCTAACCCATACTAGTTAGGTTCTCTCCAGAGCTGTATTAGATTAAGCCACTTAATGTCAGGACATTGTTTCACAGAGAAATATTTGGAAGAACATATATCACTAAACATTTCTAGTTCATTTTTTAAATCACATGGCTTTGAAATATAATGAAATTCTTATGGGTACTCAAAAGGTAAACTCTATGTCTTGGAATTGTATTTATTCAATGAAAAGTCAGTAAATCAATAGAATTTATACTTGCTAAAATATTACTTTTATCCTGAGCCCCTTCCCCAGAAGCGTCAGATCTTTAGATAATTATTCAGCCAGAAACACTTCAAGAGTCAGTTAGGATAACTATGAAGAAATGTTTGGGGAACTTTGAGGTTCTCCTTCCAAGAAGAAGTAAAGACTTGGGGAAAATGTCATAAGACTGATTGATCTGACAAGTTCTCTGAAGTCACTGTATCTGGATTTTGTTATTCCAGTGTAACAAAAGAACACAAAGGAGCAAGGATACTAAAATCTTCACTTGAACCACCTAATTCAAGAGAACTTGAGAGAGAAGTCCTTCCACTCAGTCATCCATGTGGTTCCTTAGACGGTCCTAAAATGCATCATCCAGAGAGAATTAGAGCAGTTCTTTTTCAGAATTCTGAACATTCTGAATTTTCCCAGATAGCTTTAAGACCAGATACTCAATGGGGTTGGGAAGGTATTTCTCAAATTGGGAATCAAAAAGGAGGAGAAAGAAAAAGAAGAGATCCATGCTCCAGTTTAAGTATAAAAGAAATAACAAGATTTGTGTATTTAAAATGACTGGATTATATACCTCTGTGGTTGAGAAAGTGAACAGCTCACTGTGATAGAATTATGATCCATGTCACAGAGGAGCAAAGAGTATTTGGGTCAAATATTTTCCCACAAATGGTAACAAACTCATAAAGTCGATGTCCATAAAGGGTTCTCTGAATGAGGAACATTAATGAGCTCAACAGACATCCATTCAGTGACTCAGTGACATTAAATGCCATTCCCACCACATGCAAAAACAAAAATCAAGCTTGATATTTATGGAAGTCCACACACTGAATCCCAAAGGCTTATTCTTTCTTTATACAAATGGTAGCCTGTCCCTGGTTTATCTCTGCAGAATTATTTATGAAGCTGTTTATCTGAGAGCTCTAATCCAAGCTCACAAATAGGAAATAACCGGGGGAGTATGGATCTAAAAGAAAAGAAAAGAAGAAAGAAAGAAAGAAAGAAAGAAAGAAAGAAAGAAAGAAAGAAAGAAAGAAAGAAGAAAGAAAGAAGGGTATAAAAAATCAACATTCCGAAAAAATAGTTAAATTTTTAAAACTTTTCCCCCTATATAAAAAAACTTTCCCCAAATGAGAAGTTATTAAAAAGAAGCAAAATAAATGAACAAAAGAAAAATGTTTGATAAAATCTTGGACTTGAGAACTATAATTTGGTATCTCTCTCCTCCCCTTAAGGGGAATTACTTTTCAGATGCCACCAATGGATATGTAATACTAAAGCCAGTAACTTTCAACCTCTTATGCTCACATGAAGGATTTTGTTATTGTTGGCCTTTCCTGTTCCTTTAAAATCTGGCTGTAATAATCATTTCACTATGTATATGTATACCAAATTAGACATTATCACTATGTATGCGTATAACTCATTCTGTACAACTTAAATATATACAACTTTTATTTTTAAAAATACTTTTTTTAAATGGAAAATAACAGAATGCCCATAGGCAGCTCCCATTAGGTGGTCCTCGGAGAAATCTTGAGAACAGATCTTCTAAAATAGTAATGACATTAAATATTTTCCTTTTGTTTATGAAAATTTCTTTTAATGTTTAATACATTCGGGTCATTACTTTCATATAATGCTGAGTAGAGAAAAGTATTTCAAGAAGGCAATTTGGCAATGAATATAAAGAAAGCCTTAAGTTTTTTTCATACATTTTGACCAAGAAGTTCCAGTTTCTAAGAATTTATATTGGAGAAATCATTGGAAGACACCACCAACATTTCAGTACTGGAATATTTACTGCAGTATTTTTTTAAAAGCCCCAAACAGAAAATCAACGTAAACGTTTAAAATAAAAAAGAAGAAATTAATTATGGTACCTATTTACAATAGAATATTTGAAAAGCAGCCATTAAAAAATAATTTTAATACTACTGAGCAATATGGAAAGATGTTCATGGCATAAGATGGAGTAGAAATAGATTATAAAATAACATGTATGATATTATCCAATGTGGCTAAATTTATTAATTTATGTGTGAAGAAAAACTGCAAAAAGTACAATAAAACTTTAACATTAGAAAATAAAATATTTTTCATCCAATGCATCCATAACAATAGTTTCTCTTTAACCAATATTCCTAAATATTCTCTCTTCGAACTTCTTTTTCTACATTTTCTCTGCCAATAAACTCATAATTTCAACTGCCTTTTCTGCATAGCTGAGCCCAAATCTATGTGTCCTGCCTTAAATTCTCTTCTGAGTTCCAGACCCACATTTCTCTCTGTCCTTCGTACATCTGCAACTCAATATCATGTGGACAGTTCATGATACCTTTATTATCTTTCTTATGAATTCCACTTATCTTCTTATGTTCTACATCTTAGTGCATTATCCAAATAACCTTTAGAATTAATGTCTTGGGCATATAAAAAGATGTTCAACATGATTAGTTATTAGAAAAATACAAACTAAAATCACAAGACACCATTTCACATGGACTTCAATGGCTATGATGTATAAGACAGGCAATAAATAAGTGCTGTTAGGATGTAGAGAAACAGGACTCCTCATACACTGCTGGTAAGAATGTAAAATGAGACAGCCACTTTGAAAAACAGTTGGGCAATTTCTCAAAAAGTTAAATATAAAACCATGTAATCGAGCAAGTCTACTCCTAGGTATCTACACAAGAGAAATGAAAAGATACATCAGCATTATTCATAATAACCAAAAAGGGGGAACAACCCAAATATCAATTGCTGAATGAATAAACAAAACATAGTATAGCCATACAATGGAATATCATGAAAAAAAATAATAAAGTACTGCTGCATGCCACAGCATGGATGATCTTTGAAAACATTATGCTAAGTGAAAGGAGCCTGACAAAAAAGGCCACATAATGTATAGTTTAATTGACATGAAATGTCCAAAAAAGGCAAATTTATAGAGATGGAAAGTAGGTTCGTGATTTCCTGAGGCCGAGATTGGGAATGGGGACCCATTATAAGTGCGCCTGAGGGATATTTTAGAGGGGGATGAAAATATTCTAAAACCGGTTTATGATGATGATTGCACCACATGGTAAAATTACTAAAAATCATCAAATTGTATAATTGAAATGCTGAATTAGATGATATGTAAAGAGTACCTTAATAAAGCTGTTTTTAAAATAATTTCTATCTTGGTCCCTCCTTCTCCCCAATCCCTTACATCTAAGTCCTGTAAGAAAAAGCACAATTCTAAAATTTTCCCTTGCAAGCTTTTTTGTTTTCCCAAAATACCATTCCTTTTCATTTTTCCGTACCTAGGATTCTCCTCCTCTTACCTGCCTATCAAAATTTTAATAAATCTCTAAAGCTCAGATCAAAGTTGCATCCTGTGTGAAATCTTTATTAATACCCCTTAGAGAAATTTAATCATTTTTTTCATCATCTTTTACAATGTTATGAACAGTTTAAATAACTTGATTTATATTACAGCTAGGAATGGGAGGCAATCTAATTAAAAGAGGATGGTCTTTGGAGCCACAAAAACTGGATTCAGTTCCCTGGTGTGACACTTCCTTGGTGTGTGTGACATTTGGTAGTTACTGAACTCCCTGAGCCTCAGTTTCCAATCTTTAATTGGGGGTCTATTACATAAACTTCAAAAAGCTGCTATAATATTAAATGATATAAAAGCAAAATGTTCCACATCTACCTAGAACATATTTAACTTATTAAAATGCCAATGATTTTCACCTTTCTTCTCACCCCCACTCTACCTTTAGATCATGCATTTATTCATATTTTATAAATCCAGTTCTTTGTAATATATCTGGCACTTGGTACATAACCAGTAAATACTTACTGAATCAAAGTCTAGTTGTGAAAGTGTTATTATTGCTGTAATAATATTATTTCTCTGTTGATTGTCAATAACCATGATAAATATGCAAATCCTTTACTACTCTCCTTAATCATGTTATTTGGAGTTCTCATGTGAGAAGCAGATAGACTACAAATCAACACCTGCAATTTCAAGTATCTTCCTTGAATTTTTGAATTTGATATCACTATTTCCTCTGTCGATAGACTACTAACCTGTAAAGTGTGCTTCTCTCAACCAGCATTTGCATGGGTGTCTTGAGAAACTTAATTTTAGGTGCTCTGGAGAAAAACTGTCTTTATCTGGAGTTTCCTTTTGGGACCCCAAAGTAGAATTTTGCATGCAACGCATAGCTTTTGAGTTAAGCCAGACGATCCCAAAAAGTGCCTACCAAATTTGAAGTCAATCTGTACAATAAGTTTTGCATTGTGTACACACAATTAAAAATGTAACTGTATTTACTTGAACTGCAAAATACATACTCCCTGTCTCTCAAAAGTGCAGATAATTTTTCTTTAATTTATTGCTGAGTATGTGTAGCTTTGGGCACCCTAAATTCTAGTACTGGAGCAGCATCCATGGGCTGCCTCTGTCTTCCCAGGGTACAGTATTTCTCCTTTCTTCATTAAGCTTCCCCATTTCTTGACAATCTCATCTCTCTTATTTCAGTGTTCTGTTTCTCTCAATGTGCATTAATTTTTTCTGGACATAGATTCAGACTATTCACATAATTACTTTGGATGGAATTCCAGAAAATAAACATCAAGGCACATTTCTTGATCCATATCGCCTGGCCCTTAACCAACACTCACAATTCTGCTGCCTGATGCCTCTATATTAAACTTTACATGTGGCTTCTCAGGGTGGGATGATAGAAGTCTATATCTAGCATATATTCAGAGACAGGCCTGAGAGGGAGGGAAATAAAACCCTCTAGGTGTTGAAACTTAGTTTAATTCACATTCTTAGGTTTTTCGTGAAGCCTTTTTGTCCCTCATATAAGATATATTTTCAGCTGCTGAAAAGATTTTGACAGTTTGACAGTTTCATATTTTGACGAAAATACCAAAACTTACAACTTACAACTATTTGGATCCCCAAATGTAAAACAAGGCCCTTTAATCTGTGGCTCAATTTCTTTTTTTGAATTTTTAAAAAAATTTAAAATTTATTTTTCAACTACAGTTGACATATTATATTAGTTTCAGGTGTACAACATAGTAATTAGACATTTATATAACCTACAAAATGATCACTCTGGTAAGTCTAGTACCCATGTGACACCATACATAGTTATTACAATATTATTACAATATTCCCTATGCTGTACTTTATATCCCTGTGACTGTTTTTTATAATTGGCAATTTGTGGTTCACTTTCTAATGTAGAATAATTTTGAAAATTTTTCGGCTAATTATTTTCTTTGTGAATAATTGTAAATCCTAAGGTGAGAGCAACCTCTCCTTCAAATACACCAAATTCTAAATGCAAGAAGTGTAGGTGACTCTGCCTTAGCCTCTTCACACCCTCAACAGCAACCTCAAAAGTCAGCAGCCTCAAGGGTGGAGTGCTCACCACATCCCCAGTAATGTAGAAAGTAATACATATCCTTTTTTTCCACAACAATCTAATAAACTTGTACTTTCCATTATTCCTATTGTACTACTGAGGAAATTGGGGTTTTGAAGACATAAAATGATTGCCTTGAGTCATTATGATAGAAGTGGATCCGACTTCAGAGTCTTCTCTGCCAGCTGTATTAACAATATGCTGGGTACACTGTGCCTCTTGCCTTGGAAGCAAGCCTAGTGTCACCATGTCCCAGCATTTCCCACATACCCATTTCCTGCTGGTCCCAAGCCCTGCTCCACCTGTTGGATGTGTTTTAAGTCTGTTTTCTCCTTTGCACTTCCACAGTGTAAGTCTTCTTTACCTCTCACCCAGACTCCTTAAACTGCTCCTATTGAAATTTGTTTCTATACCTCGGAGGCCTCATCTTTTTATCTACCCTTCACACTTCCTCCACCAGATAAATATTTCCTAAGTGGTGCCTGATCACGGTTCCATCTTCCTCAGCAGCCTTTATTGGTTTTCTATCAGGTGCCCTCCAAAATCTAGCCCTGCCCTCTCTTCAGGTCATCTCTTTCAGTATTTCTGCTGCACTGGAATATCCATTTTTGAGAACAGAGTTTTTTCTATTGTATTCACTATCATATGTGTACTACTTAGAAAAGAGTCTGGCACAGAGTAGATGCTTAGGTAAGTGTTGGGTGAAAGAATTTTATTACTCATTGTATTCAAAATAAATAAATCCTAGATTTTTTCTAACTTGATTCTTTTGCTTAACATATCCAATTGTGGAGGTCTCTCTATCATCTCCAGTTATGCAATTTAATTTTCATTAAAATTTATCCATTATTTAAGTTATAGCTCATAAGTCAATTACTCCAGCTGGAAATATCTTCCCCCTCTTCTGCACTTTGTTTATAATAGCTCTAGTCTCACGCTCATTATATTTGCTTTGAATTATAGTTAATTCTCCCCCATTAGTTTATGAGAACATTGACTCAAAAACAGAGCAACGTTTTATTCAGCTTTGTGTTTCCCAAATCTTGAGTATAAATTAAACCTAAATAAAAGTTTACTGATTTTTTTAAATTGGATCAGATCTCAGTACAAGTCACTACTGAACTCTTTCCTCATAATTAATAAATATTGATACACCTGTTAACAACAGCAATGGTAAAAATATAATGACATTGAGCACTTAAGTGTTTTGCATGGATTTAATCACTACAACGACCTTAAAAGGCAGGTAAAATCATCAAATGGGAAAACTGAGGCACAAAGAATTTAAGTTCCTCCAAGTTCCCATAGGTAGTACAAGAAAGAACCCGAATTTTAAATTAGGAAGTTTGGCTTTGGAGTACATATGCTCTTAACTTTGGCCACTAATACATCTATATTGCAAAAAAAGAAAAAAGAAATTTAAACAGAGCCAAATATAACACATTTATATATGTCACAAGCCTGTAAGTATGCAAACTTTTAGGAATTGAGCACATTTGGATTCATATTTTGTCTGTCCACAATTTTTTGACATTATAAAAATGACAGGACATAATCAAATTTTTTCATTAAAAAAAGTTGGTAAATCAATAAAATGGAAGAGCATGTTTGAGACACAGTTTGTGGAAAACTAGTTGTCTTACTAACGCAAAAATATTTCCTTTTAGTAGCAGGACGCTTAGAAGTCACGGCTTTGTGATAGTGTTGATTTCTAAAAATAAAGACATGGTTTTTTTTGAATTATCCACTAGATGGCAGAAAATTGTTACTGTCCAAAGCAACATTACAGTTTCTTTTCTAAGCTTCAAACTTATGCAAATTGCTTTCACCTCTCCCCCTAGCAATGTTGGCCTTTTCACACATGGCATTTTAAAGCAAATGACTATTTTTAAGCTGGGAAAGAAAAATCAGAGGTTTTCACAGTAATAAATATTAGGTGCGAACATGCTAATTATATATTTGTATGCTCTGTTTTAACATAGTAGGAACAGATGCACAGACATGTTAGAAGAGGGTTGAAGCTCACATAAAATGTTCCATCAAATGTCAGATATTAGAGGACAGATTTCTGTAACATTCAAGTCACGGTTTTTATCTGTGATTGCACATTAAACTCACCTGGGGGCCTACCCAGGCTTCAGTTCTCTTAATGGTGGAGCCTGGACACTAGTATTTGTCCAAGCCTCCTCAGCTATAAAGTAAGAGAATTAGACTACACATCCTAGTCTTTTTTCCAGTGCTGACATTCTAATAGCATGCTATTACTATAAGTTCTGTGAATGAAAAAACAAATTCTGCTCTAGATCCTTTATGAATATTGACTTATTTAATCCACAACACTATGACCACCTGAGGGAGAATGAGACACAGAAAGGTTTCACAACTTGCTCAAGGCCACACAGTAAGCAGGAAAATTGAGAATTAATCTAGGAGTCTGGATGCGGATTCTGAGCATATAACATTATGACTTAATTCCCTCATTAATACTTGATTAATAAAAGAATTACCTCCATCTCTCTATTTTTCTGCCTATATTTAAAATTTTACCTGCAATAACACTAATGGTTTCTACATTGTTGTTTAAACTATAGCTGTCAACCTGTTGGAAAATTAGCATAACATACTGGAAATGGGCTATGCCAAAAGCCAATTCTAAAAAAACAAGTAAACAAACAAATAAAACACAGTACATTAGGGAGATTAGGGAGTGCTGTTGTTTTTCTGAATGAAATTGTAATTTAATTTCATAAATAAAAATTGATTTTTGTCCACACTCTATCCTCTCTTTTTTAGAACTTCATTTTTTGCTTATGGCATCTGAACACATAGGTCTCCTGACCCAGGAAGGGTGGGCTCCTTTGGAACAGATGGACAAGGTATAGACACTACTATAGTGGAGAATCAAGCTGAATCCCCTGGAGCAGCTCTTTGACAAGTCATTACTACTTTTTGTCAACATTGCTTGCTAAATTAAGATCTAAGGGGCAGAGCTAAGTAGTAAGCATGAAGCACAGTTGCTATGAAATTTTATGATCTGTCTTTGAGTAGAATATTTATTTTACAAGAACTAAATGCCTCTATGGGTGACCATTATGTGATATTATTTTTTCCCTTTTTTATGATGGAAAACATGCAAATGTAGAGTAGGGGTATAACAAACACCCAGGTACCTATCATCCAAATTCAATAATTATTCACTCTAACCTTTTATCTAAATATTACCTAATTCCTTCCTCTCACACATGGATTATTTTGAAGCAAATATTTTAGTAGAAGTATTTTAGTAAAAATTTTAGTAGAATATTTTAGTAGAAGTCTCTAAAAGAAAACAGCTCTTTAAGAAAATGTAATTATTATTTGATATTTATAGTAATAATTATATTTTTAGAACACATTTTGTCTAGATCCCATTTATCATTAAATGCCTTGGCCATGAGAAGTGTGGGTTAGCACTGAGAAATTAAATTTTTCTTTTCGGAAGGTAGTTTGTCAGGCAAATTTTAACCAGGAGAAAATAGAAAAGGCCTTAGTACTGCACCAAAGTTTACCTTATTTTCCTCTAGCACTTTGTTCAAACTTTAGACTGTGTTTTGTTCTTGTCAAGTAGTTGTAATCTCCTTAGAAACCACTTACTTTTAGAAAAAAAAATATATTTCTTCTGGGTTTAATGTCAGTAGCAAACGTTGTGTGAAATATTGGAGCATGGTGATTTTACAAACTGCAGAAGTCTACTGTATGTACCACAAACTGTGCATCAGGTGATCATTTTTCAGCGGCGAAGAGATTTCCATTGCAACTGGGCAGTGCAATGGCGGGAAGCTGACACTGGAGAAAGGACTGTCAACAAGGAAATATCCTGAGAACAACTCTTTGGATTCAGACTTCCTTGAAGACAACTTGATTGACATCGAACATGTCTTCCCAGACAGAGCTTACTTATGTGCGGTCACTTGGTCCACACAGTCCCTGGGGTGTGGGCCACAGCAAGGAGTATTTCTCCCATGGTATGTGTGAACCCCCTGACATCAATTAAAGAGAGGACTTTCTAAACCATCGTCCTAGCCAGCCCAACAATTATCTGGGAGAGCCAGGCATAAATTCTGGCCTCATCAAGTGAAGAGGTTCAGGAAGTAAAGGAGATCATTTAAAACTGAAGGCTTCTATCTTTGAGGTTCCCAAAGGGCCATAATGGTTATGCTAGAGTTAGAATGGGACTTGGCACTTAGTTATGGCTTTGGTCCCTGGAGTGTACTTTCAGCAGCAGAAATCCAAATATGAGCAGAAGTGAAATAAAGCAGGCTAGATGACAGTGATATTTCTATCAGCTAAAATTAACTGATAATTATGCACTGATATATTTCAGCACACTGAAAAGTTTTATCTTAAACAGACATACAAAACATCTGATATTTTCTTTCAAAGACATTTTGAATCTATCAATCTATTATTGAATTGATTCATGGTCAGTTCTCTTTCATCCTCTTTTTGTCTAACTTAGGAGTCTGCCTTTCTTAATCTTTGTTCTGGCACTGTCCTTTTATTTCCAAGTAAGCCAGCTTTATCAGCAACAAGTCTGGAATATACGAGGCAGAAAGAAAACCCAAGGAACTTACCATTGTTTGTTTCTTGGGTCCTATGATTGCTAGGTAATCTTCTGTGCCTTCTCTCCACCTTTCAGAATCTTCTTATGTTTTCATTTGTTAATTTGTTTACATATATAACATCCAGGATTTTTATTTGTATTTAAGAGAGGAGTAGGGAAAATTACATCTATTCTGTCTCCCAGAAAAGTGTACCTTATCTTTTCACTTAAATACCAAAAGCTACGTATGCCACTGCATAGAGATTTTCTCATTTTCACAGCTACACAGTATTCCTTTGCAAATAGGAATTCACTTAGCAAGTCCCTGATTTTTGGACATTTGAACAATCATCTACAATTATTAACAATTCTACAAGTAATACATTACACATGTTATTTTGTATGCATGCAACTGTATCTGTTGGACAAGTTCCCTAAATGTGAAATTATTAGTTCAAAAGGTATATGCATTTATAGTTTTGTTAGTTATTGCCAAACTACCCTCCATAGGAATCGTACCAATTTCTACTTCAACCAGGTATGAGAGTACCCATTTTCCTACACGGTGTTTGTTATCAATCACTGTGACCAAATTTATAGGGGAAAAAACTATCTCATGTTATTTTAGTTTGTCTTTCCTTTATGTTGAAAGGAGTCTAGAGTTTTGTATATTTTTTCAGAGCCATTTGTATTTCCTTTTCTGTGAATTAATTGCTCATATCCTTTGACGAAACTTCTATCAGTTAACTGGACTTTAATTTCTAGTTTGTTTTATAAATTAAAGGCAGGGCATGATTTAAATACATTAAAAATTCATCCATTTTGAATATGTAGTTTGATGTGTTTTGACAAATGTATTCACTTATATAGCCACCAAGACAATTAACAAACAGGATATTTCCATCCCCCAAAGAGTTCCCTTGGGCCCATTTGTAATCAATTGCCCCTCCCCAAAACATTCTCAAGTATCAGCTATGCAACACAAAGCTGACTTAATTAAGAATGGCTAGAGATGGCATTATTTTGGTAAGGCAGAAGGGTGAATATATGACTATCGTATCATCTTAGATTATGAGCTGTTAGATGACAGAAAACATGGCTTTCATGTGTTTTTTACTGCATTTAGCATTTCCAAGTGTCTAATAGATATTATCATCAATCAACATTTGCATCTAATTTGAAAATAGTCATCAATTGGTCATAAAAATGAGGAAATAATTGACTTACAGTCTATAATATAAAAACAGTCCCTACTTACCTGATGCTTTGAACATGAGTAAATACTTACATTCTTATTAAGGAAAAAAGGATGACAGCGACGGTATACAGGCAAAGGCCCTGTCATTAAAATGAGTGTGAGCAACGCACCATTGAATTCAGGTGGATCCATCATCCTCATATTGAAGCTCATTGCCACAAAGCTGATGTGTAATCACTGAGCCGCAGACAGCTTCGCAGGGCTGAACAGGAAAGCCATTATGCTTCCACAGCCCAGAGTGGCAGCTTTAGATTACTGCAACTTGACTTATTTTTTACGTTGTTTGTATCAGTGAGGGAAAAATGGAAGCATAGCATCTAGAGATAGATGGAGGTCATCTGAACTCATTTTCTATATACTCCTGCATGCTGTATAAAGATATTTAATCTTTTGTACCAGTTTTCTGGCAAATAAATATGAACCTACTATAGAGTACTGCATTTCCACGAACATATCAGATGTATTGCTAAATGAACAGCATTTCTCTAAAATTAAAAGCAAACAAAGAAATTATGTTTCCATTAGAAGTATCTAAATTTGATTAAAACTGGGTGCTACTAATGACCATATGTATAGTGAAGTTTTACATCAGTCTGGCATTCACCATGTAAAATAACAACTCACATATTCAGTAAACCTTCCTGGAATAGAGAATCAAGGCTATTTTCTAAAATTATCACAGAACAAAATAAGTACTTAGAGTAACTAGTGAAAAGCAATAGGATGCCTTATTTGGACTAGGCACAAACTAAAGCAAGCACTAAATAACCCGCTGAATATCTAAGTGCAATATCAATGTAACCTTTCCATGACACTGTTCAATGACAATGTGAGGAGCAATAGTAATGAATAGGTTCACACTTTAAATTTACGCCTACAGTTCCACCTTGGGGCAAGGTTTGTAGATTTCTACACATGAAGTAAGATCCAATTTTGAAATACTACAATGTAGGGTTTTCAAAAAGAGATATCCCAAACAAAACAGATCTTTTAAGAGCCCAAATGAATAATATTTAATAGACCAAACTACACAGAAGGAGTCAAAAATTAATAATTAGTAACACCTCTTTATTATCCACATATTATTTAAATCCATTTCTAACCTCTCAAGCTATTCTTCTGGGAAGTTTAAGAGGGTGCCTGAGCAGAGAAAACAGAAAAATCTTACAAAAAGTATAACTAATGTGACTGTACCAGAAACTAAAATCTAAAAGAAAGAATCATCTTACTAATAGTGGTGAATGTTATATTACACAAGCTTAAAAAAAAAGAAATGTTAGTAGATTGTTTGATAAGTTGTACACTAATTACAACAAAGCTACCACTTTTCAAAATCATTGATCATAATTAAAGTTGTATATATTAAATAGTCAAATTCCATGCTTTGAGAATGTATTTTTTCATTTTATTGAAGTATCATTGACAAATGAAATTATAAGATACTAAAGTTTATATGTGTGTATACACACACACACACGCACACACACATCGTCAGGAAGTTCCCCCATTAAGTTATTTAACACATCCATCACCTTATAGAATGATAATAAAATATTGCGTCTTACTGAGTAAAATAAAATCTACAAGCCCACACTGATATAAAAAATAGGTGAATAAATACATAATGAGGGTAAAAAATGTCTTTACTGTAGAAGAAAAGGGTTAGAAAAATCACCATTTTGCAACATCATAGTAATAATTGATTCAGACAAGAATCGTCAATGAATGCCTCACAAATTATTTATTAATTACAAAGAGATAAATAATAACTTTACAAAGGAGAAACTTGGTAGATACCACCTGAACTAAGTAGTGCTAATTAAGATCATTAATAATGGAACTAAGTAAATCTTATGCTGCCTGCTATGAAGCACCAAGGATACATCATTTCTTTGGTATTCTTGCTAACAACACATGATATAATGTCTGATCATGAGTTAATAGCAAACATGCCCAAATAGGGGGACATTCCATCAAATAACTAGCCTGTACTTTTTCAAATTGTTGAAATCATGAATGACAAAGAAATACTGAGGAATAGTGCCATATTAAAGAGGCACAATAATTAAATACAATGCACGATCCTGGACTGGACCACATGGTTTGAACCCATTTGCACAGCCAGTTAGATGCAAATTTGCTTGTATCGAAAATAACATAATAAAAAGTGTATTTATCATACTCATTTATTCTCTTTAATAATAGAATGCTTTATTCAGTGTTCACAGAAGAGCCTTTTTCAAATATAGCTGGAGATATTTAGCGATTATATATACACGTGCAATGTAAAAAGTTGTGGAGATCTATGTATATCGAATTTTGAGAAATATGCTAATTTCATAGAATGAAGGACCCTATAATATAATGGTTGATTTCAGTCATATAACTTATATAATCATATGACTGAAAATACCAATCAGAACCACTCAGAATAATGGCACTTTGCTGAGTTTTTCAGATAAGATGAAAAAGTCTTAGACATAATCACTCTCTT
The DNA here is from genome assembly GCA_003508835.1 of Eonycteris spelaea. Lineage (NCBI taxonomy): Eukaryota > Metazoa > Chordata > Mammalia > Chiroptera > Pteropodidae > Eonycteris > Eonycteris spelaea. The sequence goes on along the minus strand of PUFA01000018.1, from coordinate 15,175,814 downwards.
CTTAAAACAGCTAGTGACCTTAATGAGGATGTTTTCATATCTTTAGTTATTTTGCCCCAAAATGCCACTCAATCTTCAAACTGCTAGAAAGACTGGTCTTCCCACTAGTGGCTTTAAATCTCATATTGCAAATCTCAAAATGTAAGATAGTCAATTATTAGAGACTCAAATTCCTTCCTAGCTAATGGGGTGGCACAAGTATATGTGACATAAGATTGTAATTATTAAAAATATTAGAAGTTTCTTAAGTAACACAGTGCCTGATAAATAATCAGAACTCACACGAGGAATATAAATCATAGTATTTTTGCCTAGAAAGACAAAATATCTTTGGTAATCATGAAGACTATTTTTTATTGAGCTTTTTATCAGCTCTCTCAAAGTGATATGTATAAATCATCTTTTCCTTACAACATATGAAAGCCTATTCCAAATATTTACAAAATAATCATCTAGTTCTTGTCCTCAGCTTTAATAGTAGTCCATTCCCTGGGATTAATCAGATGTTGATGCAGAAAAGCATATTGGTTCTCCTAAGTGAACCATTTCTATTTATAGTGCAGGCTATAAAACAGGACTGTGGGAGCATAGAGGACCCACCTTCCAGGCTGGTAAACTCTAAGGAATGCCTGGATTATATCCAGAGATCAAATTACATTTTATTCTATATGTTATTCTTTTCACTGAAAGTTTAAAAAATGTATCTTTAATTATATAAGCTTTTATTTCAACCTCCAAACTCTTTTAAACACACACACACACACACACACACACACACACACACACACACACACAAAGACCCACCTGCTACTTTTATAGGCGGAAGAAATTATTCAGTTACTTTTTTGAAGACATTAAAATAGAAAACGATTTTCTGAATGTGAGGCACAGTACTTTCTTCCTAGAGGTGGTATGTTAATAGAAAAAGCTATCAAAACGAGCCATTTCTGTTTGGGCATAAAGAGTAATCCCTAGACATGTCATGTCATTTCAGATTGATTGCTCTCTCAGGGTTCCTTTGCATATGTTGTATTTATTTGAAGAAAACATACAGAAAAGGTATGTATAGCAGGACAAAACACACTCTCCCACGAGGGCTTTAAAACGGATCTTATTCAAGTAAGTGCCAAGAATAATAATTCATCTTTTTGGATTTACAATCCCTATTCATCTGAGATGGCAAAATAAAAAAGTCAGAAGGAAACAGATCCTCGGGGACCTGCTCTCTCATGTGTAGTCTTTCTCCTATGTTTTCTTTCTCTTCCTTTCTGAAGTCATATTTGTACACGTGAACTTTCCCAAATCTCTCCCAGTTCTCTCATTCCCAGACAAGCTTCTAGAAAGAGTAGTCCGTACACAGGGACATGGTTTGCTCTCCTCCTGTTGCAGCTTCTCTGCTTTCTGCCCTTTGGCTCCTGATTTCCTTGGACCACCAAGATTGGCATCAACCCCTTAGGTGCCAGAGCCAAGGGACATGTGTAACAGCCTTGTCTTTTGTAAGGATGCCGAATCTTTCCTTGAAATTGATACTTCCTATGTTTTCTACTAGTTTTCCTCCCAAATCTCTGATTTCTTGTTCTTAATTTTTTTGAAACTTCCCTTCCCTTAAATATTTGTGTTCCTGCTTTATTTCCCCCTCTCCTCATTCTATACACTTCTCTTAGATGTAGAACTAATTTAGTCTTATAACTTCAGATTCCACCTGGATACCAATGAGTCCTACTTGCAGCCCAATTTCTCTCCTATGAGTCCTCTTTATTGGAAAAATCACTTGGATAGCCAGCAGCTTAAACTCCACATTTCAGAATAGAATGTAAGGTCTTCTCACTCCATCTTCTGAGCTTCCTTTCTATGAATGTATCAACCTAGAGTGGTCATCGTAGCTGCCATTCACTCTGTACTTAGTGTGCGCTAGGCAGTTTGTTAAGCTTTTCCTTATGTGCTCTTGCATGTTTTTCTAGCTTCTGTTTTTCTTTCTCTTGATTTATTCCTTCGTTTTGCTGGAACACATTCTCCATTTGTAGCTTAAGAAAGGTTGCATAAAAGGTAAAACTTCTGAACAGGTCTTCATCTACTCTACTTGTCATTGGAAGTTTAAGTATAAAGCTTTTAGTAATATTGAGATAGATGCTATCTAGCTGGCTAACTAGCTAGCTACATAGGTAGGTAAGTAGATAGACTTTCCTTCAGTATTTTGAAAAGCATCTTCTATTGCCCCGTTGTTTCCGGACTTGAGATGTCTGATGCTATTCTTATCCCCAGTCCTTTGTATGTGGCATTTCTAATACTCTGGAGGCATTTATATCTGTGTCCTGAAATATTCTCTATCTATTCTCTGAAATTTCATTATGACATTCTCTAATGTAGATTATTTTCATTTTGGGGACTGGTGACTTGATAAGGCCTTTAAGTATGGTTATTTATCTCTCAATTTAAAATATTTTCTTGTATTACATCATTTATCATTTTCTTCCTTCCATTTTCACTCTTCTTTCTTTATGTCTGAAGTTTAGTCAGATGTGGAACTTTATCTTCTAAATATCTTCTTTGTTCTAATTTTTCCACTTCTTTTTTTTGTTTGTTTCTTTGTTGTATTTTCTTAGAAATTTCTTTGAATTTATGTTCTGAAATTTCTTTTTCTCTTTTAGCTTTTGTCTTACCAAAATAGCTCAGTGGATCTCAACCTTATTTGACCAAGTCTCCTATTAAGATGTATATTTACTTCCTTTACTTTCCTGAAATAAAATCCATAGTTAATGCAACACACAAACACACACTCTAAATATCAAGAAGCTCAGTGGCCTTTGCAGCAGCCTGAGGTGCTACTTGCTACACAGGAACATAAGAACAAAGCACAGACTCCTGGTACTTGCCTGCTCAGACCCAAATCAGAGCTGTGTCCTCATGGCCAATTGCAGTACCCTGAGAAGGTCGAGTACATTCTCACTGTGGCTTCAGGAAGGAAGACATACCAGTGCCCTGTTCATGTTCAGTGTGCAATCACCATACAACTCGAGAGAAGAGTTTTCTTTGCTGGCAACCAAATGTGTATCCTGAGAGGATGTTCTGGAGAATCTGCTGTGGTTTATCAAGGCATCCACACATGCTAAAGAATATTCTTCCAAGGAACTAAACATCAGCTGCCAATGGATCCCAAAACCTTTTGGACAATCCGGGATTCTCCACCAGAGATTGGGAACCAGCTTTTCAGGAGAGGCATGGGGATGGAACACGAAGAGATGAATTCAGCTTATTCAGGTTAAGGAGCAGACTACCTGCCAAAGGTTATTGACACAATCAAAACAAACCCGATGACAGAAGAATCATCAGGTGTGCCTAAAATCTACAAAAATATTTTTTGATGGTCCTAGTGTCATTCCATTAGCCACTTCCATGGTGAATAGCGAACTTCACCAGAGCCAGGAGAGATGGGTTCCTAAGGGTCTTTCGGCTTCACTTTCATAATCCAACACATCACAGACCTGCAGCAGGTGACTTTGCACACACTCTGGGAAACACTCATGATTACTTGAATCACACTGAACCATTGGAAGTTAATTAGACCTTTTCTCAAATTCATAATCTTCAAAACATTGAGGCAATTAGTGACTTCAAAACTGAAGATTTCAGATTGAAGGTTATGATCCTCATCTGACTATTAAAATTAAAATGGCTGTCTGACATGCCTTTGAATGAGCTCTGTATCAATGATATAGTCAGTCTTTAGGAGGTGGTCTAGATGCCTAGTTGAAAGTTTTTGTTTTTGCTCTAAATGAAAAGGGAACTAGGTAAAAACTCAGAGTATCCTATCAGCTTCTATGTATCAGAAACAGCTTCTTTTGGGGATAGTTGTTTTAGTACAAAAGGCCAGTTCTTTTAGAAAAAAAAAAAATCCTTGAGCTTAATTAACTTGTTAAAAATGTGTGAAAATTCTAAGAACACGAATAAAGTTTATAGACCTTAGAAAAACATGGATTCATTTCAAATTTACATGTGTATGTGTGTATGTGTGTGTATATATGTGTGTGTTTATATATACATATATATAGCTATAAATATAATAAAGGAATATTCTTTGTTCAAAAGAAATCAACAAAATGCCCTCATGATAAGGGAGGTATAAGGGAGTAATAAAAAGAAATCACTTATTATTAAGGAGGTTACATGTGAATATGTAAATCGTTGAACAAGACAAAATTTGAATTACCTATTTCCAACTACATAAAGAATTATATTGAATGTAGTAGCTTCTAATGCAATCAGTTATAGGTGTGTCTTCTAAGACTCAAATACCACAGATCTCTTCCAACAATGAATGACCTGATTTTCCAAAATAAACAATTCTTGGTATATTATGAACAAAGCAAAGTACAATCTTATTGTGATTTACATCCTATTAGCATTCTTGAAAAAGTCAGTATACATAAATGAAACGGAGTTAGGCTCTGGACTCAGATTACTACAAAAACAAATTTTTCACATGTTGTCTCTGGGTGTATTTTTTCTCACATTTTAGCAACTTTGAAATTAGAGAATCCATCTAATCAATAGGTTCTTACAGTCTCTTTCAATCAGGTGGCAGGAAAGATCAGCAAACTTGATCTGCTGCTCATAGTATCATCACTTCAGTTGAGTTACCTGCTTTGTGGATATTACATGGGTTACATTTAATTACTACATAAAACATCATTTAAAAATTTAATTACTACATAAAACATCATTTAAAAATTTAAAAATTTCAGCATTGAAATAAATTCACAGGCATGGCAACAGGGTAGTGGGACATCATTTTGAAATGTTAAAATGTTAATCATTGGAAAAATGATCATCATTCATTATTTTTTTCCAAAACAAAGTTTAAATTGCTTCCTTCTTTAAGAAGGAAGAGTACAAAGGTTCTTTATGAAAGGAAGATACCATGAATAAATGGTGGCTTACATTTTCTTAATGAAATATGTGCAAGGATTTCTTATCATATGCCACTCAATGGAACAGATGACAGGTGAATTTGTAGATCCCTCAGAATAGATAAAAGAAATTAAATGAAAAAGAGCTGTTGAGACTGATCTATATTCATGCAGAAATGTAAAGCCATTGTGTAAAGGCATTGCGTCATAGTTTATATTGTAACATTCCTCCCTTCTCAGTTACACATATAATGGTATATCTTAGTATCAATCGTATCTAACATTGAATAAAATATGCTACATAAATATGGTACAAAATATTTTTAAATCCTATGGAAACTAGAGCAATTCTTCGTTTTAAAGGACTGTCTTATAAATCGAAAGATGTATAGAATTATTTGCTCCTGACCACTAAAGGGCATGATTGTGACAACAAAAAATACCCCATAAATGGCAAAACACCACTAGGGTGGGAGGTGATACTGATCCCATTGTGAATTGCTGCCCTAGAGCTTACTCCAGGAACTAATATATAATAGATGTTCAATAAGCTCTTTTCAAAGAATCACTAACAAATTGCTAAATTCTAGAATTTCCCAGGAGTTTGAATTTTACTGGCTCAGTGATTGACCCTAGGTTGACAATGAGTCATTTGATAATTCCTGATGAGCATTTTAGTTCTTTTATTTTAAAAGTTTGCCTTCCATTTAATAGTGCATTTTTTAGCAGCTGAGATTATAATATTGTTCCTTTATTTTATTCCTTAGATATACATTCAACAAACACTTATTAACAATTTACCATAAACCAGATATTGTTCAAAGTACTGTGAAAACAGTATAAAACAAAGTATGTATAGATCTTGCCCTTACTAAGCTTACACTGTCATAGGTATAAAATTAACCATGCAATAACGATAAAACAAGATAAGTACTCTGAGGATGGTGAGGAGGTAGAGATAAGATTCATTTGAGTTTTAGTCATTCTACTTCATTTTGCCAATAACAGACATTCCTATCTAGGATAACAGATATCATTGTCACTTCAATATCTCTGGAGGCTACTATAAAAATTTCATTTCTGTAAGATTATTTAGGTTCAGTAGAAAAAAATGATTAGCAGAATAAATGTGGATATGAACTTTTTATTTTACATTGTTAAGAATAAAGGATGCTTTGAATGACAAAGGCTGAAATGAGAAGTCTCAATACCAAGTTTTCACTCCTCATTTATTTTCCCCAGAGCTCTACAATTTCAGTCTTAAAATGAAACCAGAAGTGCATAGTAGTAGGCCTCAATGGGCTCTCCAGACAAGCAGGTCCTGCACACTCTTTAGATTGAACACAGCAAGACAACTTACACACCTGTCAAACATAATATAAAGTGGAAGAAAGATCTAAACTCATTTTCTCAATTTAGAGAGCAATTTGATGATAAAGTCCTTTGCCGACATTTTTATTATTAGATACATTTTAATGTATTTTTTTAAAAAGTGCATTAATAATGTTATTAAATTGCAAAAAGAAACTAATTATTTTACAGATTTTGATCAATATTTTAAAATGGATGTTCTTTTTCTCTTCCTCCTTACACTAACACACATATGTACTCCAGATTCCAGCATTTTGAAAGAAAAAAGAAAGATGAATAGACGTCAGAAATAAAAATTAAGTTTGTTGCAAGTCTTCTTGTTAAGTCAATATTGTGAATTTCTGAATTCACATTATGCTGAAGAAATTACCTTATAAGTCACCAAAATCTAGTTTCTACTTTATTATATTTTCACCATAATATTAAAATGTTTTTCTTTTTATAAGAATGATAGAAAATAACCTAACAAAACTAAAGTCCTAGAACAAAAGGGTAATAACTGATCCTTCAGTGATCTAAGATTTATTTCTTTTTAAATAAAGAACCAAATGCACCATTTTAAGGTACCTAAATAATCTTGGAGAAATACATTCTCATATTGTTGAAAGTATTTTCTATTCTGAAATAACTAGTTTAATATAGTGAATTAAATATTCTATACCCAAATTGCTATAGTGTTTTATATAGTCTTTCTTCCCACATTTCAAATTCATTTCTGACCACTGAAACCTTTTCATACTGATATTTGAGCATTAGTAGAAGCTCCCTGCCCCCATTTCCTCTTTTTCTCAGCTTCCTACAACACCCAATCTTTTGTTCCACATTTCTGAGAAATAAAAATAAGAATTCCACTGCTTGTTAAGGTGTAAACAAGATCATCTAAAATAAACCTAGTGGGTAATACTTAAAGATAAAATACAGCATCATGAATATGAATGTACAGTCAAGTTTGAAACCTTAGAAATTCACAAGTGCTACAGTTAAATCTTAAACCTTAAAAAGAAATTTAATATTTTGCTGCCTGTCTTTTAATGAGCTAAATACTCTTCAATTCTGCTATAGTAACATTTCTCATACTTTTGAAAATGACTAGAACTATCCCAACACCTGATAATCAGACTCATTACCATAAGATCCACAAACACTGGAGCACCTGTGCATTCTCAGAATCTAAAGCTTGGTACAGAAGTCACTGAAAAATAATTTTTCTCCTCTTTATCACTTGATTGGTAAATCAAGTAACTGGAAATGTGGTTCTGACTCATTTTTGTTATAAATGCCTCCTCTGATCCCATTGGAAAGTGAGGATATCCTCTGAGATGCTTTCATTGGTATGGAGTCATAAAGGTACTAGACCTCGAAATTTTTTCAAAAATAAAGAAACCAAGAGATAAAGAAGTCAATATACTTGCTCAGTTTAAAAAAAAAAAAAAAACTGATGGCCAAATATTAACAAAAACTGACTTGACTTGATGAACCTCTCATAAAGCTCTTATTGCACTTGTACATGTGGGCATATTACCTCAAAACAAACAAAGACTTTTGGCTTGAATACAGTGGGCTAATATCAATAGTCTGTAATCCAGATAAGCCAAAGGCAAGAAGATGGACTAGAAAACAAAAAAATATTTTCCATCTCTGAAATTCTGTGAAGTGATGATCTACATGTATCGGTACTTTAAGAGTACAGTTTTTATACATGAGATAAGTATAAAATTGAGGGGTTAAATCATAAATCTTTTTTTATCTTCCTGCACAAATGTTCAAGCTCTTCTTATGAATCACAAAGCAATCTATGGTTTTTTTTTTTTTAAGTTAGAATTGGATTTACTTATTTCAACTTCAAGCTGCTTATCTGTGCCCATAAAAAGTTTGCCTTATAAGCCCTTATCTTGTTGTCTCAGAGCCAAACCCACCTGTCTTTTCCCTACTTTATAATGCTGGATCTGAACTCTGCAAACTACTTTGCCTCTTTGCCAGCTGACATGATGTTCAGCTCTGCCAATAGTAGGTGTTAAAGGGAGAAGACGAGACTAGAGGAGAAAGAGACTTTTTTCCCAGCAATATCTGCCACAAAACTTCAAGAAATTAGATTATGTTATGAATGCTATGGAACCCTTTGGTCCTCAGTCTGTAACTTGAGTTAAGCTTGTCATTTTCTTTATGTAAAAACTCAGGTGGACTCAATAAAATCTGTCGCACACCTCGGTCGATATCATTTGTCATCATTTCTACCATAATGCCCTTCTAAATGAACCCTGAAATTAACTTTAAGTCAATGTTTTAGCAAACAGTTTTGTAACTTATGTTCTGTATTAGTCAGAATCTGGCCAGGAGACAGAGAACACACCAGTAATTTGAACTGGAAAATTTTAATATAAATAATCGTTAACTAGAATTAAATATAAAATGTAGCTTGCAGTATTACAAAAACAGTTGAATTTGAAGCTTTGCCAGATTTCTTGTGTAAGATTTAAGGCACCATTTAGTAAGGAATGGGACCTTGAAACTGTGAATGGGACTATCTGGCTCAATTCAGACAACAGTGAGCATCCTCAAATCCTGAGTCAATCACCCTTTCATATCAGGAGCATGTGCTTGCTCTCCCTTGTAAGGAGACTATCCTTCCCTTGCTTGTAAACCTTATAATAACCTCACCTGAGACAGCTGTCTTAAAAAGAATGCCCATCTGCGCAAGATGCACCCAAACCATCCTTTTGCCACAAGAACCATAACTAAGGTCAAATATAAACTTACAAACTCCAGGGGTCAAATATAAGTATGACCAAAAAAGAAGCAGTTTTACACCAAAAGATTTGCAGTATTTTGCTAATGTATATTGGAGAATCCTGGAGAATATGTATGTGAATAAATTTGTAGGTTATTATACCAAGGAGGACAGATTATAATACTATATCAGGCTACATTCTTTCATATGAGTATACTTACTAAAGATATTCTGTTTAATGTGTGCGACTCTGTAGCTAGAATGTGCTCTAACAGTTTAATTGGTTGACTGAAATTTGGATTTGCTGGTGGCCTATGTTTAATGAAGTTGAAATGCCAGTATTTTCCCAGCACAATGTAGAAAAAGAAATAAAAAGACTGAGGAAGACAGGAATGTTGGAATGGATTTATCCTGTATAAGTTTCAAACACGCATATATCAAATATATCACCTGAGAAGGCTCAGAAGACACTCCCTTCACCAAGGCTGAGAAATTTATTAGTGAGGATATCCTTTAAAATGTCTGTATTTCCTCTCATTTCTAGGCCAGTAATGAACGACCTTTGTTACAATGTCATTGAGATAGGTTCCTTCGATACATGGGAGATTCCAACATGGCAGAGGTCAAATGCCAGCACTGTACTGCCAAGGACAAGGCAGACACTTTAAATAAAAAGGGCTCAGACACATAGTGGTGATCAGGCTATTTTGATGCAAAGGGATGTTTAGTGATGACTAGTAGATCAGTGTGCCCAGTAATAAAATACATTGGCAGCCTGCTAGAATATTGCTTGGTCTATAGAGAGATCTTGATTTTCATAGCCAAAACCCTGCCACAGTGGTACATTGCCTCTTAGTCAGTTTCAACATGGCAAAGGGCCTGACTATAAAGAGGGGTAAAAAATTAGGAGTAATAATGCCGTATACCACAAGAACCTTAGTATGGAGGGGAAGGGGTCACATTTCCAACTTATACCTGTGTCTAATGTCAATAATCCATTAGATCCAAGTTCATTAATAAACAGCTTTTCAGAGCCCACCAATTAAAAATGCAAAAAGAATGTTACCTGGTATGTAACTTGGTTATACACTTTGCTGAATTAATTCCATAGGTATTTTAAAGATTTGGTAATTAAAAATGTCATAATATTGAAATTTTTCTCATCAATGATAGCTATCCTTGCAAACAGCTACTTGGGGTTTTTGGTGGTTGAATATTGTATTTTCTTTTACATTCAGCATAAAATTCATAAATTCTATTAATATGATAATTTCCTCTGAGAAGAAAAAACTGTCTGGATAGTTGATTTTGTAGGCCAACAGTACACTGATAATCCCTAGTGAATGAAATGTGTTACTTCTCTATTTTATACTCTCAAGAAACAGTAGTTATTTTGGGAAGGCAAATTATCATACTCAAAAGAGCAAAAAGTATTATAGACCATGGAGGTCATCACATATTTGAGCAGCATTCAAGTTCTAGTAGGATAGGCTGACCGAGAGATTTCCCACAACTTCAAGGACAGACTTCTGATTTCTTCTGCTATGGTTGGATATTCTCACCAAACTCTGGCTCGCTCATTCTAACAGCCAATCAATGCTGCAGCCAATCAATGCTGCAGCCAATCAATGCTGCTGCCAACATTGCTGAGTTTATTCTTATCTGCCATACCTACCTGTCTACCACCACCAGCCCCACGTACTTCCACTTGCTTCCAATACTCACATCTCCATCCCACTCTACTACAGCTCAGAGCCACCAGTGAGGTAGCAGTGACATGGCACAGTGGGGACCCCATTTTCTGCTTCTTCCTTTTCTTCTCTTTCCCTGCTGGAAGGCAAAACCATTTATTTCTATGGTCAGTTTACATATATTTATTTTTATGTTCATTTAGATTCTTCAATAATTTCAAGTCACTCTGTGTGTGGTTCATTTTTCATATTATGTGTTGTTTTATATTGATAGCTTACCTTCCATTGAGGTAAAACATTTCCTCGGTCTTTTTCACATATGGAAAGCACATGGGATATAAACATGACTCTGAAGACTTGAATATTCATGACCGAAGGCAAACAACGAGCTGGATATAGCGAGAGAGAAGGATGTATAAATTTAAAGACAAAGCAAAAATCAGTTCAGTAATACAAAGAATTTCTAAGGAGAAATGAGATTTCAAAAAGATTGTGGAGAGCAACTGTGGAAAAGTTAAAAGTATCTGTTTACATGTTAATAAATAGAATTAATTTGAAAACAATTTGAGGGCAGGAAGTTTATGGCCTGAGCATAACTTGGTGAAAATTATTTTGGCAGCTGTGTCCAGTAACAGTTTTAATGGGGAGTGGGTGGATGTAGGAAGTTCAGCAAGAAGGTGATTGAAGTGATCTAAATGAATCGTGACATGTGCCTAGACAATTGGACAGGATTCAGAGAAAAGAAAAGTCAGAGGACAGAGTCGTTTTTCAGCAAATAGTCATGTGTCTATAATATGCCAGGCTCTCAATAGAATGTTGGGCAAAAAATAACAAAAATAACTGGTCTCTGATTAACAAAGCATAAAAGATAAGCAGCAGGGAAAAAGGCTTCCCTGAGAAATTCATTTTATCTGAAGGAAAAATTGGAGTTAATCAAGGGCAAGTTGGAGGCAGGGAGAACATATGCAAAAAATACTAAATTTCATCAAACGAAGCCTGTAAATTTTTGAATACATTGCTATCATTTGTGTCCCACTACTTACGTGAGACCTCGTCATTCACTCGTTCAGCAAATATTGATTGAAGGGTTTACTCTGTATGGGTTATAGTTCCAGGTGCCTGGGATATAATGAAACAAATCTCATAATAGGGCAGAGAGGAGAGAAAAATAAACTGCCATTTCAACACATTATAATTAGTGTTGTGTAGTTTCAGGAAAGGAATAGCATTAATAGTAGTAACAGTTTCTAATTACAAAAATAATATTACAAGTTCATGAGAATTATCTTTACAGTAGATTTTTAAACCACATTAAATATCTTATACAAGAAAATGCAGTGGTAGGGATGCAAAAGATGATTAGAACATTAAGTGCTCTCTTCTTGCCACAAATGGTGCAAAGGCACAGTCATCCTGGGCAGAAAGAGGCCCACGTAGGGCTAGAAGTATCAGTTCTCTGTTTAAGCTTTGTCACTCCTGCTGCCTTCATTTCAAAAACAGAATAAAATCACATAATAAGAAACCTTTTCATAAACAGCAGGAGAAAAAGTGAGAGGAGACTAAAAATTAATATAAAGCCAATGCTACCCAAGGCACTAAATTTAAGCTACTTATCCTCTGAGAGAAACAGTTATTTTGCCAGCTATAACCCTTGTCATGGTGAGTGGACACGCTGAGTAACCACAGGCCTTGTGAATGATTGAAGGCAGCAGGTAGGAGACTATTTCCTGAACCCATCCTCATGAGCCTTTGCAGAGCTCAGAGTGGGAATGTGTGCATATTTATGACAATTATTCGGATATCTTCCATCACCAAAATTGGATATGTAAGGTCTCACATTCCACTTATTTGGCAATAATACATTTAAGGTGCCAAGTTTAGACTTCTCACAAAACTGTAGTAGTGCTCCTGGAATTCTGCCAACAGCCTAAGAAGGTTTTAAAGGGCTTGGCTGAAAAAACGAATCACTGAAGAGTAAATCCTAAATCAGTATGAAAGGTCGCACAAGTCAAGATCTGTTGCCAAAATACTGCTCCCTAGGATGAATTAATATCAACTGAGCAAGCAAGAGTGTCTGGCATTTTACCAAGACTGCGTTTCTCAGCCCTCCTCCACTAAAACCGATTACGGAGAGTAAAGCTAGCAGGGCCAACAAAAGATCACCTCTCTGGTCATAATTAAGTGGAAAAGAGCTGATGTGCTTACAAAGGTAAGCTCTTCTCTACTTTCAGGTAGACAAAAAATGAGTTTGGTAGTGATTTACCCAGGACTGTTTCTCTTTTCCATTCACAGAGAAATAAAAATACTGAGTTCTAAATATATGTCAGACCCTGAGTTGGGCCCACTTTTTACACTTAATCATTCAGCCTTCACAATGACCCTGCAAAATATTACTATCCTTATTTTATAGATAAGGGATTTGATGCTTTAAGTATTGGCCAAGACCCATAACACAGACAAATTCTCTACCCTCAAAGGCAACACTCCTCACCTTGGCATACTGCATCTGTCGTTTTGAACCTAACCAATTCATTTTGCTGCAAAAACTTTGCATAATAACCAAAATATTGTCTATCGCCTGAGGTCACCATAATCCTGTTTACTTGCTTAAGGTTGGGCATCTCTTTTGCACATTTGATGATTAAAAATCATTAGTGCTGAGTATTGATTTAACTCCAATCACTTCACCCAGAACTAGATGCTTCTTTGCCAGCAGCAATAAGCCTAGAGTACAAAATAGAACATAAATTCCACACCTTGATATTACATCCTGTTTTACTGGAAACATAAATGTGTGGAACTTAGTTTTGAGATGGGCAATGGGACTTTAAGCATCTCCCTTTTTCTGCATGTCTTTTGCTCTAAGATTAGCCTGTTTAATGTGGCACATTGATAAGACGTGAAAGATTTTCTGATTTTTTCCCCCCGCTTCTGCAGAGTCCTAATTTCAAAGCCCAGAATTATGATTACAAGGACATTTTGGAGAGTGTAATAGATACGTTGAGATGTACTTGATTTCTCACTAGTAAATCTTTTTATGATAAAATATAACACTTTTTGAAGAAGGATGAAATGCTCAAACAGGAAGGAAAGGCTAAGATACATATTAAAATAGGACTATAAATATGCCATAATAATTAGTATAAATCTATATTATCAGATTCTAACTAGTGGCTAGTTTTCCCTTTGTCAATATATCCCAAGAATTTTGTTGTATTTGTTTTTATTTGGAGTCATTTTAGGTTCATTTCCTGCTGTCCTCAAACACACAGATCAATGCTTTGGATTATAGAGAGGTTGGGTATTTAATAAAACGTATATTGAACTCCTACTTTTCCTCTTTTTTCTTTCTTTCTTTTTTTTTTTTTTTTTTTTTTTTTTTTTTTTTTTTTGCAGCTAACCTCTACATGGCTAGTAAATAGATTGGGAGAACAGAGTTTGCTAGTATTCAAACCTGAGTAATACAGTTCCAGAGTCTGAGCTCTTCATGACTGTGCTCTCCTGCTTCTCCTGCTTTATAGGTAAGGACACTGAAGCCCACGGGGGTTAGGTGCTCTGCCCAAGGCCACATATGGCAGAATCAGGGTGTTTATACTCTCCAGTCATTGTATTTCTGCTATATTCCGTTATCTTCCTTATCTACCCCCATTATAACCCCCTTCTCTTCTGGATTTCCTAATTCTGTTAGTGACTTCATTGTACTCTCAGTTACCTTAACTGAAACCCCTGTCATCTTTTTCTGACTCTCTTTATCCAACCAGTCGCCCAGTCCTATAGATTTAATTTTACCACATCTCTCTCATTCAGTCCTAAATCTTCACAGTTCCTGCCTCACCTCACATTTTCATCTAATTTTAGATTCCCTCCCACTTCCTTTCCCTGATCCCTGCAGGCAACTATTTTCAGCACTTCCAAGTGATTCTTTGGCATATGTGCATCCTTACTTTTAAATAACGTGTGTATATCACTCCTGCATGAGCTTTTAATGTAGGCGTGACTATTGATTTCTCACCATAGAAAATTAAGATTTAGATCTCTTTCTCCCCCACTTTCACTGCACACTTAGCAATCTTCATCCTTCAAATATAGATATATTGTCATTTTGATTGGATTCATGTTTACATTGTTATGACTGGGTTAATGTTTTTATTGATTCACGTAACATAATGTGATGTCTTTCCCTTCTCTGATGAACAGTTTGTTTGCTTTGAAGTTTCATTTGCTTAATTTTTCTGTCACAAATTCAACCATAAAGTCTCCCCTATTGTGTCAGTATCTTCTCAATGCATTCACACAGCTCAGCTGTTCTTTCGACTTTATCTCAGTGACATCTCTCACTGGAACTTTAGATATGCTCTATGAAGACTGGGGAGCCACACCTCATCCCTACCCCAGGCCAGCTGAACAGCTGCCATATTAAAGTCTCCTTTCACCATCATTCTGGTTATTTACTTCTTCCAACTCTTGGGTTGGATCTCTGTTTTTCGGTCCTCATGTCTTCTTTTTTTTCCAGCTTTGCCTTCTCATTTTGCTGACATAGCATCCTGAGAAAAGGTGCAGAGGAGGTAGATTTTTTGAGACTTTTAAATTCTACCTTCACATTTGATTGAGAGAATGTATGGGTGTAGAATTTTAAGTTAGAAAACAATATTCCTAGTCTCTAGTGTTGTTATGGTTTGTGACATTTCTTTTTTTGTTCTCTGTATTGAACTTCCTTTTTGACTACTGCTATTTATTTTCCTGTGTCTCTGGAAGCTTGCAGGATGTTTCCTTTACCTCCAGCATTCTAAAACTTTACAATGATGTGCTTTAGTAAGGGTCTATTTCCATCTATTTTGCTAAGCACTCAACTCAGAGAGCCCTTTCCATGTGGGAACTTAAGTCTTTTAATAGTGAGATATATATGTATACATACACATTATATATTTGCACTATATGTTATATATAACATATTCTTTATAGATTATATATACCATATGTGGCATTTATAAATTAAAATAGTCTACATAATTGAAATATATATTATCGAAAATTATTCCCTCCATTTTCTCTATTTCTCTTCCTTAATTTCCTAATATATGGATGCTTAACTGCCTGGAATGTTCCTCTTTTCTTCTAGATTTTGGGAGATTGTCTTAACTTTTATTTCTAATCATTCTTAGATTTTTTTTTTCATTCCTGCTATCGTATTTTAAATTTCCAATAGTTTTTGTTGTGGTGGTTGTTCTCTCTCCGTTTCATAGCACTGAGTTATTCCATGGATACAGTCTTCTTTTGTCTCTCAGAAGACAGTAATGATTGATTTCTTCAAGAGTTTCTTCTCCCTGCATAGTCTGTTTCTATAGGTTTTTGTTTTGGTCTCTATCTTCCATAGCAGAGATTTTACTCAAATTTGTGGTGGTCCTGAGTGTCAGTTGATTTTTCAGAATGGCCCACTGAATGGGCTCTTTGGAAGCCTTTAACCAATAGATGGGGCTGTCAATGATGAGCTTGACTGAAGTGCAATCTCAAAGGGCCAGGTTGGATTTGGGGAGATACATCTGACATCAATTTCTTTAAAACTTTCCTTCTCGGCTGATCAGATTCTTCAGGAAGAAACTCCAATTTCTGCATGGATGATATTAGCTTTGCATTATGGTAAATGAGAAGATAAAGAAGGCTGAGAATCTCAAAGTCTAATATTTCACTTAATGGCCCTGTTTTCAGGTAATACTCTTACCTTCAACTCTGCTTGCTATTGCCCAGTCCAAAGACCCTTTATTTTACAGTATTCAGAGAACAAATCTCTGATCTCCTGTCAAAGAGGAAGACTGTCTTGGCTTTATACAATATAAGAAAGAATAAAGGGGTAAAGGAAACCAGAGAACACCCCCGCCCCAAATGTTCCTCTTTGACATAAAAGTGATGTTGAGCTGAAGGCAATTAAGAAGCAAAAAATACGGAAATAGCTCCCCATTTTCTGCCTCAAGGCAGAAAATAAATTCTCCTTTTACTGGAGACAGATTCTTATCATCCAAGAAAGGCCAGCAGAAGAAGCTACAAACAAACTCTATTAGTGTCCTCCTATATATTTACCTTCCCACAGTTTACTGCTTTTGGAAGCTTAAAAATGTCTTCCTTTTTCATGCCATTTCTCTACAAATGTATTGTTCTTTGTTAAAAGTGCTATATAGGCTGCCATTTTGAATTACTTTTGGTTTAATCTTCTCCCATGTGATGTGTGCAAAAACTGTATTAAGAAACTGTTATTTTCTTCTGTTCATCTTTCTTTTTGTTAAAGAGTCCTAGCTGAAAACCTAAAATAGGTAGAGGTAAAATTTTTCCTCCCCTGGACCAGGGGTCCCCTGTTAGGAACAAGGCTGCACAGCAGGAGGTGAGCGGCAAGCAAGAGAAGATTCATCTGTATTTGCAGCCACTCCCCAGAGCTAGCATCACTGCCTCAGCTCCTCCTCAGATCATAAGGCATTGGATTCTCAAAGGAGCACCTGTTCCTGGTGCCAAAAAGGTTGGGGATCGCTTCCTTACAGGATTATCTTCAACCTAAACTAATTTTCAATTAATTTGTCTGTCGATAGCCCCAAATTTGCTTACACGCCCTGAGTCACCTGATGCCACCAACTCCTCAGCCATTGAGAATTCTGTAGTGTAACAGGTTATTTTTCAGCTCTTTATATTTCTCAGGTATGCTAATTCAGTTTTTGTTCATCCTTTTACTTTGCCAGCTTCAAAATTTTTGCAATTGACTCCTCTTCACTCTACTTGTCCTTTCAGCTTAAAAACTAAAATCTCTTTACACATTTCATTTGGGAGAGAGGGCAGAGGTTCAATTCCTCTGTTCAACTTCAGTGTGTAACTAGATACTTGTCTTCATTTCTACTTGTATAGTAAGTTACTAGGGTCTCCGAACTCCCTGATCTTGTCAGTTCTCTGCTTAGAAACAATCACTTTTCTGTTGATGAAGGCCAAATACTTTCCATTGACTAGAGCAGTTGTTCTCAACTTGTTTATTGTCCACAGCATTATTTACACAGTTTTCCCATTAAGATTACCTTTCTTATTTATTTTATTATTTATTTTTATTAAAAATTATTGAAGTGACATTGATTAATAAAATCAAATAAATTTCAAGTGTACAATTCAACAGTATGTCGTACAAATATTGCATTGTCTGATCCCACCTTAAGTTAGATTTTCTTCCACCACCAAATATTTGACCCCTTTTACTTCTATTTACCTTCCCCCTCTCCACCTTCCCTGGTAGCCACTAATCCACAGTTTGTGTCCATGAGTCTCTGTTTGTCATGTTTGTTTGTTGCTTTCGGTTTTATATCCCACATATGAGTGAAATCATATGGTCCTCAACTTTTTCTGTTTGACTTATTTCACTTAGCATGATTATCTCAAGATCTATCCATGTTGTCGCAAATAGCAGCATTTCATCTTTTCTTATGCTGAGTAATATTCTCTTGTATATATGTACCACAGCTTCTTTATCCAATCATCTATTGTGGGACATTTAAGTTGCTTCTATGTTCTGGCCACCATGAATAATGCTGCTGTGAACATCAGGGTGCATATATCTTTGTGGATAAATGTTTTTAGGCTTTGGGGGCAGATCCAGAAGAGGGATTGCTGGCTTATAGGGAAATTCAATTCTAAGTTCTTTGAGGAACTATATTGTTTTCCCATTGTGGTAGTACCAATTTGCATTCCCACCAGTAGTGTATGAGGATTCCTTTTTGCCCACAAACCTCTTCAACACTTATTATTACTTGTCCTGTTGATGATATCCATTCTAATAGGTGTGAGATGGAATCTCATTGTAGTTTTCACTTCCTTTTACCTAACAGCTTGTGAAATTGAGTATCTTTTCATATGTCTGTTGGTGATTTGAATATCCTCTTGGGGGAAGTATCTGTTCGGTTCTTCTGCCCATTTTTTAATTGGATTGTTTGCTTTTTATTGTTGAGTTGTATGAGTTTGTTATATATTTTGGATATTAGGCCCTTATCAGAGGCATTGTTTGCAAATATATTCTTCCATTCAGATGGTTCCCTCTTTGCCTTGTTGATAGTTTCTTTTGCTGTGCAGAAACTTTTTAGTTTGATACAGTTCCATTCACTTATTTTGCTTTACTCCCCTTGCCTTTGAGGTCAACTTCATAAAATCTTCTCTAAATTCAAGATCCATGAATTTAGTACTTATGTTTTCTTCTGTGCAATTTATTTCAGGTCTTATATTTGGGTCCTTAATCCATTTCGAGTTAATTTTGGTGTGTGGAAATAAAAACAGTTACTTTCATTCTTTTGCAGGTTCCAGTTTTCCCAGCACAGTTTATTAAAGAGGTTTTCCTATCTCCATTGTATGGTTTTGGCTCCTTTGTCAAAAATTATTTGCTCACAATGCAGGAGTTTGCTTCTGGACTCTCAATTCTATTCCTTTGGTCTGTGTATCTGTTTTTTCTGCCAGTACCAGACCATTTTAATTATCATCGCTTTGCAGTATAATTTGAAGTCAGGCAGAGTGATTCCTCAGGTCTTGTTATTTTTTCTCAGTATTGCTTTGGCTATTTGAAGTCTTTTGTGGTTCCATACAAATCTGATGATTTTTTGTTCTATTTTTTTTTAATGCCTTTGGGTTTTTTTAATGGAGATTGCATTAAATCTGTGTAGTGCTTTAAGGTCATTCTAACTCTATTGATTCTTCCAGTCCAAGAATATGGAATATCTTTCCATTTCTTTGTGTCTTCTTCATTTTCTTTGAATAATTTCTTATAGTTTTTATTGTATAGGTCCTTCACATGTTACATTAGGTTTATTCCTTAATATTTTATTTTTGTTGTGTTTGCAAAGGGAATTGTTTATTTGTTTTTCTGAAAATTTATTAGTATAGTATAGGAAAACTATGGATTTTTGAACATTGATTTTATATCCTGAAACTTTACTGTATTTGTTTATTATTCCTAATAATTTTTTAGTAGTGTCATTAGGGTTTTCTACATAGCAAGTCATGTCATCTGCAGAAAGTGACAATTTGATTTCTTCATTCCTTATTTGGATTCCTTTTATTTTTTTCTCTTGCCTGATTTTTCTGTCTAGAACTTCCAATACTATATTGAACAGGATTATCTTTCTACACAGTGATTTGGTTATAACTCCTAAAGTTATGAAGCTTCATCCATGGACTTAGCCTACCAATATGACTTATTATATATGGTTTCCAGTACCCTTTACTCCAGCCAAAATTTGCTATCTTTTTGCTCCTTTAATCTGCCATGTATTTTCTCATCTCTGACTTTCCCTGTGCCTTTTCTGATGATTGGAATGCCTATTTCTAGAATACAAATTCTTCTGAGTCATCAAAGCCCAGGTCAAATGCACCTATGTACTTCACACATAGTGCTTTGTACATCCATTAGCTTTTTACTAAAAATATAAATATAATATTTTTGGTATTTTAATAAAAACATTATTTTCATACCTTTATATAAATTCCTTAATCATAGAAATTGTCTTATTCTTATGTCTTAGCCAATGCAATAAACATATGGTCTCATTTAATCAAATTAAGCCTTTCTAAACCATATATAGAGAATATATAATAATTTCTAAAACCTTAAAATATTTTCCTGTTTATTGTATTTATGTATTTATTCAAAAAGGCAACATAATTTAAAGAAAGAAAGGAAGGAAGGAAAGATGGAAGAAAGGAAGGAAAGATGGAATAAAGGAAGAAAAGAAGGAAGGAAGGAAGGAAGGAAGAAGGAAGGAAGGAAGGAAGGAAGAAGGAAGGAAGGAAGGAAGGAAAGAAGGAAGGAAGGAAGGAAGGAGAAAATCTCATTCATTTCCTTTCTGCTAGTTTCATAGATTCACAGAAGTTGTATAATCCTAAGCATGGTCTGAAATTTGATTGCAAATTACATATCTATGAGGAAAAAATTCATTATCCAAAAGTGTAATTTTTCTCATAAAATATATTGATCACAATTTCTGTGCAACTTACTGTTGAGAATTTGCACATGACTCACTAAAGTAATTTCTTCAGATAAAAGAACATTGCTGGCTGAAGGGGTTTATGGGTATTATAGTAACTTCAGAAAGATAGCCAAGCATCCTACCTTGAACCATTTTAAAAATCTACTTCAGCATTTAAAATATTGTGTGTAAATGAGTTAGAGGACAATTGATAGTAACATGCTGCAGTAGAAATATTTACAGAGCATTGTCAAAATAAATCCAGTTTTAGACTCACATCCCTCCAAATTCTTATTTTCAGGCCATATTTTGACTTATTTCTGAATACTATTAGTCATTCCATATTATTAACATTATTCCTCTTCATTGAGCATTCATTGTTTGCTAAGCACTATATATACATTTTCTTATTTAATAGTTACAAAATCCCATTGATATTATTATTTCTATTTTTACAGATATGTAAACTAAGTCTTAAAAGGAAGCTAAGTAAATTGTCTAGGGTTAAACAGCAGGTAAATAGTTCTCTTTCTCTTACTAAATAATTTTTACTTTTGGGTTATTTTAAAATTCTAGTTATTGATTTGTGTATATAGCTTTGTTACCAAGATTTATATTTTGTTTTTTTTTTAATATCCAAAAATCAATGAAAAAGGAATTAAGTACAAAGGTTGGTCTGTTATCTGGAATGAACAGCTAAGAAGAAAATTACCTGCGTAGACAGTCTCTAAAGTACATATCCTTTGCATGATATTTGTGTGTTTAGTTCTATTTGTCATCTTCGTGCACCCAAGAGAAACCATATTCTTCAGTGCTGTCTTTCTTGCTTTTGAACCTGTTGATAAAAGCCATTGTGCTTCATGCTTCTTTTACATCCAGCAGTATAGATATTATACACAGAAGTTTTAACCAACTCATCACAGTCTTTCTATGTATATGTATTTTATAATGAGAATCATATTTTTCCTTAAAACTAGGCCTGGGACCCAAACTTTATTTTTAATTGAGCATGCACCCAACACTATGCTATGTAGTTTTAAAAGCTCTCATTTCATGTTAACCACAGTCCTCTATCTATGAAGTTTGAGCCTCTTGCATTATACTGTAAACCATAATACAAACAGAGCTACTTTAAAATGGAACGGGAAGCTGCCATGCCAGAGGAACTGCCTTGCTCTTATGTATCAAATCTTTGGAATGCTAAAATAACTATTGAAGTAGGCTTAGCACAACATTGTGCCCTCAAAGAACTATTTGCAAAGATAACAAGAAGGCAGTTATTATGACTACTGATGTTATTTTGATTGATGACTACTGAAATGAACATTAAAAACTTGTTTAGAATTAACATCACCCCTAGAAATGCCTTCTTTCTATTGATGTAACTGTTCCATTTTTCCTTCTCATAAATACCCATTGCCTTTGTCTCCTAATTGGAATACTATTAGAGCTTCTGCCTGAATTAATGATTTCCAAGTAGCTATTCTTATTGATCTCAATGAATGCTTGCTTGTTACCTCTCTGTTTGAAATAACTTTGATTTTTAGTTTAATAATACCACATCATCTTTTCAGCAACATAATTGGGGTTATTTCATGATCAACCACTCAGCATCAAATAAATGACAAATATAACAAAGAGCATGCATTCACTAAATTATTTATTGAACACCAATATTTACAACTGTATAAGTATGAAACTGACATGCAGATGAATTAAATGAGCATTAATGTATGTATGTATGCAGGGAATCCACCAGCTATACACTAAATTTGGCCCGAAATAAATAAAATAGTTTTTGAATGGACTGCAGGCTTTATCTCTCTCTATCATTAGCCCCCAATAAATCTCTTTCCAGGAATCAGAGGCATCAAAATTGTGGTAACTATAATTCTGTGTTAAAGTTAAGAGTATTTATTTCAAAAATATCCATGGCAGAATCTATATGCTTGAAGTTGCAGATGTCAGAATATGATGAGGAAAATAAATAAATAAATAAATAAATAAATAAATAAATAAATAAATAAATAAATGATTTTTTTTTGAAAAATGTAAAACAGCACTACATTATTTAAAAAGAATATGATGGGGGAGGTATATTGAATTTTGTTCCATTTTCATCCAATTTTCTTGCTCCTTTGCTGCCGCCTACTTCCCCACAAAGTTCCTCCACTCTAACACATTGCTGAAAGTGTGTGTAACTCTCAGATTCATAAATCGAAACCTAATCCCCAGCAGGATGGGATTTAAAGGTGGAACTTTTGGGAGGGACTTAAGTCATGATGGCAGAGCTTGCATAAATTGGATGAGGGCCCTTTGATAAAAAATACCCCAGGAAGCACCCTTATCCTTTCTTCAGTCATGTGAGGACACAATGAGAAGACAGATGTCTGTGCGCCAGGAAGTAAAAATTCACAAGACACTGAATCTGCCTGTACCTTATCCTTAAACTTCCAGACATCAGAACTGTGAGAAATAAATTTTTGTTGTTTATAAATCACCCAGTCTATGGCATTCTCTGATTGCTGCCTAAAGGGACTGACACACCTTCAAAGGCGAAATTGATGGGGAAAAATGTTCATTATAAGCAATCTGAGAGAGGGAGGGGCAGTGTTATTCCTTTGCCTTAGCAATGGTTCTCAAACGCTAGCGCCTAACGAAATTGCCTAGCATGTTTTCTAAAGGTATAGTTCCAAATCTCCATTCCCTGGAGATGCAGAACATCTGGTAAAGAATCTGCATTTAACAAATATCCTTAAAAGATTCAAATGAAGCTCTGGAAAAGACCCATTTTGAGAAACCCTGTTTTGAAAATAGGAGAAGTATTGTTGGTTTTTCTCTCCTACTTTATTAATAAAGCATTAGGAATTGGCTCTAACAATATCCATCTAGACTCCCCAGTTGCATCTACCTTATACAGAGTCCACTACATCAGTGGACAGATTCATCAAGCAGAACTATGTAGACATTAAACTGTCTCCAAGGAAGAGGTTTTAATTGTGATGAGGATATGAGATCCAGAGAAAGACTGAAAGAGGAATTTCACAAGCTTGGGTGGGGAATGGATGTCTGGGATGCTGAGATGCGACAGGCTCTGCAAATTTGCACCCCAAGTGCCAATAACAACTTCAATTATTCAAACAATTCAACTCTTCTTTCCAAATATTTCCAATGATGGGCATCTACATTTATAGCTTCCAAGACATAGACTGAGCCAGGGCAAAAAACAATCTTGCTCTGTAGAACAGCTCAGGATATCTCAAATATATGGTCCTTTATAGCTGTTTCAACCCAAGTCTCAATTTCACTTTTTACCCTCAGTCTGGAGTCTCCTTTGCTGGATCAGTATCCCTAGTTTGCATGTAACTGTAACTTTGCAAGTTTCACTAGGGAATGGCACAGGAATAAAAATAGAAACGTCTGAGCTGCCTAAATGTGAGCCTGGATCTCACACAACACTGCTTTAGGTGCCAAAAGGCTCCTCTGGGGATTGGCTTGCAACACTTCAACATCTTCTCGCTCTGCAGCGGTTGTGACTGTCTCTCTGCCCCAATTGGGTGGCACTAAACTGGGAAGGAATCAGGTAAGCAGTATGTGATTTATATGAGGAAAATAAGTGTCCCATAAAGAAAGGAGATCGCTAAGTCTGATGGGTTTTTTCAAATGTATCTTTGGAAGTATGAAGTTTGGGGAGGTTCTGGGCAGAAAATAACAAAGAATAATGGACTAAAGCTTACTTGCAAGGCTATTTAAAAAAACAGTCAAGTCAGTGTTTTCCTTTTCTTTTTCATAAAATGCCCATGTGCAGTGAGTCATTTATAGGCAAGCTTAGAATGAACCCTCTGAGACCATTAGTGCCAAAATGTGCTTCTGCGAGTGCCCAATTCAGACTGCAAACATGTACTTGAGTGGAACAGAATTGTAGCTACTTCTCTTCAGTATATTTTTAGAGTTCAACCCGATGACTTCAACCATGGTATCTTTGACCCCAAAGCTGTGCACTTTCTTCTGGGCAAGGCTGCTTCTCCACCCAGTCTTTACCAATACACCACTTTCTTCTTTTCTCTTCTCCCACCCTGAAGTGCTCGGCTTCATTCCTTTGGGATGGGCACTTCCTCTGGTGAACATGCAGCACCCTTTCAAACTTCCCCTATGCTGTGCCTCAGACTAATTTTCATCCCGCTTCTATGTCCTTTGAAATATTTCAAGGTCTGTTTGATTAGCTTTGCTAAAACCCTTCTTTAAACCCCCGACAGGTTCCCCTTCTCTGCCCCTGTGGTGCTTGGCTTGAACAATTGTGTTTGGCCTGTGTATAAATGTCCATGTCTCTCCCAGCAGAATACAGATGTGGGTCAATTTTTGTTCCCATTTTTTTCAAGTGATGTTACCATACCTGATACCATACCATGTATAGAATAAGAACTCAATACATTTTTTTTAAATAAATGTCTGCTGAGAATATATTTTCAAAATATTTTTAGTTTAAAAGCCATGAATTATGTTATTAAAATGTTTTATAGGTTTTTATTATACAAGTAATATATATCAGTTTAACAAATGTTTTAAAATACAGATAGCACAAAGATCATTAGAGTGAGTTATAGTATAATGTGGTTATACCAGCAATAACCACTATTAATATGGTGGGGTGTGTCCTTCTGGAAAGCTTTCTATACTTCTATGTATATGCTATATTAATATTTTGAATGTGTCTTCATTAGCCAAATCATAGATAAAATGGCCTTGTCAAACAAAACTAAATCTGATCTCCTTAGAATGTTCTTTTGCAACCTACCTTCCAACAGGAATGACTGGCCTGTGGACAACTCAAATGGCAGCCCATGAGCAGACATGTGGGACTGTCAGAGGTGCTTGATAACTTATAATTGCTTCTTTGGTCATTGGGAGGCAATAAGAAGTCAGTACCTATAGAAAGCTATGTTAGAAGAATACGAAGGTAAATAGTCATATGTCCACTGTCCTGAGGAACTTGATAATATTTATTTATTTGTTTATTCATTTGTTCATTTATTCATTTATAATTTACTTTTCTAGGGGATTACTTCTAGAGTAAATGATAAGGGAATTCTAATAATATTCTGATAACACAGGTATTTTACTGATCTATTTCAATGATGTAATATGGCATCGCCAGTCTGTAAATGATATTTTTAAATTAAACCCTGAGATGAACGTTCAGAGCACTATTTGGTTAGATCCTGCTTCCTTTGTTGTTAACTGCCCCTAACATCTCCATATTGGTTGCAGTCACGCTTAACATGATGTCTTAGAAAAAGGTCTACTTAATTTTTAAAATTCAACGTTATTATAAATAATATGTATTACATTATACTGACAAATATGTAGGTGGTATATTTGTGAACTGTATTTTTAGGTTGCAGAACTTCACTCCTTAATGACCCTTCTCTTTCTCCTAAGTTCCTCTTAGTTATTTTCGGGAGACCCTGTGGAAACCTCGACTAAGGGTATATCCAGGTCCTGTCACCACGTGCACATGTCATCCATGTGTTTCTCTTCCTCTTCAAATGGGTGCCATTTTGTCACCAGACCATGCCTCTGCCCAGCCCGGAGGTTCTGATGGTCAAATTTGAAAAGGACCTGGGAAGCCCTAGGAGAGAAGTCTATGTCCCCAGAGAAGGTTAGAATAAGCAGGAACTAAAAAACAAACAAACAAACAAAACAAACAAACTTTCTTAGTTTTAATCCTAGCTCTCTGCAATAGGACTCAGTTCCGGGAGGCACCACTGCACTCACCCTTCGGAACTCCAAGGCTTCTGACTGGACCGGCCTCACTGGCTGCTGTCTTCTCGTACAATGGCACCTGGCCTGTTACCCTCATCAGCTTTTAGATGTGTTCATATGTGTTTCAAACTCAGACTTGGGAACTGCTTGGGCTTAAGCTGGGACTCTTCCTTTCTTATGAATGGAAACTGGAAGTACCATCGGACGTAAATTCTCTTCACTCAGGACAGCTGGTGGCAGGGAGTCCTCCCAAGGACCTACAACCCAGTGTGGTGCTGCTCAGGCTCCCAGCTTGATAACCTCTCCCCAGGTAGATCAGAATCCAACATGGCTCTGAAATGTGTCAGCCGGCAGCCTTCCTTTTTAGAAGCTCTGAGGAAGAATATACTCCTTGCTTTCTTTCAGCTTCTAGAGCCCACCCACATTCCTTGGCTGTGGCTATCTTCCTCCACGTTCCAATTCAACAATGTCAAATCTCTCTCTTCCTTCTTTCTTAGTCATGTTTCCTTCTGACTTTGTATTTAAATTGGGCCCACCAGGCTAATCCAGGATGCTCTCCTTATCTCAGGGTGTTTACTCTTAGTTACATCTGCAAAGTCTTTTTTGCCATGGAAGGCAATGTATTCACAGGTTCTGGGGACCTCTTAAATGGCTAAGAGGTTAAATAATTGCACTAAATCATCCGGGCAGAAAAAAAAGTCACACATTAGCCTGGCTGTCGCCATAATATTCTGCCTTTTCAAAGGCACTAAAATTCACTACATAACATACATTCAATTTGAATAGAGAAAGAAGGAAAACTCGCATTTCCACTCATGGAATATTCACCATTTTCCCTACTTTTTGTTCCTACCCCACCCCTATACTCTGATTTGATCATCAATTTTTGATGGCTTCTCTTTCTGAAGTTCTCCAATATAAATTCATAGCATAAAGGCACAAAAAGCCTCCATAATTACTGTAGGTTACATAAGAAACAAAATGGATCGTATGAATTTCAGCCAAAGACTAAAAGTAAATTTAGTGGGCACTGAGGTTAAAACCTATGCAATCGTCTTTAAAATTACCTTAGCTCACATTGCTTTCTCAAACTGGTCCAAGTGGCACAGTCTGAGTCATTGTCATGATCAAAGCCTGCAGGGACAGTTTCTTCCATTAGATTATCTGCACCCTTCGCAGACACCAGATCTACCTTCAAGTAGGCCTCACTTTAAAATAAGAGAAACTGATTTCAGCCCTTGCATTGAGATTGCAACATTATTAGTCAGTCTTTCCACCTGGCATACAAAGAGACAATTTAAAGAATAAGACCCTCCCTCTCTCCCTCTATAAGGTAGACACTTGCTAGGGTAAGGTCGACCACAGGCTGCAATAACAGCACCATTGACTGGGTAGCTTATCAACAACAGGAATTTATTTCTCACAGTTCTGAGGCTGGAAGTCTAAGATTAGGGCACCAGCATGGCTGCATTCTGGTGAGGGTCCTTTTCTGGGTTGCAGACTGCTGTCTTCTCTCTGTGACCTCGCATTAATCCCATTCATGAGGGCTCTGTCCTCATGATCTCAATAGCACACAAAGGCCCCACTTCCTAACACTTACCATCACATTGGGGGTTGGATTTCAACGTATGAATTTTGAAGGGACATAAACATTCAGTCTGTAACAGGATCACTTGTCTTTGCCCTCCCCCTCATCAGCCTTCCTTGCTCCATAGACCATTCTCTCTGGTTAGTTCCTCTCCCCTCATCCCATATTCTGTCTCTATCTGGAGTCACACACGGTTCTTTCACACCAAAGCCATAATCTTAACTGTGACTTCTTTCAAGTACCAAAGGATTCCTTAATAAATGTTAATAGAAAGATTCTAGGTTTCGATAAGGGGAATTTTGATGAAAGAAACAAAATAATCACTGTTGTCATTCCCCCAGTATACCTACCACATTAGGAATCACTCATTAGGAAGATGTTTATATTCCTTTCTCTTTATTATATTCTGTAGTATCCATAACATAATATCCTTATTAAAGCTGACTACTTACACCAACCCTCTGCTGGGTTTGGTGTGTAGGTGAAAACTGGCAAAGGGCTAAGGGAAAGGGACCAGACAGTTATCAACTAGAATGTTAAAATTTAGCCCAATGCAGTGGCTGTCTCGCTATGTAGAATATGCAATGGTAAGAACATTGTACGTGCTTATTGAATGTTAAATAATTTAAGCTATTTTTTTTTTTTTTTTTTACTTTGCTGTCACAAACTAATTTAATCTGGAAAAGCCTGGAGAAGAACAATGAGGACAATTACTGTTTGGAAGGATCTGTGCTTTGTAACTAGACCACCAAAGTAAGATTAATTAGCTATTATGGAAGAGTAACATGAATAAATGTATGGAAGTAATAAAAATATATCCATTTTTTCATTTAACTCCTAAACTCCCTAAACTCCTAAAGACCTCATTAAGATTCCATAATTAAAAGTGAAAGAAATATAAATAATGATTTTTTTAAAATGCCGTAGGCCTTTAAAGCAGTAGAGTGTGTTTAAAGTAGAGCCAAAACACAAAATAAGTGAGGTTTTAGTCAACAGCATCATTACATCACTTAGATATTGATGATAGGGAGTCTTGACAGCTCATAAAATGGGCAGCAATTCGTATTATTAAATTATTAACTCTCCTGGTATTCATATTCTAGTTTTAACAATATGGTTTCTTGATTAATCAACATGTCTGAAAATAGATTTTATCATGTCAAAATTACCTATTCAATCTTATGAGTCTTATAGGGTAACAAAAAAATCACCTTTTATTAGTTTATCTCAGAGTTTTTTTTAGAAAACATATATTATACTACCAAAATTTTGAAAGTAGAGGAACAATGACAACATTGAGAGTACTTACTACTCCAATCAAAATTCTTATATATTTTGGTGTATTTCTTTTTCATCTTTTTTTCTATGCAATTGTATACAGATGCAATACAGAATCCTAATATATATATTAGGATTCTAATATATAACTTGCATTTTCTATTTCTACCAAAAGCAGTTTCCCACATGTTTTACCTTCATAATCCACATTTTTAAGCTGCGTAACATTTCAACAAAAGATTATACAACACACTACTTAATTATTAGTTTGTTTTCTGATTTTTGCTAAAAGACATTAGAATGATTAAGAGAACATTCTTTGACATCATACAAACTTTGTTTTTGTTTCTACCAGTAATCAGCTACATGATTTTATATATGCTACTTAATCTATCTCCATTCAACTGCCTCAAACCTGTTTCCAATTCTAAACTTCCGAGGGAAAGAATGATTGACAGAAGTTAGGTCAGGGATCTGGTTAAGTTGACCTCTCCTAACACTGTAGGTAAGTGGAGTGTTTTGAGAGGGGAATAAGTTTCCTGTCTACCTGTGCTACTTGACCTTGCATAACTCACATTCTCTTTCACTTTCACACACACACACACACACACACACACACACACACACATGCACACACCCCTTGCAGGTCTCTGCGAATATAAGCTCTTTCCTCTCTCAAGGCTTTCCTTGTGCTTTGAATCCTCTTTTTTTCCATAATTTGTTTCCCAGCTTTATTGAGATATAATTGGCATGTAACATTGTGTAAATTGAAGGTGTACAGCATAATAATTTGATACATGTATGTATTTTGAGATTACCACAAAAGGTTAGTTGACACCTCCATCCCCTGACATAATTACTCTGTGTGTGTGTGTGTGAGTGAGTGCGTGTGTGTGTGTGTGTGTGTGTAAAATCTGTTTACTGTCTTTTCCTCTCTCTCCTTTACTGGTCTGCAAACTTACATACAAAACAAATGTAAATTTTGTTTTTTCTGAACCTACTATTTTTAGCCTCTAGTATTCCAAGTAGCAGAAACTTAATGTCAATTTCCTTACAGCTGCATCTGTGTTCTGATGGGGTGTGGGGTGAGAGGGAGGCACCAGCTGGTCCTTGATATCATTATCTCTCCATATTGGGGTCCAGTAGAATGCATTTATTCAGGCTAATCTTATAAATCAAATCCATCCAATTTCACTGTTGCTTCCTCCTTAATTTCAATTTGCAAGTTGTCTAAGACAATATCTTCAAAATTAAAGTTTTTTCAAGAATTTTTTAAATCCAATAACAGGCTACTTTTCTAGGTCGGGGAGAAAAAACCATCCAGTGCATCACAAAAATTATTTTCTTTCTCTGAATGGCTGAGAATTGGCACTATGAATAAGAATGTGAGGGAGAGTCATAGTACGAGTTGGTCTAGGGATTGAATTTATAACAGTAGAAACCCTACAATTTTCACGAAAGCAAAATATTTTGGGAAAAAAATATGAAATAGTGTGAGAACACAATATGAAACTGTCAGTTGTGACAATGACTTTAAGTATCTAGAGCTCCTTAATGAAATCTCATATAATCTGAATTTCTTTTCAGTCAATAAACTATTTAAATAGTTTACATTCATTGTCGTGTATAGCATTATTTCTGACAATGAGTTGCTGTAATTAATTTGTTTTAATTAGGGGGAGTAATGGGCCATCGTTTATTTTGCTTTTTAAATTATTCTCAAATCATTTTGCATTGGCAGTGTATTTAAGCGTTCTTAAAGCTGATTCCTACTATGACATAGTTAAAGGAAAGAGCTTTTTTTCAGACCACAGTTGAATAGCATATTTAAGTACCTTTGGTAAGAAGTGTATAAAGCTGAAGATACTGAAATAGTTCATTTTTTCATTGTGTTTTTTAATCCATAAATGTTATTTACAAATGTTGATGATGAATTTATTTATAGTTGTGAGGTTGGTGGGGATATGTGCTCTTTCAGTTTTGGAAGTTAATTTTCTCTTATCCTATTCTGCCTAAGCAAAGGTCACAATCTAGCTAAATAAAAATATTTAAAGTAACGTAATTTGGGCTTCTAATTAGGTTACAGCATGATCTCTTAACCCACCTAGAAAATAAAACACATGATTCACAATGAATCAAACAGTGAGATGTGTACTAAAACTCAGAGCAAGCTGGCATCCTAGTGTAACTCTCCTTCTCATGAGAAAATTCATTCTTATATTAACAAGAAAGGGCTTTCCTGGTATTCTATGTGGTGAAGTGGAAGAATATGATATTTGGATTCAAATATCCTGGAGTTGACCCTTGTCAAACTGTTGGGGTCACACCATTAATATGGAGATAATGTCATTGTTGTACCAAAAGTTCCCACAAGGTCATCTTTTGTTTTAAAAGTCCCTTCTTGTACCATAACATGGGTGAACAAATGCCACCATGGAAGAAGTGGAACATTGGGATTAAAAGCACAAATCCTAGGACGTGATTGCCCTGAATCAAATCTCTCCCTCTGCACTGCCAGCTGCCAGAACTCAGGTAGGTTAATCAATCTCTCTCTGCCAGAGTTTTATCAACTAGGAAATGAGAATAATAAAATAGTACCTCCTTCACAGAGTTGTAAAGATTTAATGAGTTAATTCATGTACGGCTCTGAGGACAGTGTGTGGGATGCACTGAGAATGAAATGATACTCACTGTGATTATAACAAAGCTTATGGCCAAATGGTACTATTTGGTACTGAATTGTCCTCAGTTTGCTTCGGTTTTGCTCTATGGTTTTCTGATTGCTGCTCCCCCAAAGCCTCTGCTTTTTGTAATTCTTTTTTTATGGAGTGTGGTCGATAAAGGTGGGCTAGCCTGTGTTAATATTCATAATTTCTTTTAAATGCTTATATTTTCCTTATTGTAAAAGAGTAGTATAATACTTGTTGAAGAAAATTAGAAAATACATGAAAGTATAAAGAGAAAAATAAAAATTAAATAATCCAGGATTTATGTTTTATGTTTCTTCCAACTATATTTTTCTAGGCATATACATGTTCAACAAAATTTGCATCACTACATTATACACACACACACACACACACAACACACGTAGATTTGTTTCTTGATTTTTTGTTTAAACTTGAATCATGATTATTTCTCCAGGTTTTAAAATTTTATTCAAAATTAATGTTAATAGCTAGATAAGACTCCATTATCTCTAATTAGTGTACCAATCACCCACAGTTGAATATTGAGGTTATTATCCAATTTTTGGATAGTATATATTATACTATAAGAAACATCTTTGTGCTTAAATATTTGTTGACATTATCATCATTTACTTAGGCTATATTTTAGAGAACTGATATTTTTACATCAGAATATATCGAGATCTTGATTGAAATAATACTTTTTGGAAATTTGTATTTTTTTTACTCTGGTGGAAAAGCAGCATCTCATTATTATTGTAAATTTAAATTATTTGATGTCAAGTGGAACTGGACAGTTTTTAAGCTACTTATTTATGCTCTGGATTTCTTTAGTTAATCATATATGTCATTTGCCTATTTTTCTATAGAAAAATTCTATTTTCTGCTGTCATTTGTCTAATTACACTATTGTTAGTGTTTTCTTTATTGAATTATAGGTAGAGGAACGCACCTTTTCACTCTATTGTTTCCCTCCGTCTTAGTTCATTCTGACTGCTGTAACTGAATACCACACATTGGGTGGCTTATAAACAACAGAAATTTATTGACTGCACTTATGAGGACAGGTAGTCCAAGATCATGGTACCAGTACATTTGAAGGAGAGCTCTCTTTGGGGTTCCAGACTTCTCCTTATATCCATCTTACCTGGTGGAAGGGTGCTCAGGGACTCTGTGGGATCTCATTTACAAAGATACTCATCTCAATCATGAGGATGCCACCCTCATAACCTAATCACCTCCCCAAACCCTCACTTTCCAATACCAGCATCTTGAAGATTTGGATTTCAACATATGAATTTTGGAGAGACACAAATAATCAGACCAGAGCATCCTCTATGTGAACAGAGCTCCACTGCCTAACACTCCTAGTCTCTCAATACCCACCCCTCACATACCCTCCCCAACACATACACACTCCCTGTACCCCTAGGAAGGAGGAATGACTGATTGGTGAGTTTAAGATAAGGAACAAGGCAAGCGCAGCTTCATTCTTTCTCCAACATCTTGTCCCTCTACTACAGTAATGGTGGGAAGCGCTTGTCTCATCTGCTCTTCTTTCTTGTAAATTGTAATGGGGCACCTCAATGTGGGGAGCCTGGGGGGGGGGTTCCCAGCAACAGTTGTTATAAAAAGAAAAAAGAGCAAGAAAAGGAGGGAGAACCATGGACAAGGAATGGGTTAAGAGTTGCAATTTTAAGTAGGGTAGTTGGGGAAGACCTCACTGTTTTGTGCAATTCTCATCATTACATGGCACTTAATCACTTATGCCCTGTGGGTTAATAATTTTACCTAAAGAAATTAGGCTATATCATGTGGATTTTTTTGTTCAGTTTTAGATTATAAAAACTCTTTGATACATCATCATTTGAGCAGATATATAATTCATCACCATCTGACAGTTTTTGCCCATCAAAGCTTGGAAGAATCAACATAGCCTTCTAAGAAGATAATTAGAAGATGCTTATAAGAGACACAAGTTTTTAATGACAGAAAAATAAAACACAGTCTCTCCCTTCCACCAAAGTTCTGTTTCAAGTGTAAGTCTAATGACAAAAGAAAAGAAACATAACCTGCACTAACTTTGTCTACCTCGTTATTTATTCTTTAAAACAATACGTTATAGCTATCATTTATTGAGGATGTTATGAGTATCAGATGAAGTAGCAAATTTAGTGCAAAATCCTTCTACATTTTTACAATTATTTTGCAAACTTTCAAACATCTCTTCCTTGCTTAATTTTACAAAGATTTAACTCAATAAAACATTTTATAAAACAATTAATACATTCAATTTATTTTTTCAAAAAGCCACAACTTTTTTCTTTTTGCATTTACATTTCATTCACTTTCCACATTATTGAATTAAATTACACAATTAAAATAACAAACACAACTGATTTAAACCAATTTGGTAATACAATTGAAAAAAACAACCCAACATTTCACAAGCAAATCTAAAAAGTAGGACTAGGTTTTTTTTTTTTTTTTTAGGAAGGTGGTTCTTATATCACACAATAGAACTAAAACTTAAAAGCACTAATTAAAACTGATAGTTGCCATTTGTCCAAAAAGCCCCCATTCTCTGTCTTTTTCCTTCCATCCGGCCAAGACTTCGGTGGAAAGATTTTCAAAATAGGTTAGCATTATATTCTTTTCTATCATGCTGGACTTTTCTATCATGAGGGTTTTAGGCAGAAAGATGTTATGGTTTATCACAGGAGAACAGAGAGACACAAAGTCCAGGAATTGTCCAACTCATCACATACACAAGGAGGTTGTAAGTACAAGCACATTCAGGGAAAGCAAGCAGATCTGACATCTCTGAATGATATAACCAATGCTCTGGCTTAGAGAATATTTCTAGATGACTAGACAGAAGCCAGGAGGTATAAAATCAAAAGAAGACAGAGGTAGGAATAATTGGAAAAGCACATCAAGTCTATCCCTTGAAGATGGAGGCAGCCAGATGCCACCCTTTAATCTGTATTACTTTCTGTATAGAGGAAGTCAATCCCTACAGAAGCAAACATGAGGGAGCAAACGATCAGCTCTGCCGCTAGCTGATAAAGGAGAGGAGTCACACTTTATTTCTGAGATTTCTTGGAATTAGATCAATGTGGTGGTTCCCGTTCTTCCAAGGGGTTTATAATACCATACCAATGCTATATACAACTCGCTAGGCAAAACTTCTAATCTTGGTAAAGATACTTGTCACCAGTTAAACATGGGGGAAATGGTTTTTATGTTACTTTGTACATATTTGCTAAAGCTTGGAAACAGAAAGAAAATCACAGGAAAAAAATCAATTGACATTCTCAGGGACCCAAAATGTAGAGGTAAGTGAGGTAGGGGTGGGCCAAAGGAGAAAACACTTGGTCTTCAGAATATGGGGAAATAAATAATTTGTTGGATTTTAGATTTCATCTGCATCTAATGCTCCTGTGGCCTTTTTAAAAGATGACCACAGATTCTTTCATCCTTCTCCCATCAAGAGGCAGAGCTATATGTCTCCTCTCCTTGAATCTCATGGGCTGTGGTTTCTTTGACAAATGGAGTTTTCAGGAAGAAATACAATGTATCTTCTGAAAATGACTCATAAAAGCCATGCCACTCCCACCTAGTTTGCTGCACATCTCACTTGGGAGCCCCAACATGCCAGGTAAGAAGTCCACTTACCCTGATACTGCGATAGAAAGGCTACATGTAAGGGATCACAGCAACAGACCCAGCATTTGAGCCAACCCTAGGCAAGGCACCAGATATGTGGTCCAGCCTCTCAGCCATTTGAGTTGTCCCAGCTGAGGCTCCAAACATCAGGGAGTGGAGACAGCGCCCTGTTTGAATTCTTGACCCATAGAAAGTGTGAGCATAACAAAATCATGGTTGTTTCATCCCACTAAGCTCCCACTAAGCTGAGTGTGTGTGTGTGTGTGTGTGTGTGTGTGTGTGTGTGTGTGAGAGAGAGAGAGAGAGAGAGAGAGAGAGAGAGGGAGGGAGGGAGGGAGAGAGAGAGAGATTGATTAGTTGTACAAAAGGAAATAACTGGAATAATTCCCAATACTCTTAGGTAGTGAAACACTATTCACATGACTCACTCCCATTCCCAAGCTGCTCACCTACTTAAGCATGCACACGTTCATTATCTGTCTCCTTCTTTCTGAAGAGAAAATAAAATAAAATATTGTTTTTACTCCATTCTTTCTACACCACTTTTGTTGTTATGAGAAACTACTCAGGAGTCTTAAGAACAATCAATCCTTAGGAAAGTATGTAACTAACACATTTATTCAAACCGGACATAGTTTGGGCTTGCTATGGCACCCAAAAGTTCAATTAAAAGATTATATCAATTAAACCACTAAAAGATGGGAGGCAGCACCCATACATTCTCTCTCCCTTTGCCCTGCTCTTCTCTCCTTCTCAGTAGTCTTGATCAAAGATCATCTGTCACTCCCAGTTCAGCAAAGAGGTAACGTGCACTCATGTCTGATGCCTGGATTTAGAGATGCACTTCCTTCTTACTGTGAAACAAGCAGGCGGTAAACACAAAAATTAGATGGAAAATGGCTTTTATGTAGAAAGACAATTTTTAAATCATCTTACATGCCTTTTTCTTGAGGATCATTTTCTTACAAATATTCTCAGCAATGTCTCCATAGGTGAATTTCTAAGAGAAAGCTGAAAGCATGTTTTCTTTTTGAATGTAAGCCCAAAATAGATGACAGAGGATTCAGATGGTTATATGACTTTCCTTCTCCATTTGTATTTTTTGAAAAAAAATATTTTTAAATGAAACAAAGATCTTTTGGCTAATTAAAACATTTGTACATGGGGATAAATATCTCTATCTCTCAAATGTACTGAGAACTACCAGATGTCAAAAATTTGCACTGTAAATTAAAAGTTGTTGATTGCTTTCCTTCTTGAGTAGTAGATATATGCTATCGAAGAAGTTACATAAAAAAATTATATGTTCATAAAGGAGTTTATCAATATCTCTGCACCATATAAAAATAAAAGTAATACAGGGATTCAAACACTAATAAATATGAAAAGAAAGGAAGCTATCTTACTGGCATTATATCCACTAGCAAAAAGTCAGCGCTAATGGGTGTTTAAATAGCAGCTTGACTAAATTACTTCATCAACATGTCATGGTTTTAGATAATGCACTTCAACCAAGCTCAGCTCCATATCATGCATTCAGGGCAGGGCATATGG
The DNA here is from genome assembly GCA_003508835.1 of Eonycteris spelaea. Taxonomy (NCBI): domain Eukaryota; kingdom Metazoa; phylum Chordata; class Mammalia; order Chiroptera; family Pteropodidae; genus Eonycteris; species Eonycteris spelaea. Next base: position 15,138,601 of record PUFA01000018.1, on the reverse strand, counting down.
TATGACCTTTGTTTGCTGAAGACAGACACCTTGGAAGCAAAGGGAAGAGACAGGAAGGGGTATGACATCCACAGTCCTTATCATGACTCACTGGACAAAGGAAAAAGTGGTAAGTTCCTATTAACATATTCTGATGCACTTCCTGAGCCTGAGCCAACAAAAGGTTAGAATTCCTTGACAGTCAAAGTTCTCCATTCATATTGAGCAATGATCCCAAAACAAATAACATATAAATTGCAGCAGCTTAACACAATATTTCTTGCTCATGTAATAGTGCAATGAGGGTGAGTGGTGGGCTCTGCCTTATGCAAGGATCCCAGGGCTGCAGATCCCTCTATCCAGTGATTCCCCCCTCTTCCCTTTGTTAGATCGTCTTAATCCAGACAGCTGACAAGCTGTAAGAAAAAGAAAGGGAGTCCTGGCCAAACCATCTCGGTCTGGATGGTGACACGAAATTTCTCATATTCCACTGGTCTAGAACTAGTCTCCCAGTCCCCACTAAGATGCAGCCTCCACCACATACATAAAAAATAGGTTTCTATTATCCCCAATTCTGTGACCTTGTTTCATTTCTTTTTTTTACTTTCTGAGTGGCCACTTCCTTAAAAAAGAGTAGGAAAATTATTAATGAAAAATCTTATATATCCCTTTAGGATGTAGCCTGATGTGATTGAAACATACTAATGTTTGATTAAAGATCAATAACGTCTCAACAACTTGTTCCCGTGATCTGTGAGAAAATACAAACATCGGCTGAACAATTATAATGTGGCATTTAAATCTTCTCATCTACCAACCTCCATCTCATAAATCATATTTAAAGTAAAACTCTCAGCATGATGCTATTCTTAGCTCAAATAGAAGATGATGCTGGTTATAGCAGTGTGTGGTGTTGCCATGGTTATCTGTCTATTAACGATTAAACCTGCTTCCTTATGCTCATTAGGAAACAAAAAAAAAGAGTTTTCAATTTATTAGCAGACTGTAAAGCCGAAAGTTCTCAAACAAAAGTTTGGATATTAGAAACCAGTTTAGGGTCTGACGTTTAAAAGATTCTTCTCTCATGTCCATGGAATGGGTTTTTTTCCCCTCATCAGCTACAGCAACCAGTCTTCAAAGGAATAAGCATTTTATGCATTATAGAGTCATTATAACTTCCTGGGAAGAGAGAAACTTGGTGAGAGGTAGTATGAATTACGCAAAAATATAAATTTATTTATAAACCAAAAGCATCAGCAGATTGAATGTGTTTATTCATTTCAATTATTTAAGAGATCCATCTTTCTGGATCTACACACAAAAATATCACCATAAGTTACCAAGGCAATCAAAGTTTCGAATCAAAGGAATAAGATTAATAACTAATAGTTTTTCACAGAAATGACTTTGAGGTCTATCATGCAAGATATTTTTGATTACTATATTTTAAAAAGCATTCAAATGTTTGTAAGTATTTCCAGATCCTAACACAGTAGATAATTTATCTCAGCCCTTTTATAGTCTTCGCTGTAGGTTTTTTTTGGAAAGGAGTTAAACATTGAGAAGGGTGTAGAAGATTTCCATGTCTTCAGATAATTTTATCCTGCATGAAAGGGACAAGAAATTATGTGGTAATGTTTATACTCCTGTGCTTCTCTATTTATTTATTCAACAGACATTTCCTGAATGCTTAATATGTGTCAAGCCCTGCTCTGATGCTAAGGGTATAGAAATAAATTGAATAGACCTAGTTCCTATCTTTGTAGAACTTTCAAAAGTACAGATAAGAAATGGTGAACACCTAAACAAAGACTCGTAAATAAATCACTCTCTTTTGACAACAGGATGAACCCTTAGCCTGGCCTTCACATTCTCCAGTCTATATTTTAAGCCTTCTCTGCAGGAATCTATCATGCTTGCCCTAAACTGGTTGTCTGTATACATTATTAGAGACCAAGTTCATATGGCCAGGATTTTGCTTTCTATCACCAATATGCAAATTACATCCAGGTTTCAAAGCCTAACTCAAGTGCCACTTTCTCCATACAGCAGTCCTTGACTGGATATTTTCTCTCAGTCCTCTGAATGTCCATAGACTTTTTTATGTGAAACATTATGAACTTAATAAACTATAATTAATTTGCATTTTGAATCAATCTTATAATGAAATATATCTTCCTTTTATAGATGAGAAGACTTGAATTTCAGTGGAGAAAATAAGTAGCCCCAAATTTAAGCTATAATTCAAATCAGGATATTATGATACAAAATCTATTTCCTTTCAAACCTATCACATTAGCCTAGTAATGATTGCTAAATTTCTTTTTAGATTATGAATTCTGCTAAGTCAGGAATCACCTTCACATATATGTGTATTTCCCTTAACATCTAAAATTAATACTTTACCTATAATAGACTCTGATTAAAGTTTTTTCATAATTATGATAACAATACAAGATAAAATATAGCAAATACCTTCCTCCTCAGATGGTATACAAAATAACAACTAGAAGAGGTCATAAAGAAGAAGACAGAGGGCTGGTATAGCAAGGAAAGGAAGCTGAGAATTGAAGGGTGACTAGAATTTATGTTGCTGGTGTCCATACAAAAGCATTCCAAATATGGGAAAAGTCAAGAGCAAAGGTGTTGAGATAAAAATATACAAGGTCCATTCATGAGACAGCAATTAGAAGAATCTGCCAATGGGAGAGATCGATATTGTAGAAGGTAACCTACTGTAGTTCATTAACTAACTATAGTGCAATAGACAATAATGGCCTCCCCAAGATATTCATATCCAGTCCCTGAAAACTCTGAATGTTACCTTATATGACAAAAGAGACTTTGCAGATATGATTAAGTTAAGGATTTTGAAAAGTGGAGATTATCCTGATTATCCAGGTGGGCACAACGTAATTGCAAGAGTCCTTACAAGAAAATGTCAGGAGATCTGAATGAGTAGAAAAAAGAGATGCTATGACAGGAGCAAGAGGTTGGAATAACACGAGGAAGGGGCCATGAGCCAAGGAACATAGGTGGCCTCTAGAAGCTGAAAAGACAAGGAAACAGATTTTCCATTAAAGGAACACAGACTGCCAACATCTTAATTTTAGGCTTCTAACCTCCAGAACTGTAAGAGATTAAATCTGAGTTCTTTTATGCCATTTTATTTGTGGTGCTTTGTTACCTTAATAATAGGATATCAGTGCATCGAGAAGTAATTTTTCCTGCATGTAGTAAACATTTCTTAGTTTGAATGGAAACAGATTCACACTAGAAATACAGTCCTTTTCTCATTGCTCACAGATCCAAACAGCATACTGCATCTGGTATATGCTAAGGACATACATGCTGATGGGAAAAATATCTGATCTTGCCAATGAAATGTATTGCAGATGCTTCTGATTTTAAAGCAGCCTCTTTGAGATAAGTATCTAGTTGTGCAGATTTCTCTTACTCTTAAATGATCTTTCCCCTCCTCTTTCCAATTTTGCATCTGGATTCCAAAAACCATATATATCCATGTGTTTTTATTGAAGAGAATTGCCCATGCTTTATGCCACCCTCCGGGTCTTGCTATGTCTGCTGAACTGTGCCTTGGCCCAGTTGGTTCCTGGATGTCCTACACTGGTCTCTGCTGAATTGAGACTGTCCCATGGAGCCATATGAGCATCACTCTGGCACTGTTGCAGGTGCCATAACCTCCAGCTGCAAGGTGATGCAGCTCCCTCATCCCTAACAAAAGCCTTTTATATTCCTCCAGCACTTCTATGCCTCTTGCCTCTTAGAGACTGGAAGTCCCAGTTGCTTTCTCTGAATCATTTTGATCTGTGCTAGGTCCAATGAAGTTGTCATCAAGCTCAACTGCTCAGGTCATTTGCCTTCATCTTTGTTTTTCAACCATTCCCACATCATGGTGGGCCTGGTAATGTTCAATATGGACTTCTCTGAGAGTCATGTAGGCTCCTTGAGGCTATACCTTTGGAAGCCTTCAATCTTCTAACTTACCTGGGTACTTAAAAACAGCCTCTTAGCTTTTAAACTTACTGTCTCCCTCAGATTTTAAAAAGTCATAATTGAAATTCAAAGCTGAGCAATGAGTTCTTGGCTGTAGATAGTATCTTTCTTTCCTTAGAGCAATAAGCTTTGGTCTCATAACTTAGCCTTAATGCAGGGAATGAAAACAAAATATTTGAGAGGGAAAATCCATTGGAAGCCAATTCAAAAACATTATTTGCCTATAGAGGCAGAAGAGAGAAACGAAGTCAAGTACATAAATGAGAGCAGGAGTGAGGAGAAAGAATAAAAGGTTGAGTGCTGAGCTGGGAAACAGCTATAAAGCAGGACCCAGAAGGAAAAAGGAAATGGAGCAGACTGAAAAAGTGATCAAGACAAGAAGAGAATCAAGTCCTAGAGAAAGAGAACATTTCCCAAGGAGGCAATAAACAGAGAGAAAAAATTAAAGATACCAAAGAGAATGGATCCCCAAATGGGGCTCTCAGGTCTGGCAAGTGCAGGGTAACTGTTAACAACCGACAGGTGTGGCTTAAGGGTAGAATGTAGATTCTTTTCATGTGGGTAAAATTCATTCTCGATCATTGTATTTTGTACATATTAGTTATATAATTCTTCATTTAAAACACACCAATATTATTGTGATTTCAGAAGATGGCCATCTTAGTCTCTACTATAAAACACCAATGCTGGAAGAATTTCTTATTGTTCTAATGAGTCTACTCAATATACAAAAAAAATCTTTTTTTGTCTCAAGAATTGCTAAGCTTTAGGTAAGGAACAGATGTCCATTTGGGAGTTCAAATGAAGGCCCATGTTATAAAAATGTTGTGTCAATTCCAAAGGGAACTAAAGAGAAAGTAGATTATATACCATGCATATCTAAAACTCATTTAGTAGATACTCAAGGAATTAGATTTTATACAAGTTTTTTGTTGATCACTATAAAATTCACTAATAATTATACTTTCTTAATTAAGTATTTGATCATAAAACTATTCACGACAAGGCAGACAGATTATACTCTTCTGTGTACAATAAGTCTAGAATATATCTCCATGAAGCTTTTTAATATATACCTATTAAAATGGCTCAGACTAGAACACTAACTGAAAGGCAGCATGATCAACCTGGCAAATACTTGACTAAAAAGACTTATGAGCTCTAGATGAAGTGACTACAGGCAAGATATTTAAGCTTTCTGAACCCTGGTTTCTCAATCTATAAACTCCATATGAATACTATGGTGATTTAGGATAATGATGAGCATAACACATATGCTAGAGCAAGATACAGTGCATAAATCTTAAGTGGTGATATGCTGCTCTTTTATTGCTGGCTTTACAAAAATATAAAACATGAAATATAGCTAAGTCGTGGAATAGAGAATCAGCAAAAAATTCCTAGTTTCCTCCAAAATAATTTTCTTTCTACACAGTGTAATCATGTCAGCATGTCATTCAACTGACATATGCTGAGTATACAGAATATCAATGAAGTCCAGCCAGATTTTGCAAAAAGAAAAATTGAAGCCATATGATCCATACTTTTCTCATTTCTTTAATTTCCAAAAAAAAAAGGCCCATCTCCCTGATAAACAAGATAGCTAGAATTGCCAACCTCACTTCTTTTGTCAACATTTAATAAAGCTCACCTGGGCCATTACAGTAACAAATAAAAATTAGATTTTGTATAGAAAGTGTTTTGAGGATACAAAGAGTTCGTCCAAAGCTTCACACGTTCTTGAGAGACAGGCCAAAGCAGAGGAAGACCTTGTTACCAAATCAGACAGAAAAAAAAGTACCTAAGATTTGCAGATAATATCATCTAATTCACTGACCTGATTGTGCTTCAGAAGGACTAAGATTTCAGAGGGTGAAAAAGACTGAAAGATAGACTAAAAAGCTCAGGTGCCCAAGACAGCTGATGAAGGTATGCGATGCTCTGAGTAAATGTCTGTACAAAGTGACACACGCATCATGAGGAACAACATTTCATGCGGAAACCAGCAAGTGAAGCCACAGAGTTTTGATCTCGTTATTATTTTTAAAAAGAAAAGTAAATTGAAATTTATGTTTATGGACCTCTCATTGATGTTCTCTAAACTTAAGGAGATAAACATTAATGGGAGATAATAAATAAAAGCAGTTTCTCTTTCATCAAGTATCCACAGATCTTAGGGGAGAAAATAGCAACATATTTTGTTAGAAAAATGGGAGGCAACTAATTTTCTTCTTCTCTCAAAAATAATTGGTATGTGGGGAAAACACAATAAAGTACATATTAATAATATAAAAGTTAGGTTTTAAAAATACTTCAACTTCCATCAAACAGAAAATTATTAATAATGATTTCCTCAGAAAGACTTCAAATGCATATTTTCAAACCATCAAAGAATATTCTGAGTTTATTTTGCATATCAGTTAGAGTTTTGCTGCATTCTGGATGAGGGTAGCTACTTAATTAATATTTGTAAAAGATTGTTTTCCTTTTCTCTTTAGCCTTGTCTTTGGTTCAGTTATTCTCTCCCCAAATAAGAACATTCTATTTCCCAAAGCTCTGCAAACCTCCAGATGGTTCCCATGATACTTCTATGTGGAGTTATGTTTTTGTCCTTGCAATGAAAAGTGGTCCAACAATTTGTTTTGTTTGTTTGCTTGTTTCTTACATAACACATTGAAGTAATTCTTCATACTAATGCCATTTGGATTTTCACTTTCTTCTAAATTCCGCTTCCCATTCCTACAACTCTCTGTCATGTCTCTGTGTGTATAGCTGAAGAATTATAAATACTGTTTCTATTGGGTGTGAGAATGGACTATAAACTTCCAAGATACTTTCCAACAACATCCTATGAAAATTTAAACTTTTCTCCCTAAACACCACTGTGCTACAAATAGCTTTCAATGTTCTCTGGATAATTTTTCTGCATTATAAAATGAGAACTATGGAAGCTTGTGTAGTCTGAGCCTGTAACTGGCATTATACACAGAATCAAAGCTGATGGAAGCTTGAGCATCATTATATACTGGGTCTCAACAATGGCTCAATAGCTGAACCACTAGAGTGAGCTTTAAAATGCTGCTGACACAATCCCACCCCAACTTGATATTTCTCAAAGCTCCTCAGATCGTTTTAATGTGCTGTCAGTGTTGAGAGCTACTGATCTTATCCACCAGTCATTAGTAGTCAAACTGAAGCCCAAGTAGGTTCAATTACTAACCTACCTGCCTAAAGTACAAAGCAGCAAAGAAAGAGTTAGAGACCCACGTTTTTAGAGCAAGGTTCTTTCAATTACTAGGATTGTAGAATTCTCAAAGGTTTCCTGAGGACTATAGGTTGTGACCTAAATTTCTTTCAGTTTAACTCAGATAACTTACATGTAACTCGTAGTACAAAATAAAATGTGAAGCCCCCTCTCATAAATTATGAAGAACTTCAAAAAGTTGGCATCGGAGATTTAAAGCAAGTGTAGGGTCTGATGTTACTGCACAGGACACACCCATGAAGCCAATCTTGGCCCAGATTTTAAAGATATTTTGTATTTAATAACAGTATGTTGGTTAAAAAATATTTTTTTAAAGACTTCACAGCGATAAATTAGGAAACAGTGCTGAATAAGTCTTTGGTTTTATATTTTGTTCATGTGCTTGTTTATTGACTTTTTTAAATGCAGGAGCTCTCAGATTTCAAAAAGAGCTAATGTTCATTGTGACTGCTTTAGCCTTCCTCTCCCTCTGTCAAAAGCAGAATCTGGAGACAAGGGTTTGGAGTTGGGGAAATAATTCCAGACAACCAGAGAAAGGGACGGGAATAGTAACATGGAAGGAAGAAACCAATACAAGGTGTGTCACTGGGCCAGCCACTGACCTAGGAAACTGAGCTAGGTCTCCCTGGCTGAAGGCACAGGACTGCCTCAGCAGTGCACACTCCCCCTGAGAGGTGAAGAGGAGAGCCTTCATCCTCCGGGTTTTGTGGCCAGTTGGCCTAATGTGGCCCTGCCGGGGCTAACCTCCTAGCCTTTCCGGATTGCACGTGAGAGTGTCAGGAGAGAGACTCTGTTAGGGGGATGTCTGTGCAAAGCTGGCTGCAGCAGCGAGGACTGAACAGGCAAAGGGGCCCTAATATCACGACCCTCCAAGCTGGGATTCAGCCAGCTGCATCCCCAAACTGACAGAGTTTCGCCTACACTCTTTACTTCCAAGAATACCTATTCACATCTTTCTGGACACATGTGTTATCCATGGAGTACAGTTTGGAACAGAGCAGCGGAATTATTGTCAGAGTTTAATATTATTTTTCAAAGAAATCAAACACTGGCAAGGCCAGGTTAAGTGTCAGAAAGACCAAAGGAAAGATTAAAACATAGAAAATGAAAGCTTGCATCCAGCTGAAGGACAGTAATTGTTTTGAATCTCCTCTTACAGGTATAAGCACAAGGATGTGGCCCCACTGACTTTGCTCTGTGCCAGTTCTTGTGAAGTTATTTAATGTAAATCCAGAGAGTTTTAATAAGGCTATCATTTTCATGCCATATATAAGTAAGACTTGTTCGAATTAAAGCTATATGAAACAGAAAATAGTGCTTTCTACCTGCAAACTGGTAATAGTAAAAAGTTTTAAGTGAACTTGGCTACAGCTAAAAATTACCCAGAAAGAAACGATTTCCTTGTTTAAGACAGTTCTGAACACATGCACCCTTGGTCACTGAGACTGCTGGCAGTAATTTGCACAGCCATATTGTGAATAAATGTCTTCTTACTATATTTGCTTAGCTGTGACAGCAGACTCAGAGCAATCTTAGCATTGAGAGGAAAAACTCCCAAAATATGTTTGGTGTAGGTGTTCCCATGGATGTGATACAATTAACATGGGAAACGAGCAAAACGAAAAAAATTGTTACATAATTATATAATAATTTTTACTTTTACTGAAGAAGTCTATATGTTAATTTTCCATCAATAGCTTGCTATGGAAAAAAAAAACATCCTTTCAAACATCTCTGCATTACCTCTCCCATTTTCTCTGTTAGTCAGGCAATATTTATTTCATGTTGATGATGTACAGAGCCCTGAACCAGATGTGTGTGTCAGCAAGATGTTTATATATTTAGAAAGCACAAAGAACTCTGTCTCTCAAGGAGGCTATAATTGAAATATCAAAATGACAAAATTTCCTGTATTGTGGAACATTTTTTCCATAGGGTTTTCAATAAGAAGTTTATTTTGTGAGCAATTCAAATTTTTAGAAATAATGTTTTTGTCATAATTTTCAAAATGTAATTGTCTTATTCTTAAATGTTTATTTGTCATTGGAAAATATGACTTTAAATATTTAGTTTTCCATCTGTTTTAAAATACAACCACCCACAAAGGCTGTATATTGCCAATTTTCCCTATACTTATTATTGCCTTTTTTTTTTTTTTTTTGCATATCAACCTGGAAACATCACACCAAAAACAATTCAATAGTATAGACTTATGAAGTAAGATAACTTCAAAACCAATGTAAAAGTATATGAAAATAAAACTGCACAGGTATTATTTTTTTCAATGCTGTATTGTTTTTAAATTTATCTTAGACATAGAGTTTCAATAAAATTACCTTATGTCAATAGCGGCATTGTTTTCAGGCCTCACATGAGCAGAGTTTCCTTTAATACAAAAGCTAAAGGTCATTAAAAAATTCAAACTTACATACCTGGAATTTAGTGTTTTTTTATATTCATGTTATTCCTTGTTTTATTTATTTCATATTTCCTCTTTGCCACATCCTTATTTGTGATTCAATAAGATAAAACAAATATGCTAGAATTATCTCTCAATCTGGGTTACTCTTATCCTTGCAAATTATAAAGTTTCTTTGGTTACCTGATCTATAAAATGAGGATGTTGCACCAAATGATCATTATCCTCTTTAAATGTTATAATGAAATGTTGTCACTGTAGTTTCAATGAAGCTCTTCTTGTAGAAGAGATGGCCTGAATACCTTCCCATATATTCCAGGTTGGGATGGCAGATTGAACTCTTACATCTTATTTCACTTCTTCCCCAAACTCCATTATAATGAGTCACTAAATGTTTTAAGGAAAGGAGGCTGAAGACCTGAGGCAGAGTGAAGAGCACTAAGTTCAGATTAAGTAGCTTTGAACCCCCTGAAGGTCAACTACAGACTCCACCTTTTCTCTGATCCTATTCAGTACACAAGTAGCCTGGCATTCACTGTTCAGACAGTGAATCTGACATTTTCCAAAGGAAATGCTTAAGAGGGTTTCCAGAAAATGACTCATTCAGGGCCAAATTTGAGTTTCAAATATGAAAACTCCATCTATGCATTCAGGACAACTAACCATCTTTGTATTCCCTCATTCTAAATCATTAGTAGATAGTCAAGAGTCACCAAATATCTGAGCAAAGTCTCTCACATGGATGGAAGAGAACAAAATAAACAACCTGACCAAAACAACTAGGAGGAAATACAGTCTAGGCAACCAACATTGATATCCTCAGAGATAAGAAAAGATGCTTCATCCATGAAACAAGAACAGGAGGACATTTACAAAGAAAAAGAAAAGAAAAAAAAAAAACACTTCAGAATTTGAAAAAACCCTAGCATAATTTTTAAACCACTATTGAAAAATTAGAAGGTAATTTTAGTAAACATCCTAGGGAGTAGGGCAAAAAGATTTAAAAAATGAAAAATAAGAAAGAACAAGGTAAAAAAATTAAGCACTAGTCTCTCCATGAAAAAAGAACAAGAGAAAATGGTGGGATATAATTAATTTTCTTATAATTAAAAAATATAACTTACCACATTGGAAGGACCCACCAGGATGTAGAAATAGAGCCACACTACAGAATATCACTGTAAAATGGCAGACTTTTGAATGACAAAGATTCTATAAGCTTCCAAGGAATAAGCAGGGAAACAAAGGATTGCAAACAATAGATGAGGAATCAAGTAGCTTTGCAGTTCTCAATGGCAACACCAGGAGCAGTATAGGTCAGTACCTTCAAATTTTTGAGGACAAACAATTTCCAACCTAGAAAGTTATACCAAATCAAACTATCAATCCAGTATGAGGACAGAATAAAAACATTTTCAGTACATGTTTGCTATCAAAATATTTGTCTCCCATGACCCCTTCTTAAGAAGTCCCTTAAGAATATACTTTATCACAATGAGAGACTAAAGCCAAGAAAGAAGAAGACATGGGGTGCGGGGTGCAGGAAACAGAAGCTGTAAGACAGTGAAGAGAATCATGGGGAGGATAATAAAGGAAGACCCTGGTTGCCATAGCGTGACTCAAGAAATAAACAAGAACTGAAATCGCCAAGATACCCACTGCTGAATCTTTTAAATCTGAGACAGAATGTACAGTTGAACCAGGCTCTGATTTTTTTCCCAACTTTGCATGAGCATGTGATGATGAAGTTCACATCTTCCTTCCTCGCCCCCAACCACATCCTGCTGCGAGGATTAGCTAAGGCGCCCCATTTCTCCTATAGGAGTGCTCTTCTTTGACCTATTTCTAAAAGCTAGAGACAGGCTATGGCGAGTTTAGAAACATAAAGGGCAGAGCAGCCCTCTCCTGTGGACCTGTTATGTATCATGCCCTCCAAGTACCTCAACTATATGGGAGAATGTGCAAGCCATGCTAACAGGAATATGTGATCCTTATAATTCATTTTACAAATTAATGAATGAGATGGTTATATATAACTCTTCTGGGCTTGGTTACTACTCACTCATCCCTGAAAAACTGACCTATTCTAAGGGTACTGACACGCCAGGTTTCTAATCCTTCAAGACTGATGGCCACTTTTTGATAAGTTCACCAAAGAAATACTCATGACAGAAGCCCTATAACAGCAGTCAGAATTCTAGCTTCTCCCATTTCTTTTCATTTGAAACCTCATCTAATACCTACTCCATTTTTCTACCTCATCTGCATCAAAAACATCAAATCAACCAAACAAAAATCCCTCATTGAGTTTAGGGAGAGAGAATGGTGTACCTCTTACTAAGCCTACCATAAGAAATCTCTGGATTTCTGCGTAGTGGAAAAAAAAAATGCATCTCATAGCCATTAATAAATAAGAAAAGTAAAAAAAAAAAAAAAAAATCTGTGAGGACTTCTTAAGACCACCAGTGTCTTTTAAACCACTGAGACTCAAACTGTTGTGAATATTTCCTGCTATTGACCTTTATTAACTTTCATAGCAAAGAAACCTCCCTTTCAGGATCTGAACTTAAAAGAATAAGAGACAAAGCAAAGATTGCAATGAAAGTTTTGTTCATGTTTGGTTTATTTATTTTGCTGTTTTTGTTTTAGTTTAATGATGAGAAAAGGAAATTGAATTATTAGAAGAGCTGTTATTCACATTTAAAAAGCATTCAGAGATAGGGGAAGGCAAATAAAGGTGAATAAAAATGGAACAAAGATATTTCAGGAGAGTAGAATAATCGGGAGGTTCTAGAAATCAAATTTAATGTAATAAGGAAACTTGGGCCAAGAAAAAATGTTCATCCCCTCATTGGCAGGTAAAATAGCAAAATTCTGATGAGCTGCCTGAAAAAAGCACTATTTCTGACAATGATAATAATAATAATAATATAATAATTATTATTATTATTATTACTTAATCATACCCTTCTTTTATACAGTTACAAAATATTTTACTCATTCAACTTTATAGTCTGAGTCATTAATGGAACATTTTGCTTTTATTCAGAAATACAAGAGCTATGATAGTAATAGGCATTAATCAGTGGATTATAATTTAAATAAGGCTGATGGACATCTCAAATTTTCCTTGACTTGTTTCTTCACTATGTAAACAAGGCTGTGCTCAGAAACAAAAGCACCTGTAAAGAAAAAAGTGATTAAAGCTAAACAGCATTCTAAGAACTTGTGTTCTTGATTGCCCAATTGCATTTCAACCTGCCCATTATAACTGTGCATATCAGCAGGCTGAGAAATGAGCTCCTCAGATAGAGTCTGTGAATAAAGTGATAAAAATCCATTTCTGTAATACTGATTTGAAGATAATTACAACAGACCCCTTTTATAACCGAACATGTTTAAATACTATGTTGATTCCTAACGAAAGCCCTAATGGACTCCATCTTTAGTTCCAATATAATGAAAACAATTGGAAGGGGCTATAAAATAGATTTGCAAAACTATTACCAGCAACAACCCAGATTAGTTTAAAATGGTAGCTATTCTATTATCCAAGGCCCTGAAGGGAGGAAAAAAGATAGAAATCACAAATATAGTCTCCTTACAATGCTTATCTAACATGAGGCTTCATTTTTATTTTTGCCTTCTCTTCTTCCCTACCCTTCTTATTCATCTAGAAAGTACAGTGATGCCTTTTTCTGAGTAAGAACTATGGATGAAATATTCAGAGATATTGGAATTCTATTAGCCATCACCGTATTACATTCTGAGCGTTACAGCAGGAACACAATATATTCTAAGATCAAACTCTCATATTACCTTACTGACTACTTGGTGTTCCAGTGACAATTATTCACTTGGAAGCTTCGACTATTTAGTCATAATAATAGTAAGCTGTCTAAGAGCCCACTTACACATATTGTCCTAATTCACACAGGTCCTCAAACGAGAAGTCAGGATTTGTGGCAGGAGGATGTGCAAAATCTTTCCATCATCCAAAAGAGGAGAGTCTAATTTTTGAAACAATAACCTTATCTTTCAATAAACATTCTAAACTAAACATGGTTAAGAATACAAATAACAAGTAACAAAAAAAGAGGTACCAGGTTTTAACCAGCTCTCGTCTCGTTCCGTGCTGCGAATAAGTAAGATGCAGTGCCTTCCTGCTGATCTTCGAAAGCTATTGAGGCTGCGTTAAAATGATTGATACTCAATGAGAAAAACAAAAAGGTTAAGCGAATATATATATACATATATAGAGATATATGTATATGTGTATGTATATATATATATATATACACATATATATATGTTATAAAATAACACACTCAATTCACGTAAATTGTAAGCTACAGGTATAGACTTTAGAGAAATTTCTCACTTGTAGCAAATGCTCAGGATTCCCAGCACTTTGGGCATCTATAGGAAATGTACAGTCATTTGTGGGTACTTGGGTACAGAAGTTTGAGAAGCACTCACTGAAACATTGGGCTCCTTCAGGTTCAAAATGTCTCATTCCTCTCTGTATTGTCATACTGAATTCAGGGCCACCCACCTACAGTGATCCCAGGGAAGCTTTGGTCCACCATTCCATCATCCTATCCGTGCATTTTGTCAATGAACAAGCCAAAATGGCAGCCTTCAACTGGTGGAAAGAGCTCAGTTTCAGGAGACTTCACACTGCTGTGGTTCTGAATTCCTACTTTGTCACTTATTAGCTGAGTGATCAGCTCTCTGAGCCTCAGTTTTCTCAATATAAAATGAGTATAAAAGGACCACCACAACCAGCCAAGGCACAAAGGTGCGGGAAGAGAAGATATCTGCTCCAGTCCAGAAGTCTGATTTAAGATTAAGAAGGCAAGAAGGAGCTGAGATCTCAAGAAGGAGCCACTGGGCCTCTGGGATGAGAAAGGACCATGTTGAATTGTGACTCTGGAGCCCCCTGCATCCACACTTTGGCGGGTGGGGGGTGAGTGCAGTCCAGATGGTAACTTGGGTGCAGCGATGGAAGGATCAGATGTGTCTCATACACCTCATGTATCCAACCAGATGTGCTGGCCTTCTCATGTCTGCCAGTGAGCTCCTTGGAGGCCCAGCTCACAGCAAGGGGCATTTGGGGTGGGGCGGAGGGAGGTGGGTGGCAAAAGTACAAGCATGTGGACGCAGGGATCAAGTACAACCTGGTTGCTTGCAAACTCTGTGACCCTGGGGTAGTGCCTTCTTTATAGCTCTTTACCACATTCTTAGTTTGGAGATAATCAACACATTCGTTGCCTCTTGCTTCTCAATAGGGGCTTCATGTCCACCCTGGGCCAGAGCTAAGCAGAACTTCTGGGAAGTTGTTTTCAAAAGCATCTTCTGGGAACGGCTTGTTTTTCCTAAAAGGTCTGTGAGCAACACAGCATGTTTTAATTAAAATCACTATATATATATATATATTAAAATCACTATATATATATAGTGATAATTAAAATCACTATATATAGTGATAATATATATATTAAAATCACTATATATATCTTTTAATTAAAATCACTATAAATATCTATATATAGATATATATAGATATAACCTATGGAATAACACACTCAATACACGTGAATTGGATGCTAAAAGTGGAGACTTCAGAAAAATTCCTCACTTGCAGCAGCAGATGCACAGGCTTCTCTGTGCCTTGGGTTTGGTAAGGAATGTTCTGTGATTTGCGGTTACTGGGGTACAGATGTTTGAGAAGCACTCAATGAAACATTCGGTTTTTTGGGGTTCAAAGTGTTTCATTCCTCTATCTTCATGCTGAATTCAAGGCCTCCCACCTACAGTGATCCCAGGGATGCTTTGGCCCACCCTTCCCTTGTCCTTTCGCGAACCCATTCTTGTTGATGAACAACCCCAAATGGCAGCCTTCACCTGGTTGAAAGGGTTCTGTTTCGGGAGACTTCAGAGAGCTATGGTTCTGAATTCTGACTCTGTCACTTGTTAGCTGTGTGTTCAGCATTCTGAGCCTCTGTTTTTTCAATTTCAAATGAATAAAATGGACCACAATGACCAGCCCAGGCTCAAAGGTGCGGGAGTGCTAGATGTCTACTCCGGTCCAGAAGTCTGCTTTGCAATTAAGAAGGCATAAAAGAACTGAGGCCTCAGGAAGGAGCCCCTGGGCTTCTGGAATGAGAAGGGACCTTGTTGAATTGTGGTTTGAACCCACTCTGTCCACAGTCCAGAAAGGCAGTGTGCAGTCCAGAGGGTGACTTGGGTCAGGTGATGGAAGGATCAGATGTGTCTCATACACCTCATGTATCCAACCAGGTGTGCTGGCCTTCTCATGTCTGCCAGTGAGCACCTTGGTGGCTCAGCTCACAGCAAGGGACATTTGGTGTGGGCAGGGAGGTGGGCGGCAAAAGTACAAGCAGGCTACTAATAAACTCTGTGACCCTGGGCAAGTGCCTTCTCCATAGCCTCTTTACACACATGCTTAGTTTTGCAGAGTAACAACACGTTCACTGCCTCTTTCTTCCCAACAGGGGCTATGTGTCCCCCTGGGCCAGATGTAAGCAGAACCACTTGGAAGATGCTTTCAAAAGCATCTGCTTGAAATGGCCTGTCTTCCCTAAAGGATCTGGGGGCAACACAGCATATATATATCAAACTCTGATTACTCAGATATTTCTTCTTTCTTTCTTCTTTTTTCCCCACATTTTCTAGGTATCAGCTGCTTGGGAAAAGGAAAAAAATAACATATACACATATATCTATGAACTGTGCTTAGTCAAAGTTGGTGTACTAAAATTAAATGAAATAGCTTCTAGGAAAAAAAGTTGCTGCTTATTCTTATAACTGCATCTTATTGGGGAAGGTTATTAATTAGATATTAATATTGCTAGCATTACTTTCACACAAACCCTCTTTCCTCCCACTGCAACAAACTCAGTTTCTCAATAATATATGTTGAGTTGGGTGGAGCAGAGTTAAATAATGTAATTAATTATGCTACTTAAATTCTATTGTATTTTAAAGGATCATCCACTTATAAAATAATATTTGGATTACATTTCCAAAGAAATCACTGTGCGGAGGTGCTATAAGTCTTCTTTGAGCGTGTTAGAAACAAATCAACAGAACAAAATGGAGTCACTCATGTTAAGCCCATGTCAGTGAATCTAGACTTAATTATATTTTAGACTTATCCCAGAGATGGAATCTTAAACCAGTCAATCAAGAATTACCTGACCAGCACTAGAGAGGTAATCTACCTGATAGACCCCTGCCATCCTTTAAAGGAAGGTGACCTTGTCACAACCATTCCACTTTTTTTGCTAGTGTAATTTTCTTGTTCTCACTCCATTCTGCCTATAAAAGTCTTTTATTTTGTACAGCTCTTTGGATCTCCTTTCTATGTGCTAGATGGGATATCACCCAATTCAGGAATTAGTAAATAAAGTCAATAAGATCTTTAAAATTTACTTAGTTGAATTTTGTTTTTTAGCAGATGTAAACAAGCCAAGATCCATTTCTAACTCTGCAACTGACATAATTTCCAAGCAGTAAAGATACATTCAAATTCCCACTGCTGTTACTGTCCAATCTTCTCAAAATTCCATTTGAATACACAGATCTACAACATCTTTGGAGTAAATGAAACCATTAATTAAAAAAAGATGGCATCAATAATATAAGAATTTCCTATATACCAACTGGTCATGGGTTGATTATTAGCATTGGCCTAATTACTTTACAGAAGAAAACAAATAGTTTATTAGAAACCAGGTGACCCAGATGTCTAAGACATGTAGGAATTACCAATGAGGATGTTTAGAAGATAGAATATAGCTGGTGATAACAAAAATAAAAAAATAAAATATTTACTCAAGGTCCACCACATTTAGGTTACTAGGTTATATTTGAAAGTGTTGGAGAAATAATAATTAATTAAAAACTAAGTCTTTTCCTAACCTAGAAATCCTTTCTACAAAGGCAATGCACAAAGAAAACACTTTTTCCAGAAAAAAAAAAAAAAAAGAAAGAAAGAAAGAAAGAAGAAAGAAAAAGAGAGAAACTCATATCTTTATGTTAGGGGATAGTTTTGAAACTTGGAGAACTGAAATTGGACTCCTACCCTCCCTCAGAAATTTGAGAGAGCTATCTCCTTTGATGTTTACATTTCAAAGAAATGGCTCTCAGAGTTTTGAGAAAGACATTCCTGAGTCAAGCCAGAAAAAAAAGGCCTTTCTAGTCTTCAGAGGATATATATACACATTTCAAAGAGAGGAAAAAGGATTTACAAATAAATGTTCTAGTTTATTGTACAATCATAATTTTCTAAAGTAAATGCTCTAAAAAAATTTAGAAAGAAGTTTCCTTATTTTCAATGGAATTATGCTCTTATTTAAAATTTTTGTCTTTAAAAGACTAATTCTCAACACGAACTCCCAATATCTTCTAGTATCTTCTTACAGCCATATAGACCTGAATTTTGTTCTCAAAGTCACATGTCTTCATCACTTCCCATTCGAATCTTTGCAATGTTCACTTGCCTTAGGGCTTTTATGCTATCTGGCAAAACTCAGCAGCGGGCAGTTGCCAATAGGAAGGAGAATAACAACTCATTTACTCAGAGACTGGGTAAAGGACTGGTTGTTAGAGCATCTTGCTTATAGTTGGAACCAGAATCCATAGAGTGTTCCAAGTGTTGGGGAAATATAACTAAAAACAAAAGCTTTTCCCAACTTGGAAAACTTTTCCACAAAGATTGAAAAGAAAGAAAATAATTTTATTATTAAATAAGCTTGAACTTGAATGTGATGCTCATCACAGGCAATCCATTAAAGGGATTGCAAAGATGAAGGGAAAAAAATGCTGTCTTTTATATAGCAAAATGGCTACAACACAAGGCATTCACGTTTGTAAGATAAAACTGCTAATTCTCCTATCTCTATGACTGGAAGTAGGGTTTGCAATTGGGAATCAGGTGATAGCTGGAGTTAGGCTCATAATCTCCCACGAGACTGGGAGATAGAGTGTTACTTGATGATTGCATTTCAGGGAGATGGCTTTCAGGTCCTTGAAGGAACATGCCTAAACTGTGAGACTGGCAAGAGGCTTATTTAGCATTTTCCCTTCCACAAGGTGAGAGAACTGGGAGTGGGGGCCTGCCTTGTACATCTAGGGATACTGAACATGAGATTTCTCAAAGAACCCCATGCTGAAGATTGACAAAGAACCAGTGCACATTCACGCCTTTGAAGGATTTTAGGGTCTTGAAAGATGTGCCTATCAAAGGTGGCCGGCCAGTGAAGACTGAAGACCATCCATTGTACTCATTTCTAAAAATTTGGCTTAAGATTTTTACCACCATTGCATGACTGTAGATAAAAAGAGAAAACTTTTCATTCATGACTCATTAAATTTCTTGTGAGTCAAAATGGAAAAAAAGTAACTCAAGACAGAGTTATCTTATTTTTTTACATAGCGAAATGTGATATTCTTATGTGGTACTATTTAGAATGGACACATTTACTTACTGCCTATTATATACTGGTCACTGTTCCGTGCAAATAAAACTGTGACAATCACTATTGTAAAAATTACAATGTATTAGGAAAATCACACAAGAAACAGATGATTATAATTAAGAAAGATAAGTTATGAAATGGGAAGTATAGAATGATATGATTGTTTCCTGAGACCCACATTTGGGGTATAAAGGAAGGTTCCACATGTAGAGAAGTCAAACTGAAACTCAAAAGAAGAGCAGAAATTACCTGTAGGTTCAATAGCCTAAAGGTACAATACAATAATGGATTTTACATGGGAACCTTTAAGTCAAAAACCTTTAATTCTCTAAAAATATTTTTACTAAAGTAAAATAAAGTGTGGACTAGATCTTAAATTTCCATCAAAAATAATTAAGCTTTAAAAAGGAAAGCTTTTATTATCGAGAAAAGGCTTTTATTCGTGATATATCATTTCCTTAATGATGTCAGACAACGAAGTATTCCCTTATTTGTTTTCTGAACTTCAGATTTGACCGCTAATCCTTTAGAAAAGGTTCAAGGAATGACTCAGCAAAAAGAAAAGACTCAAGTTATGATCTTTCCATATTCTTTCATCTTTTACCCAAACAACTTTTCTTGTTTGCTTATAACGCATGAGTCCTCTGCTAGGTGCTGGAGATAACAAAGTAAAAAATGCCTAGTCCTTCCTTTCAAGGAGCCCACAGTCTAACTGAGTAACAGGTATAGAAAGAAATAATTATGCTACCTGCAATGATTGACGTTTCCCATAATCAAACTGTGATATGATCAGATGAAGGCTCTAACATCTTTCTATCGCCATCAGATGTGCAACAAAAGCTTTAACAATTGATCACACCCCATGAGGCCTGGCTGCTGGCTCTCAGGGCACTCATATATAACTGCTGAACTATTACTGATTGATCCACTACTACTCTCCGATCACACTCATGTAAAGGTAGATCGCAGCATAATTCTTTAAAGCGTAATCTTCTGCTGCCCACCTCATCTAAAAGAAAAAAAGGATGACCTAATGACAATCCCAAAAAAAAAAAAAATCCACATGTGTGGGTTCATTTCTCTACTGAGAAATATTCTTCTTCTTTTTTTTTTTAGTCAAGGCAATATTTTATCTCTGTTTTTAATTGAAAGATGAGTGAAAATACATAGATAACTGCAATTTGATGTCATACAAACTTCTTTAGTAGCTATTTTCCTAATAGCTCAGCCTGGGGAAATAAATAGTTTAATTCAGCACTTTATTGAGTATGGTAGACATATTTCCAGCAGAAGAAACTCAGTGGAAAAAAGAATGCTTTATTTTTCCACTTAGAAAAATGATAAATTCAACTAAAATGTATTTAATTCATTAAGTAGAAGTTATGTAAAGTAAGTATTCTTAGACTCCAAGCCGCTGTAAATATATGGTAAGTGGCAGATAGTGGTAAATAGGAGGTTCTTTAACTGAGCTTTTTATAGTGAAATATTAGTATATGCTGACATTACACATTGGAAATTTACACATTGAAAATTTAGGTATAATTGCAACTAATCATTTTAATTCTGTAATTGCCTCATCTAAATGGGCTGCTTGCTATAGATATACTGTTGGTAACTTTGTAATTAGATCTACATTTCTTAAAGAACAAAATAATCTACCAACACCATGGTTTCCACCAATTGAACTATTTTTTAAGGCTTAAAAATGGAAAATTTGACTTTATTATTCACTGACAATAGACCAATTTATCCTAACAGACCAATACATAGATATATATATATATGATATATATATATTTTAAAAACCATTAATATAATTTTAAAAATTAACCCCTTGCCTTTTTGTACTATAGTATTTATTTTATTTATATTTTTCTTATATTTTTTTTTACTGGCATGATAATATATACTCAGTTTAATAGGAGAATATTTTCACTGTTTACATTTCTCTTTTGGTTATTCATTTTATTTTATGATTATTACTAAAAAATAATTGTATCATATAAAAGAGGTAGGATTTTTTTAAATGAGTTTCACTTTATCTGGTCATCTCACTGGCTCATCATTCAAGATGGCTTCTTCATTCACATGTCTGACCCCTCACCAAGGATGACTGTGACAGCTGGGGCTGGCAGAGCATCTCACTCCATATGGCCTCTTCATGCAACTAACTTCCAGGTAAGTCAAAAAAGAGAATCTAACAGGTAGAACCAGGAAGGGGGCCTCCAAGGTGATACTTGGACCATACAGGCATGGGCTGGCAGTGTGAAGTGGAACAATAAAGGACATAGAGACATGCTGCTGAAGATGCTACCCAAAGCAGAGAGAAGGGAAGAAACACTCTGGCTTCTCTCTTCTTCCCACTCTCAGTCTCTCACCAGGGCCTCCCTTAGGCTGAACCTTATGATAGCCAAGTAGGTAAAGGAAAGTGGGATATGTAGTTTGTAGGGTTTGCCCCCACCAACCCATGAGATACAGAGCAGAGCAGAGGAAGATCATGAGATGGGTGAATTGCATTAGATAATGACTGTCATATGACACCATTGTAATCCATTCAGTACTGGCCACAGGGGTCAAGTCAAGAGATGCAAATATGGCTATTAGGATGCAGGGAGGTTGTGGGACTGGCTAATACATTTAAAAGGGCTACTTACAACTATTAAGCGATGAAATAAAAAAATATTTAGGTACATGCAAATATGCTAAAACAACCCTTCGTAGATTGTATGGTTCTCCAAAATCCCTAGATTAGTTACTAAATTATTATTATCTCATTCAAAATAAAAACAGCTGGATGTGGTTCCATAGTGTAGCAGTTAGCACGTCTGCTTTACACACAGAAGATCCTGGGTTCACACTCCAGTGGAGCCATAGTCCATGGTCCATGGCCATGCCACCCTAAACAAACCCAACGTCTAATCTCAGAAGCTAAGCAGGGTTGGGCCTGGTTAGTACTTGGATGGGAGACCACCTAGGAAGATCAGATGCTGTAGGTGTAAACAATAATAAATAATAATAATGAAATAAAAACAGCTTTATCTATTTTCAGATTATAAAATAACAAATGTTTTTTACTTTCCATAAAATACAGAAATCTATAAAGAATAAAGTCTCCTTAAAGCTTCCACTTAGAAATAACCACTCATAATTTCCTTTATATTTTCTAGACTTTATATTATTTATATAGATTTTTTAATAAAAACTGATTTTTACTTAATTATATTAAGTAAATATAATTATTTATTATACTACTGAAATACTTTGTCTATACATGCATTCTATCTTCTTTCATGTATGTATTTTTTCAATGATATATTTTCCTTATTTATTTTACCAATCCATATTATAAAATCCATAAACGCCATCCTAAAACATCTGATCTGAGGATAGGATCACATAGAGAAGCCGAAGAAAATGTCCTCATGAAGTAGTTTTTTTTTTTTTAAGTTTTAGACTCAAGAGAGTAGACAGAAATATGCTAGCCACCTATAGATGTTAATTTCATCAAAATTCTAGAATTTGTACCATTTGACAAATTTCCTAGGTTTTTCCCTATCTCATTGCTTTTATTCATTCATGAAATAGGAAAACCACAAGACCTCAGTATTCTTCGATTATAACTCACAGATCATAACCATCTAAACCTCATTAACTTGTATTGGGAGTTCCCCAAATACAATTTCATTTTACTGCGGAAAGATTAAAAGGCACATTAACATTTGTACTGCAGTGAGAAGTCAGTAGTCGCTGAAGGACTATCAGTCTCAGAGTTTTATTTCTTTATATTGTAAGCTTATGTGCTACACAAAATGCTTTAAAAACATGAGTTTTCTAGACAAGAAAGTAGAGAACTTGTTAATTCTTAGAAATATCCCACTAGAAAAGCATTAGTCCCTGCCTCTGCCAGACCCCATAGCTTAACTAACCCACAAATATATATCTCACCAAATACAGAGATGCTTTGTTTTAGAAAATAAAAGTAGACCATTTAAATGGATATAGTTGAAAGAGACCCAAAATCTAAGCGTTTTCTTTGATTTTCTCTCACAAACCTCACATCCAATCTATCAATAAGTTCTGTCAGCTATTTACAATAAAAAATTATCCAGATGGCCCTCTTTCACTTCAAGTTCATGATGGCCCTGTGCACAAATTCTGAAATAAGCCATGAGCTTCAAGACTATTGTCACCACTCAGCAATATGGTGCTCTCAGCATGGCCACATTCTGCTTTTGCCAAACTAACCTCCCACCTGAATTCTCCACAAATTTCCTCCCAGGATGTTATAGTTTTTATATATAATAAATTTCTTCCCAGGATAATAGATTCTGGTGGTTGAGAGCAAAGACCAGGTCTACTAGCTCATCAATGAGTAGCTGTTTTGTTTTGTCCTTCTCTCCGGCCTATAGTACCTGACCCCCTGAACCTCGATAAGCAGACCTCAGAGAGTGTAAAGGAAGATATTAAGTAAACCCTGGGGCTGCTAGAGGTTCATGTGGATGAGGACTAGGACGTTTGTGGTGGGTGAATATGACTGACTCACTAGTTAGCATCACCACTGGCAGCATCCCACTGTACTTCAACAAGCAGTTCCTGAAGTTTCTGTCTCCCAGGCCTTTCCAGTACCAACCACTGGCTCCTTCTCTGCACCCACCAACCCAATTCTGGACTGTCTTGAGGGAGTTGTAACTTCCTCAAAATTTCACATTAGAGTATGGCCTAACTAATGCTAAAAAGTTTGCAAGAGCTAGCCTAAGAAGGAGACTCCATGGAAAGAAAAAGCTTATCGGAAGGAAAAACAGAAGGCTCAAGCTAAAAAGAAAGAAGAAGGTGGCTTCAGCAAACATTAATCCTGAGGAGAATTTGCATAAACGTAAGAGTTGGTTGCTTAGTCCAAAGTTAAAGTCACCTTTGTCCATTTGTCCAAGAGTATACTTGTGTTGGATGAGTTTAAGTACAAATTGTCCAATCAGAAACCCCTCTTTATATGCTAGTTATTTCTGGGAGCATATTAGTCATGTGACTGGTCTTTGTATTGTGCTGAGTATAGCACACCCAGCACTCCCCCAGAACTTCATGAGTTCCAACCTCATCACTAGATGTTATACAGCAGCTGGCAAACAGAAAGAGTTCCCTGCTAGTGTCTACCTCTTTAGAATCAACTTTATCTTTTGGATTATGGGCTAGATGACAAAATCTGAAAGGAACTGTAACTAGTTAGGAGATTTAATTAGCAATCAAAAATCTGATTCTTCACTGGTGAATTCTAGCAAACATATATAAAGAACTAATAGCAACCCTTCTCAAACTTGTCCAAAAAGCTGAAGAGGAGAGAATACTTCCAAACTCATTCTGTAAAGTCAGTATTATCCTGATACCAAAGCCCCAAAACACACCATTAAAATGACAGAACAATATCTTTATGAACATTGATAGAAAAATCTCGAACAAAATACTAGCAAACTGAATTCAGCAGCATACTAAAAAGATTATACCATGACCAAGTGAGATTTATTTTTGAAATGCAAGGATGGTTCCACATATAAAAATCAATCAATGTAAAATACCACATTAAAAGAATGAAGGGGAAAAAAACACATTGTCATCTCAATTGATGCAGAAAAAGCATCTGAAAAAATTCAACATCCTTTCATGATAAAAATACTCGAGAAACTAGGAATAGAAGGGAAATACCTCAAGAACAAACATGACCATTTGCTCTATGTACCCAAACCCCTCTTCTCATAAGCCTTGGGTCCTTCTAATGGAGAGAGAAGGTGCCTGCACATGAAATTCTATGAAGTCTGCAGAAAACAGGGTGGTCAGCATGCTTCTTTCAGCAACTTGCCATCCAACTTGTCCAACTAATCCTTTCTAATCTACCCTAGACCCAAAGGCTTACAGCTTTTCTCATTTACATAGCACTGCACACAAAATTTCACATGAAGTGAAAAGCCCAGGTAAAAAAAGAGTCACCTTTGACTTCCTCATACTACACCAGGTCTACAGAATACACACACACACACACACACACACACACACACACACACACACACACACACACACAGAGTATATTTTCTTAATAATCTACTATCATTAAATTTTTAAATTTATTTTTGTTGCCCACTGTCTACCACTAGGTAAATCAGCAACCAAATTATCTTCATAAGCATCCACACCTTCTTTTTGGCTTCTTCACGAATGTGGCTATCTTTTTTTTATTCTCCCCAAAATGAATCTTAGAATAAAAATGCAGTATATTTTCCATTTTTGAGGTGAAAAAGCACCAAAGGTAACACTTTGCTCTACTCATCCTGAACTTGAAAAGCTAGCAATAAAGCCCTTTTTTTGGTCAAGGCTGCAGCTGTTATTTAAAAGCCATTGGGATTATGTAAATGAACATTTTTAAGACTGTGTTTTTTAAAACACAAAAGCACAGCTATGGTTAGATTACTCATTTTTTTTCAACTTTAAACTTAAGACTATAAAAATTAAATTATGCCTACCCAAAAAAGTTATTCTACATATACAGTAAGATATTTGTCTTCATTAAGAGATATTTTAAGTAAGTCAGCAGAAGGTTTTACTTAAAAACAAAATCATCACAGTATTCATTTTTTCAAAAATAATTTCTATAAGAAAAGCTAATTCTTTCTGTCATGCTTCAGTAATTTTCAAAATCACTCTTAATGAGTACTATTTTGACAGTTACTAAATGACATTTGGCCACAATAAGAATATAGATGTGTTAAACAAGTTACTGCTCTTTTGTGATAAATAATAATAATAATAATAATAATAATATAATAATAATAATGAAAAACAAATTTATGAAACAGTGTCTGAATAATTAGATTGCTTTCTACTTACTCAAGAGTCTTTGAAGTGTAGATGGTCACATTATTCCTCAGGAAATCCTCTTTAAAGAGAGCCTCAAAACTTTATTGTCAAGGATGCCGTACTGAATTTACAGAGTACTTCAAGAACAGCGACTATAACTGCACAAAATTTCAAACTTCCACTCTGATTACAAAACAGTATCTTTCAGAACCTATAGCCTCTGTTAAAAGAGAAAGAGTATTTGTGGATAGGCTTGAAAGTCTTAAAAACTTAACTTCCTTCTGTACCGTACCCTCTGTTGTTAATTTAAGCTAATCTTCTCCCTATCCTCTCCCATTACCACCATTAATCTTATTGAGAGCTACTACTCCTGAAAAGGATATTCCAAGAACATGCTAAACCTGTAACTGCAAGGAAAACTCCCTAGGCACAGTTCAGAAGGGCTACACTTAACCAATCCCTCTGTAGGAAATCAGCAACTCCCAATATCAAAATACTTGTTTGTTAATATTTATGATCTGTTGGTTTTTATCCTGTTTGTTTTTATGGAAAATGCTAAAAATTTTCTTGTAAAATTTAGGGAGCTGGGAAAATAAGTGTCAAACTTAATCTCCAACCTAAATCTCCAGCTTTCATATTGCGACAGACCAAAACTGAGCCTTCCCATCCCTACACATTCATCCCCACCCCAGGATCCCTCTACCCTCACTCTCGACCTAGGGGAAAAATTTAGGAATTAGTAGAAGAGCTGGATAGGATATCCTTTAAGTCAATTAATATCAACTGCAGTGTTACCCAAGACAAGGAATGTTCAAGTGTAAAAATATCAAAGTTACTCCTTTTCGAGAAATGGTGTCAATTTTTTGTTAATGATAAGAGCCACATGAATCTCTTAGCAACTTAAAGGTTCTCATAAGAAGGACATGAAACCTGAGTGAGATTTTAGGGATAATATTTGATTCCACATAGTTTAGGAGGATCCCAGCTACCCCCTAGGATGAAAATATTACTTTTATTTTTTAAAAGAAGAGTTTAATTTTTAACATTTTAATTTCTATAAATTCTAATTTAATTCTTTCAAACTCAATCTCATTATAAATAAAGTAAAATCTATGGAGAGAAAGATTTATAGCACCTCATACTTTTACAGAATATTTTAAGCCAAGTTTTCTTGGGCCCTAGAGAAGGAGACATGAACTTACATGGTAGAAGTTTTACTACTTTACAAGTAATTAATGTGTAATATTTTATAAATACATAATAATTTTACAAGTTTCAAAAATCAAAAGTATATTTTTTAAAGTAAAAAAATCCATCACCTAGTCATGATAAAAACTTGCTGAACTTATTTTTAAAATCTACAAAAAAAAAACAAACCCAGAACTAACATCACACTTGATGGTTAGAAACAAAAAACTTTTCCACTAAGATCAGGAACAAAACTAAATGTCCTCTCTGACCATTGCTTTTCAGTATCACACTGGAAGCCATAACTAATGCAACATATAATAAAAAAAAATAAAGATATACAGATTGGGAAGGAAAACATAAAATTGCCATTATTCACCAATGACATGATTGCCTACATAGAAATCCAAAAGAATTGATCGAAAAACTCATGGAACTAATAACCAGGTTGCAGGATACAACTTTTCAGGTTAATATACAAAGTTCAATCACTTTCTTATATGCTAGCAATGAATAATGGAATTTAATATTAAAAACAGAACATTATTAAATTATAATTATAAAATTATATTTTATTATTTAATAATATATTACATTTCTATTGCAACATAAATATATATTTAATAATATATATTATTAAATTACATATTATAAATAACATTTATAATAGTAAAAACATTTATATTATCATCCCCCCAAAATTAAATGCTTAGATATAAACCTAAAAAAAATATTTTAAATATCTATATGAAGAAAACTATGAAACTCTGATGAAAGAAATCCAAGAAATAAATAGAGAAATATTCCATATTCATTGAATAGAAGACTCGATATTGTCAAGATGTCAGTTCTTCCCAACTTGACCTACAAATTTAATGCAATCCCAATCAAAATTCCAGCAA
Organism: Eonycteris spelaea; assembly: GCA_003508835.1. Taxonomy (NCBI): domain Eukaryota; kingdom Metazoa; phylum Chordata; class Mammalia; order Chiroptera; family Pteropodidae; genus Eonycteris; species Eonycteris spelaea. Next base: position 15,110,485 of record PUFA01000018.1, on the reverse strand, counting down.
GGTATTTTGTGGATATCAACAAACTGACTCTAAAGTTTATATGAAGAGGCGAAAGACCCAGAGTAGCCAACACAATATTAAAGAATAAAATTGAAAGAAAGACTGAGACTACCTGAATTTAAGACTTTCCATAAAGCTACAGTAATCAATACGGTGTGGTATTAGCGAAAAAATAGACAAATAGATCAATGAGAAAGACTAGAAAGCTCAGAAATAGACCCATGTAAATGTAGTCACCTAATCTTTGACTAAGGAGAAAAACAATATAATGGAGAAAAGAAATGGTGCTGGAATAACTAAATATCCATATGCAAAAAAAAAAAATTAATCTTAACATAGATTCTAACAAGATTAACTCAAAATGGATCACATACCTAAATGTAAAACACAAAATTATAAAACTTCTAAAAGATAACATAGGAGAAAATTAGAAGGCCTTGCATCCAGTAATGACTTTTTAGATACAATACCAAAGATGCAATCCATAAAAGAAAAAATTGCTACACCAGACTTCATTAAAATTAAAAATTTTGCTCTATGAAAGACACAATCAAGAGAATTAAAAGACAAGCCATAGACTAGGAGGAAATATTTGCACAAGACATACCTGATAAAGGACTGCTATCCAAAATATATAAAGAACTCTTAAAATTCAACAATTAGAAAACAAACAACCAAATTAAAAAATAGGCCAAAGGTCTTAACAGACACCTAACCAAAGATGATATACATCTCTTTATAGATGAACATATAAAAAAATTCTCCACATCATATGTCATCAGGAAATGCAAATTAAAACAATGAGATACCACTACACACCCATTAGAATGCCCAAAATCCATAACACTGACAACATCAAATACTGTCAAGGATGTGAATCAACAGGGACTCTCTCATTCATTGCTGTTGGGAATGTGAAATGGTACAGCCACTTTGGAAAACAGTCAGGTGATTCCTTACAAAACTAAACATATGATTACCACATGATCTAGCAACCTCATTCTTTGGTATTTACCCAAATAGGCTGAAAACTTACATCCACACAAAAACTTGCACACAGATGTTTATAGCAGCTTTATTCATAATTGCCAAAACTTAACCAACCAAAATGTCCTTCAGTAGGTAAATGGTTAAATAAACTGTGGCACATCCAGACAAGGGAACATTATTAAGTGCTAAAAAGAAATCATCTATCAAGCCATGAAAAGACATAAAGGAAACATAAATGCATATTACTAAGTTAAAGAAGCCAGTCTGAAAAGACTACATAAAGTATGATTCCAACTATATGACATTCTGGAAAAGGTGTAATTATGGAAATAGCAAAAAAGATAGGTGGTTGGTAGGGATTAGGTGGGGAGGTAGAAATAAACGGACAAAGCACAGAGGATTTTAAGGGCAGTGAAAATACTCTGCCCTAAAATGGTGGGTACATACCATTGTAGATTTGTCCAAATTCATAGAATGTACGATAGAAAGCGTGAATCATGACGTAAACTATGGACTTTGGGTGATAATGATGCATAGGTTCATTAATTGTAACAAATGTACTACTCTGGTGGGGGATGTTAATAATGAGAGAGGCCCTGAGCGTGTGCAGACAGGGGCAAATGGCAAATCTTTGTGCCTTCCACGCCATTTTGCGGTGAATATGAAATTGCTCTAAAAATAAAGTATATTAAAATATTTTTTTATTTTTAAAGTATACATTGAGAAATCATAGTTTATCCTATTCCTGTCCACCTTGTCCCTTCACCTATTTCATGTAGCCATTTTTATTAGTTTCTTGGTCACTATGCATTTGTTTAAATATAAACAAACAAAGATAGAATCTTTTTTCATCTTTGTTAGCTAAAAGTTATCTTATTATATGGGCAAGGTTGCTTTTTGCTTTTCCAGTTAACATTACTATATCCTGGAAATCTCACACCAGCATATTATGGATGTATGACCTCATTCTTTTCACAACTACTAGGACTCCTCTGTGTGATGAACCAAGTTTCCATAGGTGGGTCCTTGTGATATTTCCAGTCTTTTGCTATTAGAGTCTATGCCAAATGAGTAAGTTTACACATACGCTATTTTGTAATTGTGAACATATAATTGTAGAATAGATTTCCAAAAGTGAGATTTCTGGGGCAAGGAGTAAAATGCATCTATAATTTTAGTAATTGTTGCTATAATCTTCCACATATGCTTATGCTTACGGGAATTTCTATTCTTTTTCTGTATTCTTTTTCTATCTGCTTCTGCCTTTTAACCATTTTTCTCTGAGTTTGCTAGTCTATAGAATTTTAAGAGCTCTTTATATATTAGGGAAGTTACACCTGTGTCTGTGTTATGAGTGGCAAATATTTTTTCCTAGTCTGTCAATTGTCTTTTGGCTTTTCCTATGGAGTATTTTTTTAAATTCAGAAATTATGATCATATTGTCCTTTTTAAACTCACACAATCCTAGATGGTAGCATAATTACCCTCATTTTGGATAAGACACTGAGTTATAGAAATATTATGTAAATTGTCCAAGAACACATAAATCTGACCACAGATGTGACTTTGACAATAGCATAAAAACAATGCTCTCTTGACACAAAGATAAGAAAAGCAATAATATCTAACACTTTAACTATATTTTAATCTTTGCAACAACTCTATGAAGTTAATATTATTATCTCCATTTATAGGTGAGAATTTGAGACTTCAAAAGAATAAACAAACTTCCCCAGGAAACATTAAGTGTTTCATAGAAGATCAAATCCCCACAAGTCTAAGTCCCAAAATGGAGTGCTTTATCTCCAAGCCGAACAGCCCTTGTCTTCAAAGAACTTGCAGATTCAGTAGTAGAGACAGAAAAGCAACCAACTGCAATAAGAGAAGTAAATTAAAAAATAAAACAGAGCTGTGTACAGGTACGGTGCTATCACTCCATTTATTTAAAATATTAAGCAGTGTCTCATTTGATTTAGAGATAATGATAAACTATTTGGCCAGTGTCCCAGCGGATGGGTAATTTCACCAGAGGCTGTCACTATACCCAGCAACAGAGACGGTCCTGGCTCCTGGCTATACATTTAATGAAACACAAATTGCCACAGTCCAGCTTCTTGTCAGGGAACATTACCTTACATCCACAACATTCGGAAGCTTTGTGGAGGTCAGCAGCACTCTATCAATTCTGCTAATGCCACTCAGTAAGACCTAGCTACAGAATAAGCCAGACTGACAGAGAGTGAAGTACCCATCCTGCTTTCTAGTTCTCCTTCCTGGGCAACTGTTCTCACTGAGATTTGATCTTAAGTAATGCTCTGGACCTAAGGTGAGAAGGCTTTAGAAATTCAAAAAAAAACTATTCTCTGTTAAGACTATGTTAAGGATGCCATTCAACACATCCCAGTGTCTTCTCTCTGAAAGAAAACTGAAGGGGCTTGGTGCTCTCAGTGCCAGAAATACTTTTCTTCCTTCTGAGATGAATTTTGCTTACCATGTAGATCCCTAGACTTTTATGAATGATGGTGTTTCCCTCTTTTAATTGACTAAAAGGAAGCTCAGGTTAGAATCTGTGGCCCACACATACGATTTGTGGGCTCATTTTACCCTTAACCCTGTCTTACTACCTTAACCTTCTTTTCCCTGTACTTCCTTAATTGATCTTATTGAATTGTGTGTATCATATTGTCACCTAATTACTTTTAATAAGACAGAGTGCAAATATATATTTATACTAAGTACTTTATCCTCATTTTTTATTCTTTTTAAACATTGTTAAAACACCATGATTGGAATTCTACTGAATCCTAATTATTACCCAAATTAAAAGAGTAAGTAAAGATTTCTCTATCTGCACCAGAATTTCGTTCAATTCTTCTCACTTCGTGTTGACCTATAAAACGTCACTTGAAACCGATAATCTGCATCTCTAGGAAGAGAAGTGTCAAGGCACATTAGAATTCTTTCCAAATTATGGCAATTGTCTGACATGTTAATTGCTACCTGATTAAATCAAGCTTATGTATTTAAAACGAGTTTCTACTGGTAACCACTTTGAAGCTAACAGACATGGAGCCTTTAAATTAAAGTAGAAATTGGTGCTCAAAATGTAATCTTCCTAGAAATAGGCCCCTGATGCTCCAGTAAAATTACCCAAAGAGTAAACTAAAATTATTTAGAAGATCTTTTAAAAATATTACTTATTATAGAACAACAGCAAGAAAAAAAGATAATCATATCAAAGAATATCCAAATGTAAGCTAGAGTACATACTTAGTATCCTGTTTCCATTCATCTTTAGAGAATTACAAATATCTTCTTGAGCTTCTCTCTCACTCCATGCATAGAAGGCTATCAGCTTATTCCACCAGAAAAAAAAAAAAAAGTATTTCACACGATAAAACTTTAGCTCATCATGATAAAATATCAAAACTAAGAAACCCCAAATATGTTTATATCTATCTGAAGAATAAAAGTAAAACATTTTCTTTGTGTTTTGTCTATTTGTTTATTTGTTTCTATTTCTGTTTTCATTTGCAATGGCCATGAACTCAGGGTTGTCCCTGAGCCTTGGATCATTTTATGCTTGGACAAGCTGAGTCTAGTTATCTCAGGAATATCATGCTTTAGACTTTTGCAATATTTCTAACCTCAGAAAATTACTAGTGTTCCCTGGAGTCTAAAAAGACTATATCCCGAGGAGCTAATTTTCATCTGTGCTTTGAACTTATACAGAAACCACAGCTGCCTTTGTCTATCTGCCTTGTAAGTTAATTTACCACAGGGTGTTCTGTTTGTTTCTCTTTGGTGCTATTTAGCTAATAAAAACTGTTTAGAAATGTCGTGGCTACCTGTGTCATGCCCTTATTATATTGTCTGGTTTTGGTTCTTATCATCCTCTCTCTTTTCTCTCTCTCTGAAATTAGGTTTTGTTGTTGTCAAGAATGAATTGCTCCTTTGGGAAACCAGGAAAAGTCCTGATTGTGTGTCACCTTATCATAAGTATACTAGAAAATTTTAGATTTCTTTCAGTTTAAAATCATTGTTTTCTCTTCTCCCAGATCTTTGAAGGAAAATGGAGAGAATTGATCACTATAAAGTCATTTACCACTCATTTTCAACTATAGCATATCTACTAACAAGGTATTAAACTATCCCCAACCAACAAGAATTAATATTTAATAGAGCTATTTCAAAAATAAAATGTATACTCCCCACTGATGACAAATATGTTAATATACCTAACAGTTAAATTTTCATTTCTAAGGAAGAGCACAAGTCTTTATTTGTTGGGTAAGGGTTAAAATCTTAGATCTTGTGGTTATGATCTAATTTCTGGATCCCTCGTAAAACCATTGCCTTATTATTTGCAGCTGAAAAGTCTCCCTAAGGCTGTTACCCAAGTGTGGTTTCTTGCAAAGGGCACTGAGAAAAAAAAATGTCCAATTATTATAATAAACAAAAGAAAGGAAAACCTACTCTTTAAAAATGAAAGAAAAGCAAAGAAAATTTCAAGATGGTAAACTAAACACCTTACTACTTGTGAAGTTTACATATCCTTCACATTAACGAAGTCACTCCATCAGGCACTCTTTCTTCTAATGCTCCAAATTTGGAGACATAATTGAAGTGGAACAGTCAAGGAGGAAACAGTTAAAAGATCAAACTTATAGTTAAAGAAAAACTTTGAATAAAACTCTATGAGAAACATTTAAGCAGACAAAGATTCAAAGAGATACAGTCATCAAGTCCAGTTACTAAGGAGATTGAGTTATATCTATGTAGACTGATCTGTAAAACAGCTATAATCTATTAATTAAAAGAGCAAATATATTGTAAAGTGAACCAATAAGCAAAACTAAACGTGATAGAAGGGAGTAAATTTCTGTAAGTATAGAGGAAAATGCATATGTACACATAGCAATGGTTAACATCGGTTACCTCAGAAAGGTGTAATTAGAAAGAAGAAAGTAGAGATTAAAGTTTCCTTCCATATTTCTATATTACTTGGACGATAAAAAATGAATACTACTTATAATTAAACAAGACAAAAAATATAAGGAAAAATAAAGACAAACTATATGCCAAGAAAGACATACATATCATATATAGGAGAGAATTTTTTTCAATTCAAGTCATTAAGTATTGGGAGAGTGCCGGGGACTGGGTATATAGCTTATATGTGGTGAATTTGGTTACAAATAATAGAACAATCCCAGTTAAATTGGCTTAAACAGCATTTATTAGCACACATAATGAGAAGTCTAGTAGTGCTGTGGGTTTCAGGAGTGACGTAACCTTTGGACTCCAGCTCCACTGCACTGCATTCTCTTGGTTTTCCCCTCATCTGTGCACTGACTTCATCTTCAGCCTGATAGGAAGAATCAGATTTATCTGTTTCTGGGCAAGTATCAAACGCCCAGAAAAAGGAATTGATTTTTGGAAGCTTCCCCAGGAGATGAAGTAAACGCTCTCATCAAATCTCTCCTTGTAACTCACTGGCCCAAATGCATCACATTCCCCAACTTGAAAACTTCATTGCAATGAAAATGGGTATTAAATCGATCAGAGCTACTCCTAGAGTGGTATGTGAGCATAGCCTCCTAAGGAACATGGGTGGAGTTGGGGAGGGGACAGGGTTAGATATCTGAATAGGGTTCCATTGGCACAGAGAAAGGGGAAGTGGTGACTGTGATCAGACACTAGTCAACAACAGTGACACGATTCTCATCCTAATGGTTTATACCATTGCAAATAAATAAGCAGTTATACCTGTGAAGAGCATCATGAAAAAGGAAGTATACAGTCCTATCCTTTGGGAAATAGCAAAGGATATCTCTGTTGACAAGTGGGGGTGGGGAGGTTTACAGAAGAGCATTCAGGAATGCTTATGACCCAAAGGAAAGAATAAGAAAACGGAATATGTGAAGACAGGAAGGTCAGCAAGTGCGATAGGTGTAAATAACTGAAAGCAGTGCAGATGGCCAAAGCCTAGTGAAATTGACATAAGGATTACATCTTCTGTGAATTAGGAAAACTCTTACAAATTGCCGAGACAAAGACAAATGCTCAGAGAGAAAAATGGGTCAAGTAGTTCACAGAGAGACATAGAAAAACCAAATGAAGATATAAAATATTGTTCGGTCTACTAACAATCAAAGAAATACATTTTGAAATGCATCTATTCATTTTTCATTCATCAAAAAAAAATTAAAATTAATTCTAAAGTCAAATCTTAGAATCGGACAAGGAAACTTGATAGAATGAAATTTATGCTTTTCTAGAAGGCAATTTAATAAAAAGTTCCCCCCCCAATTTAAAGATAAATGCCTTCTGAATCTTCTGAACCTTTGTAATTTCACTCCTAGAATTTATCTAAACAAACAAACAAACAAACAAAAAACAACACAAAAGTGGGTAAATATGTTCAGGGATATTCATCACAGCATTATACATAATAGCAAAAAACTTAAAAACAAATTAAGTGTCCAACAAACAATACAGGTAAAATAAATGATGTCATATTGCATTGATAGACTATTATAAAGTCATTTTTTAAGTATATTGTAATAGTGAATGAATTGTTATTAAATGAAAAACAAAGCATACAGTATTACAATCTGACTTCTATTTTATATAACAATAACAGACATGTACAAAAGAGCCTGAAAAGATATATATGTGTTGTCAGTAGGCACTTCTTAATATTTTGTGGTTTGAAGCATCTTTCAGATTTTCTTATGATAAACATGTTTTCCTTTTATATATATATAAAAGAAGATATTTCTAAAAAGAAAAGTCAAATAAACCTTTTTTTGGAGGCAGTTATCACAGTGATCAAAATGAAATTATTATTTTCTCTTATTGTCCATATAAATATATCAATTCACAGCTTCTTATTAATAGAAAGAGGGCTCAGAGATTGTGAATTCAAATCATCATGGCGAAGGAAGTAGATAATATCTATTGTAAAATAAAGGAGTAAGATATCTGTGTCCTGTCATTTTTCTTCTAAAGCAAATATTAACTTTATAATTAAATTGGTGAGAAGTGAGACAGGAAAACAATCCTTGGTCTCATGGCAGCATTTGTTGGAAGGACAAACAAATAAGCTCTCATGCAGGATACAAATTCATCTTCATTATCATGAATTCTCACTACCATTAATGGAATGAGCTTTGTATGTCATGTGCCTTATAAACATTATTTTATTTCCAAATCTCTCAAGAACAATAAAGGATAGGTTTTCTTTTCATCCTTCTCAGATGAAAAAAAACAGACTCAGAAGTTAAACAACTGGCCAAGTCAAGACAGGAACCCAAGTCTGGTGCGGTTCTAAGCTTCTATTCCTTCCTCTACACTAATTTGCCTCCCTACTGGATACTTATTTACATCAACAGCCCACATTATTAACATTTTCCAATAGCTGTATTTCCATATTTCAGTAATTAATTCAATATTTATTAAGGAACAACATAAGGGGACTGGATATCAAAAACTGTTGCTTGCCTTTGTGATGCACCTGGGCCATAATGAGGACTATGGGAGGAGTAAACAGGTTATTAGAACCCAAACAAGAGAGTCTTATGTGGGAAATAAACAGGGTGCTATGGGAACCCTGATGAGGAACAGCTAACTCAGAAAGCCATTGAAGGGAAGGGAAAGTTTCTGGGAGGCATTGATATCACATTTTCATTTCAATGGCTCAATCAGAATTCACTGCGCAAATATATGTGGCAAACATATACACTACAAAAGAAAAAGCTTGGGGAAGGCATGTGTACATTTGACTGCTGGAGAATGAAATGAAAGTTAAGTGGTAAAAGGAAAAGGGTCCAGGGAGGCAGAGAAGAGACAGATCATATGTTGTGCTCAGGAACTTGAACTTCTTCCTAAAGGTCAATGGGATCCAAATATTACAAATCACATACTTCTCTAAGCCAAAAAAATGTTTCATATCCTGTCAATAAATGTATATTAATTATTTACACTTATCTACATGTACTACTGATGTAATATATTTGTCAGATTAGATTTTCATTTAGGGTTGATCACAGAGGCTACACTGTGGAAGGTGGATTTACAGGAGGCAAGACTGAAGCCCATTACAGAAATCGAACTGGGAAGAGAAGACTGAGGACTAGTCTACCATAGGTGGAAATGGAAAGAAAGGGATGAGCTTAAAATATTTTAAAGATCTAAAACTGATAGACCTTGGAGGCCAACTGGATAATGGGGAGATGACGACAAAATGTCAAGGACGGAACACAGTTTTCTGGCCTATTAAACTGATTGAATGACTATACCGTACAAAAAAATGGGGAACAAAGGAAAAAAGCAGGTGTGAGTTGGAATTAGAGTTGGGATGGGATGTAAAGTCAGCATGAGTTTTTCTTTATTATTGATTTTTGTTTAAAAGTAGTTTGGGGTTATCCAAATGAAGATACAGTGAAGTCAGTCATATAGTTCCAGGGCTCAGGACTGAGATTTGAGCTAGAAATATATATGTATCAGGATGTTATAGTATATTAGTAAGAGCTGAAACTAAAGGCCTAGATGAAATTACAAATAAGAATGTATAAGAGAATGTCTTAGTCCATTCAGGCTGATATAACAAAATACCACAGACTGTGTAGTTTATAAAAATGACAATTTATTTCTCACAGTTCTGGAGGCCAAAGCCCAAGATTAGGGTGACAACATGGTTGGGTGAGGGCCATCTTCCAGGGCACAGACTTCACCTTGTATCCTCACATGGAGGAAGGGGCTCCAGAGGTCTGTGGGGTCCTTCTCTTTTATTAAGTGCACTAATTCGAGAGGGATCCACTCTCATGATCTAATCATTTTCCAAAGATCTCATTGACTAACAGCATCACCTTTGGAGTTTAGGATTTCAACATAGGAATTCAGGGTGGTAGGGGACACAAACATTCAGACCATAGCAGAAGAAAACCCAGGAAGTTATCACTAGGCCAGTAGACAGAACGGACCCCTTTGAGCATACCCATGACTTACTTCCAGAACCCGTGAATGGGCTACCTTATATGGCCAAAGGGACATTGCAGATGTGAGTACGCTAAGAATCTTGAGTTGGGTTATTCAGGTGGGTCCAGTGTAATCACAAGGCTCTTTATAAGTGAACGAGGGAGGCAGAGGGTCAGAGTCAGAGAAAGATTTGAAGATGTTACACTGCCAGCTTTGAAGATGGAGGAAGGAGCAAGCTAAGGGCCTCTAGACGTGGAAAAGAAAGGAAATACATTCTCCCTCGAGCTTCCAGAAGGCCTGCAGCCCTGCTCACACCTTTATTTTGGCCCAGTAAGCCCCATTTTAGACTTTGACCTCCAGAATTCTAAGACGATATCTGTGCTGCTTCAAGCCACTACGTTAGTAGTAATTTGTTACACTAAACAGTAATTTGTTACAGCAGTACTACAAAACTAGTGCACTGGGGTAATCAAGATTTAAATCTAGACAGATGAGACAGCCAGAAGCAAGATGAGAAGTGGCCAGGGAGGGTGTTAGAAATTGAAGAGGAAGTGGTATCCCAGAGGGCAAGGGAAGAGCAAGACTTCAAGAAGGGAAAGTGGTGAATGATATCAAATGTTGAAGATAGCTCAAGCTAAACAAACACACACACAAACCTGAAAGTCTTCCATTGTATTTAGCAACAAAAAAATAATTGACAATTTTAGTTTTGGAAGTTTCAGTGAGATGACTGCAGTAGAAGCCAGATATAGGTAATTGAGAAATAATTGAGAAATGAGAAAGTATAAGAAATTTAAAACAGTCTTTCCAGAAGGTTTGGCTGTGATTGGAAAGAGGAAGAAGAATCATTAGAGAGCAATCACACACACACAAACATGTGTGCACAAACACACAAATGCATATGTGTATACACTGAGGGAAGTCAAGAGTCAGATTTTATGGACCTGAAGTTTCTATAACTGGGAGAGAGAGGAGTCTTAAAAATAATATAACATTAAGAATTCAAAATAAGAAACAAAATAAATATTTATTAAGAGAAAAGAACCACAAATATGGCAAATATCATCACAAAATCCAGAAAAAATATGTTTTTAAATTTATACCTGATACACATTCATAACACTTTTTTAAACTATATCTTTTGGGTGTATACTCTGATTATCTCTTTGTATGACAAAAATTATTATATCATTTTCTATACAAATAAGAAGATAATTCAGTCATTATTTTACTGTGATTGCTCAAATTTTATTTCCTAATATTAATGGTCAGAATGTATAAAAAAATCAGGCTTCAACATAGACACTTGCCATTTGTCCTATGCCAAAGGTTTCTACCTTGCAAACACAGAAATTCTCATATATTCTACTTTGCATTATTCCTATCCCAAAAGAAGCATATATATAAGCTTAAATTTTTATTGCATTATTGAATATGTCTTAACAGGAAGAGAACTTCTGTTTTACTAGGTTTCAAAGAGAAATGAATTATGAAGATTGGAAGAATTTTCTACAGATAAGTTTCTGGCTCCAAACATCTCAAACATTGTTTCTCTTCTACTACCCTCATACTTCTGGTGCCAGACGCCAAAAGATGCATTTGTACTGCACCTTCCTGTCACAGTGCAATGGGTCAGCACATGGGGAGTGGAAGATTCCTGGAATCCATTCCTACACTAGGTTTGCTAGCATTAACTTAACTACATATACATCCTACTAAACCTAAATTAAAATGTGTCTCAAATTCAACTGGGACTTGAAGATGCCTACAAACTCCCAAAACACAAAGAAATGATAATACAGGTAAGTCAATACAGAAGGGACAACAGTCCTAGAGTTAGTGATAAAGTATGTACAGAAATAGTGCCATCACTATACCTTACTTTGCACTTTGTACAAATACATATGACCATGTGAACACACTGTTAAGTTCCCACCCAGGCACAGGCAAATGAGAAGCCCTCAAGCCCCTATTTAAGCTTTAGTGGGTCTCTGGTAAACCCATCTCTTGCTCTGAGAGAAATTCAGGTGAAGAGGATGACTTTGCACAGTGGTAATGAGGACTTCCTATAAAAGAGTGGAGGCTGGAGTACAGGACACAGGATAAGAAAAGGAGGTAAATAAGAGTTGTTTCAATATGGACAAATTCGTGTATGTAGTCATAGGAAGTTGAGAGTGGTCTCATCTTTTATCCACAATATTTTATAGGGAGTAAAGTACGAGGTAGTCTACTGAAGGTTGAGTGGGAAGATACGTCTAAAGAATGGTGAGGGTTAGGAATAATCATTTTTGGAACCTACAAAAGAGGTGACCAGGGCAATGTGAAAAGTTCTGAGGGCTGAGGTCAAAATAAAGTTAAAGAACGTGACATGAAGTGTCACTAAATCTTTAGTGATGTGTGTTAGTCTCTAGCAACATTCAGGAGCTCAGCTGAGAAAACAAATGTAATGAAATTTTCTGTTTTTTGACCATCCAATACTCATAGACCAACATTTCAGTCACTGGATCCCAACTTCTTTCTAGAGAACCACACGCTTTATTTCACTTTAGCTCACATACTTCTGGGATCCGGAGTGGAGCATGTTCTCTTGGCTCAAACCAAATTGGCTTCTTTTCTCACTTGTATGGAAAGAGATCTGACTGAATTAAAAAATTAAAAAAATGGAACTAGAAGTGAGATAGTGTGGGTAATGGATAAAAAAAAAAAAGATGAAATAGGCAAAAGAAGGGTAGAAAGTAACACGGACTTTCCATCTTGGGCAGGGGATGTGGCAGTCCCTGAGAAGGCGTAGTGAAGTATTTAATCTTCTATTTATATCTTGGGACTGAGACCATGTGCCTCCTGCAGCTTCCTCACTAAAAGACTTGAGAGGAAAAGTGTTAGGAGATCAGAGAGTATTTTCTGTGGCCTCTGTAAAGTCCTTCAAAGAAAAGATTCCTTTAAGTTAAAATTGGTCCATTCTGCAAGCAGAAAGGAATGAAAATTATGAATTTGCTAATGGAGACCATTTCTGCCTTGGGCCTACAATCTGAGATGGCTAAAAATACAATGAAATGAAATCAGGCATTAGAAAATGGAATACTTTGTTGTCAGCTAAGGTTCATGCCAGGAAAGGCAGAAAGAAGTTCCAGGAGACAAAACTGGAATATTTTTCCACTCAGCTATCTACTGTTATGCACTCTAGGAGTGACTAATAAAGGGAATGACTAACCTAATTGCAAAGATGAAGCTGGGATGGGGCCTAGGAGCAAGGTAAACTCCTGGTGACTCCTACCATAACCAATTGTTTAATTTTATCTCCAGGTTGAGACCAAAAGGGAAGCCATTCAGTTTAGATTCAAGTACCTGAGCCAATATCTGAGGCTAAGGCAAGGCTAGCCACTAAGAGATTAAAATTACCATGCCCAGTTTTAGAATAAAAAACTATGTCTTGATATGATGTCAGACTTTGGAGTACTAGCCCATAGAATCCAGTGAATGAAAAGGGGGATGGGGGAGGAGGGCAACCCTCCTAAGCTTTTAGAAAGTTGCTTTGTTTGAGCTATAAATCAAATCCCAGGACCCTAAAATTTTACAAGCCCCAAGTAGACTTCTCCAAGATAAAAATACTATTAGATAGCTCATTCTCCCCAACACCTCTCTGAGTTGTAGCCATGGAAAGCAATGAACAGGAGAGAGCCCCCTACAAAGCATGCTACAAATCGGTTGAACTGTTTATTAAATATTCTGATTCTGTAGGTTTTCACTGGGGCTCTGTACTTTTAATAAACCAAATGGGCTTATTACACATATGTAAACATACATACAAATATTTGAAAGATAGTCTAAACTAATAAATTGCCTGTGTCTGGAAAGTTTTCTCGATATCAGAAATTCAGGTTCTCATTATTCCTGAATAAAACCTGTGCCAGCAACCAGAACAAGAGACAGCAACATGCTGACTGACACTCCAATAGAGGTGGCAGATGGTGGTAGAGGCACTGCTGCCAAGCTAGGATGACCTAATATACCCTGAAACACTTCCAGAAATCCTGTATGATGCTTCAGGAGGAGTCTGGCTGGTCATGAGTATGGGATTGTCCATCTATTTGTCTCCTTTTTTCCCGCCAGAACATCAAGGTTATCACTCATTCTGTCTCCCGGGGTACAGTTCATCAGCAGCATAGGAAATTGGAGCATTAGACCGTGTCAGGGGAAATTTTCCTGCTAAGTCCATCAAAGTGAAGCTGGGCCTGAATGTGGGGTAATTCTCCTGAGCCACACAACCAGCAAGGGAATCCCACCATTTCAAGTGGTTTCTTCTCTTTGGGACACTCTGGTCAGAAACCAATGGGTCACTGCTGGCTGTATTGTAGCAGAAAACACTATGCTTTCACCAAACTCATTTCCTCTTCATTTGAGACACACAACTAAACCACATTTTTCAGTCCTTTGCGGGAAAGTGTATTTATGAGGCTGAATTCTATCCAATGGAATGTGGGTAGAGGTGATGAATGCCACTTCCAGGATTGGACCATAAAAATCTCCTAGGTATCCAGGCCTCTTTTATCCAGGCTACTGGCTAAATATTGGCACGTTGGCACCCATGTGCTGAAGACAACATTTTAATCAATCTTCCTGATTCCTGAATAATTAGTTGGGAGCCAACTGGGAATATCTATCTGAAGGGTTGTTACATAAAAAGAAATGAATGACACTTGTGTTAAACCATTCATTGAGGGCTTTGTTGTCAAAAAAGTTAACACTGTTTTAATGAATACGCAGATAGATGTTCATGTCACATTTGTGAGGCCAGAGGAGATGATCACCCAGGGTCGCGTAAGGGAGCATAGCTAGAATTTTAATTGTAGTATAAGAAGGAAGCAAGACCAACTACTAGAAAAGCATCCCAAAAGTCAGAGTGAAGGGAAGAAACCATTCACAAGAGAGTAAGTAATGAGAATAAAGCCAGAGGCCAGAGAGTGTGTTGGTTGGCAGAGCAAGAAGACAGTCACAGAACATGGTGTAATGAAGGTCCATTTCCTCAGGTGCTAATAGAGGGAGGCCTAAGCATGTAAAGGAACAGTGCAAATCCAGACATCAGCCCCCATCTTTGATAGCCAGCTCTGCATCTCATATAATTCCAGACCTTTATCCACTGGTCTCATTCTTGCAAATTTTTTCTCAGAATTTGTTCATTTTTCCACTTTTTTTTTATTTTAGCTCACTTAACCGTGGTCTGTTTGCTGGCCAAGAGACTGGATGCTCCACTTCCATGCTCTCACCATGCTAAATTTTAACCTTTTCATAAGCTAGCGATTGCTGTGTTCATGTTTATGACTGTGATCCTTTTTCCAGAAAAGAAAGGAACTGCTGTTTTGGCTCCATTATTCCTAAATGGCTTTAACTCCATAATACCACTGTTTATGCACCAGCCTCATTGTAGGAGTGAATTGAAAGCACCCAGATGAGCACCTGGGCTGCAGAAAGGAGCAAATTCCCATAAAGAGCACAGCTTCTGAGACGCTAGGACTCCAAGACAAGAGCCACCATGCCTCTAGGCATCTCCATGACCTCTTGTCCGCAAGTTAACATTCCTGGGCGAAGGCGGTATCCAGACCTGCTTTGGGGTTAATGGTCCTGAGTAGGAATTCATCAACCTGTGTCCCTCTCCACTACCAAAATCTTGCCTGCTTTTCTAGTGGTCACGTCTGAAGACCTTCCTGGTAGAATCCCAACAACAAACTACCATCAATTTATTTAGTTCTAGATCTCAAAATTCTTACCATTTGCCTTGGCCTTTAGGGAGCTGGGTACTCAGCTGCCTGAAAGTATTTCTGCCCTATCTTTTGAAGTTGTCTGAGGAATACAAGGGCCAACAAGTGCTTAATAAGGATCTTTAGTTCATTTCCTGTGCTTCTTGCTGGCAGCAAATGAGAAATGCATGACTTCAGGCCATGATGAGAATATTCATGTTTTTATCTTGTGGGACAGCATTTATGCAAATTATCAGTGGCTAAGTATTTAGCAGTGCTGAAACACTAGTATGTATAAACCAGATGAAGATGTGATGAATTAATGTAAGACGAAGATCACCAAAGGCTGGGCCAGGAGACCATAGGAATGGTGAGGACAAGCTGAGGGTGGAACCAGAGGCAACAGGGTGAATCATAAAGTCCAAGTTAGGTTGATTAGGAATGATCAGATCCTAAGGAAAATCCTTCATGAATGGAAGAAAACTAAGGTGGAAAGAAAGAAAAGCATAGATAACAGGTTTGACAGATGATAACACAATGTGAAAAAAGCCTGTTTCAGTGAGGAGTCATCAGATGTGGGTTTTAATTTCTTGTATCCCCACTTTGAGTCTCACAGCCTCTTAAAATTCAATTAAGAATTAACTTGGAGCCTTGGAGGATTTGTAAAATAGAGTAATATCCGCCTCTTAGAGTTATAAGAATTAGCAATTATGTATTTATATAGATACAGTACTTGCATTATCTAGCAGGCATCAAATAAATGATGACTGCCACGCATATGATTATTTGGTTGTGAATTTCTACAGGCTTTAAACACAATTAACAGTCAGGCAGGAGCTGATGAATGAAATCATTATTCATAACACCTTGCTTCAGCCAACAATAAATCTGTACTTAATATTTAAAACTTATTATTCACCGAACAAAGTAAACTCCTTTTATAAGTAAAAGTCTGACCTAGCTGCCAAAACCATGCATACACCATAATGTTACAGGTTTTAATCAATCAATTATCTCTTTATTTTAAACTGTATTTTAAAAAATTGTTACTGAATATGTTTTCTTCATTTATATATGATACTACACTGATTTGCATGACTTTTTTTGTTCTCCTAAATTGCCTTTTTATTGAACCAACCCTTTGTTCTGGCACCATGTTAATATATCTTTTTGGTCTATTTATATATGTGACATCTTAGATTGACTTTTTATTTCGAGTTTCTTCCTGGGAAAGACAATGAGCACAGTGAGCATACTTAATAAATGTTACATAATAATAACTATTAAATGTTCTCTTAAAATCTCAAGCAGCTTTTTATCTTTAGCTTTTACTTTGAGATAATTATATACTTCCCCAAAACTATTTATAGCTCCCATCAGGAAGAACAGCTGAAAAAAAATGTGTTCCCAGTCCTGCCAAAACTATAATGAAAGTGATTTAAACTCTGAATTTCTGTTGCAAGTGTTCAAATGACATTCAACATATAGATGTCGAATTCTAGCAATTTAAAACTTTTCCCACCCAAAACCTCCTTGATGCCATTTTGTCCATACCATCATCATAATTCATTTATAAACAAACTGAAATTAAACAAGTTACAAAAACATACCTTTTATTTGTTATCAGTCTATCCGTATTTGTGCTCCTCCAGCTATACCATGAGCCATCTCCTCCCTTTACCCTTTGAAGCCTGAACCCCAGTATATTTAGTCAAAATCCCAAAATATAGTCAAAGTCAGCTTTATAAATAAGAGAAACAGAGGATGTTCTCCGTAACACAATTTGCACCTCAAAGGATCAAAAATTATGTACATATGTGCACCATTCTTAGGGTTATCAGGTTTAACAAATTAAAACTTAGCAGCCCTATCCACTCTACACACTTGTCCCCCCAAATGGCCCAGATGTAGTATCGGAAAACCCCCACATTACCTTCTCCACAAATCACGGAAGCTGGTTTGTATAATGAGCAGGTCACTGGACTTGGAGACTAAAGATCTGGGAACTGGCCTCCGATCTTGCCACATAGAACCTACTCAGTTTGGGTAAGTCCATTATGATTTTTACCACCAAGATTCTGTCATCAAAAGTCCATTTTTAGACTTTTGAGAACCACTACTCTCTGTGAGCCACCATGCTAACAGGTGCTGAGGAAACAATAAATTACAAGTACAAAAAATATGAACTTGGGGGGAAAATGGGGCTAGAAATCAAGACCTAGCCGATGTGGGTTTTTGGGGAGAGGGGAAGAGGACCGTGGGCTGTCATCACATCTCTGTCAGATTACAATGCTTCCCACACACTGGGAAGCAGCAATTCCTGGCCTTGTCACATTGACCTGCCATACATATTCTTTGTCCATAAGCTCAGCTGTTTTTTAGTGGTTGAGCTTGATGAGAAACTGAAAAAAAAATTATTTTCTTAAAAATGTAAACATTCTACTCTTCTATTAATGAAAATATACCTATTAGGATTAAGATACTTCCAGATCATTTAACTGGTCTCTGCTTACTTGATTACTGGGTTTTCTAAAACCTATAACCTCAATATACAGCCCTTCTCTCTCTCTGACAGTAAATCTCACTGACTTGAAGTGAAATGGAAAGAGATCTAAAGTTGGGAGCTGTCAAACTGTGTTTGAATCCCAGCTCTACCTCCTAATTGCTGCAAGAATTTGAGCAAGACATTTAATTGCTCTAAAATTGTTTGTTCATCTGCCTATTAGGTATAATGTTTTTGAAAACCTCTAACAGAGCTACTGTCACAGACCATACGGTGACATAAATTATAGAATTAAAACTATTTTTCCATCATTTTCAAAACTATGTAATAAATTACAGCAAGTTTTTTGGTACAGTTTTTGTTTTCTTTTGTACAAATTATTCAATTGATTAAGCAATTCTAATTACTTTACCAATCATTAAGTTAATGCGTATCTTTAAACACTGCCATTTTATGTCAGGCTGAATGAGTTCTGGAGATACAGCAGGAGTATCGAAGCTGGCACAAGGGCTCTGGGGCTTCCCACTTCATCACCTTGACCTCTTCTCCCAAGTGGTCGTGGCTATTATAGATAAAGTCCAGTAATTCAGACAAATCACTATATAATTGAACCACAATTATGCAATAGGGTGATGGCCTTTCCAAAAGGGGTTCCGGGGTCTATGCAATTTAAAGTAAGCGCCTTGATGTTGAAGTGTCCTTAAAATTCCAGCCACAGTCGATAAGTTCCATGAAGGTTCTATGATATCAGAGACAGTGTGCCTAAGGCTCCTGGGGGCCGTCAGCTTGACAGCCTGTTTTTTGACTTGTCAAATATAGTTAATGACTTGAAACCAAAAACAAACCAACATAAGTTTTATGTATAGGTTTAACTGCTATTAATATTTATTATATAATACATGGAGACTCATCATTACCAGTATGATGCTTAATAAGCTCTTCTGACTAGTGACTCAGGTCAGTTTTCAGAGGATAGATAATAGCAAGGTCACCTAGAAATATGTGAACTTTGGCATTAGGCCTAGGTTTGAATCCAAGCTATGACTGAAAAAGTTACTTAGTCTCTTGGGAATGTAGTTTCCTCAGTTGAAAAGAGGAGAAAATACTGTGAATTTAAGTATATTTTGACTATACCAAGTGGCTTAAAAATGGCACCCATCATTATTATAAAAATTTGCATGCTTTTATGCTGAGAGTTAATCATGTGATGACTATATAAATGCTTTCAAATTCCTTAAAAGGCATCATCTGATCTATTATTATTCTTTTGAGACATTTCAAAATGGATACAGAGAAAACCAAGGATACATATTGTGCCCTGTGAC
Source organism: Eonycteris spelaea (assembly GCA_003508835.1). Taxonomy (NCBI): domain Eukaryota; kingdom Metazoa; phylum Chordata; class Mammalia; order Chiroptera; family Pteropodidae; genus Eonycteris; species Eonycteris spelaea. The sequence goes on along the minus strand of PUFA01000018.1, from coordinate 15,090,950 downwards.
TACATGAATCTGAATATAATGTAATCAGAATTCTCTGCAGCAAACTTATCTTAGGTATTTTATTAACCTCGACAGATTTATATGATCAAAAAGATCATTAGCAACCAAAATATATAGAAAAAATATAGATTGTTTTTTATTTTCTTATTGAATTTTTTGGACTACCACTATAGCACCATTGAAGAATTCTATTATTATTTTAAATTTGGATATCATCATTGTGATCTAAGTGTTGCTGTGAAGACATTTCATAGATATGATTAAAGTCCATAATCAGTTCACATTAAGGGACATTATCCTAGATAATCTGGGTGGGCCTGATTCAACCAGTTGAAAGACCTTAAAAGCAAAACCGAGGCTTCTTTGAGGAAGAAGAAATTCCACCCATGAACAGCAGCTTAAGACTGTACTGCAATTTCTAGCCTACTCTACCTGATGTTCCGCCTTTGTGTTTCAGATTTGCCTAGCTGGCCCCACAGTTGTGTAAGCCAAATCTTTCAATAAATCTCTTAATAAATATCTTCTACTAGTTCTGCTTCTCTGATTAAACACTGATATGGCCAGGAAATTTCTCTTTTTTCTTTTTGCATTAATCTGACTGCATCTTGAGATTTAAGGTAAAAACTGCTCCTAAGGTTCTCTTTATTATGAATGAGTGTTCATTATTTTCATGATAGATGTGAAAATGCTTTTAGTTCAACATGTTCCTCTACTTTGCTATATCTTTCTTATCTTTCCATTTCAGGAAGAACTGTCAAATGTAGATTCAGTGACAACCTTCTTTTATAGCTTAAAAAAGAAGAAATATATTTAGCTATTGCATATGAGTTAAAAAGAAAATAAAACCCCATGTCTAATTGGCAAAAAAAAACTGAAACTCTTATATACAAATAAATATTTCCTATGGATTTAAAAGTGGATTTAGATAGGCATTGGACTTTAGAAATAGAACCGCAGTATGAAGTCGTTTTGTCAAAATAGGAGCAGACGCTGTCATTGCTTTGCCAAGTGACAGTCTAATTTTAAATGACTCAGTAGTAAAATTTTCATAACTATTCTAGACAGAATTTCTTGAAACTGTTTCTAAATACTAACGATCTTTGCCAAGTTTCATTTCATCCTTAATTACCCCGAGAACTTCTAAAACTAGATTCAGTTACACACACAGGCTTTGAGAGCTCATTTGAAAATAAGAACCCCCTCAAAAAGCAGAGTTTGAAACTAAACTCAGATTTTAATTTAACAGAAAGTATTATTCATGACAAATTTTTAAAAAATAAGATGAAGTAGTCCTTTAAACTAAATTCCACTTTTAGAAATGTTAAATATTTATTCATTTTGTTACTGGGAGTATTTTTCCTGGTTCTAATAAGAATATGCACAAATAATCACACTTTTTGATTTCTGAATATTAACAATCCAAAATTCAAAGTAGTTTTTTTCCCATACAGCTCAGGTACTATTGTAAAATAAATTAATTTTAATTACAAAGTACTAGTACCAATATATAATAAATGTATTACCATTTCCTGTAATAACAAACATGTGCTTTTATATTTTTATTACAAAACCGAGTTTTCAATGAAAGCAATTTAGCAGGACTATGGTTGAAAAAATGAATTTGAATTAAGCAGTCCTTTAAACTTAAACTGAAAAATCATGGAAGAATAAAATGTCAAGCAAGTGAAAAAAATTTCTGTGATATATACATAAACATTTATGTAAACAAAAGCAAAGATCAAGAAAAAATTGAATAATTTTGTTAACAACCAAAATACACGGATTAAAAGGGTCGTTTTATTTTCTTCATGCTTCCACTGAACACAACTGGCGAAAGCAGAGCAACAGGTGTTAGACAAATCTTTATATTCCCCTAATACTCTTCAGGAGTTTACATACAATAGAGATACCTCTCTGGGAGAAAAGAAGGTGTTAGAGGAATGGGATTCCAGAAAGTCATGACTTTCAAATATTAAGTCACTCTTTTCTGCTCTACTGTGAAATGAGATGATTTATCAGAATTTTGCCAGTTGAAAGAAGGTAAAGCGAACACTGGCAAGATCCAGCACTAACACACATGGCAGCAAATCAGGCACAATGATACACAGATTTGCCTCCGGATGTGGATTATCCATGCACTAAGAAATAATGGATTCCAACACAAAACAAACATTTTTGGATAAAACAGACAATATCGAAATGGGTATATTTTCAACAGGAGCGTTTTTTAAGTGTGTCCAGGGCCCACCTACATCAGGCAGATGCTCCAGAAAACAAAAGTGCATTCCTGAGACCGACCTCAGATTCTCTGGGGCCCTGGGCATTGTTAAGAAGTGCCCCCTGCATTGTTAAGAAGTGCCCCCTGGAAATACTTACAAACATATTCCTACTAAAGTTTGACTATCACTACTCCAGACTATAGGGGATTTCTTTTGACTCTTTCTTTTAACCACAAATATTTCACTCTTTCATGCTTTATACTTATTAGCCAGAAAAACAACAAAAATAAAAACATTTCTGAGTACGTCAGTCAGCAGTGATAGTAAGTAGTGGTACTTTTTTTCCCTCAAGAAAATATAGGGAAATAGGCAACAAATAAGTCTGCACCTAAATTTTTCAAAGGTACCCCATAGTACTTTTTTAAAAAGAGCTTCCAAATTGTATACGTAATAAAAAATGTTCAAAATGATTTGTAAACTGTCATCTAATCAAGATTATCCAGTGTAAAGAGAACTGCTGTTCAGTGTTGCTGAATTCACACAAAGGCCCCTTTCTTCTTTTTCTTTCACACACACCGCACCAAGCATCTCAGCAGGCACACAGAGCCCTCACCAAATGATGCACTGCCTATAGAGCAGCGAAAAGGTACCTAAGGGCCGCTCATAAAAAAGGGACAAAGAAAACAAAGCTCAGTTTCAACTCCAATCAAAAAGGAGTCTCAAGACTCCTGCCAATATGTAAGATGAATACAGAACATGCTGACTTTCCTTAGAAGAATTCTGCTTCCAAATATACTTATTAATATCTGCTTGAAATCCGGTTTATATTGAAAATGGAAAGCATGATATACTTCTGTGCATTATGAGCATCTACTATAGTGTTTATGTTCTCTATGATATCTATGGATACAACAATTTTACCTGTGAATAACATGAACTAGAAACCAAAGAGGTAGGTGACTATATCAGAAAATGATCCAAAAACCACATGTGAAATCAGATGCTTGAGTCCCAAATAAGTTCTTTAACTGAAAAATGAGTTGCAACACCATTACAATTGCCTGAAGGCAGGGTTTCCAGGTCTTTTTTGATGTTATCAACCTTCTAAAGTCCTAATTCCTGATACTGTGCCCCACGCTCTTCAAACATCAGTGTTAAGAACTAGCTAAGGAAATAAAACCTAAAGAGGTAATACCAGAGACAAGTTGTAAGGCTGACATCAGCTGGGCTCTTTAACAATCTCCACTCTCACATTGAGGGGAGCACATCAGAGTTGGGCCATTTTATCTAATCCAACTCTTTGGTTGTACCACTGAAGAAACAGTATTATTTTCTCCACTGGTTCACAAAGCACTAAAATTCTGAAAAGATGCTATAAGTCCAAAACTATTTATGGTTAATATACCTATATACAAAGCCTATGATGTAACCAAGAAGTTCCACTTTGAGCCCTTATGCCTTAGCCTGCAGCCCCATCCCTGCTGGCTGTTTTATAAAGTGTATCAGTAGTTACAGAGAGAAGTGGACCAAAAGGTCTGGATGCACCTGAGGGGGCAGATCATCTGCAAGAGAAACATAATTTGAAACCTCAGACCTGCCCTGTTACAACTTGCTCTACACTCTACCCAGGGCTTACCTCTGTCTGCTTCTTTGTTGGAAACTCATCTCTGAACATGTTCACAACTTCCAGCTCTGTGGGCAAGCACTGGACAACAACATTGTTCTGCCTTAGAACATTTAGAAATGGCTGGACAACTAGAAACCTGTGAACCTACAAAGCTGTATTTAACTTCTCCATAATTATCAGTCACTCATTTTGTAATCCAAAAAAATCACCTTATTTATCTAAGATTTTAAAGCTCTACTTTAAAAGGGTGGTTGTGAATGAATTTATTTTATTTTTATATTTTTCAGATTTTCTGTAATGGTTTCACATTTCTTTTGGTAATTAAAAAATGATGCAATTTTTTAAAGGTTTTAGTCTAAAAAAATTAAAGGATATACAAAGCTTCCTCTTGACTATGAAATGTCTAAACCTGAATGATGTATCTGTGTGGCACAGTGAAACAGCAGTCTCCAAAGATTTTTGAGATCCCAGCTCTATCACTAACCGTGGGCAGGATTTTAGTCTCTCTGAGACTTGCTTTCTTTAGCTGTAAAAAAGAAGAAATAATACCTACCCCACAGGAAGCTGTGAGAATAAAATGATGCACAGTGCCTGGCACATGGCAGGTGTTCAATAAATGGTAGGTCTTTCTCGTCACTGGGCTCAGTGATAACCTTTGAGTGAAAGGAATCACCACAGCCTGCACTGGCCATGCCCTTAACTGAATCCCATTTAAATTTGCAAGGGTGCTCTGTCACCTCAACTTTGCCCTATTGCTCTAAAGAATCGCAATTGTGCTTAGGAAAAAGTTCTATACTTTTATGTTCTCTCCTTTAAAACTGTACATGCAGATAAAACATTTTAAAAAACTATCTTCCTAGAAATAATACAATTCCTAAAGCACAACATGTCTCCTATAAAAACAATTCTGAAAACATGATTTTAGTTCATTGTTTCTTAAAGTGCACCAAAGTAAATATTAATGACCTTTAAAATGTCACTAACCCCTCGGGTTGTCTTTTTAAAATGAAAGTATGTATTTATCTACTGAGATGTATGTGGTTTTTGGCTCCAACATGATGGCAAAAAGCAGCAATGTCTTCCAGAAAAAAAAATTAATACACTCAACTAAGCATACCTTAGCAGCATACAGAATGCCTACATTTCAGTGTAACTGCAGGCTCAATATAACACAATCCTGATTCCTACTTCAAAACAAAATTAATCGTAGAAAGAAAGAACCATCTCCCCACCCTAAATCTAGGGTTTCTCTTGAATCTTGGAGGTTAACATTTGTGATCACTTCCCTATTGTGTATCCTTGGTAACAGAGTTATAACTAGTCGCTATTCTCCTTTATACTGTACACACACACACATAACAAACAAATCCTGTATTTAAAAAATAATAATAATAAGTATAAGTAGAGAAACCATGTGAAAGAAAAAAATTCAAAGTCAGATAAAGAACGAGCATCACCCAAAATGTCAGGCAGTTCCAATTTTCACACCACCGTCCGATGTTCCCCACACACATAGACAGCACTGGGTCTTATCCGTCGCCTTGTGTGACCAGGGAGCCGCGGCAAAAACTTGAAGGACTTGGGCATCATGTCTAGGCAGGCGTCATGGAATTTCTTAATCCTCCAGTAGTAAATCAGCGGGTTCAATGCAGACTTGAGGTAGCAGAGCCAAAGTAGCCAGGTGCTAATCTCAAAAAAGTTGTGCTTATAGTAAAAGTGCTTACTGAACGTTGCCACAAGGCTGTAAGTGGTGAACGGGGCCCAACAGACAATGAAGACAGCAAAGAGAATCAAAATGGTGGTGAAGGCACGCGTTTTAAAGCCCATGTCAATGCTCATCTGGAAGGGTCTCTGTAGACTCATGAGACCCAGTTTGCTGGCCTGGCTGAGGCAATACCCTCAGGGTAGCTATGGATCCTCAAGGCATTGTGCCGAAGTGTGTTAAGTATGCCCATAAACGAATACAGTATCACCAGGAAGGGTATGAAGAAAGAAATGAGAGATATCAAAATCACATACGCCTGGTAACCCGGATGAGTTGTGTACCCAAACACACACTGGGGGGCTCGGGAAGGTATCTGTAGGTCTGGGTTCCCTACAGCCAAAGGAAAAGCGACACAAAAGAAGTCGCCCAAGAAACTGCAATCAGAATCTTAGCTCTGTACGGATTCAGCTTATCCTGCCTCTGGACTATAATAAGGAACCTATCAATGCTAATGATGAGCAGGATGGCTACTCCCTGTATCACAAACAACCAGAAAAACATGGCAGATACCCTACAGAAGAATTTCCCAAAAATCCACCTGGTAGTAAGAATAGTTACCAAGGCAAAGGGCATGTTCAGCACTGCAAGCAACATGTCTGCAAACGCCAGGCTGGCAAGGAGGATGTTAATGGCAGATCGCATGGCAGCTTTTTGGTAAACCATGAGGCAAACCACCAAGTTCCCAAGAAAAGACACAAACAGAATAAATATCATTATAGCAGAAAGGATGATCTGGAGAGGCAAGTTTAGGCTCTTATAAACTGCTGGTGTTGGGGGTACAGCTGTGCTATTCACTGTCATGGGGCTCATCCCAGTGGGAGCCATGGTTTCAAAACTGTATCTAAGCAGCGGAGCGACTCCTGGATGCTGCAATGGCGGAGGGACCGTGATATTCGTGTACATGTTTTCATAGACTACGAACGTTGTGTTGGTGGCCCCAGTATGGGATGCAGTCAACACCGCGGAGAAGACCATGCTTTCCGTAGGATGGACGGTGCCAGCAAATAAGCAGGTGTTCTTCAAGCATATCAACACAGAGCAGCAGTCTCATGTTTCATTGATGAGCTTGGAAACACACTCTGGAAAAAAGACGGGTTCCATCTTCCACGGGAGTCCTTTCGCCTGAAAACAAGCCCCGAACACAAAAAGTGAATGAGAAATGAGCTTTGTAAATAACATTTGACTTCTTACCTTTCATCATGAAGGATCGGTTAGTTTTGGGGTTTTTTTTAACCCTTTAGAAATATTTAAGTCTCTAACCTAGTCAGCACTTAAATACTGTTGTTCTGTTATTTTTAGTCAACCACGATGGAAATTTCATGACATTCATATATGAAGTGAAAGTGAAAAAAAAAATCAAAATGGATGACTGCTTCAAAGTTAAAAGTTAGAGCCTTATTTTTAAATTGTCTTTTAAATTTCTAGTAGCATCATGACCTTTCCGTAGCCACTATTAATACACACATTTTATTATCTGGTTCTCCTAAGAGTGCTGATATTTTTCTTAAGAGCATTCAGATACTGGTTCAGATTCCATTTTTACTTTAGTACAAACAGCTGAAAAAATCCCTGAACTCAGTTTCCTATTTAATACTTTTGTACTAACACCTGTGTAAATAGGTACTAGGTTATTTTCTATAAAGGTCCGAAAGAGTTTCCTGGTTTTCTAATTTCTTTGTGTTTCTTTCTAGAAATCCAAATATCACCATGCAATGTAATGATTAGATATTTGTATACACTGTGAAATGATCACCACAATAAGTCTAGTTAATATCTGTTACCATATGGAGTGAATTTTTTTATTATGAGAACTTTTAAGATCTTAGCAACTTTCAAGTATGCAACACAATATCATTAACTATAGTGACTATGCTGTATATTACAACCCCATGGCTTAATAACTTTATAAATGGAAGTCTGTACCCTTTTTACCCACTTTGAGCCATTCCACCCACTCCATTTCCTCCACCTCAGGAAAGCACCAATCTATTCTCTGTACCTATAAGCTTAATTATTTGTTTTGTATTTTAGATTCTACATATAAGTGAGATCATATTTTGTTTCCTTCTCTGATTTATTTCACTTAGCATAATGTCCTCAAGGTCCATCCAAGTTGTAGCAAATGTCAAGGTCTCATTTTTTTATATGGCTGAATAATATTCCATATACATACACCATATTTTCTTTATCCATTTATCCATCAATGAACACTTAGGTTGTCTCCATATATTGGTTATTGTGAATAATGCTGCAATGAATATAGCGGTGCAGATATCTTTTCAAGTTATTATTGTTGTTTTCTTTGGATAAATATTCAGAAGTGAAATTGGTAGATCATATTGTAGTTCTCTCTTTAATTTTTTGAGGAAACTTCATACTGTTTTCCATAGTGGCTGTACCAATTTCCATTCTCAGCAACACTGCACAAGCATTCCGTTTTCTCTACATAATCACCAACATCTATTTCTTGTCCTTTATTTTTCTATGGTGACATCAGTTAACAAAATCCAATAAGTTTCAGGTGTACACTTCAATAGTGAGGCATATGTAAACGTCGCATTGTGTGTTCCTTGGCCATAGTTAGATTTCTTCTGTCACCACATATTTGACTTCTTTTACCCCAACTACCTCCCTATTTATCTTTTCGATAACACCATTCTAACAGGTGTGAGGTGATATCTCATTGTAGTTTTGATTTATATTTCCCTGATGATTAGTGATGTTGAGCATCTCTTCATGTACCTGTTGGCCATCTATATGTCCTCTCTAGAAAAATGCCTTTTCAGATCTTCTGCCCATTTTTAATTGGATTGTTTGTTTGTTTTCCTACTGTGTTGTATGAGTTCTCTATATATTTTGGATATTAACTCCTCTTTCAGATTTATGATTTATAAATAGTTTCTTCAGTAGGTTGCCTTTTCATTTTGTTGATGAAGACACTTTAGTTTCCTTGACCAAGGTGAGAAAAAAAAAAAAAATGGAATAGAGCCAAAGCAAAACTTCATTTAAAAGGTGTTTTTTAAGTCTATATATACATATATAATATGTATATATGTGTATATATATGTTATATATACATATATTATATATTTTATATATTATATATAGAGAGAGATCACATCACATTTTCTGCCATCGAAGCTTCCCATTACTATAAAACCTTCTAACTCAATTTGTTCAATTATTTGTTCATCAAATATTTATTCAGGAATGTAGTATGTGCCAGGTACCAGAGAGACATCAATGAACAAATGGTTCCTGGATTTCTGCTTAAACTGGGCAGACTGACCATAGACCCTGCATCTCAAAGTCACACTGAAATGATGATAAAGAGATTTTTCAAAACAAAATGTACAACCTAAAAGGACAAGAGGTATGAATGAAAGAGATGTCAACAGATAGCAATAAAAGCAAAATGCAGATGGTGGTGTGAATAACTAACTGAACATACCAGAAGAGAAGAACTCTAAACCTCAAATACTTCCAGGGAAAATATGCTTAGGAGAAATTTACACACCCTGTAGATCCCAGAGAAGTTTTGGATTAGGAAGTACCAGTTACCACAGAAAATGTGGGTCAGGCTGACAACTTGAAAACTGACTTAAAAACCATATACAAAGGCTCTGGAAGTCCACTCCAAGCCCGGGTCTTCTCTCCTCAAAGTAACCACATGAAAAGCACACACAGCCATCCCAATAGCCCAAGTCTGCACAAATGAACCTGATAAGTACCAACTTGAGAGTATCAGTGCAGGGTTGAGCGCAGGGGGATTAGTGAATGAATGTCTGCATATTCAACATGAAAACCTAGCCCCTTCCTCTGCCGTGCATATACCGCAGTCAGGCATATGCTACCCATGTAAGACAGAAGGCATTGTCTTTTGCAGTAACTGAAAAGCCCTAGAGGAAAAATTCTAGATATTAATGTCTGATGGTACTCGAGAAAATGCCAACTTAGTGCCAATCACCCAGCCTACCATCAAGCATAACCTGTGCACACAGATCTTCTACTCAGCTTTTTGGTGCCTATGAAATACAAATGCTCAATTTCCCTATTATATAAAGACTCTACAAAGGGATTAAACAAAGACAATTTGTAGTTAAACATTACAGAAAAAAACCCAGAATTTATAATATTACGAGACATAGCATGCATAGACTTAATAATGCCTTTGCCCTGGCATATGTGCCGTACTTTTCATTCATTGTACTCCTGGCTCACCAGATGTAAGTATTCTTCGCCCTTCTTCCTCTTCCTCCTGAGAAGCATAATAACCACAGCAATGCTTTTGAATGCTCATAGTAACTATGTTAAAAGAAGATTCTCTCCTCTTAGGACTTCTCATAAAATACCACTGTGACCTGAAGTTTCTTTTGAATTTTCTATTACTAAATAAGTTTTATATTTAAAATTTATATGTCCAAAGGAATGGGACTGGAAAATTAGCTTAGGCTGGTAATATTGCATGGAAGTCCTAATGTTAAATCTAAACTAGCCTTTATTTGCCATTTGAGAGAAACTTTTACTACCTTTTGCAAAAAGACAAAATTATGTGAATGTGTGCATATGCGTAATATATTCATACACACACATATATGTATATACACACCCCATGTGTACATGTAAAGCTCACATATGGCAGAAGTAATTGGTATCATGGTTCTTTCTCTCTTCTTATGCATTACAGAAACAACATTGGATTAATTAGATTAATGATGTGTTTTATTATTTGGAGTATGCCAGAATATCACAATTACTGGGGTGTCAATGGCTGGGATGGGCAATTACTACACTATTTATTCTCTTAGTCTTTGTCCATTATTTTTATATCTGCTACCATAGTGCTTTAGATACTTGTTTTATTCTCAGAAATGATTATATTCACCTAGAAGGCAGGGATTAATTACTAATCTCATTGTCCTCTATGGCTACTATGCTTTGCATACAACCCAGTAAATATTTAGTAAATTAAATTCATTTCCACTATGTTTTGTGAAATCAAAGAATTTCTTCTTTATCCATTTTAATCTTTATTTATATGATACCTGCATGTAATTTTTAAAATAATCAAACGAGTTTTAAAATGACAGCCAAACCCTGTACCACCCTTCACCATTCCATTCCTATTTTCTGAGGTTGCCATATTTAATTATTTTAAAGGCTCTTTTTCAAGTACTTATTCTTTATATATCTAAATAACATGAAGAAATCACTACTTTTTGATTTATCAATATGATACATTAACTCCTGTTTTGTATTAGAATAGAGGGAGCTGTCACAGCACCTCCACCTTATTTCTCTTCTTTTCATACTACTAAAACCTTTATTTGAAAATTCTGAATTATAGTAGAAGTTAATGTTAACATTAATGTATTTATGTAAATAGTATATTTGCTGATAAGCCAGTAGAATATTTTCTTTCTTGTATACATTTTGGATTTCCTAGAATTAATAATTTACCTTTCTTTTCAATTTTTAAAATAACTATCAATAATTTTTTCACTTGCTCCATCAGATAGATTTTTATATCTAGAAGTATTATATTCTGAAAAGTCAAATTTATCTATATTTTTATCTTGGAATCACACATTTTATTCTCCTGTCTCTCCCTGGAGTGTTTACTTTCTGGATCTGTTACAAAGAAGCCAGCCTGGGGCATCCTGTTACTACCATTCAGGAAATCCTCTCTTCTGACTTGGATTCTAGGCTTCCATATTTCCTAGGTGCTTTGCCTTTCACTCTAACACTTCCTTTGTTTACTTCCTCCTTTTCCAGGAAATGTTTGTCCAGTTGCTTTTGAAGGAAGAGCACAGGAGAGTTAAATTTTAAATCCCTATCTGTTTGAATAAGTCATTATTCTGTCCATAGTAACTGTCTTGGTTTAGAATTCTCAGTTGAAAATAATTTTCTCTGATAATTTTGAAGGTTTTGTTCTACATCATTGGTTCTCAAAGTTGAGGGTACACAAGAATTACCTGGAGTACCTATTAAAATACAGACTGCTGGAACTCACACCCTGAGTCTGCAGTGTGGGGTGGGTCCCAGAATTTGCATTTCTGGAGAGAAAAAGTAAGTAAATTGAGGACTTTAAATTCCAAACTCAAGGATTAGATGAAGAATTAGAAAGCTTCTTTAACTACTGTCAAAGAAACTTTTATCTCCTACAGCTCCAGAGATTTCTGAAAACTAAACCAAAGTCTAATCCTGTGGGTGGCTGTATAACAATGTAAACTGGATTCTTAACATGTCTCTCCTGTTACAGTTAGGGCATTGATTGGGAGAGTAAGGGCCTGAAAATTTAAATGGGGATTTATGTGCATTCTGATGAAGCTCTGGACCTTGTCTTGCAGAGTGCCCCTTTCTAATTGAAATAGCCTTTCTACCCCTATCTAATAAGGTTAGTTTCTCGGCCTGAATAATCACTAAGGGCCTCGCCTGAGGTAGTTCCTTGCAAAGAATTTCTGCTCTTCCTAAGGACCTTGCCCTACCACCTCTATTGCTTCTAAATCTACTACCAGACTCAACTCCCAACAGAATCTGGCAGGTGATATACAAAGTGTGATCTAGAAAGAAATACCATTTATATCAAAAGGGATGCAAGATTTTTTCTAATTTATATAGACATGAATTCTGAGGGTACTGAGTTAGGTTAGAAGGAATATAATATTACATCAGATCAAATTTATTGATATAGGCACACTAAATAGAGATTCTAGATTCTCTGTGTTAGTTCAAGTGGCTGAAATGGCTCTAATAGTTTGTTTGTTTCGTTGACTGAAACCTGGTCCTAAAGCTCACTTACACTACATGATACTGAGATCCCATAATGTCTTTGGTATAGAGAAAGCTATCCAAAGACTTGGGCAGATAGGAATGCTGAAGTGGATTTATATATAAGACCTGCTCTCCACCTCTAACTATACCACCTGGTAGGATCCAGAGGGCACTACTTTCAGCAAGGTTTTGAGAGATACCCTGGGTGGCTAGCATTCCTTGAAGCTCTCTGTAGTAGCTATTCTCTGCAGATGAGAATTGCAATGGGTAATGTTGTCACCCAAGAAACAGGGGTGCTGAATTGAATGGGGCTGATAGTACCCCAGAATGTCAGGGGGTGAGTGACAGCACTTAACCCAGAGATGACGTGAGTGTGCGTACCACAATGGTCAGCAAAACAAAATTTAAAATCAAAATAGTCTGACCTGCAGAGATTGTTGATGTTTGATCATGGTATCTCTAAGAGAGAAATAGTTGGAAACCTAGCAAGTTCTACTTGTTCTGGATAAGCAACAAGGTTATAAAATAGGAAGATGCAGCCTCTCAGTCAATTCCCAAACTTGAACCAGGAGACAGACCTAGAGCCACCTGAGTAAAAGGAAGCCAGGTTTGCCTCAGGAAGGACCTTGCTACATAGACAAAAATTTATACTGTAAATATTCCTCCTAATCTTCTCAAAAAAAAACAAAAAAAAAAAAAAAAACAAACAAAAAAAAACCCCTGCAACCAATTACTATGGTGACTACAGTGGGGAAGGGGAAATAATCAGAATTTTGTGAGATTTTTGAATAAATCTCTGAATTGACACTCATTCCTAGTGAACCAAAATGGTCCTCTGCTCCACCATTCAAAGTAGAGGCTTATGTAGATCACACGAATAATGAAGTGTGAGCTCACTTCTAATTCCCACTTATTCCAGAACTCATGCTATCATTATTTTTCCAGTTCTGAAATGCAGAGTTCTAACAGACATTCTCAGTAACTGGCAGATTCCCTCATTAGTTCCCTGATATGCAAAGTATGGGCTACAATGGCAAAAATGGTCAAGTGTGAACTCCTAGAACTTCTCTCTATCTATGAAAATAGTCAACGAAAAGCAACACTTCATTCCTGTGGAGACTGCAGAAATTAGGGTCACCATCAAGGACCTGAAGGCCATAGGTAATTATTTTTATTACATCCATATTCAAGTTGCCTATTTGGCCTTATACAAAACAGATGGATTTTGTAGAGTGCAGATGCTGTACCAGATGTAATTTCATTGCTGGAATAAGTCAACATGTTCCTGGCATCTGGTACACAGCTATTGATCTGATAAATTATTTTTTCTTTATATGTGTTGCAAAAAAAACGTAGGCAGTTTGTCTCCAGCTATCACCCTACTATCCTACTTCAGGCTCTATCGATTCTCTAGCACATTGTCATAATCTAGCCCACAGGGACCTTGACTGCCTCTCCATCCCATAGAATGTCATGCTTTCCATTCTATGCTGACTGCACAGTAAGCAGTAACTGTATACTGTGGTAAGACACACATGTGATAGAGGGTGAGGTAAGATTCCTATAAAAATTCAAAGGCCTGCCATCTCTGTAAAATTCTTAGAGGTCTTATACTGTTAAGATATCTCTTTCAATAGCTGGCTTCTTCTACCAGTAAAATATACACAAAGCACTTAGTAGGCTCTTTTAGATTTTGAAGGCATCATATCCCTTTTTTGGGCATGTTATTCTGACCCATTTATCAAGTTGCTTAAAAAAGCTGCCAGGTTCAATTGGGACATTTAATAAGAAAAGGCTCAGCAACAGGTCCAGACTGCCAAGGTAGTTGCTCTGCCACTTGGGCTGTATGGCCCAACAAATTCAATGGTGTTTTAAGTCTCTGTGGCAAGTAGGAATTTTGTATGACATTTGACAGGCCCACTACAGGTGAATCACAACACAGTCATTTAGGATTTTGGAACAAAGCTATGCAACATGAGCACTCCACATGAACTTAGTGCTGTCTGACCTCCCAACATTAGTTTGGTATGCACAGAGCACTTCAACCCTATGCAGAGGTAGTATTTATGAAATTAGGCCTGGCAAGTCCCAAAGGCATAGTTAGGTAACATGATCAAGTGGCTCAGATTCCCGCAGCTCCTATTCTTTCTACATTTATCCTCTCTTTGAAAGTTACCTGTGGCCTCCTTATAACCAGTTAACTGGTCATATATAGAAAATTTCAGGACTGATTTAGATACGGTTCTATCTGATATGTTGGTGCCCCCCAAATGCAAAGAGTTTTAATACTACAGCCTCACTCATAAGCCCTGAAGGACCTAGCAAAGGGAAAACCTCCTGGTGGGGAAAATTTTGAACAGTATACCTGACTTCATTTGAAAGAGACGTGCCAGAGGTACAAATCTACACTCATTCATGGTTAGTAGTTAATGGGTTTGGCTGGCTGGTCATATAAATGCTCATCAAACAGCAACCTCTGAAAGGAACTAAATAATCAGGTAGACATGAAAGCCCATTCTACAGAGGTCAATCGAGCTCTTTACCCACTCATGTTCTGTCCTAAGGTGCTCATGAACAAAATGGCCACTACGGCAGGAATAAAGGTTGTACATGGGCTCAGCAATATGAGTTTCCACCCACCAAAACAAGTATGGTTACAGCCACTGAGTACTCAACCTGACAACACAGAGAACAAAACTCAACTTAAAACATTTAGAATTTCGTTCTTAAGTACTCAGAAGTATAAATAAACAGACATATCAAGATATTTAGTCTATACTCAAGGAGGAAGTTTGTATTCTTAAAGAGAATAAATTACTTTCTCCTGAGTTTTGTTAGAAAGTATAATGTCAAAGAACATCTTCAGGTTTTCTAATGCGAATTAGCTTTTTAAAATTTCACAGCAACTCTGAGATTATCACCATTACAATTCCCATTTTAGGAATAAAGACACCAAACAATTATATGCCCATAAGTTAAAAAAACTTATGAGAAATGAATAAATTTCTAAAAACACATAACTTACCAAGACTGAATCATGGAGTAATGTAAAATCTGAACAGATCAATAATGAGCAAGACGACTGAATCAGTAATCAAAAACCTCCCAACAAACAAGCCTAGGACCAGATGGCTTCACAGGTGAATGATACCAAATATTCAAAGAATACCAATCCTTCTTAAACTCTTCCCAAAAAAATGAAGGTAAAAGAACACTTCCACATTCATTTTACAAAGCCAGCATTACCCTGATACTAAAGCCAGACAAGGACACTACAAGAAAATTACAGGCCAATATCCTGGATGAACAAAGATGCAAAAATATTCAACAAAATACTAGCAAACAGAATTTTAAAAAACACATGAAAAGAACAGAATACCATTGATCAAGTGGGATTTATCCCTAGGGTGTAAAGATGGTTCAACATATACAGATCAATAAATGTGATATACCACATTAACAGAATGAAGGATAAAAACCATAGGACCATTTCAATAGATGTACAAAAAGCATTTGAAAAATTCAACATCTTTCATACAAAAATTCTCAACAAATGTGATACACAAGGAATGTATCTCAACATAATAAAAGCCATAGATGGCAAGCCCACAGCTAACGTAACACTCAAAGGCAAAAAGTTAAAAGCTTTTCTTCTAAGGTCAAGAACAAGACAAGTATGCCCACTCTTATCTCTTCTATTCAACATAGTACTGGAATTCCTACCCACAGCAATTAAGCAAGAAAAAAATAGGCACCCAAATTAAAACAGAAGTAAAACTGTCTCTATTTGCAGATGACACAATCTTATACATAGAAAATCTTAAAAACTCCACACACACACAGACACACACACACATTAGAACTAATAAATTCAGTTAAGTTGTAGGATACAAAATTAACATATAAAAATCAGTTGCGTTTCTATACACTAATGACAAACTATCTGAAAGAGAAATTAAGAAAACAATCTCATTTATAATAGCCTCAAATTTAACAAAGGAGTTGAAAGACCCATACACTGAAAACTATAAGACTTTGATGAAAGAAACTGAAGAAGACACAAATCAATGGAAAGATACCCTGTGTTCATGGACTGGAAGAATTCTTATTGTTAAAATACCCATACTACCCAAAGTGATATACAGATTTAGTGCAATCCCTACTAAAATGCAGATATGAAATCATACCATAGGGTAGCTGTTAGAATTAAACAAGATAGGTGGAAATGGATTATAAAATACAAAGTGCCATCAAAATACAACATGTTAGAACCATGATCTTTCTACAGCACTTCTACTACTTTATGCAATCAATATTTTTATTGTACACCATTGGTGGATGTATAAAATGGTTTGACTTTAAGAGGGTAACCAGGAATTCCTTATTTTTTTAAATATTAACAATAAGCTATTTAAGTATTGTCTGTAATTCTGTATTCTAGAAATAACCACAGAAACATGCAAACGAAGATATTTATCATAGCATTATTTAATAGTGAAAAACTAAATACTCATCAATAAGATGATAGTTAAATGAATTATATACACATATACTAGAAAATACCATGCAGCTATCATAGACAATAAGTTAACCTATAATAGTGACACCAAAGAATATTCATTATACAGAATGAAAAAAATCAACTTGTAGAATAACATATAACACAGTCCCATTCCCATTTTTGTGATGTATGTGTGCATTTATATGTGTGTATGTACATATATATGTATAGACAGACAAATAGACAAAAGAATATATACCAAAGTGACAAAAAGGATTTTCTCTCTGATGTGAAAATAAGGGTGAGAAACATATTTTTCATGATCTACTTCTGGTTTTGTAGACTATTTTTCACATTAAACCAATACTGATCTTTACCTATTCTGTCGCATTTTCTTCACCCGTTTCCTTGAGGATGCAGGCGGCAGCCCATCTCCTTTGTAACCAACCATCAGGGCTAACACAAAGCTGTGAACTCTAGTGATGCTTAAAATGCAAAACCATTTATAGCACCATTTAATCATGGAGAAAAGAAGCAAACCATTCAGTTTGCTGGACCCAGCAAAGACCCTAGACTCAAGCTTCTCGAGGCTCTTAAAAGACTTTCTACCACCCCCATACACACTCTGAAGGTTGGCCTTGAGTCCACTGAGGCCTGGTTGCTAGAAAGGGTTGAGCAGCACCACTCTGAAATAACTGCAGCTCTAGCATTCTTCTGTCCATTTAAGGAGTAAACATGCAACTGGCTGCTGGTAAAAACCAGCAGCGGGCTGATGGGGTAGCTCAAGTGTTCTGGCAAATTCCTAACTGACAGCAGAATAAAAACAGATGAGAATTTGAAATATTGGCCTTACTTAGACTGCTTTAGTCTTGAACAAAGCGAAAAGCCTAAAAGAAAGGAAAATGCCTAAGAGAAAGGAGACCCCTTTCCTGGGTTTACTGAGCATCTATCTCTCTCCTATTCTAGACTAGAGACTGTGCTGGAGGAGAAAAGGTGTTAACACCACTGTCCTCTGATATTTGCCACACTCTCAGTCGAGAAGAATTTCACTTGGTCCTAAAGCCTTCTTCCTTCTTTCTTCTCATTCAGGGAAGAAACAGAATTGAAAACTAAGAGAGGAAAGACATAATTTATCACACATAAATCCATATTTTTTACCTATAATAGGCCCTTACTACATGTCTAACGATTTTCGTTAGAAAAAGGGGCATGGCAGACAAAGAACACACCAGGATGGAGGCAAATATACTCTGACTATACTCCTGAATTATTTATGAAGTAATGGAACCAGAAATAAAGAACAATGAATTTCACCTCAGAAGTAGCCAAAATTTCAACCTTCTTTCATTAAAAAGAAAACAAAAAGAAATCATTTTCACTGGACAACTGCTTTAAAATTTAAAAAGAACAGTCTACAAATAAATTGATACCACTACAGCAATATCTACCTCTTTGGCTGGATTGTTTTAGTTTCCTTTGGTTTGGTTTGGTTTATCTGTAGATAGAGTAAAAGAATGCTTTGAACAAACTAACCAAAAGAGAAATGTAACAATCAAGTGGAGTGATGGGATGGGGTAGGGGCTTACTTCAAGTTATTTTTATAAAGAGAAAAATCATAGCACTAAAATTTCACTTATTTTCAAGGCATATCTAATTTAAAACCTATATGCAATAAAACTAAAGGGAAAAATGCTGTGTGCACATTTTAATTATCAACTATCAGCAGTGTTCTATTTATACCCCTGTACCATTTCCAATATATTTCTAATTCCAATCGGAATATCCACAAAAAATTGTTTTTTGCTCATGCATGTTTGAAGGAACATTTAGTTCTTCCATGGACATTTAAAAAATTATATTATTAAACATGAGGATTTTTTGCATTCATGTCTCTTTTCCCCACAAATACTAAAGAGAAATTAAACTAAATGTTATCAAGGACTCTGTTTCAGAGAATATTCGAAGTGACTTTTGATGACAATTAAAACGAAAACTCAAGTAACAAAAAAGGACAGCGTTTACTAGGAAAGCACATTAACTATAATTAAAAATGAGGAAAATGCATTTTTTCAGTGGCTAAAGATTAACCTCTGAAATCTTTCTAAACACACACACACACACACACACACACACACACACACAGCCCCATGGGTGTCAGGTTCTGTCTGTACTCCTTTTGTCTCTTATTTCTATTATTTCTTGGATCGCATTCATTAGGTTGTTGTTCTACTGAGAATCTTTACCTGCTTTGAAACTATTATTGGGGGAAATGTAGTCCAATTCAATTTCATCAGCCTTTCTTGACTAGTTCACAGTACATTACTTTCCTACCATTGATGTTTCTCACAATGGTATTTGACGTAAATTCAACATTTGGAACAAAATACCAAGTCTTAGATAATGAATCTGGAATCTTAAAACAAATTCTAAGCCTATCTATGCTATGCTAAAACTTGAGTATCTCTCTGTATTGCTTATAAACTATTTGCATAAGGCAAGGGTGAAAAGTTTTGTGTTTTACACCTAAGGCAGAACATGGCGCTCAGACTGAAATCTGCATGAGAATTAAAAGCCATGTAATTTGATCTGATTTTTAGAAACACACATAAAAAGAAAGAAAAAAGGCTTAAAAGCTTTGTCTTTTCTATTCATGCCATAAGAAATCTCCCGCCACCATTCCTTGAATTCTCTGCACGCAGACACCTGACAAATATGTTTTCATAGCCCAAACCTCACTTCTGAGTCCCACCTCATGTACCCAATACCCAACTGTTCATTTAACATCCCCACTTGGATGTCTCAAAGCACCTCAAACTCTGTCCAAATTAAACTTTGGGGGATGGCCCTCACCCCTGTGAGCTACCCCACACCAGTGTCCCCATGTTCAGTGACTGGATGATCACACCTGCCTGATTATATAGGCCAGAAACCTAGGAGACACTTTCCCATCTTCCTCTCTCAGCTATAATTCACTCTGCCCCTAATAACTGTAAATTTTAACTCCTAAATATTGTTTCTATCAGGCCACTTCTCTCCAGCCCTTCACATCATCCTGTTCAAATTACCAACAACTCTTAAGAGGCAGGAATTTCTGCCTAGGTTATTCACAACAGGATTCCCAACCTACAACTGTGCCCACCAGAGTTGATGCTCAGTAAACATTTGTTAAATGAATAAACAGCCTCCTGCTAACTGTTCACACATCCCATTCCTCATTCACTTTGTGAATTCTTACCCTTCTCTTACTATGAGAATCTTCTCTGGTCCCCTGACCAAGCCAACATCCTCCCCCGTTACAGTGTTCACTTCAACATGTACTTCTCTGGGATAATACTTGGTCAGCAGTCATTTACAGTTATCCATAGCAACCCTTGATTCATGCCTGTGCCTGTGCCCACCCCACTCTGCTCCTGCCCCCGACAAGCAAACTCCAGGAAGGCAGAGATGTGGTATTCTTTTTGCTAAGCACTGTACCCTGAAACCCAGGTAAGGGCCTGGCATATAGTATACACTCTTGCCCCTTCTGCCATGAGAGAAAACATGAGAAGCCAACAACCTGCTGCTTGGAAGAGGCCTCTCCACTGACCATGCTGGCACCTTGACCAGATAATGTGCAGCCTCCAGAACCATGAGAAGTATATTTCTGTTTGGATAAGCCAGCAAACCTGTCTGTGGTTATTTTGTTACAAGCAGCTCAAACAGACTAAGATAAAAATAGAGAGGGCCGCAATTCTATTAAACCCATAGTCTAGGAATTAGGCGAACGAAGGCATTAGGTACAGAGAAAGTAGGGGAATATGAATCTAATATTAAAACCTGAGCAGTAATAAAATTAAAACAGTAAAATAAAAATCAGAGCATTATAAAAGTCTTACAGACTATAAATGGGAAACGAGAACAGGGTTGAGAGAAGTTACACGCCTCTCTCCATTCACGCAGCCCCATCTGCCACCTGGGCCTCCCTAAACTCCCTGGACCTCTGCTGCTTGCCCAGATCTGACCCCACACAACCCACCGAGGTTCTGGCTCCTCCAACTACTTCTCAATTCTTATTACATGCCAGCCTCACTGAGGGGCATGAGATCTACTTTCCACTGGTTACCCAGAGTGGCTCCTTAACCCAATCCAAGAGTAAAGATTGAACCACACTTCATGGGGTGAATTTCAGCCTGGGAGACAGAGGACACAAAAAGAAAGATTCCCCTTTACATTCCTGATCAAGCACCAGGCCTATGAAGACGTTAAATTCTGTCTAAGAGACGACTCACTTAATGAAGCTGTGGCCAGTCCAGTACCACCACCTTGCATTGGCTATTTCCTCTTCCCTGCCTCACTTTCCCTTTCCCTGCCTTCCTGCTGCCCTGGAATTGCACTTCTCATAGTCTTCTATTACATTAGCTTTACCTCAGGCTACGGTTTCCAGGAAATCCCGCCCCCAAGAAATATAAAAGTACTGAAAAAGAGATACTAATCTTAGATAATATTGCTCCTCCTGCTGCTTTTCTTCTTTTTCTGCAGTTAATGACCTCACCATCCTTCTACTCCAAACCAAAACCTGGGAATCAAATACCATTTCTTCCCCTTTCTCTAGGACACACCAAACCAGTCACTCCAGCCTGCCAATTTCATCTGCTACGTAGTTCTTTAACTGTTTTCCCTCCTCCTTCTTCCTATGACCATGTCTCTAGTTCAGGTGGAAGGCTCCTAAATGGTCTTCCTCACGCTTTTCTCTCCTTTTAAATCCACCCTACAACTGTAGCCAGATGAATATTTCCTTAAATCACAATACTAATCATTTAAACACCTGATGGATTCCCATCAACTACAGCAATGGTGATCAATCTTTATTTCTTCTCAAACCTGAGGGGTCCAACACACTCATAACTGGTTAAGAATTCAGGGGCCAAGGGGATAAGGAAGAATGGTCACCAGAAATAGGTGTATCGGAATTTCTAAACTAAAGGATGCGTGTGTATTTGTGAAAAGCTCTCCTCCCCTCTGCTCTCCTCAATTATAATACACCTATTTGTTTTTTTTTGTTTTGTTTTGTTTTTTTCTGACTAGTGCCCCTTCTCTCATCTAATGAGGACATGGTCTCTGGGCCATGGAGGTGATTATATAACTGCCAAGCACTCCATCTCCATTCAGTGACCGTTCTGGGGATGGGCCCACGACATGACACCTTACCAAAAGGGCCTTCCCCATTTCTACATAAGGTAACTCTTACACTCCCTTTAAGACATTATTTTCTCCAGAAATCCTCCCCAAGGCTGCAAACCATACTGAGGACCTTCTCTCTGTTCAG
This sequence comes from Eonycteris spelaea, assembly GCA_003508835.1. Taxonomy (NCBI): domain Eukaryota; kingdom Metazoa; phylum Chordata; class Mammalia; order Chiroptera; family Pteropodidae; genus Eonycteris; species Eonycteris spelaea. The sequence continues at coordinate 15,068,759 of PUFA01000018.1, read as the reverse complement.
AGTATACTTGGAGCAAACCTCCAGGTTAGCACTGTTACAGATACATCATCTCCCCAGGAGCAAGGCACCTGCTAAGAAGTTTTTATTAGGTCTTTAACTAAGGCCAGCTGGTGAGGGAAGCCTGATTTTAAAAGTAATCTGGGATTCCTTTGGATTTAAATACACTGTTAAATATAACTATCCACCAAGTAAAATACCCAACTCTGTGAATTCCTTTAATAAAGTAATAGGACTGTCTCACACTTTCAGATTTAGAGATTTAAAAAAAAAAAACTTAGAGGAAATAAAAACCGTCAAAAAGAACATTTCATTTTCCTAATCATCTACCTCTACTTCCCATTTCCCCACATATATTCCAAATGCTGATGCTCTTTAAGGATCTTTTAACCAGAATGAACCAATACTTACGGGATGAGTTAACTCAATAAGACTTTAAGTGTTACCTATGAAGACTGTAAAAACATGGAGACATGCTTACAATGTAAAGTTTTTAAAAATGGGATAGAATATTGCATATAATTATAACTGTTTTACACACACACACACACACACACACACACACACACACACACACACACAGGCTCAGGGAATAATCACCCCAATGCTGAAAGTAGTATGGTAATGATTATATAAATATGAGCTTTTTCTTCTCTTTCTACATTTTAATGTGCTTTTATTATTTTTATGAGAAAATAAAAACAACTTAAATCCTAAAAAAGTACTGTCAACGTATTTGGAAGAAAGCATAAAGCCATGCCTCCTTAAAATTCTCGTATAGTAAACCTTAGTCTACAAGAATTATGTGTTATATCTGAGTGACCCGGGTAACAGTGAGGTGAAAGAAGTGCACCACCTTTTGAAAGACATAGTTCAACAAATACTATTCACTTTCCTAGGCTCTTTAGTGACGCTGCAATGTCATTAAAGATGTAGATCAGATGTGCAGGACACAGCACTGAAGGACTCATCTTGACAGCTCCCCCAAAGACTAGAGAGAGAGATTCTAAATGGTGTGTTTTTCTTAGTGGAACACCTGGTTGTCCCTGGGGGTTACTGAACTGTATGTGAAGCTCACACTGGGGAACCCATTTGCAGGAGGTTCCCAATCCCTGTGGTTTGGGCTCAGGCGAAGAGTGCAGTGGCTGTCCTGCCCCAGCCTCTGCCACCCCAGCAGGGCTTTGCAACATCAGCTTTGATTCTCCTCTTGCTTCAAGTGTCTTCAGCCTCCACCCTCACCAGTGCTTCTACTTCGAGGAATGCAGGCTACTGATGCTCCCAGTACTTCTCCATGACACTGGCTATCTGATCCTCTCTCCTTCTTCTCCTGTGTCTTCTTCTATCTCCTATCTTTTCACTCATACTCTCTGACATGAAACCTTGTCTTTAGAATGCCAAGTGCAAAAGTCACAAATCTGCATTATCTAGAAACGTGCTACTCACAGAGCAGTCCATGGACCAGCAATATCAACATCACCTGGGAGCTTGTTAGAAATGGAGACTCTCAGGCTGCAGATCTACTTAATCAGAACCTACATTTTTAAAAGATCTGGAAGTGATTCCCAGGCTCATTAAAGAGAAGCAATGATTTCGGGGTCTCTGGCTAGGTTTTCGGTTGCCAAACTTCTGAAGCTCTACTTACACCTTTAACCTGCTCTAACCTGAGGAAGAGTGGAGAGACTATGCTTGCCCTTCACTTTACCAGTAAATCAGGAAACACACTCATGACTCATAGTCAAGCAGCAGGGATGTGACTGTGAGGATGTGCGGATTCTGTATCTGTGCTCCAGAAACAGGGCTTTCTCCCAGGGCCGCTGAGGTTTCGAGTAACGTTAAATCAGACAAACTCTACCGTGGCCTGGACTTGTGAAAACAAATAATAGTTACCAATTCTTAGAATGCTAGCTGCTTTAACATGTTTTACAAAATCCATAAAATCTAAATTCCATTCTATGTTCTAGCCTACATTTCTGAATTAAGTATATAAATTAAATATTCAGAAACTGGCAAAATTTAGGGGAAACACAGAAAAGATTACTTTCTCATTGATTTGGTCTTGGCCTCACTGGTTCCTAAGTCAGGTAAATAATGAAGAAATTCAAATAGCCTCTAATTCATGTTTTTATATGAAATGATACTTCACAAATAAATAAAAAGTTATGGGCGAACATAGTAAATGAATTTTTAAATCGATTATGGAATCTATTGCTCCAATTTAAGTATTTCCTCTCCAATGTTTAGAATAACATCTGTATTTATATTAGAATGTCAACCACCAAATTAAGTAACATGCATTTTTAATTTTTTATTTTCACATAATTGTAAATTCACATGCAGTTGTTAGAAATAACACAGAGATCCTATTTATCCAGTTTCTCTGAGTTTCTTGCAAAATTATATACATATCATCAACAAGATATTGAAAATGACACAGTCAACACACAGAATAGCTCCATCGCCGTGAGGATCCCTCCTGCTGCCTTTTTATAGGCACACTGCCCGCACTCCCACAGCCCCGCGGTCATCCCGGCCCCGGGCAACCATTCATCTATTCTCCATGTCCATAATTTTGTTATTTCAAGGATGTTATATGAATGGGGTCATACAGTATGTCATCTTTTGGGAATGACTTTTTTTTTCACTTAGCATGATTCTCCAGAGATTCATCTATGTGTCAACAGTTTGCTTCTCTTTCTTGCTGAGTAGTATTCCAAAAATCTACAATATTTTGTTTAATCATTCACCAACTGATGGATATAAGGTCGGTTCCAGTTTTTGTATATAATATATAAAGCTACTATGAACATCTGTATACAGATTTTTGTGTGAAAATAAGCTTTCATTTCTCTAGCATAAATGCTCAAGAGTACAATTACTAGGTCATACAGTAGTTACATGTTAGTTTTATAAGAAATTGCCAGTTTTCCAGAGCGGCTGTACCATTATATATTCCCGCCAGTGATGTATAAGCGATCTAGTTTCTCTGTATCTGCATATGACCATTTACTGTTGTCACTATTTTTTACTTTAGCCATCCTAGCCGATCTGTAATAATATCTCATTGTAGTTTTAGCTGGCATTCCCCCAGCAGCTAATGATGTTGACTTCTTTTTCATGGCTTATTTACCATCTGTATATCATCTTCAGTGAAATGTCTTTTCGTGTCTTTTGCCTACTTTCTAACTGAATTTTTTTTGTTTTTACTATTTTGAGAGTTCTTTACATATCTCCAGACTACCTTGTTGGGTATGTAGTTTGAAACTATTTTCTCCTAGTTTATAGCTTATCTTGGCATCCTCTTAACAGCCTTATGCAAAGCAGAACTGTTTAATTTTGATGTGATCCAATTTATCAGTTTTTTCTTTTTATGGATGGTGATTTTAGTGTCCCGTTTAAGAAATATTTTTCTAGCCCTAGATTCTGAATGTTTTTTTCTTCTTTTTTTTTAGGTTTATTGTTTTATATTTACATTGAGTCCGTGGTCCATTTGAGTAAATTTTTGTGCACTGTATGAGGTTTAGTTTGAGGTTCACTTTTTGGACTATGTATGTCCAACCGCTCTAGCACCATTTGCTGAAAAGCCTATCTTTCCTTCATTGAATTGCGTCTGCACTTTTGTCAAAAATCAGCTGAGTGTATTTTGTAGATACATTTCTAGGTTGCGTCCTGTACCATTATTCTACATGTTCACTCTTCCACAAACATCACAGTATCTTGGAAATGCAGCTATATAGTACTGGGTAGAATGATTCCTCCCACTTATTTTTCAAGATTGTTTTAACTAATTTAAGGCCTATTGCTTTTCCATCTAGATTTTAGAATAAGTTTGGCTATGTCTACAAAATCGCAAGAGTAGGGAGTTTTTTGACCAAAAGAAAAAGGTTCCTGTTGTACAGCCACCCCTTTCTCCATCCTTTGGCTAGGAAGAGTAAGCTCTTTTTTTTTTTTTTTCTTTGTCCCAATTGCAGCACTGTGATATTACTTGTGATATTATTGGAGGCAATAAGGACACCCAGGAAACTCATTGCTGTGTTTCCCCTCAAGTCCCAAAAAGGGAGCTGCCTTCTTTCCATTTTTCTGAGATGTCTTATGCTTGTTTATTATGTTAGGTCCACAAGGTAGGAAGAATGGGGCTACTCCCTCTTGATGGAAGCAGAAGTTCCACGTGTATTTTTAATGTTATTTTTGAAACAAGAAGAAAGTTGAAAAATAATCATAGAAATATGTAGAAATGAACTTCCAGATACCTTCTAATATTTATAAAATGCTATATCATGGTCATTTAATGACCACAGAGAGACAATTATAAGCAAAAACAACCCAAACAAAACAAAACAGAGACTGTGTCATTCAATCCTGTTTCCCCATGCCCCAGCCCAGGGACGGGCACACAGCACAGTGAGTTCTCAATGAATGTTTATTTACTAATTTATTTACTAATTCTCCTCATTTAAGACATTTTTGAAATGCCCTAGGCTCTCACTGAAAATGAACTCCATATTCCTAGAACACAAGAGAGAACCAGAAAAATGACACAAGCATTTTACTCAAAGAAAAGAGCTTTGATTCAATTATTTCCTATTTGTCAAACAGCACGGTTTTAAGTTTAAAAGACTGCTAAACTTTCCATTGGGTCAAAAACGACTAATTGAAAATAAAAGACCAGAAATATGCCCGAACATATAATGTCACCCGATTTACAATGAAGATGTCACTGCAATTCAATGATGAAAGGAACAGTGTTTCAATAAATAGTGCTGAATCAATTTGATATCTGTAAGAAAAGAAATGAGCCTTGCCTCCTAATGCACACCACACGCAAAAATCAATTTCAGATGGAAACTTAGACCTAAATATGAAAAGTCTAGAAGATAGTGTTGAAGAATAATATCAGAATAATAAGCAAAAATGCAGTATCTAGACACAAAAAGTAATACCCTCAAGGAAAAGATGGGTAAATGTTATTTCATTAAAATTAACAACCTCTGATCATCAAAAAACATCACTGAGGGTAAAGAGGTAGGAAGAATGGGGAGAAGCTACAGACAGGGAGAAAATAATTACAAAAGACTCATCCAGAATTCATAGAGAACTCCTATAAATCAGTAATAAGACAGGCACATCAGGGTTTTTTTTAAATAAGCAAAATATTTCATTTCTCACAAAATAGGATATTCAAATATGCAATTAGCATATGAAAAAGTAATCAATATTATTAGTCATTAAAGAAATACGTTAAAACTACAATAAAATGATACTGCACACCCATTAGCACAGCTAAAATTGAGGAGAACATGACAATTCAAGTGCTGCCGAGGATTTGGAGCATCTGGAGCTCTAACGAAGTGCAGGCGGAGTGTAGCCTGGTACAGCCACTTCTATTTGGTTGTACTGCTAAAGCTAAACGTGCACATAACTTTTGAGTATTTATATACCAAAACATGTATACAAGGATGTCCCAAAGACCAACACCAACACAAATGTCTACTAACAATAGAAGGTTAAAAAAGTTTGGTATATTCATACTACGAAATACATACACTACTACTAATAACAATAATAACTACTACTACTACAAATGACAACAAAAAATATTATGTTTAACCATAGAAGTAACCAGTTGTACTGAATAGTTCCACTTTATATGAAATTCCAAAGTAGGAAAAACTAACCTATGATAATAAAGGTCAGAATAGTAGATACCTTTGTTGTGGGAGGAGGTAAGAATGAGAAGAGGCTCAGGGAAAGTTTCTGGGAACTGGTAATCTCTATCTTTATCTATTTGTGGTTACCTGAGTACAACTTAAAAATTTATTGAGGTAGACATGTTTGTATACTTTATTTTATGAGCATATTGCATATCAGTAAGAAAGCTTATAAAAGGAGTATCTACATAAGCCAAAAATAAGAAGAAAAATGGGCAAAAGACATGGACAGTTCACAAGAAGGAACACAAATGCCTCTCAAACATATGAAGAGATGCTTAACTCTATTCTCAATAAAAAAGAAAGGCAAATAATAAACTCTCAGGGATACTACTGCTCACCTGCAAGGTTAGCAAAAATTTTTAAATATCTGATATTGGTAAATCTATTAGCTAACCTCAGACGTTACTGGTGGAAGTACAAAATGATACAACCTGTTTGAATGGGGAATTTAGCAATATCTAACAAAACCTTCTACATATATACCTTTTGACCCAGTAATCACAGTTTCAAGAATTTACCCTAAAGAAATACCTCCACAAATGCAAAACAACATATGCACAAGATTACTCATTGCAATACTGATTGTAATAGCAAAATACTGAAAACAAATGAACTGCTCATCGAGGAGACTGGGTGAATGAATTTTATACATCCACCAGTGGAATACTATGGAACTGTCAAAAAGATTAATGATTTCAGTAAACTGATAGTGATTTTCAGATATACTGCAAAGTGATAAAAGCAAAGCTCAAAACAGTATATATAATAAACTCTCCTTGTAAAATAAGGGCAAATATGAAAATATGTAAGTATTTGATTATTTTTGCAAAAAGGATAGATGAAAAATGGGGAGTGAAAGAATACTGAGATGGAAAAGACAGAGACCTTAGTAAGGTTTCTCTCTGAGCATATTTTACACAGTTTTGACTTTCGAACAATTTAAATATTTTTCATACTAAAAAATTAATATTAAAAAATGTAAACCCTCAGTTTAATACATACAAAAATAAATGAAGCTAAACCTATATCAAATTGATAACCACACTGAAGAAATAATTTATCTTCTGAACATAGTACTCTGATTCTCTGTCCTTAGAATGCCCTATATTTATTCTAAGGACAAAAAAGAACTTGCAAAAACATCTGAAATTTATTTAGCATATTTGTAGTTAGTAGTGATACTGACATTTGGTAAAATATTTTGTACGTATTATGGGGTAAAGCATATATACATTTATATTTCCTCCTTACCCAGCTCTATCCACTGAAAGGGTATAGTAGCCACAATACTCCAGGTACAATGAGCACCCAGGTCTTGGTTTCTAAACACCATTCATAAGAACCAATGCTCCTTAGAAAAATGGCTAACTCCAGGGCAGGGATAGGAAAAGGCTGAGATGAGGCTGAAATACCTTATTGTACCAGAGAAGCAAAGAAGTTCTTAAAGACAAATGGGAACTTGACAATCTCCCTTTTCTCTCTAGAAGCTTGTAGGAACTTTTGTTCACACTGAATGCTCTTAAATTTTACAAGAATTAGTCTGAATTTAAAGTTGCTGTCATCCATTTTGCTGGGCTCTCAGAACTTATCAGTCTGAAGATCTGGATTATTTCCCAGCATGCAAGAGAAGCTTCTATTATTTATTTGATATTTTCAACCTTTCATTTGCTCTGTTGCATCTTCTGGAATTTCAAGTATGTAGAGATCAGGCAAACTTGACTGAGCCTGTCTCTTTGCCCTTCTTTCAAGTCTTCTGCCTCCTTTTTTGCACTGTTTTCCACTGAATTTTTTTTTAATTTCAGGAAACAAATGTCCAATTTTCAAGTGTTCTTTCTTATTCTTTGATTGTTCCTATTTCACTACATCCTGTTATTTCCAGGTGTCATCTTACTGAAACTTTCTTAAAGTTTCTTTTATATGCTTTTTCATTTCTTAACTAACCTGTTTTTTCCAGAGATATTTGTTCTGTTTATCGCTCTTTTGTGACACTGTCTTGTCATACATCTTGTAGATATTTCTGAATAAAAACCAGAGTGGGTTTTTCCTCTATGGCTGCTATTGGTTTCCTCTGCTTTGCTTTTCTGATAGTCTCTCCTATAACAAGGCAGCTGGCAGAGAGTTGTGTGTGTGATGTTGGATTTGTGAGAAGACAGGCTTTATTTTAGGGTGAGCAGGGATAGGGCTTCAAATACCAAGAAGACATGGGCTTTACTTGGGGCATATACACTCCCTCATCAGTTCCAATTCTCCCCTAGGCAGTTCCTTTGATTTCTTGAGAAAAGAATGTTCTAGTCTTCAATTCAGGGGTAAAATGCTAGGCTTCTCTATTCCACAGGGCAGGACTTGCATGTAGAGAAAAAACAGTACAAGTGTGGGCCACAATTTAACTATTCATTCTACCTCCCCCATTCATTGTACTTAGCATTGTGAATCTTTCTCTTAATTTAGAATACCTATTATGGCCAATGGAAGTCTGCAGAAAACAAGGTGTGGTGAACTTTTCAAAAATCCTCAGTCGTAAAAGGATTCTCACTGTTCACACTAAGAAATTTTTAAACCTGTCTTTTTATTCTTTCTCTTTTTAACTCATTTCCCATTTACCCTGAGAATACTCACCTGCAGCATTTGCAACTGCAGCTTTTACCTCAAGCTAACTTGAATTACAGTCCTAACCGTAGCCCGAAGTTTGCCATGGGATATCTCACTTTTATTATTATTTTCGTATCCCTCTAGCATATTGATAGTCTTTGGAAACAAATGGCATCCTTCTATTTATAGCATTTTGTTTCTAGTAGTGGTATTTCCATTTACAAAATACAGTAATTCTAGATCCTTAAAGATGTCAAATCCTAGAAAATGTAGCATTCCTGTGCATGATGTTAAATGAATGCTAGCAGTGAGCTGCACTCTTTTTCTAAAAAGGAAAAGGGTTAAAAATTCCTGTAATACTTGAAAAGGAGAGAAAGTCACTGCCATAAAAAGCATTTCAGTCTTCATTTTATAGATATGTACACATTCTTAAGTCTCCCTACAAGTCTGTTTTACGCTGAAGACGCCTTCTCTTGTTTGATTTATCTCTGAGCAATAGCTATGGTTTTTTAACCTAAGGGTGAGCCCATTAAGAATGGTAATACATCAACACCTGCATGAGTCTACCAGACACTCAATTCATTTGAAAACAAAGCCTTATGTAAAGATTGGCATTACCTGAAATGTAGGATATAAAAAAAATTATTATAAAAATTCAACCAAGAAAAGACAACTCTGGTATTACTTATGCTAATTCAACAGAAATAAAAAAAAAAAAAAACATTTTATGCACAATGACACTGAATGGTACTCAGAAAATAATCCATAGACCTGTCCAACCTCCAACTTTATATCTGAAACATACCATACATGTATGTAATATACATATATGTGTAATTATATATAATTTTTTAATCAACCAAAAGAGAAAATATATGATATTGTTGAGTGCCAGTTAAATGTTGCATGAAAGTATTTTTTGCCCAAGTCACGTTCCTTTTCCTCTTGGTCTCTTTCCTAACACAGCAGAAACTATTCTTCTGAGAACACTTCTCTATAGGTTCTCATAAGAGTAGCTGAAAGTCTATCTCCACCCCTCTGCTATTCCTACTGATCGACAATAGTCATCTGAATTTGTGCCATCTTCGAACTTGCCAATTTTTGTCTCACTAAATTTGTTTCTCTTACCTATGGGCCATCATTTATCATGTGGCAATGCTGCCTCCAGTCCCATCTTTAATCCTATTAACTGTATTGATAACCATAACCAATTAATGTTGGCTTTGAGTATTTACTTTCATATATCAAAACTAACCTAGTGCTTACATATTAGCCACACATGATTCTGGTACTTACAAATATTAATATGTGTAACAACTTTAAAAGGTGGGCATCATAACTATCCTCATTTATAGATTAGGAAGCTGAGCTGCAAAGAAACTAGGTAACTTATCCAAGGTCACACAGCTAATAAATAGCAGAGCTAGGATTAGTACCTAGGTAACCTGGCTCTAGTCTGTGAATCATCAACACATTAGGGAAAAAATGTCTTATTCCAGAATGAGGAGAAAAATTAAGATGTGCAATTATTGCTATCATTTTTCTAAATACCCACCATGTATCAGACCTTCATGTATATTATTACTAATTCTAACAAACCACCACAGAGATAGAATTATTTTTCCCATTTGGCAGACAAGTAAACAGCAGCTCAGAGTGTGACATGCCTCCAATTACACAGCTGGTGGGGAAGTTGGAAGTGGAACTTCATTCCAAAGTCCCTGCTCCTTTCAAAATGCTTTGCTGCCTCCCTCATCGCCCGAAGAAAAAGAAAGGAACTTTTACTCTATTTAATATTACAATCCATGATGTGAAAAATGATGTCCCTAGGTCCGGCCCATACTCCTGATCTAACACCCTAAGAATTTTATTTTTAGACCAAGCCTTCCCCAAAGGATTCACTTTTTCTTCAGAACACCATTCCCTGAGGGCCAGAGGCAGCATGAGAGCAGACATTATGTTTTATACAGAGTTGATAAAATGACCCCAAAAAAGATAGGGCAATGACTAAAACAAGGACATTTCTGAGAGATAGTTCCATAATTAAAAGAGGCAAAGTATGCTTAAAATGCTAAGTAAATTTCCACTGTTTTCACAAAGTTCACAAAAAATTAAACTGATTTCTTGAAATCCAAACACTTGGTTAGAGTGGGGTGAACTATGTGAACAGAGATGCTTTAGATTTTAAATATTTTATGCACATGCTTTAGAATTCTGAAGTCAGCCTAAAACTGTCTTAGCCTTAAACTCTTTCAAAATGCAACTGATGAGGTTGCTAGTCAGCATTTATATGATGCTTCGGGCAATGACAATTTAACTTCATATGAGGAATGTAAGACATAGAATTCCCCTCTTACATTTTTGGAGATTTATGAAAGAGATACTTATCCTCAATAAATGTGGTACATCACAAAAAATTTGATCCTACATTAGTGATTTGGATAGATGTGAGAGAGGATAAGTCAAAAATGGGATGTTTTGTGACCTTAGACTTGAGGCCATGCTCCTAAATGAAATGATATAAATCAATAACTAAAGAAATTTTTCACAGTGAATAATCACTGAACATAGCATGACATAGGAAACAATCTTCAAGAGCTTACTGCTCATATCTCTGCATTATTTTTTAATGCAATCTGCTTCATGTTACAGAGATTATACCAGGCACCAGGTACCAAGAAAGAATATGCAAGAAGAAACACAAGCCTTGCCTTCAAACACTTGAAACATTATAAAGATCAATGGAAAGGCCAATAATTTTTAAATTAAGGTAATAATACTTTATCTTGATGCATGAATTTATTAATAAGGCAATGCTACACAGTACTTTAAAATCACTGAAAAATAATGGAAATTGATGGGTAAATCATAAAGAAAAGATCCCAAACACCAACCATCATTTGAAACATTTTATTCTAATCTCACTAGAATAAAAACAAAGATTAAAAGAAAATTACGAATTTGCCTTACGAATATTCAAAGGTTTGGAAAAGATGAAAATAATTCTGGCAAACTAATACTCCATCAATGTACATGCAACCATACAGTAATTAATTCAAAAAAAAACTTTATCAATGGCCTTAAAAAATATTCCTAGGGACTTTCTTTCCTGGGAAAGAAAGACAAGTTTGTGACAGGCCAATGGCTCCACCAAAGACATCCAAAAAAGCTGGATAATTTTTCTAAAAAACTTCTGTGAAGGCATCTAAGAACTACCAAAGCAGTGGGAACCTGAAAGGCCAAGATCGCAGAGAGAAGGAAGTGTGGAAAAGTGAAGTAACTCTGCATTTGTTGATACTTTTCCCCCTGGAGACATGAGCCAAATCTAAAATTCCAGCTCAGAAATTTTCTCAAGGCAGCTGAGAAGCTGAGAGCCTGAAAAGTGGCAGCTCAAAAGTTTAAAAGCAGCTGAGAAGCTTAAAGTTGAGTAAGAAAGGCAGCTGGGAGGCCGAGAGGCTGAACAGAGCAGAGCCTGCATCAGTCTCAAGGGGCTGGAAGCTGGTGTTTAGGGCTCACGGTGGGGTGAGGGAAATGACTTCTGAAGACCTTCACTCTTGGAATAAACATGGACAGGAAACTGAAGAGCTCTCATAACAACCAAATAGCAGCCTTCAATTAGCTTGTTTGAGTTTCCTAATAGTAATTGTTTCCAAATCAAGTTTATTTTTAAGACACCAATAAGATATCAAATATACTAGCTATAAAGGAAAGATTTACAAGTTGACCAAAAGCCAACATAATGAGAATGAAAAAGCAAGCCAAATGATAGAAGACACTTGCAATTGTCTTAACTGACAACAGAATTGAGACAGACACATCTTTTCAATGCTGATAACTTTATAAGAGAAATACAAGCAAACTCAGTTGAAGGATGAGTAAGGGAATTGAACAAAAACTTCACAAAGGAAGATATACAGATAACCCCCTCCACACACATATGCATGCACACACACACAATCACTCATCAGGGCAATGCAAATAGAAACCACAGTAAGACATAAATCCAACAGCAGGGCTAAAAATTAAAAAGACAGAAAACAGCAAGTGTTGGACAGGACATGGTGCACATGGAGCTTTCATAAATATTTATTGGAAGTGGAAATTGGTAACTGTCTTAGAAAACATTTTCCTTTTATGATAAATGTGTAGTTATGCCTGCTCTATCACCCAGCAATCCCACTCCTGAGGATACACTCAACGGAAATGTTCACATTTGTGCACCAAAAGTTAAATACAAATATTCCTAGCAGCACCATTAAAACAGACAAATACTAGTAAGGCAAAAGTGTTCATCGATAGTAGAATTAATAAACGTGATGCAGTCATATAATAAAACAGTATACAGCCACAAAAATGAACAAACTACGCAGCACATCACATGGGTGAATATCACAAATGTAACACTGAGCAAAAGATGCAGACAAAAATGTATAGACAATATTATTCCATTTATATAAAATTCAAAGAGGCAAAGTAAATCTGTGGGATAATTAATTACTGGTTACCTTTGGAGGAGAGTCAGAGTAGGAGCTTTTGGGAGATTCTGGGGGGTACTTGAGATGCTGGTAACATTCTCTCAATTTGTATGGTAGTTAGACACACGCATTAATTTTTTTCAAATTTAGGTGAGCTCTGCCCTTATGATTTGTACATCTCCCTGTTTGATCTAATACTTCAAAAAACCTTCTTATTAAAAATAAATGTTACAAAATCTAAAATTTTTATTTTTCAGGATCTAGTCTTAAGAAATATTTTTTTAAATCTTTTAAAAGTTTAAGTAATTAAAATACTATATATAAAATCTGCCTGACCTTGATTAGGCAAAAAATTCATAGATGTGACAGCAAAAGAACAGTCCAAAAAAGAAAAAAACTGACAAAAAACTGGACCTCATCAAAACTGCACTACAGATGATATGATTAAGAAAATTAAAAGCCAAGCAACAGATTGAAAGTACCTACAAAACATATCAAATAAAAGACTTGTACCCCAAATTTACAAAGAACACTTATAACTTAATTTTTAAACCCAATCAAAAAATGGACAAAAGATATGAATAGACATTTCAACAAAAAAGACATCTGAATGCGTAGCAAGCACATGAAAAGGTGTTCAACACCGCTCCCATTAGGGAAATGCGCACTAAAACCACAGTGAGATGTTTCACACCCATAATAAATAAGACAATAACAAATGTTGGCGAGGATATGGAGAAATAGGAACCCTCGTGTATTGCTAGTAGAAATGTAAAATGGTGGAACCACTTTGAAAAAGTTTGTCAGTTTCTCAAACAGTTAAACACAAAACTCTCTTACAACATAGCAGTTCTATTCCAAGAGAAATAAAAATGTACGTCCACACAAAGACTTGCAAATGAAAGTTTATGGTAGCATTACTCTTAACAGCGCAAAGCTGGAAACAACCTCTATGCCCATCAATGCGAATGGACAACAAAATGTATCATCTCTCTGCAATGGGACACTGTTCAGCAGTAAAAAGGAATAAAGCACAGATACACATTATGTCATGGATGAACCTCAAAAATATTACAGTTAGCAAAAGAAATCAGTCACAAGAAACCACATATTACATAATTCCACTTATATGAATTGCTCAGTTATATAAGACAGAAAGTAGATTAGTGGTTGCCTGGAACTAGGGATAGAGGCAGGATTAACTGTAAATGTGAATGAACGATCTTACAGGGGGAAAGACAACATTATAAAACCGATTACGGTGATGGCTGCACCACTTAGTAAAATTACTAAACACCATTGAACTGTACACTTGAAGTAGCTGAATTCTGTGTTAAATATATGTTAAAAAATTCCATGCACATGATAGCAAGAAAATGGAACCAACCTAAAGGTTAATTAAGGAAATAGATAGTTAATTATGTGACATATAATAGAATGTTGTATAGCCACTAACGCTGTTTTTGAAGAGTATTTAATGACACAGGAAATTATTATGTGAGCATGCTAAGTGAAGAAAACAAACTACAAAGCTGAATATACAATAATGTTCTTGCTTTTTTTTTAATTTTTAAAAGAAATTGTAAGGAAACATATCAAAATATTAACAGATGTTTCTGACCAGTAGGATTACTGGTGATACATTTTTTTCTAACTTTCTATTTTCTAAATCATGTAAATTGAGTTGTTTCTTATATTCAAGAAAAAATTGTTCCTGAAGAACATTTTCATATATTATAAATGTATATGTTAATATTTCTTTTCAATGATCACAAACATATTCCTTTAAAAAAAACTCTACCACTTAAAAAAGACATTAAGGAAGCAAAATAAGTATTTTCCTGCCTTTATCATCACTGCCTGTTGTCCATGGATAGAACATATTATAATATTTAAAAATTTGGAAAATAATGACAGGAGGAATTACTCAAATGTATCTTACCCTTTAGGCAAGTGTCACTGTTATTATTATGCAAGAAATGTACTCTCATTGGTAAAGGGCATAACAGATTTATGAGTAGAATATAATTTGTTATCCCCAAAAGCACAAAATTTAAATATGGTAATTTAGCTAGTCACTATTTTAAAAAGTATTCCATATTCCAATTATTTACATACTAATTTAAAATAACAGTACCTAATTTTTCATATTAACCTCTAAATCACCTTTCTGGTTCCCACAAACATCCCCTGGAAATCAACGCAATTTTCTTAAAAAAAGAAAGAAAAAACTGTGTATCTTTTTTCTATTCTGCAAGTTTATTTTTTTTAATCCAGTTTTAGAGTCATTTGAATTTCTGGGTACAGCTCAGCTTGCCACTCCATTTTTTGAAACATATTCCCTTCAGCAACTCTGTAACCCATCTGATCCTACACATCTATCTCCATGAGAATTAGCGAATTTTTCTTTAACAGTCATAAAAGTTAGTACAATGAAAGTTCCCAAGGCCTTAAAATAAGTTTACCTAATAAAAGCTAAAAATTTCTACCATCATATTGGTATTACTTCTAAAAATACTGGCACTCTCTTCTCCATTGTCTCTTACTACAAATGATTTTGGCATGCCGTTGGAGGGAGTAGGGTCAGTCAGGGCCCCCATAAACTTTCTATTGAGTGCTTTCAAGCTCTTCTTCCATATGCCCGCTGTGTATACCTCGGCATGGGTCAGAGTACCTCGTTGCCATTTACAGACTGTGCATCATTGAGCAGGTTATCTAATTCCTTGGTTCTTCAGGTTCCTCATCAGAAAAATAGAGATAACCATAGTGTGTCTTAGTTCATGAAACTGTTGTAAGGGTTACATGAACAGCGAATATAGTCCTGACACATAATCAGTGCTCAGTAAATGAGCCAGCAATTCTACACCACTAGAAGAGAAAACCATGTCCTCTGTAACACCGACACTTCAATGACATTTAGGATTCTCATCCACCACCCTCATAAATGACTATTTTCCATATCTTACCTCAAACTGAATTTAAAGCTGTTTCCCACTTCAAGATTCCACAGTGATTCTGACATACTTTCATTTCTCTTCCTCTGACCTTCTCCACTGCAGCTTCTACCTCCTTCATTTCAGAAAACTCATTTTCAACAGTCTCTTTTTCAGAACAAATGAGATACAATTTCTGTCATTCTTTCATTGCTTCAAACATGGTGGAAGTCCATATATTCCTTCCTAGATCTTCTAAAAGCAGTTCACTACAACTGAACCCAGTTTATTCCTGTCTCCAGATGCAACTGTAGTATAGCTTATTTGTTTTCTATAATAACACCTTTTGTTTCTGACTGTGACTGCCCCTGAGAGCTCCATCTAAGTTAATTCAAGAAAAATGTCTAGGCCATCAACCATGTGCCAGGTACTGTGCTACTTAGAGATTCATATGACATGTTACTTGTCTACTAAAACAAGTGGGGGATTCATATGTTTATACCAGGGTCTCCTCTTCATTCCTGCACATCTGGGTAACGTCACTGCCTGAGATGGTTCAAGCATCATCTCTTGGCTTCAGAGAGTGTATGAGGCCACCTCATCTCTCTCACATCAACCAGACACATCTGCTCCTATGATTTAATAGAAATTTCACAGAATGTGAAATTAAAAGACCTTAATGAGATCACCAGAGACCTCAAAAACCTCCTGACTATGTACACAATAGTCAAATACACACACACACACACACACACACACACACACACACACACACACACACACTTTTTAAAAGGATGCTAAAATCCTTGGTCTCTTGGTCCTGTGGCATATAAATGTAACTCATTACAAGGCAACTTTCATAACCCATAGCAAATTTCAATATACATAAGAGATATATGGAATTATAGTAGTCCCCCCTTATCCAGTTTCACTTTTTACAGTTTCAGTTATACCCTCAGTCAACGGTGGTCTGAAAATACTAAATGGAAAATTTCAGAAATAAACAATTCATAAGTTTTAAATTGCATGCTGTTCTGAGTAGCATGATGAAATCTCGCACCATCCTCTCCATCCTGTCTAGGGCATGAATCATCCCTTTGTCCAGTGTATCCACGCTGTATTTGCTACCTGCCCATTAGTCACTTAGTAGCCATCTCAGTTATCAGATTGACTGTTGAGGTACCATGATGTTTGTATTCAAGTAACCCTTATTTTACTTAACAATGGCCACAATGTACAAGAATAGTGATGCTGGCAATGTGCATAGGCCAAAGAGAAACCATAAAGGGCTTCCTTTAAGTGAAAAGTAAGTATAGTACAGTAAGATATTTTGAAAGAGACCACATTTACATAACTTTTATTACAGTATGCTGTTATAACTGTTCTGTTATTATTAGTTATTATTGTTCATCTCTTATTGTGCCTAATTTATTAATTAAACTTTATCAAAGGTAGTTATGTATAGAAAAAAACATACTATACGTAGGGTTCGGAACTATCTGTGTTTTTAGGCATCCACTTGGGGGTCTTAGAACATACCTCTGCAGTAAAGGAGAACTACTGTACTAAATCTTTTCATGAGTGGGAAGCTAGAAAATAATATAAGACAAGCATCACAGAAATAAAGATCATTCTGCTCTTTGATGCCATTTTGAAATAGGATTGCTGAAGAGCAGTGTTGACTCATTCTCAGAAATAATGGCAAATCTGTTCTGACCTTGATTCACTGCCATGATCAAAATAATTATGGTTAACAAGAAAATTCTGAAAAATCTAAAGGTCATACTTAAAATACTTAGAGTCCAAAAATCTATGAAGTAATACTTTAGTTTTAGTCTTCAAAATGGCCACCAGGTAAAGACAAAGGAAATGTCAACAGAGTCATCATGTGCCAACTGATAGCACTATCATATCTCACTATGATACTCAGTCTTCAACCATACTATCCATGTATATTATATAAATCTTTGACATATACTTTTTGACTTGACTTATACACTTCTTTAAATTTATGTCCTTCCTTCCTTTAACAGTTATTAAGAACCTACTCTAAGCCAGCTTCTGACTAAGCCTGGAATACAATGAAGAACAAAACAGATTTATATCCTGATCTTTTATATAACTCACAAGTCTAATGGATTCATTGTGATAGTTAATTTTACACATCTACTTGAATGGAAACAGAGTGCCTGAATTAAACATTAGTTCAGGGTGTGTCTGTGAGGTTGTTTTTGGATGAGATTAGCACTAGAATTGGTAGACTGAGTAAAACAGATCGCCTTCCCTCAATGTGAATGGGCTTCAATCTGCTGAAGGCCTGAATAAAACAAAAAGGCAGAGGAAGGGAGAACAGTCATTCTGTCTGACTGTTTGAGCTGGGACAAACTCAGCTACCCTCAACTGATACTTATACCATCAGCCCTCCAGTTCTCAGAACTGCACTATTGGCTTTCCTGGGTCTCCAACTTGCAGTTGGCGAATCATTGGACTTCTCAGCCTTCGTAATTGCATGAGCCAATTCCTCATTAAAAACTCAAAAATACATTCTATTGACTGTTTCTCAAAAAAAAAAAAAAAAAAAACCAACCCTCATACAAAACATACATAAGCATATATACAAATAAGAAAAACCCACTGGATTACACCATGCCATGTGAGCCATGAAATAAAATTCCTAGAAAAGAGAGAAAATTTAATTCCTTATATGCATGTGCCCATATTTTCTTACATTATCTAAATTTCATACTCTATGTTATTATTTACTAAGATGAATCCTAAAGTACTATGTCAAAGACTAGTATGTTTGGTTTTGAAGTTATAGTTTATTCTATATTGTTTTATTTTTTGGTGGGGAAAGAGTGGAAGAAAGTAGGTCATAGGGAATAAGAGGTAAAATAAAATAAGTACATAAAAATGAAAAGCAGGAATCTTTCATTGCAAGAATAAAATTTTACAAAATGATGTGTTCCTAAAAAAAGTCTTCTAAAACCAAACTGTTGACAAATAACTTTAAATTCAAAAAATGTTTCTTGAAAGCTCACTAACTGAAGGCTCTCTACTAAATCCTGCCATAAAGCAGAATTCATAAATAAAAATTATCTCCTATAACCCAACTTTTTCATTTCTATCATTTCTAAATTTTAATTTTCAATCAAGTTTGCAATACATCCAACAATGGGGAAGAATCACTCTAGTATAAAAGGTTACATAATTGTCAAAGTACTGCATGTATCCTCCCAAAAGCCACCCTTTTCCCCACTCCAAAAATGTCATGCCATAGCAGAGATGTGTTTTAAGAAAATCTGCGATAATCACTTTGAACTTTTAGAAATGGAAAAAAAAAAAATCAGTGAAAGATGATTGTATTCTACACACCAAAGAACAATTTCTCATCACGCATCACAAAATCACAAGGGAGACAGAATCTGCGATGACGTTGTGCTGTTTGTTTATTACTGGGTTCCACTGACGATGTGCCTATGATCCTGCCATTTAGTAAGGTGCCTGCTGCTAGTCCTCTAGTCCCCTAACCAAAGATCAAAGCATCAGTAAAAGCTTTGCAAGTTCACAAAGTGCTGATGCAACTGACGTATGGCCTGTAAGACCCAGGACCCACACGGAATTCACTGGCTCAATGTCAACTGTACACGAGTCGGAATTGCAATTTCCAAATTTCTGCTTACACAAAAAAAGGAGAAAGAAGAGCACTAAATATTGCTCATACTTAGGTGAAATTTTTCTAGTTTTATTATACTTCATGTATGCCCACTTATTTGATTTCTTCTAGCACATTTGGCCTATGAGAAAAAGTGATACCAGAACTGAGCGGTGTGTACATGTGCATGCATATGTGTGTGTGTGTACGTGTGTGTGTACTCAATATATATTCAATAATGGCAAAAATAATTCCACTTTGAACACCCAAATGTAGAGTTTGCCTAATGGCTGGTGAATCAAATGTGAAAATTCTTCTTATATGCATAATTTTTATAATGCTGATATTGGGTGGAATAAGCAGAATTTAACACAGATTCTGGGAGGGACAGCATTCGTGAAATAATCACTCTAAGTCTCAAGTTTGTATTAGATAAATAGAAAATTCCTTTTCTACAAGGGCCACAAACTAAACAGATGCTTTACCTAATGTGGCTTTGTATATGACTGCTCCCTGTCTATCCCCTAAAAAAAAAAAGTAATAATAAATTACCAGAAGGGTCTTCTCCTGGAACTTTATTCTAACCTAGAATCTAGATATGAACAAAGACCTTACCAGAATGAGATTCTAGTAGTTGAGCTATAAAGATCATTTCTGTTCTGGTGCCTCTTTATGTAAGATGTGGTAAAATAGTAATACAAAAAGATTGACTTTAAAACTCAGAATGCCAAAGAAAAATTCTGAAAATTTTGCATTTTAAAAAAAGGAGAGTATACTAAGTCTACTAGAGCTACCACGACAAAATACCACAGATCGGTGGCTTAAACAACAGAAATGTATTTTCTTGCCCTTATAGAGGCTGGAAGTCTAACATCAAGGTGTCAGCCGGGTTGGTTTCTGGTGAGACCCTTCTTGGCTTATAGTCAGCCACCTTCTCACTGTGTCCTCACGTGGCCTTTCCTCTGCATAGTTCACAGAGAGGGAGAGGGAGATCTCTGGAATCTCTTCTTCTTATAAGGACACCAGTCTTACTGGATTAGGGCCTCATTCTTACAACTTCATTTAACCTTATTACCCGCAAACACTGCCTAAATACAATAACAGAGGTTAGGACTGCACATGTATGGATTTGGGGGTGGACCCAATTTAGCTCACGACAGAAGGCAAAGATACTAACTTTAGATTAAGATGAACATGCATAGTAAAATTGTTTGGTGCCTACTAAAAGGATAGATATAAAGCTTATAGCCAATCTCACGACCCAAAAATAAAAATAGCAAAAGAAGTGGAAAATCAATCTATCCAAAAAAAAAAAAAAAAAAATCAAGCAAGGGGAATAGAAAGACACAGGAGAAGCAAAACAAAAAACACATAATAGTATAATAATAAATAAATCCAAACAATCCATCGTCATTCTAAATATGAGACTACGCTCTCGTTAAAAGCAAAGATACAGCTATATGCTATTTATAAGAGACACATGTAAAAACATAAGATCATAGATTCAACTTGAAAGTCAGAATAAAGATCTACCCACCTGATCCTAATTTATAGAGAACCCTATATTGTTATACAAATATCAGAGGAAAAAAGACATTGATTAAGTCAAACAGCATGGGCTAAAACAGAGGTAAAGAGCCAGTATTAAGGGAACAGAGAACCTCAGTGTGACTTAGAGAAAGGAGGAAAGGAGACTTTCACAGTGGAGGAGACAATGTCTGAAAAAAGAATACTGGCCCAGAAAATATGTTTGTTTGAGAGAGAGAGAGAGAGAAAGAGAGAGAGAGAGAGAGAGAGAGAGAGAGAGAGAGAGAGAGAGAGAGAGAGAGAGTGTGTGTGTGTGTCTACTTTCTCTTTTCAGTCAGCACCAAATTCTAAAAGGAAAACTATACATGAAAATGCACAAGACCCTTCATTCATTATGGTCATGTTTGATGGCTACAGATATAAAAATGAAGGAGAGATTTTCTCTCTACATTTAAAGATCAGTCCTTCAGTTTTCACACGTCCTTTTCCATTTCATATACTAGTTGTGTTCCTAGAAGTGATCATGCTTTTGTGGTGGCCACAATGATACTTACCTGCTTTCAAAAAATAATTTCCAGCTAAAACAAAGTTTTGTATTTTTGACAGAAAGATATAAATATATAGATAAAATATAGATATGTAAATATTAGACATATACACACATCGGGCTCAAAACTAAATCCTATATATTAAAACCTTCCAATATTTTTCAAAATGTTAAGGGTCCACAAGGTGGCTGAAAATATTTTTAAATCTTAGAGCTAACTACAAAGGAAACAGTATTTACTCACTCAACCCTATAGCAATAGGTATGTGTGGGTGGGAGGTCAGATTACGGTAATATAGCAAGGACACTAAGAGTGAAAAAGGGAGGCCAGTCTCAGGGCACACTATCAACCGCTATACCTGTTCATGTGGAAATAGCGTTTACAGCTATGACTAAGCACTAGTAGATGATCTGGTGTTGAGGTAAGACCTTGCAGTTGAGTCTTTATAAATACTTAGGGTTATTTCATTTGGTTAAAGCCCTACTCAGTCAGGTCTAGGTCCAAATCCGATCTCACTTGAATCTTTCATACTACACTGACAAAACAAAAAAAACAAAAACAAAACTGTAGACAATAATCAAGAAAAACTATGATTAAGTCTATAGGTTTTTATATGATGAATAATAAAGTGTCTTGAGGTCAATAAAAAACATCAATGCCCTTTATCTCTACCCCAAAATTCTACTACTAGGGCTTTTCTCAAAGGGAATAACCACAGAGGTGTACAATAACTGAGCTGTAAGATATTTACTGCTGTTTAAAAGAAAGAAAAAAAAGAAAAACCTCATTAATATTACAGTGGCACATCCTTAATAAATTATATGTCCATGGAATAAAATAATATTCAGTATTCAAATGTGTTACAGAAGCTCATTCCATGATATGAAATGTGATTCATCTCTGTGTGAAAATTAGAGAAATAAATATATTTACAGTCATTTTTAGAAATTAAAATATTATAGTAGTATTTTTGATATATAAAAATCTACACCAAAATGCTAACCATAGTTATTTCTGGGCATAATTCTCCTTTTCTTCTTCTTCTTCTTCTTTTTATTGTTTGTTTGTTTGTTTGTTTTGGTGGTTATTCTTGTTGCTTTTTTTGGTTTTGGTTTTCTTGTCTAGATTTTCAAAATTTTCTATAATGAACATGTGTTACTTCCATAGTAAGAAAAAAATATCTATTATAGCATAAAAATAAAAAAATACAGATAAAGATTTGAAAACTTATAACTATACATAAAATATGGAAACAAAAATGAGAAGTTCTCAACATATTATAACTTTAAGTAGGAGTAAATTTAGCCAAATCCTATTATAGAAAATGAGGGAAACATATTCAAAACTCATAAAATAGCATTAAAAAACTCAATAATTCAAAAGAAGGAAAGATGTTTGAAGAAGTACCAGGTGGGAATGAGCTGAAAGAATTAAAAATCAGGCTTTCTGCTAGTGCTAGACAGTGTGAAACTTTAGAAGCAATCGGTTTGGGCAAGGTTAAACAAAAAAGAGCAGGAAGATGGCCTACTTCATATACAGGCTGGAGGAAATGGAAAAATAAGCTTAAATGATAAAAAGAATAAATTTTATTCTAAGTACACACTTATGCAAACATTTTCCTCTCTACGCGGCAATGGACACTATGCTGGAACGGCCCCTTTACACTCCAGCTCCCTTAGAATGGACACCCTCCCAGTACCGACTTAGATCAGAACCCCTGCCACAGACACCCTTCGGCCTAGACGTTAAATGATTCTTATGTATCTTTCAGTTGAAATCCTTATTCTTCGAGCATCTTTAAATGCCTGTAAATGTTCCTTCTCTAAAATTACCTGTATTTATTTTTGCTTAAAAACAGCATAGGAAGAGGTGACAGCATCTCCCTTTGGAAGCTTACAGCTAGAATAAAGAACCATGTCCTTTTTATGCCACCTCTGCAAGGCAGATCCTTAGAAGTTTTCACATAAAAAACTTTGCCTAAAATATTTTCAAATGCTTTAATAATGTAGATTTGGCTAAGTCTATATTTGAGAGAAAAAAGTTAACTAAGAAGCTTTGGTCAAAAACCTCAAAAGATACATAAAGCTTATGAGTATAATGACACATAATGGTTTCAAATGAAAATTATCTAAGAATCAATTAACAAGTATGACAGCTGACTGGCACAGTATCTGGCTGAGGATGTTTTTTTTTTTTTAATCTAAATTGGACCTGGGAGGATAGAATTTGTTTAGCATTATCACTTGAAGGAAATACTGAAATAATAGTGTTATTATTAATTTCAATAGGTGACCTCTAGGTTACCCTAACTGTAAAAACACATATACTCTTGCCCAAGACCGAAAACTATGTTAAAATCCAATCTTCCAACTCTTCACTACATTTTTAATGAACATGAATGAGGTTTCCAGTATATTATGCTAGATTTTCATGCTTGAGTTTTCTGAATCTTCTGACATACAGACAGAACTGGAAACAAATTACTTTTACCAATCTTGTCCCTATTTACTGGCATAGAAAGTAAAAGGCACTTAATCCTATGTGTCAAACTCTAAGACTGAAACAGCTTGCTGTCTGTCAGCTTCAGTAACCATTTTTTACAAGAATGGCACACCGCCTCAAGCCAACTAAACAGTAAACCATGCTGGGCTGCCCACACTGCAAATTATTTGGAATGTTCTACATGTTTTGTGGTTGCAAAAGTACTCTTTTGTGGACTATCCAATTCAAATTAGAGCCACATCTGACCTTAAACAGAAAATTCCCAGGAAACTTGAAACTTTAACTGACCAACAGCTCATCAATTCTGAAAGTATGTGATCCCAAACTCATACTCAAACATTTAAATGTTATTTGTGAGAGCCCAAGAGACACAACATAAACTCTGGGTAACAGGTTACTGCCTATTTCAAGTAAACACTAAGAACTCACTCTAAATATATACATATCCTAGTTGCAAAAAAAAAAAAAAAATCACTACATGCAATAAAATAAAACGCATTTGTAGCAAATGTAAATACATTTCTGGTAAGCGCCTGGCAAATTAGCGCAAAAATCAATCTAAAAAATTATTTCATTTCTAATTTTCATACATATGCTGAAATACGCAGCTGTTAGAATGCGGTAAGAAATATCCTGAAACTTTGCTTATGGTGATTGGAACATTGTATTATAGGTATTATTTTTGTGAGCATTAATGGTACCTCTCTCAAATCAAATACTTAGGACATCATTTCACAAATTGGAATACAAAAACATCCCCAAGGTTTGCCTCCCCACGCCTTTGAGGTCTACTCTCTAAGCCCAGACCAATGGAGAATGCCCTGAAGGTCATTTTTGAAGTGTTAAAAGAGGAAAACAGTACATTGACAAGCTAAAGTTTACCTAGTGATGGTTCTACTGAAGATAAATTTCTGAAGCTTAAGAAATACCTGATTCAATCATCCATTGTTAAGATAATTCAGTCCATTTCAATAAATATGTGGTGAGGATCACTGGCATATGCATCCCTGGTCAAATCCTTGTGTAAGGACAAGAACGCGTTGGAAAACACAATACTTTAACTTAACTGATACTGGCATTTGCTGAAGAGATGACAAGCACTAACAGTAACTATTTTTAGCTTTTGGTCTTTTAGACCGGCCATTCATTGAACAGTTTTTTCTATTACATACATTAGTTATTATTATATATTATTCTATATATTATATACAATATGTCATGTTATTTCCTTGTTATATATATTAGATAAAACGTGGATTTATGATATATAGTGATATACATATATATACTTAGTTTCAAAAAGAATCACTCACAAAGAAATCATCTCAAATCAAATAAACCATATACAAAATCGCAAGGTGCTCATATTAATCAATACAATTCTAGGAACTAAGTCACATCTATCTTAAAACCCCAAATTCTTAATGAGTGTAGTACTTACTTGCCTGGAGTCCAGAAAACTTAAGGTAAAATGGTAACTGCAGTTAGGGTATTAAGTATGTGACTTTTTCTAAAGAAATTCTTTTCCAAGAATGTTGTTTGCTGCAAATTTTCAGAAAATGCTTGAGATTGTGAGCTCTTTTTATAAAGTTTCAGTTCTGATATATTTGACAGCAGAGTGACAAAATTGTGCTCAGAGATGAAAACCTATATCCCAAACAAAATGTTATAATATTAATGGTTATTCTGGAATAATTTTCTTTCAAAACTTCCCACTGCAAATAAGATGTTTCCTACAATATTTCCTGTCTATTTTGGTAGTATATTTTTCACACACAAAATTATATACAAAGCAAATACCTGACTAAATAC
The DNA here is from genome assembly GCA_003508835.1 of Eonycteris spelaea. Lineage (NCBI taxonomy): Eukaryota > Metazoa > Chordata > Mammalia > Chiroptera > Pteropodidae > Eonycteris > Eonycteris spelaea. Next base: position 15,043,013 of record PUFA01000018.1, on the reverse strand, counting down.
TTCATGGTATTCTTTTCTTTAACCAAGCTCCGACATTCTATTTTATTTTTCAAAATAACATGGATGATATAATCTTGTGCCACTAAAATTCTGGTACTATAACACTTCACAAAATATAGGGAACTTTTCATCAGCATCTTAGATTTGTGGCTGATCTCAGACATACAAACTGTAAGTAGAGACGACAGAAACAGGAATAGACAGGTGTGGTAGACTCCTGGGGGTGTGAGAGAATGGACTTTGATCACCCACAGGACATATGAAAAAAGAAAACTTACTCATTTGTGTAATAAATGTACTTCTATATCAAGTTTTACCAAACATTACATGTATTTGGCGAAACCTAAAATAGGGTAAAACTATCAGAAGCAATGTCAGATTATGCAAGAAACATCAGGTTTTATTTATGATTCTTAGAAATACTATTTTTAAATTTAGTTAGAGCCCTTTAATCCAAGACATAATAAAAACCAACAAATAAAGAGAAAAGCTATATTTAAAAGATATGGTTAAAACCTCATGTTACCTCACTGAGAAAAACTGCATACCTACTACGGATACTTGTATTTCCTTAGAGTACAGACCAAGTCTACATTCCTAATCAGAGACGAAATGATCACTTTGAAAATTTGGATCAGCCCGGGGCGGGGGGTGGGGGGGGGAGATTTTATAAAGATATATTATTGGGTGTTTGTTTTGTTTTGTTTTGTAGCATTCTGAGCCTCCAGCATATATTTTTCTCATATTAAAAAAAGAAAGAAAGAAAGAACGAGAAAAGAAAGAATTTCCCAAAAGCAAAAGGGGCGGAGGAGGGAGGACGACAATCAGGGCGACGCTGAAAAACGACCGAGGCTGAAAGACACACAGCGCCGCAAGCTTACCCACATGTCAGAGGCAACCTCTCGGAACTGCTGGAGCTCGCGAGCAGCCCTCCCACTCGGGCAAACGAGGTGAATTTCACCCCTAAAGAGTGGCGAGACCACAGTGGAAAAGTTCAAAAGGATCCCATCCCCTTCCCCTCGCTCCCAGCACTCGGCTTCTCGGGCAGCGAGCCCCGCGGGGAGAAACCCGGCTTCGGGAGCCGACCTGCAGCCGCCCGCTTTCCTAGAAGGCCTAACTGCTCCGGCCGGCAGGGGCCGGGCGGGGGCGTCGGTCGCGAGGCCAGGCGGGGCGGCGCCGGGGGAAACCGAGTCCCGGCCGGGCCCCCGCCGTGCGGCGCCGGGGGCCGAAAGCACTCAAGTCCAGCTGCAGAAATCCTCCCGAAACCCCGAGCTTCTCCCGCACAACTTCGGTCTGACCAGCCTCCTCCTCCTCCGCCACACTCTCCGCCCAACCGCACGCCCTCCCCATCGCCGCGGATCAAAGGGCCCCCGCCCCGGGGCTCCCAGTCCCGGGGGCCCGCGCACCCCGAGTCTCACCTCGTACACAGGGCTGCGCGCGGGCGCCCGCCGAGCGCAGGGAGCGTGGCCCCATCCAGTCCCTCCCGGAACTTTCCCGGCATAGCACTTCTCTCTCCCGCCGCAGAAAACAACGCTTCGCGGTGCCGGAGGAAGAGCGGGACGCGGTGGCTTCCCAGGCGGCGGGCGCGGGAGCACAAAGTCTGGAGCATCGCGGCCGAGCGCCGCCGCCTCCCGATCTGCCGGGGGTTCCCGCCCCCAGGGTAACCGAAGCGGCCTCTTAAAGGCGCCCGCCGCGTTTTCGGATGGGCGGAGAGGAGGAGGGGAGAGAGGGCGGTGGGGGAGGACGCAAGTTAGGAGCGGGGAGCGGAGACTGAGAGATTCCGGAGGCCACCGTCCAGGCTGACCGCGCGTTGCAGCGCCTGCCCTCGTCCGGCTGCTTCCCGAGCTCCCGGTTAGGTCTGCTGGCCCCTACACCTGGGCAAAGGTAGGGTGCTCCGACCGACCCTGCATTGGGGGCCGCCCTCGCGGATGACTTGCGCCCCACAACGGTCCTTGAAAACTCACTTCTTCTCATAACCGAGCCTCTCCTTTTTAGGGTCTTAGCTTCTTCTCGCCACCCACCTCCCCACGCACATCCCTACCCCGCGAAGCTGCCCCGGTCCGCGCCCCCAAAACCAGTGCTCACCGCTGGCTACTGCCCAGTGGCGTTGGTTTCCTCTCTCTTTATTGTTCCTCTATCTCCAACACAGTGATGAGGGTCTCCCCCACGAGCAGGAACGCAGGAGACCAAATAAATAAAGACCAGCTGAGACCCTTACACTGGGCCCTGAAGGTGTCACAGGTGTGTGGCATGGGAGACTTGCCAAGTACCCTGCTTTACTCTGTGCTCGGTTCTCTTCCAATGGTCAATTGCCAGGTGGCTTCCAACTGGATTTCTTGAACCACTAACTTTCATCAACAGAGAGTGGACATCAAAATCTCCAAATTGAACTCAGGAAGGCCCTCCAGAAACCATACCACCTTAAGATAAAAATGATACTGGGAAATGCTGCCTTCAAGTAACAAGTGATATTTTTCCAGCTTTCATCAACATTTATGATGTCTGCTGAGACCATAGATGGGTATGCCCAATGTGGGGATGCCTAGGAGACACACAGCATCAGCTGCTACCATCACCCTAGGAATAGACAGAAGTAAAGTGTGTGTGGGTAGAGGGCTTGTTTTTTCTACCTCATGACTCCAACTCTTGCCTCTTAGTACTGTAGGGCCTGAGTGTTGTGTCTTTTGTACCCTGCACCACGTCCTCTGGCAGAGGTGGAGGTAGGTAGGCAATTGAGGTGAAGATCCATCCTAGGCTCCAAAGGGATGAGAACAAGGCTTACATGGAGGGTATTTCTGATTTGCACAAAAGACTTGCTTCAGAAGCCTGAGATTTAACCTTGGATCTTCCTCTCCTGCCACCTGCAGCTGTGAAATAAGCATTTGTGGACTTGTGAAGGGAGAGGGCAGGGAGACAATATGCAAAATCTTGGAGCAACTTCTGTTACAAATGGAGAGGAAATAAAATTTGGGCTCTAAAAAAATAGGAAGTATGGTCCTGCCTGGATCAAACATGAAGATGAGAGAGGAAGTTAGCAATGAGCAAGAGTGAAGATACCCTGGTGTTATGTTAAACTCCTGTATTGTCAGGATGGTTGTATATAACAGGCAGCCAACTCAAACTCAAAGACAAGAAAACCTACAATGGAGGAGATTGGTACGTATTGACTCATATGCTTATAAATCCCAAGAGTGACGCTGGCAAAACAAAACAACAACAAAAAAATGAGTTTTTTAAATTTTTTTTTCTTCAGATACTCAGAGTGTCAGGACTCAGTTTCTCTCCATACCAGGACTGTGCTTTCATTGCACTGATTTTTTTTCTCTCTAATCAGGGCCTAGGCCTACAGGCCCAAGTTTACCTCCCCCTCCAACCTCCTTATCAGTTGATCCCGTAGGCAAGAGCACAGGCAAAGGAATGAGTCACATTGGACTCACTTGGATTCTGTGCCCATCTGTAACCATGGTTATAACCACTATGACCATGGGTTGGAATATGCACAGTCAGGTTGGGGTCATTTATGTATGTCTGGAAAAAGTCAAGGGAACAGCTATAGTACCCTCCACTCCTCATAACACCCATACTGTGTGGACTGAGTGGAAGAAAGGAGGTTCCCCAAAGGAAAATTAGTGTTGTTAACAAGAAGGAAATGAATGTTGAGTAGGTAAAGACCATAGATGACCCATTCCTCATAGCCCCCATTCCCCACCAAAGCACATACACGCAGACCACCAAAGGGACTGATTGCCTCTCTGGATCCTCTGCCAGCAACCTCAGGATCAGAAAAATGCTTATGATCATGGAATTTCAAGTAAATGAATCAGCCAGCCACATTCTTTGGCTCCATAAGCCACTGGAGGGATCTCAGCAATGTTTAATAAAACACTGGCAAATAAACAATATCTAAATTATAATTGTATTCAGTAATGTTTATCCTAAATCGTGTTACCTCTGCCTCTACAAGCCCCCAACCCCACTTTCATTGTTAAGCCTGTGTTATTATGGAATCAATTCGACTTCACAAGAGTCTGTGGAAATTTCTTATTGCATATGTATTCAGCCCAGCTTCATTTTCAAACTCCATAAGTTGTTCTTAATATTTTCAGAGATAGCACCGATTTTATATTTTGCCTGCCAAAAAATGCCAAACCATTTCAGCCTTTTTACTTCCCACGCAAGAACTTTTCTTATAGTTCTAATAAAAATGTTTCATATTTTCTTCCTTCATTTCTGTATTTTATAGAAGTTCTTAGATATCATTTTAAAAAATAGAGTTAAAGATATAGAAAAGGCTTCAGAATTAACCTAAAATACCCTCCCTTTACTTTAGGGATGAGGAAATTTCGGGGTTGGGGTAAGAGTAAGAAGGTTAAAAGGTTCCAATATATGGTAACAGAAGGAGAGTAGACTTTGGATGGTGAGCACACAATAAGTATACAGATGTTGTATTATAAAGTTGTATACCTGAAACTTATATAATATTATTAACCAATGTAACCCCAATAAATTCAATGAAGTTTTTTTAAAAGAAATGAAAGCTCAGAGATTGACTGGTCTAGGGTCACACAGCCATTTTTAGCATCTGTGATGTGCCTAGCTCTGTGCTAGACATTTTGAAAAGTACAGAAGCAAAAGCATACAATATGGTCACTGTTCTCAAAAATGTTAAATTTAGTCAAGGAGGCATAACCATATAAGTAATTACAGAGCATCACAATATATCATATAATTTAGTATTAAAAAAATGTGATGAGCTCCGTGGCTCTGTGTATTAACTATAGGCATTGAAATAAGAGACACTATGAACTGGAGTAACCTGGAAAATGCTTTTTAGCCAGGAACCAACTTGATGGCCTTTAAGAAATGAGAAAAAAGAATGGGCTTTCCAGATGAGAAAACAAAAGGAGAAAGGCATTGATGGAGAAAAGATCTTGTCATATGTTTGGAAGAGAAATGAAATCTATACTGACATGGTTTAGAAGAGTGTTTCAAATTGCAAGTCATAAAATTATTTTAGTGGGTTTAGAACAGCTTTTTTAAATTAAATAAAACAAAATATCAGAGTGTATCATATTTAATAAGATTAAGATTATTTGTTAAACTTGCATTTCACTATCTTATGTGTTCTAAGTTATGATGTAAAGTTTATGTCTCACTTTTGGTCATAATCAAAAAAAATTTTTTAGACCCTAGTTCTGAAGCCATACAGACTGGATGTGAAACTCTTCTGTGTAGCAAGACATTAAGCAAATGCCATCTCTCCAAGTATCAATTTCCTCATGTGCAAGAGATTTAAAGCACAATCCTTTGCACACAGTAAGACCTATAAATGTTACATCTTATTTGCTGGCTAGATTGGAGGTTTTTAGGCCTGACTGCATATGAGAATCATCTGAAGAGCTTTTTTAAAAAACCTGGATCCCACCCTCAGAGACCCATACTCAGAGACCCACACTCAGTCCTGGAGTGGAGTCTGGACATCAGTGAGTTAAAAAGCTCCCCAGGGCAGTCGTGGCTGCAAACCCGTGGTCTAGACCCATAGCAGAACACGTGTAGTACCTGAGGAGCATGGTGATATGCTGTCTCTTTCTTCAGTGGGCACATTGACCTTCATGATTTATGTTTCCATTTCTTTACCAAGAAATAGATAGCATGCTAGATCGTCAGCAGAATTCTAACTACTTTCTGCTCTGAAAATGTAGTGCAAACTTGTTCATAGTTTATCTCAGTCAGTAGTAACACAGCATGAATCCTGAGTCATAATCTCTTCTGTGTCTCTCCAGATGTACAATTTATGGTCAGTTACCAGTATACAATAATTTCTGGAGGTGTTAGAAAGCGGTAAAATACCACCAAAGACTCCCTAAGGAAGAGGAAAGGGCTAGAAGAAATAGCATTGGAAATCCATAAGCTAATTAGCAAATGACTCATTAAATTTCAGCCATTTTCATACTGACTTTTAATAGTGTTGCTTCTAAATATAGTAATTAGTGATGTGCTTTTTGTGATTTTACATTCAGTAATCCCTAAGTGTTCATATCTTATATAGTTTTCCCTATACAGTCGATCCCTTTGTGTATAAAGCAGAAGCTTCTTCAAATACAAAGTGTCTAAGAGACTCAGAACCACTGTTATTCTGCCTAGTCATTTCATCTAAATAAATTTTAACTTTTTTTTTAATATGGTTGGGCAAAGATAATAAATGCAACATAATTCTGATCTTACCAGTGACAGAGCAACTAAGAAAAAGAAAAACTAGAACCTAAACGTCCGACAACCCGATATATGTGCATCATGATATGACAAAATCAGAGGTACCCAGAACCAATATGAGGCCTTCTTGCCCTAGAAATTGTATCTGAATCTAATCAAGCCCCTAGATCTAATAGGAAATATACGGGACAGAGGATCAGGTTTTTAAACCAACCCAAAGAAGCAATCAGTAAAATCCAGAATGTCAAATATTCAATAAGAAAAATGACCTTGCTTCTTTACCAAATCAATGGCATGAAAAACAGGGGGCAGGTTGTAAAAGAGTAAAAGAGATTTCAGAATCATAATCGTGAAATGCAATGTGTGGATTTTGTCCTGATTTGAACAAACCACTTATGAAAAGAACCCTTGAGATAATCAGGAAAATCAGATTATAGTCTAAGTATTATACACTATAAATGAATTATTGCTAATTATGTTAGATGTGATAGTGACTTGCAGTTATATATAAAACAAAAATGTCTTCAGAGGTACATACTGAAGAATCTTATAATCCTGCAAAAAAATGGAAGGAGGAATAGATTTTTTTTAAAACGATAATTGTTAAAGCTGGTGGATGGGTAGATAGAGGTGTATTATCTTACACTCCCTATTTTTGTATATGTTTGGAAAGTTTCAAAAAAAACTTTCTATTTGATGTTTAGTTAACGTTTTCTTAAAATCTCTCTTGGTTTTGCTGATAGGACAGCAATAAATTAGGTAAGTCTGGGACTGGTTGCATCTCGAGTGCTTTAGAAACAAGCTTTCAGGCTTAGAAATCTTATTATAAGATATTTACTGGTCACATTCAAGGCATTTTCTCAACGCACTACACACTGAGGACAAAGCTCTAGTGCTAAACCTTTGCAGAGGAACCCCTCAGTGGCATAGGATTGAACCAAAAGAGTGATCAGTGAAGTTCTCTATGGGAAGAGTATACAACCACCCTGGCTGCATTGCATGTGCCCACTCTTCAAGTATCTGTGTGCCCCATTGACTATCTCCAGTGACTAGCTTTGGCTGCCTCTACCTTAGAATGTTCGTGGTAAGGTCTGTAAATGAGTCTATAGGGACTAACTGGCTGGTTGCTCTATTCTTTTTGTAAACCTTAGTGCAGACTTCTCCCTTCCCCAGCCTTATCCCATTACACATACACATATACACCCCAAATAAACATTGCAGTAGTAAGTTCCAGCAGGCTAAAACCAGAAAAAAGAGATGGACAACAGCCATTTAGCCTGCTGTTAGTCTATGGCTTAGTCTGTTGTTTCTCCACCACTGGTACCTGGACTACTATTGGCACAATTGAATTTTAGGAGAAGTAACCCGTAATATGGCTATTTATTATAAATTAGAATATATAACTAGCAGACCAATCTCGTGAATATTCCTTCTTCTGATAAAGCAAAGGTTTTTTTTAATGTGTCAATTAAAAATATTAAGTGAATAAAAGTGCAGATATTTTAAGGATATGACAAAATCCACAAAGATGTTTCCTATAAGACTAAAAGTTTTGAAATTCTGCCTGAAGAGGCAGAAAGAGGCTTCATAGTTCACACACCTCTAGCCCAATTCAGATTTCTTAACTAGAAATGCAAGATAGCATAGTAGATAAGTGAATTCTTTGGCATTTGATAATCACAAGTTCTACTTCCAACATGATAGAGGGACTTTAAGCAGTTACTTAACCCCTTCAACCCTCAGTATCTTCATCTGTAAATTGGGAATGAATCTTATAAGGATTAAATAAAATATTCATCTAAAACACTTAACAGTATCTAATACATAGTTAATGTCACTAATGACACTGAATTTTTTAATTAAAATTATTGGGGAGACATTGATTAATAAAATCAAATAGGTTTCAAGTATACAATTCAATTATATGTCATATGTATATTGTATTGTGTGTTCACCACCCAAAGTTAAATTTTCTTGACACTGATTTTTTTTTTTTCTGGGTGATCTTTTATCTCATTCTCTTGTAGAAAGTTCTGGGGTACTAAACAGCTGATTTCGATTTTTTCCATTAAGAAATATAACGAAAATATGCCATATCGGTATTACTAACTGTGGGAACGTTTTTCAGCATGAATTTTTTTATGAATAAACTAGTTCTTATGCTGATGATAGTAAGTTTTATCACTTTAATCTCTTTTGTAATCACTTATTTTCATATAATTGATTTTTTAATTATAACTAGCCCTTACAAAAAAGTATTACTTCAAGAAGCAGCTTTAATGAATATTTAGAAGTTATAAAAATCTCACATTTTAACTTTTTAAAAAATATAATGATAAACATCTATTCAAATTGGAAGAAATTTTGTTCAAATTGATTTTCTTGGAAGTCATAAATTAAAATCCTCCGTTTTAGAATAAAAATCAGTAAGAGAAAACAATTATTCTAAGAATTATCATGTAAATGTATTTTAATTTCTAATTATATAAAATTATTTGACATAATAGTCACCTACCAAAGATTTTCTGCTGATGTTAGATATGTAATTTACATAGATAATAGACAAAGTAATAAATCAATATACCAGTAGAAAGAAAGTGTTGAAAAGCCCAGTGTGGTGGCCATTAAAATGAACCACTCTGCTGTCCTGCTACAGAGAATCCATACCACTGCCCGCTTTCTGTCCTAGGGACTCACCACCACATTCACCAAGGTCACACTTGCTTTGGCCTACACTCGACCAATGACAGAGAATGGCTAGACACTAGTGTTGTTCCATTTCTACAGACACAGGATTCTCTAACAGGCAGCTTTGGCTCCAGGACTTCTCGTCGGCCTGGCCAAAATTTTCTTAGATCGGTGCTGCAATCTGAGACTCTTTGCACCGACTCGTTCCTTCCCTCTCTCCTTGCACAGGTGTGAGAACCGCATTGTGGTCTGAAGGCGCTCCCTACTTCCTCCTTCCTGCTCTTAATTTTCACTGACATTTCCACCAATGCATCGACACACTTTATCCCGGCTTGGTGCCTGCTTCTTAGTGGACACAGACAACAAATACAGGCAATATAAACTTGACAGCAAGGAAACGGTAAGAGCATAATTCAGGTTTGATTAGAAGCTGAAGTTGTGGGTGGCCTTATTATTCACCTTTCTCTTCTCATGTTTGTTGATGCCACCCTACTCTCATCAGCCTCTCGCCCGCCATCTCCTTGAGACTGAGCATCATGCCTTTACTTAAGTTGCAGAGTTCTGATGGAGAGATATTTGAAGTTGACGTTGAAATTACTAAACAACTGTGACTATCAAGATCATGCTGGAAGATTTAGGAATGAATGATGAAGGTGGTGATGACCCAGTTCCTCTATAAAATGTTAATGCAGCAATATTTTTAAAAGCCATTCAGTGGTGCACCATGGCAAGGATGACTCTCCTCCTGTGGATGATGAGAACAGAGAAAAGAGAACAGATGATATTATTTGGGACCAAGAATTCCTTAAAGTTGACAAGAAACACTTTCAGAACCTATTCTGGCTGCAAACTGCTTAGACATCAAAGATTTGCTTGATGTGACGTGCCAGACTGTTACCAATATGATGAAGGAGAAAACTCCTGAGGCGATTTACAAGAACTTCAATATCAAAAATGATGTTACTGAAAAGGAAGAGCCCAGGGACACAAAGAGAACAAGTAGTGTGAAGAGAAGTGAAATATTGTGCGGTGACACTGTAACATCTAAAGGTTTTACAAATACTAGTTGCACTGCTCTCTTATAATTGTTAATATTAAGCAAACAGTAAACAAATGCAGCAGCAAATCGGTTACATTAGCAGAATATTGTCTCCATTGTATGTATAGTTTGAGTATAGATTCCAAACCTATGGTTGAGTTTCTTCCAGTATGATCAAGTTTCTTTTTCCTTTGCTCTGAATAAAACTGAACTGTGGGTTCTCTATGAAAACTGACATTTTGGTCCTTCCCTCTTTTTGTAAAGCGACTGACTTCTGCCTAATTTATTGTACAATTAACTTTAGTGACCTTTTAAAAGTTGGCGTTGTAAATAAAACTACTTGCAAAATGTTCTATGAAATAGAATTAACAAAGTATTATCATTACTCATGATTTGGAATCTGGAGAAAGGCTACTTGAGGTAAATGTTCTAAGCGGGGGTTATTAAGGATATCTTCCTGGGGTCAAGGATAAGTACCATTGGAATTGATTAGCCCGTATGTAGCAGCAATCCCTTAATTGGATGTAAGGATTTGTTTTTGCATTTTTAATCCTCTCAGCTTTGAATATGTTGGCCAGAGTCTCAGTTACACTGTTTGTGGTTTGGAGGGAAATATAACTAGACAGTTTGTTAGCTTTTCAATTAAAAAAGACAACTCTTGTGGTATTGTCTTCTTTTTATAATCAGTGATCCCATGTGAGGAAAACTATTTGCATGACTTGCATGTAAAAAATAATTTAACTTTTAACATTAAAATGTGTAGTAAAACCCAGAAAGCATCCATCATGAATGCAAGATACTTTCCATAAAAAATAAGTTACATTAAAAAAGAAGAAAAAAAAATGAAGTTGTAGCATAACCACCCTAGGGAAGCCACAGGAATTATTAGTATGTACTTCTTTTTTTCAATACAGGAAGATTTCTTTGAAGGACCATCATGTACATTCTCTGTAGAACAGTGAAAAGCCATCTTCAACTTGAAGAAAGGTGTGTCATGGTTACCATAAGGTAGAGACCAAAAAGAGGACTAAAGATATTAGCCAAATGGAAGGAGAAAGAGAAGTATAAAGCAGAAAAAAAAAAAAAACCAATTAAGGATTCTTATTTTAGTAAGTCAAAGAGATAACAGGAGTGCCCAAAAGAGGAAGAGAAGAAAACTATTTATAATTCATATGAGAAGAAGGAGGTGGAAATGGAATGGTTAGCTGAACAACTACCATCAAAATTCTCCTTAGTGGGGATGTGTCATTGAGAATAAATCAATGAGACCACTTGATATAAGCAAGGCTGTGAGACTTAGATGAACAATCTGTGCCCAAACACTCCAGAAGGGAGAAGCTGGATTATATAGACAGGGGATGTTGTTGCTCCTCAGAGTAATGGAGAAAAAAAGAGTGAAGAGCTGAAGAGAGAAGAAAGAGAGAGAGAGGTGAGGCTGAGTGAGGGGAAGGATCATTGAAACTCCTCAGCAGCGGGGTCCTCAAAGGAACTCTTAAGAATTGTGAAAAGAACTGTTATACTCTTAGTTCTTTGTGTTACAGGAACCCAAATCACTCTTTCATCTTCTCTCCAGAAGTTCATTAAAGTCTGACAAAGGTGCAAATGGTTTTGGAGCATTTTGTTTATTGTTTGCTTTGCTTTAAGAGAATTCAAAGAAGTTCAGATCCTAATATCTAGGTTTACACAGTACAGACTTGTCTCTAAGGAAACAGAAGCCTGGGAAGTAAATGTGACCAGAAGAGCTTAAGGCTTTCAGAATTCTCCAAACTCTTGAGAAGAATTTAGACTTCCATGGCCATCGTTTTGGAGTTGATGGTGTTGAACAAATTTTATCTGGCCCATAAGAGACAAGAAGATCCCATTTCATGTCTGGGTTACATTAATTATCATACGATAGAATTATAGAATTCTTGAATTCACCTCATACAACACTTTCACTTTTTTACGAGAGAAGAAACTCAAAGCATATAAAGAATCTTAGCTGCTTTAGAAGCAGATGCTGTCAAGGGTTTGAGGTAAGAAGTTGATTTAGGAAGTGGGAAAATGAGATGCAAAGGGAAGGAAATTGTTAAAGGGTGTGTTTGCAAGCAAATTTCCCCTGTGTCTAACTAGAGTATAACACTGGAGAGGAACTCTGGAGCCAGTGCAGGGTGAGCACTACTGAGTTACCTGGCCAAGGATGAGGAAGCTGGGTACTTATCCACCCATCCCTTCCATCACTAGGTGAGTGGCGAGTGGTAATTCCCTGGAACATCTGGCCTATCCTGTGCTGGAACAGAACTGGTTCCAAAGGTGGAAGAGAGCCCTCAGGCAGAGTTGTAGGATCTGATAATCGGAAGTGTAACTAGCATGAAAGGAATATTTTGTGCCAAGGGATGAAGCAGAGCAATGACAGGGCCCTGCTACATGAAGTAGAGACTTGCCAGGAGTCTCACAGAGGAAGCAAGGAGTCAGGACTTAGAACAGCATAGCCTGTAGTGTTGAAGGGGGAATGGCAGGATCTGGTTGAGTGTTAGACCTGGGTTTGAATCCCAGCACTGTTCTCTAGATTCTGTGGAACATTAGAAACTTACTTATCCATTCTGAGATTCAGTTGCCTCATCTATAAAATGGGGATAACTAGCTTCCAGGGCTGATAAAAAATGAATTAAAAAATGTTTATAAAGGAAATAGCAAGTTGACTAGAACAGAAGACACATAATAAATGGTAGCTAATATTAATATTATTATTATGTATTAAATGGGATGAACTTAATAGGGGCACAAGCAGGAAACAAGAGGAAAAAAATCTTTTTCCCTCCCACCACTGCCTTCAGCCATGGGGAATCTCTTCCTTCCCACCCCTGGACCATAGGTGAAGCAGAGACCTGGTTGCTTTCCGTTACTAACATTTTTCACTGGATAGATTGGTGTAAAATCAAGATATGTTTTATAATACAATTACTCTTAAACTTAAACTTCATTACCCCTTTTGGTAATGAATCATTTTTCAGATATTTAAAAGTCTAGTCCAAGGATGACAGAATGCTGGTAGATGGTGAAGCTAGAAGAGAGTTATATGGGATTTATTGTATTATTCTCTCTACTTTAGTGTATGTTTGAAAACTTCCAAAGGTTTATTAAAGTTTATTCCACTCCAAATAAAACTTTGAAATCATACCCAACACTTCTTAAAACTAGACAAGAAAGTTAAACAAAGGTGTTCATAAATTTACTTTTTCAAAACTAAAATGAGTTATATTATTTTCTTCTTTCTTATTTCTGTTAGTTTTTATAACAAGTTAGCCTGTTTTGATAAACAGGGATATAAGCCTAAATGAACACAATTTAATCAAATTATGTTTGAGGAGTGACTAGGCATTTAATGTAGAATACAGAAAAAAAGGTGGAGGGAGTTACCTTTATTCGGGTTCACAGGGCCCTAGTTAGGAATATATTTCTATTATGACTTACTATTAATAGACAAACTAGGGAAAGGTTGAACTTAAGATCAAAATTAAAAGTTCTTCTTCGGCTTTTCTCTAGATACATTATACGCACCTTTTCTCTTTGGACTTGTGCTTCTTGAGCATTGAAAAGGACTTTTCACTTTAGAACCTGATCTACTTCTTTTTCATCAAGACCAACCTCTTCATTATCAGCAAGTGGAATCTGGGTGAAGCAAATTTTAGTAATTTTTAGAATAGTAATTTTTTGTCATAAACAAATTATTATTGTTAAAAACCTAGATCACCAAAAACCAAGGAGGAGGGATAATGTGAAATACAGATGAAACCAATATAATTATTTAGAATTTTAAAGTTATTGCAAAATATATCTCTTACACAGAGCAATTTTTCTTCTGGACCAATTCTTCCTTCAGTCATATTCATTGCCAACCACTGTTGGGAGTCAGCAGAGAACAAAACGTTCAGACTCCTGCCTTCAGGGAGCTTACAGTCTCCTCGAGAGAGGCGGACAATAAACACAATAATAAGTGAAATATATGATATGTTAGGAGGTGATAATTACTCTGGAGAAAAAGAAAGTAGTGAAGGAAGATCAAGAAAATTGGAGGAGCAATTAATAAAATCACCACAGAGTGGTCAGGATAGTGCATATAAGCGAAAAAGTCAGAGCCAAGGCAAAGCCTCTGGACTGAGAGCCCAGAATAGTCAAAGAACCGCCAGGAGATCGGTGTGGCTGGAGAGAGAGAGAAGTAGATGAGGTCCATATTTCTTAAAATGTGTTCTAATGGAATACTAGTTTTCAGTCAGTTTAGAACATACTATAGTCTCTGTCCCTCTTGGAGAATCCCAATGTCATCTGCATATTAAATGCTCTAAGAAGTCCTGCCAAAAGCAGCACTTACAATCCATGCAAGGACTGAATGTTTGTGTCCCTCCAAAATTCCTAAGTTGTCATCCTAACACCCAATGTGATGATATTAGGTGGTAGGGCCTTTGGGGGGTAATTAGGTCATGAAGGTAGAGGCCCCATAAATGAGACCAGTGCCCTTCCTTTATAAAAGACCCCAGAGGGCTCTCTCACTCTCTTTCTGTCATGTGAGGACACAGTGAGAAAACAGCAGGCTCTGGACCAGGAAGCACGCCCTCGGCAGACACGAATCTGCCTGAATCTTAATCTTGGATTTCCCACCCTCAAGAACTGGAGAAATAAATGCTTTTTTTTCAACCACCCAGTCTCTGGTATTTCTGTTATAGTGGCCACACAGACCAAAACAACCTCGCATTCCTCAAACTTTCTTGACTACAGATCTCATCTGCATCGAGTACCTGTTTTTTGGAATACACATTTTGAGAAAGATTGTTCTACCTTGTGAACGCTTGGAATAAAGATAAAGTGTGCTCTTTGTATCCGGTTAAATTCCTTCTCAGTAAATATTTGTTATATGGATCAACCCTCATTACACCACGATTATCTAATGTACAAGTTATTGTGCCATAAAGGAAGAAACCAACCAATCACTTCCTTTAGGTCCTGTTCCTGTGTGCAGTGGGTAAGTTTTCACCTCTTATGGTGTACCTGCTACACAATTTCCCCATCAGACCTGGACATCCTCCTCTGTCCTTTCCTGGGTAATTAGGAGGTCCAGCAGCTGGATTTATTCAATCATATGCTTAGCAGATACCTCTCCGGCTTAGCCAACTCTGTTTTTACTACAGTCTTTACCTGAAACATCAGATACATTCCTGGTTATTAATAAATAAGCCTAATCATTGTTTCCTGAATTGGCTCAGTCCCTGTTTATACCATTCTATGAGCAAGGGAACCCCAAAAGGGAAGAAGGGGGGTGGAATTTGGGGAAACTTCACACTAACAGTCATCCCTCGCTCTTTTCCTTCAAGCATGGTAATAGAGAGTTGACTCATATATACAAGATATCCACAGTTTAAATAATACATAAACTAGAAGTGTTTTTAAGAGGCCTAAGGTGGTTATACACCATTTTCATTTCTAAGGACATTACATTTGTTTCTGAATAGTTACAAAATTCAAAAAATAACAGATACCAGTATAAGTTCTGAAAAATGACATGTTGTTAAGATAGCAGTTAATTTCATGAATATTCTTAAAGTACACAGTGCTAGCCCATGGCACCTTCACTGACAACCAGTTATATATTTACTAAGACTATGCTATTGCCAATCATCTAAGGCACTCTCATTCCCACTGGGAACGGAACTCTTCAGCTGGTTTCATGTGTACACAGTTTATAAGAAAAGCATCAATTAGTATAGACTTCAGCAGAAAATGTTGTAGCTATTAACGTGTCACTTGTGTGACTTCTTTGTTTCAATCTAAAAACCAAGAATATGGAATTTATGCATGTGTGTATGGTTATACACACACACATATGTATATATATATATACAGATACATATATTAAAGCATTATATGTATATTATATATGTATACATATATATGTACAAAGAGACCTCATACATATATACACACATATATGTCTATATGTGTGTGTATCAAGGCTTTTTGAATTGACTATCTCCTAACCAGTTTTTTAAAATTTCTGACAAAAAACTTTGTTCTCTAATAAAATTATTTCTAAAAAAAAATGGAAATTTAAGTTTTTCATCCATCAGTATATCCTTCACAGAAATTTTTATAGGTTCAAGAAGTGGGCATGGCATGTATGAGGATGTTGATCATTGTTTGTGGTACCAGGGAGTTGAAGGCAACCTGGATGTCTATCATTTGAAGAATGAATGTTAAACATAGTATATACATGCAATGAAATACCATGCAGTGGTAATAAATATATGAAAACATAGTGTTAAGTGAAAAATGTAAGAAACAGTACAGGACGATGCTACTCATGTAAATTAAAAACACATAATACAAGCAACGCTACATACTTCTCAAAGTCATATATCTATTCAAAAATACATTAAAAAACATTAGAAATGAATGTCAAACAGCCAGTGGTTGGATCACCTGGGGTTCTGCAGGCATCATTCTCTATTTCTATGTAATCTCTCTACATAGTCTTTCCAGCATGGCGACCTCAGGATGGATGGAGTCCTTATACAGTGTGCTTTCAGAGTTGTATAGCACTAGTTCTCAAACTTTGGCTTGCAACAGACTCTAAGAAAGATTTTTAAATGAAGATTTCTGGGTTCCAAGTAATGGAAACAAAAGAACCTCACACCTAGCTCCATGGTAGTAGGACTTCAGAATACCAAAAATAAAGAGATCTTAAAAACAGAAATAAAAGACTGTTTACTCACAAAGGAACAGCAGTTAGAACAAAACAGACTTCTCAGTAGCAACAATGGATTCTGAAGACAGTGGAATAATACTACCACGGTGTTGGAGAAAATAATCAACAGTTTAGAAATGGGTACCTAGAAAAACTATTTTTTTAAGAAAACAAGTGAAATAAAGACATTTGCAAATAAGAAAATCTGAGAGTTTTCTATCCAGAGATTATCACTAAAGGAGCTACTAGAAGATATAATTTAGGAAGAAGGAAAATGATCCCAGAAGTATGGTCTAAGATGTTGAAAAGAATGGTAAATTAATAAAATGATAAATATAAATTCAAACAAAAGACTTCTATATTAAATAATAATGATGGTAGTTTATAATTTTAAATGCTTTAAAATAAAATTTTTAATAAAACAGAACAAAAATGCATACAGATTGGGGGTGGGCGTAGTAATTGGAGTTAGTGTTCTAAGGTCTTTGTGTGCCAGGAGGGAGGCACAGATTTGTTTGTCTTTAGACTTGCAAAGTTAATTATAAATGATAAATTTTCAAAGACAAACATTAAGTGAATGAAAATAGAGTGAATAAAAGAAGAAAATAGAGTGTATAAATTCAAAATATGTGGAAGGAAAAAATGGAATAAGAAAAAAACAAAAATAATGAACACTAACAACTAAACTCAATCTCTGCCAAACAAACAAATACAGAGCTAGAAGCACAGAAAAAATGGAACAGAAATAGATGTGAAAAAGGTAAGAGTGTAAAAATAAGTCCACATATTTCAGTAATTATAACCAAAAATATAAATGGATCAAACTCAATAGTTAAATATCTTTCTCTGTGTGCTCTTTGTATCACTATAAATTTATGGATTATGGATATTATGGAATGTATATAAATAATTATATTATCATTCTTTTGGTGCTCAAATTGTCTCAAATTTGGCCCATGGGCCCTTCTTCTTGCTGACTTCTGCATCTTTTACCATTATCCGACTAGTCTTTAGGTGTTTGCTTCCTTGCTGTCACAAGAAAAATGGAAAGATCAAAAGAAAATACTTCTTTACAGCAGAATATAGGCTAATAAAGGCAAACAGTACTATGAAATTGAAATAATTACCATTCTTCAATGCCAATTTGTTCAGTGTAAAAATTTAAAAACTGTCAGATCGTTGAAGAAAAGTTTCTCAGAGTGCAAATTTTATTCCACAGTTCATCTAATAGCAAAGGGGAAATGCAGGCTTATTATCATGGAGATTTCTAGAACATACCATCTTAACCAAGTGATGCAACTTTTCATCAGTTGCTTCTTGGTGTGGACAAATAAGTTTACAATATCACCTCTGATGTAGCTCTGCCAACAATGTTTAATCTAAATCTAATGAAGCTTTAAGACCCAGTCACACCACCATCTGCAATGGTGGATTGCTTTTACAGACCATCTCACCCACCTATGCACTCTAGCAGTGGTGAGCCTCTTCTGGAGACCACAGCCTCTGGGAGGCCGCTTCTAACAGACTAGCTCTGCTGCACCCCTGGCAGGCTTTTCGCAAAGCCCTTTCCCTCTTCAAAGAGGTCAGAATCTCAGCCTTGACCATGGGAGGGTGCGTAGGGGAGGCTTCGCCCCTCTATTATAGACCTCTTAGGTTCATCTTTCACCCCTTTAGTAGATGGCTACCTTCTACTAATTAACAATACTTTATATTACATTTTCCCTGTTCAAATAATTGGTGTTTTTTTTTTCACACAGAACCCTGACTGATTATATCATACAACAAACTTAAGAATAGTATTCGTAATATATAAATGACTCCAACAACTCATTAGGAAAAGACAATCAATCTAATAGAAAAATCAACAATTTTCAGAGAAGAAAATAAATGGCCAATAAACATACAAAACACAAAAAAAGTTCAATATCATTAGCATACCATTTCACAGTGGTCGTGGAGAGCTGTTGGATGAATGAAAATATATATCACTGGCAAGAGTGAAAACAGTTTTAACATTATCCCTAAAAGTTGAACATTGTTACAGCCTGTGACCCCGTGGTCTTACTCTAACTATGTATCCAAGAGAGACTCTGAGCATATGCACACCAGGAGACACAAGAATACTCCTCACCTCCACTACGTTCCTAACAGGAAAAAAAAATGGAAAAAACAAATGTCCACAGAGACGGTAGGAGAATGGGAAAAGACATTGTGGTGTATTCACATAATAGAATATCATAAAGATGTTAAAATGAACTCAGAAAAATAAAACATAATTGATACTCTTGGAAACACAGTGTTGAGTGAAGAAAGCAAGTTCAAGAAGGCTTAACAATATGCTACTGTGGATATTTTAGAGCTCAAAAACAAGCAAAACTGAACAATGTATTTTTCAGCATCAGACACAAGTGTTAAAACTGTATTAAGAGGTTTATAATCCTCATATAATTGGACTCAAATTATATATATTTAAAAACAATAAAGGTAAACATATAACAATGTTCTACAGAGATCTCCAGTGAAGAGAATGTCACATACAGTGCTGCTCTACACAGAAAGGTAGACAGTCAGTGGCAATAAATGGTGATAGGTTGTGTGGGATGTGGAAGAGGGAGAGTAGGTGAAATGAACTAAATTCTCTTTTATCAAGTCCACAAGTAAAATTTGAAATTGACAAATTAAGCAACAATTATATAAATACTGTATCTTGAAGTAACAACCAAAGGAATACAAGAGAAACAGTGAAAAGATTTATTATAGTTGCATATGTAGTGGGATAGAAGAAACATAGACTCATAACTTGTACTTTTCTTCCCAGTCCTTCTGGAGGTTTTGTTTCTAAGGGTTTTTCTATTTTTTAATAATTTTCTTTATATATGTAGCTAATAAAATATTTTAATCATGTAAAAAAATTATAAAATGCAAAGCTATAAAAGAAATGCTTGGATCAGAGTTTAGAAACCCAGGAGGATAGGGAGTCAGTGTCTTTGAAAGCAGGAGCACCTGGGCAATGGAAGGCTTCAATTCTAATCTGGATTCTGCCACTGATAAAATGCATTATCTCAGTAAGTAACTAAACTTTCAGATCAGACATCCTCATCTATAAAATGTGAGACTTTGGTGAAGTCATCATTAAAGTGCATTCCAACTCTAAAATTGAATTATTCTACTATTATTTCAATGCAACATCTAAATTTTGATCATGATATTATTATCTTTTAGTGAGCATTCACATGGGCCCAATATCCCTTCGCCACCATCTCTGTTAGACTTTTCATGCCTGGCAGTCCTGGGAACACTTGCTAAGAAAAAGTTCCTTTTACACTGAGATCTCCCAGAAGTAGCAGCAGACAGCTCCCTTAGTGTGCTCTGCTATATCCCCATGGGAAAAAAAAATTGTTCCTGGGAGAGGGCGTGAAGGCAGGAAGGAGGGAGGGATGGAGAGGCAGAGTGCCACAAGTAACACCTCTTCTCTGTGATCTATGTGATTCAATATTAGAACTTGTTTATCTTGTTGGCAGAACAATTTATGTGCCTGTTCCAGACCTCTTCTGCTTCACACCTACATTGTGCACTTTGAACTTCAAAGCTTTAAAAACTGGCATATCCCAGGACCGTTAAGGGTTTTTCTCTCTTGGCTTCCAAGTTCCAGAGGATCGGCTTACTCTGAAATCATTTCTGTCACAGAGCAGTGGTAGCAGCTCTGGGGGACACATCCTGTTTGCCTGGGGAAGTGAGCACATCCAGACACCTGTGAATCCTCATTTTGCTGAGTCCATAGGACCAGGGCACAAGTAATCCTGCTATGAATTGACACCTTCTCTTTACTCTCAGGTTCCACTTGTGGCCTTTTAGACCTATATTGATATGAATCCCTCCTCCCCACCTCCACCCCCCAAAAAGGCAATTCTTACTTATCAAAGAAAATTGAGCACTTGAGTTTTAAAATTTAGTAGTCAAAGACTCAAATCTATATTCTTCATCAGTAGTCTGCCACCACGCTGTGTACTGTCTTATCTATTGGTTGTGTTTATCACTTTATTCTGTTTCTTTAAAGGCCCTGGGTACCAATAAAACAAAATTATACCATTCAGAATCACTTCTGGCAATTTTAACTCAGTATTCTTGGATGCTTTGTTGTTTTGGTTGTTGTTTTCATATTTCTAATCCCATTAGAAGTTGTGATTAATTAGTGCCTGTCTAGCTTCTCTGTCTCTGTCTTATAACAGTGTCACTTAGAATGATTGTTCTGATATATTTTTCCCAGTGAAATTTAATTATACGGGCTCAAGGTTAGAATTTAGAAAAAGCTTATATGAGTGACTAACCTCAGCCAAACTACTCTGGAGTCATAAATTCATACAGCCTATGCTTAAGTTATGATGAAAAAATTCATGGTTTAGAGGAGTTTTTTAAAAAAATTCATCCAGATTGTAGCTGATTTTGTCATCTACTGCACATGCAATTGCAAGAAGATAAGGACCTCTTATCTTTGAAAATTAAGCTATAATGCTTTTGATTTCATTTCATTTAACACAGCAAGCATTTATTGCACACTTGTTTTGTGCAAAGGATTGTGTGAGTCCTGTAAGGGATATTGAAGTGAGTCAAACAGAATGACTGCTCTCCAAAGAAAAAAGCTTTCTTCTAAAACAGATGGAAACAAGTACTATAGAGTAATAAAACCAAATATGTTGTAGTGCAGAAGCAGAGAAACTTCATTTCACCTCAGGGATCTTGGAAGGCTTTTAGAAGGAAGTAAGATTTGACTTGGTCTTTGAAGAATTGACAAAAACTTCAGAGGAGTATATGAGACAAAACTAGATTTCAACAAAGACAAAGAGTTAATAATCTAAGTATAGCATATATATATATATACCAAATAATTCATAATAAATAGCACAAAATAACAAAGGAATACTATGTTCAATATATAGCAATGTTAAGAAAAACACTAAACCCCTTAACAGAAAAGCAAGCAAAAGACATATTTACAGAAGAGATAATGCATGTAACTAATATACTCGTATCAAAGAAATGTAAATTCAAATGATTGCACTTTTCTAAGCATTTCAAATTACAAAGAGTTTTAAAGATACTGGAAAGAAACTTCAAGATATAAAAAATGGGCATTCTTGCATAAACTGGTACAAACTTTCTAGAAAATAATTTGATAATATAAATTAAGAGCCGTAGAAAAGTTCAAAACTTTTGTCCCTCCACGTGATTCCACATCTAGAAATCTATCATGAGGAAATAGGTTTATTTGCAATGATTTTCACCATAAAAACATTAAAAAGCAGAATGGTTAAGTAAATTATGCTATACATTTCTGAGGAAAGGTCAGTCATTCCAAATGATGTTTGGGAACAATTTTTAAAGACATGGGGAAAGGCTAATGATTTACTATTGAGTGAATAAACAGGATACAAAACAGTATCAACAGTGTATTCCCAGACTATGTCTTAGAATGCATATATACACAGAAAGGCTGTATAGAAATGCACCAAAGTATCTACAATAGATAGTCCCAAACTAAATTTGTTTTCTTCTCTACATCTTATTTTCCACATTTTCGTCACTTGAGCATATACTTCAATCATTAGGAAAAGATAACTCCAGACAAACTTGGTATCTTTCCATCCTTTCCCATTGCACGACTGACCCAACAAACTTTACGAAACAGAAACAATGCTGGTCTCCTCCTTTAAATCTGCATTTCCTTTGCAAAGCTTTCAGCACTTCATAGCACTTGCCTAGATCAAATCCAAATCTGCCCTCTGCTGCCTTACTTTACAGAATTTTCTCTCTAGGCAAGACCCCTGAGTTACCATCAGAGATTCAGAACTTTACTATTCCACTCCCTAGACCTTTTATCCAAAAATCTCTCTCTCTCTCTCTCTCTCTCTCTCTCTCTCTCTCTCTCTCTCTCTCTCTCTCTCTCTCTCTCTCTGAGAGAAGAGAGAGAGAGAGAAGACAGAGAGAAGAGACTGAGAGAGAGAGAGAGAGAGAATATGGAGCTTTGATATCACTTTATAACCAGGAATTACCTCAATCAAAAACTTTTTAAAATTCTAGCCATTCATTTATGCAAAACAGATCAGTTGCTTGTATAAATCTGAGTTTTCTGTATTGCAGTCAGCTTAGAAGGGGAGATATCTGAAATTTGTGACCAAATGCACTGAAGCCTGACCCCATCAAGTAAACCCTCTTTTTATATATTAACACCTACTTTTTTAAAACCAGAATTTTAAAAATGATGGGTAGGGAGCCCTTCCACATATTTGGGAAACTATAAATCTAGGGTAATTTTATTCACTCTCAGTATTTCTGTTAAATTTCATAAGACCAAAAAAAGTAGATTAGAAAAGTAAGAAAATATACCCTTCAATTATTGTAATGGAGTTCCTGGTTTCATCTTTCAACCAATAGACTAAGACTTGCTCTTTCAATCAGAACTACACAATTATGTCCTCATTTGCATCTAGACAGACCAATCGGAACTGCTCCATAAAAAGCAATCAGGCTACATAATGCTAATCAATCGGGACTGTATGGTTTTGGCCAATAGAACTGTAGGAATTTGGATACCTCATTTACATAAATGGACCTAATTGGAAACTTGGGCTAGAACTTTCTGTATTAGAGGTGGCCTCGCCTTTGTCTCATCAGAGCACACTTTTGGTTTCTGCTCAAGGCTATGTCTCCCCAGTTTACAAACTGCTACTGAAATAAAATCTCCTTCTTGCCCCCGTGCCTTTTGGATTTGTTAACACTGGTAAGAGACTCAGTTGGTGCTCTGAGGCCCTTCTACTCCTCACTCCCAGAAGAATTTCCTCCAGGCTGAGAAGTTCCATCTTGGGGCTACTCTGCTTCTTTCTGCAAACCTTATTTTCCCTCTTCTTTCACAATGAACTGAGAAGGTCCATTATACCCAGAGCCTAAATCTTAAAACTGGTTTCTCTTTCCTTGAAGGCAGGAAGGGTTGACTCTTCAAATTCCCTTGGATGGTGAGAAAATATTTCAATTATTTTTTAGGGTAGCAAACAAAACAAAACAAAACAAAACAAAACAAAATATGAAGTGTCTACATTGAACAAGTCTGAACATTTATATCCTGCCCTCTCCGTGTTTATTTTCTCAAGTCATATATTCTAATGTTTCTCACAGTCACACTATACTGGTTCCACATTATTTCCATCCACTCATTTTTTCCTCTCTCAAACCTTTTTTCAAATGCCTGAAGACACATTTCTTCTCCGTTTACCAGTTGAAGCAACTACAATAAGAGATATTCTTTTATATTTTAACCATGTTAATCTTATATTATTTCTCCTAAAGTTATTCTAAATTCTTAATTTATCTCTTCTTCCATGCCTTACTGGTTTCTTTTGAACATCTTATGGATTTAGGAAGTGCTGTCAGGATAAGAAATCTAGTAAGGATGACATCTCCCTGTCAATATCTTGTCCCACAAGACCCTCCTAAAATGTCCCAGTATTGTGTTGTTCTAGGAATCAACTCCCTGCATCAAAGGTAGCAATGTGCAAACAGAGGCATGTACTTTCTCTTACCCTAACAGAATTGGTGCCCTTTCTGTGCAAGCCTCTGCGACCTCTTTCTACCTTAGATGACTTTCCTTCCCCTCGGAATGTGAGAAAGGTCTGGCCTGAGAAATGCAGTAGTAGCGGCTCTTCCATCCACATAAGGACATTCACTGCTCGACCACGAAAGGCAAACATATCTTAGCATTTTAGTATTTCTAATACACTCCTTTCTGTATGTCATGAATTACAATTTTAAGACTTTCTAGCTTTTCATATTGTTTATAATAGTAGTGAAGACAACCTTAGTTGTAAGTGGCAGAAACCACCTCAAGGGCAGGACAGAAGTCAAGAATCAGCAGGCACTCACGGATCTCTGTCATTCTTTCCTCGGCTTTTTCAGTGCACCTGCTGACTTCTTCCCTCTCGGTAAAGTCTAGGTGTTTCACATTTCCATTCACAGAGTAGTCCTTATTTACAGGAAAGAGGAGTTTCCTGTTTTTACTGTTACTGCTTTCACCAGCAGAATATAATTGATTATTTTTAAAGATTTTTGCTTAATTTCCACATTATTTAAAAGCATTTAGCTTATTAAACCAAGTAGAATCCAAGTTTGGTAAATCTTAAAAGAATTTGTTCTATTTTTCACCTAAGATTTTTAAAATAAAAACTAAAATAACAAACAAACCCTCAACTGCCTCACGAATATGTTTGGATTTATTTCTTCCACCAAACTGAGTTTTAAGCCAAGAACATCGGATTGTTCAGGTCCACTCCACAGTCCTTGAGTAGAGATGACTTATTTCACAATTATTAAAGGACATAAAGAAATGAAATAATCCTAACTAGAAAGGATGTAGTTAGCTTTGATTGGCACCCCTGATTTCATTCAAGGGATTCAACAGCTGAATCAAAGGAATGCCTACTCTCATTAAAAGCAAGGCTCCTCCCTCCCATCTGTAACCAAGTAAGGAGGAGAGGAGGAAGAAGAAGATGCTTGGAGCTAGGAGTAAGCAGCCCGGGGTGGGGGGCGGGGAGTGGCAAAATCTTAGAAAGGATATTTTCTTCTTCACATTCAACGACTGTATTCCCAGCCTCTTTTTGTTTCTCTGACACAATCCCCTCCAAATCTGAAATTTGCTTAGCCACCTGAAATTTAAATTACCATAAATATCCTAATGAGTTCTTCTTCTTCGACTGAGCTATAACCAGCCTGCTGCATAAGTGTTGATACTTACTTAACATGATAATGATCATTAATTGGAGGAGAACACAAGGTAAGATGCTTTATGTTGAAAAAGAAGATGAAGATAAGAGATTCTGGGTGTTGTTGTGTGAAAAGACCAAGGGCGTGATCTTGAATTTGAGGTTAAAATGCAGCCTGAAAGAGCTTCCACCCAAACACTGGAAGGCGTTCCCCCTTTCCACCGAAGTATATCACATCCAAGCAGTCCCTTTGCATCTTATGCGAGGTCACAAAATGGGGATCAACAGCTTTGCTATATTTTCCAAATAATTTGAAACTCAAATATCTTTTTCAAAACATTCCAAATGGATGCAGATGAGATGTTTCACTCATCACCCATTCACGCAGCCATCGTTTCCGTAACAAATATTTCCAGACTTCTCAACTGGCAGACGAGTCTCTCACTGTGTGTCGTGTTGCATGTTGGGAAGCTGCCATAGCTGATGGTTAGGTTTCAGACTCTGGAACCAGTCCACTTGATTCATTCTCCTGGCTTCTCCACTTAAGCAGGACAAGTTACCTAAATTTCCTGTGTAATGATCATGTCGTTGTAAAAGTGAGGACAGTTAACAGTACAATGTCTGATTCAAAAGAGGAGCAAAGGAATTAAGCAAAATATCCTTAGACAAGTGCTTAATGAGTTATAAACCCTTGCCGACCTTAGATAATTGCTATGACTTACCTCATAATAATCAATGGGATATTGACATACATGAGGAAAATTTAAAGCCTAGAGAATAGAGAAAAATGTTGCAAGTCTTGACTCTTAAAACTGAAAATAGGCTTTTATGAGTTGCTCTGTAGAACAAATCTGGTTAAGAGTTAATACTTGAATTACATTCAGGACCATTGTTAATAAAATAGTAACCCTTGCCCTGTTTTCAAGGTCATTGTATTTTAGAGAAATAAACATCTTGGCTTCGGGCTTTTCTGTGGCCACACTTTCCTGTAGACAGGAAAAATTGGGTGAAGCATCCTCTTCTCCAAGTCATCTTGGGTCACTGGCCTATTAGCCCAGTTCTTCAGCCAAACCATCTATAGGGCACAACTATTATTTTTTTCTTCTTTTTCTTCACTAAGATAGATCTACTGTGCTGATAGCCTACACAATTTTAATTTCATCCAGTATCAAGTATTTTAGGCTTATAAGAGTATAAATGCCATTTCTGTTTTAAAAACAGAAATTCAGTAAAAATCAAGTTACAGTATTGAAAAAGAGGAAATTCCAACCACCCTTGGTTATCCAAAAAGCCAATAGATTCAAATTTTGAGAGTTCTATTGCCTTTTACTTTATAGAATAAATGAGGGTGAAATTTCCTAAATGACGAGGCCATGAGATATGTAAATTCAGTGAGAGAACACACCAGAAAAGAAGTTTAAAGAGAATAGAAAAAATCTTGGTATAAAAAATATGACACCAGAAAAAACACAGATCTTTACAAAGATTTGCAGCTTGGTCATAAAATATAAAATGTAATTCATATTATAATAAAAATAAACATTGTCTTTCTATGTTATAGTACAATCTTTAAATTTCTATACATATATAAAAACTTAAAGAGAACAGATAAAAATGGAAACAGTTGGAGATGTTGGTGGATAAAGTTATGGGAAGATACTTTTTTCCTTTTGATTTTATCTGGTTTAGACAATAAATTTTCAAAAATGTAAAAATTATAACAGAATGTTGTTTTCTCTTTATTAATTAGAATGTTGCTTAAGGCATTCTTTACAAAGAATTAATGCAATCAAATATTTTAATAATAATCATTAAAAGTCTTTCTAATTGAAAACAGAACTGAGAACTTAAAATGGTGCTGAAGGATTCAAAAATCACCTCCTTAAGACTTAAGTTCAATCTACAGTTTCAGTGGCTTTTTAGGCAGAAAGTACCTCCAAGAATCCAGTCATTCAAGGAAAAAGTGGACTGTCAAATGTAGAAGTGCCTCTTAACTGCTTCAGAAATAAAAATAACTATAAAATAAACATCTTTGGTTCCTGACTATGAACATTGAAACATCAATTTTAAATGCCCTAAATGTCCATGTCATTGGTTAAAGCTGATCTTGTCAGCAAATAAATATTGCAAATACACACACACACACATTAAGATTTAAGAAATACCAATCTGATGTAAAATGTGGAAATATTCAATGAATGAATTATATATCAGTAAAGAAAAGCAGCTTTATCTGTCCCTTTAAAAGTGAAATAAAATTTTTAGCCCTGAACTTCTTTCTCAACCAGACTCTCAAGCAACGTTTGTTCTCCTTGGACAGCAATTTGCCTTCCAAGGATGAATAGAAACATTAGTGAGAGTATTAGATAAAATGAATTAGAATGAATGTCACCCATTGAATAACATAAGCATGGTATTGCCATGACTGCAACAGACAGGCTCACACTACAAAGGTAGTGACCAACTCAGGGAAGGCTTTACAGCTGAGATGGAAAATGAGTCTCCTCTCATATACCAATATACACAGATGATGGCTGCTGGAGGACTCTGTTGAGAGGAATTATAAAGTCACCTCCATAATTAATCAGTGATGTCTGCACAGGCGCAAGGTGGCTCTGTGTGTATGTGTGTGCATGTGTGTGTGCATGTGTAGGAGATGGAGGTGTAATTACAGCTCAAGGGCACATTTTTTTCTATTCCGGCAACATCTCCTTCAAGTCATGCCTACTTACCTGCAGTTTCTTTCATGCACCCTCTTCTCTCTATTCCATATGACTTTGCTTGGGCTACTCTCCCTGCCTCATACACCCTCCTGGGTCTAGTTTCACTGCCGTGTGGCTCTGTGAGTTCCAAGTAAAGATGGAAACATGAAAAAAGACAGGCAACGTGCCTTTCTGATTCAGGACAAACGATTAAGGAAATATAAAAATAGGGACAAAGCACACGCGAGTACTGGAAATGAACCGTTGAAATACCAGAAATTTCAAGAGATAGCAGTTGGGTGCAGTGCAGATGAATCCAGATGGAAGAAAAGCACAGAATCTGGTTATGCAACTCATTACACTAAGAAAGCAGCCTGATCTCTTAAAATATTAGGTGGGAAAAATTTCAAAAATAACTCCTTGTTTCAAAAGGCAAAAGCAGGTTGTGAGACAGCGGGGAGGGGTTGGGGGAAGTAGTTCAGTCTGGCTTGCTCACAGTGCTGGAAGGGAGCGGGGCTGGGAGGAGCGGAGGGTCCCCAGGGTCCAAGTAGCTGCACCAAGCAAAGAACCAGCAGTGGGATGGGCTTGCACGAAACACCTGAAACACAACTAGAATTTGGGTCAAGCTATGCTGAGGGGTTAGGAGTCAAGCAGAATGAACCTCCACCAAACTGTGACACTTGTTTATTTCTTCCCACAGGAAACTTAAAAAAAATTTTTTTAATTAAAAAAAAATTTAATAAAACTAATATTGAAGTTAAGGAAAACCAGAGATGTATAAAATACAAAGCTTCCAGTTCTTCACTCAACATATACATGCACCAACCCAATAAACTTTCGTAAGATTACTTTTTATGATCTGGTTTACATGACTCCCAACATGTTTTTGGCATATATAGATCCATACTCACATACTTAATAAATGGGTTCATACTGTTTTGCAAACTATTGTTTTTACTCTAAACATTTTTTAGAAAGCCTTTCATGACAGCACGTTTAAATCCTTTTCATGGCCATAAAGCATTTCATTGTATGAATGTATAAGTATCTCCAATGTTTCTGCAAATATAAGCAATGTTGCTGTTGTGTATGTGTGACGGTTTCTAACGGACAGAGTCCTAAAAGTAGAGTCATTTGTTTAAGGAACATGCATGTTTTTAACTTTAAGAGATATTGTCAAATTATATTCCCACCCACAATACATACGATTCAGAAGAGACCTTTTACCATACCGTTGGCAACAGAGGAATATCATCAGTCTAAATGTCTAACAGCAGAGTTCTGCTTAAGGAAATGATGCCATACCTATATGAGGAATATAGTCATGCTGACGATATTATTAAGGAAAAAAGATGCAGAAAAGAATACATAGTATAACATGATTCTGAGCTTTAGTGTCTTCACTAATAAAATGAGAATGATAATGTCTATCTACTTCGATAAGACCAAAATAAGATACTTTTCTTGAAAATGACACGTAAACCATAAAGTTTCTAACAAATTATGATTCCCTAATCGAAACTAATGCTGACATTTTCCCAGAAGCTCTAAGTCAGTGGTACAATGCATATCATACTCACTGGGTTTTGTCATAGAAGACCAACCAGAGGCACAGTAAATGGAACACAGTTTTGCTCTGCCCATAGGCTGCCTGACAATACTGGCAAACGTGGAGACCCTGAGGACTTACAGACTCAATGTCAAACAACCAGCACAGATTTGCAAAGGGCGTGAATTTTCCCTTAAAAGTTTCCCAGGCTCCTCTTCTTTACATTTCCAACCTACCACTTCTAAGAGTTTAGTTTTTCCATAGAAACTTTCCTGGCCACTCAAGTCTTGAATTATTTTGCCTTTTCTTACATTATTCTATGCAGCTGAACACTCAGTCTCACAACGCTGTGCAGGTATTTTAATGAGCTGTGCGTGTATGTCAACCTCAAGTCAGAGAGATTCAGTCCAAATCCCTGTCCTACCTGGTTCCCATTTGACCTGTATGAACTTAGGCTAGTGATTTAACCTCTCTGGCCTCCAATTTCTTTATTTGAAATAAGAAGATTGTTGAATTTATCTCAGAAGATTATGAATGTAAAGTACTTCACAGTGACTGCCATAAAATAAGACTGCAATAAATGTTAACATTATTACTATTGATATTATTATTTCTACTATAGTTAAAGGCAATAGCTACATCTTATTCCCAAAAGATTAAGTATACAATACTTTTTAAAAATGAACTTATCTAAATTTATGTACCTTTTATAAATTTGTCCCAGTATTATATTATTTTCTTCAAATGACAACTTTTTTATATAGGTTCATACTCAAACTCACCATATTAAAGTCATAAAACATGAAAGATAACAAACAGAAAGGCAAATATTTCTTTGGCGATAGAAGATGGGAGGTGGAAAGTTGAACATGTGGAATAAAAAGAAAACACGCATCTCTTAAAAAAAAAAAGATGCCCAGATGAGACATAATTAACCAGACCAAAATGTGTCAGGAGAAAAATAAAATCTTCACAGCAGAATATAAGACATAGAGAGATGAGATATGCATATATACCAGCCCAAGTTGAACCCTTAGACATTCGTATCACACTATGAGCAGTTGCCAGGTATTGTACTTCCCTCTTTAATCAACTGAGCAAGTGTCATTCAGAGTTTAGGTCTGAACAAAATGGCTGGGCTAAAATTTGGCTTAATGATGTCAGAGCGTCTCAAAGTAGTTTGCACTGAGTGAAGCAAAACAAAACCTTCAGTCTCCAGGGTGCTTATACTCAGAGGAGAGGTACCGAAACATACAGTAAAATTTGCAGCAATGGCTCACAGGTTAAGAGTTATCTAAACAACCTTAAGGTCATCCATTGTTTCATATAACCCCACTTGCATGTTTTTAGCCAAATCATGATTTTTAAAAATATACCTTCTTTGTGTCTGGTAACAAGCTGCGTCTGGGCAGGGCTGCTAATTGGCAATTCTAAAGACTCTGGGGCCAATAAGGTCTCCTGAGTAGTGAGTGATCAACAGACTTGATTTCTAATGGAAAGAGAACAATGGGGATTAATAGTAGCATGTGTCTATCTTATCATATTTTAAAGGGATGCATTTTAACCCCCCCCCAAGTGCTTTGATATGGCACTGCTTAAAGAACTGAAATTCATTAACTTTATCCAATTTTTGTTTTTTCTTAGACTCAGTTAAAATGATATTTCATATGTAGGAAGAACTGGATTTATAAGCACCTTCTTTTATAGCAGGATTTCAGCACCACATTGAGTACTAATTAAATATTTACCTACTTCCTAACCAATAATCAATTGCAAAAAAATACAATTGATTGATGCATTCTGATCATACTCAGAAGCTTAGTTCCTCCTATTAAGTGGTGAAACTTTTATGGAAGGGAGGGGGCAGAGAAAGGAAAAGGACTCCTTCACCCTGTAAGGGGTCAACAAGATGCACAGGTTTTGCATTCCCTATCCCATAGTAGGGTTGACTGTGCAGTAGCACTGCTGCTAAAGATATTCCACAGCCTGAACATCATAACGCCTAGAAAATTCGTGGACTGATTATACATTCATCTTCCAAAGCCATCTTGGCCCATCAAAGGACTTGAGTAGACTCCCCATCCCAAGCTCCCTACCTTAATAGAAAACTCTGAGGAGGCAACGATACAGGAGGAGGCAGCCTTCTGCACGCCTGGAATCCTCCTTTGCCTGAGAAGAAAATTCAGGCTCAGGGTACATTTTTATTTGTATTAACTAAACCTTCCAACGTTTTTAAAAAATATACATTATAAATTCATGTAAAGTTTTCATGAGTGATCCACATAAAGTTCATCTTATTCTGAAATAAAATAATGTTTGAGGATACTTTATATACAAATCATTTATTAATACTTAAATATCTAAGGAAAAACATACAGAAGAAAATATCGGAGATCACTGTTTATATTATACTTATCTATTTTCTTTGGGTTTACTTCTCTCTATGTGAGATTTTATAAAATTACACTTAATTTTCATATTTTAAAGGTATATGTCACATTAATTTGTAGGGCTACAACTATATATATTCAAAATTTATAGAATACATCTCTTTATACATTCATCATACTGTTTTCTGCTATCATTTCCTTCTAACCACCTAAGTGTGGAGTATAATTATCTATTTTAAGGTTAGAAAAGTCAAAATTAAAATTGAGTATTTAAAACATAACTAAATTACTGATTAAATATACCCATAAAGAATGTTCACAGGAACTGTATTCGGTTAAATATTTCAGTAGTCTCCATCTTTAAAAAACTTTGAGAGAATTCATGACTGTCCTAGAATTCAGCAATTCATTTGCTTGGATGCATAGAATTCAATGAGAAGATTGTGAAGAATCCTTTTGAGCTCTACAAAAGCTCAGGAGTAGAAGCTAGCCAGAAATTTCTCACATCTACTTGGGATCACATAGAGCAGCCATTCTTACTCGGTACAGAGAATCCGGTCTCCTCGTCACAATGGGGACACCTCTAATAATGCCAGTAGCTCTCTAAAGGCCTTGATAAGCAACCACTACCTACACAAAGCATAATGTTAGGTGCTAGAAGGTAGGAAAGATGGACTTAGTTCCCATCCTGGGGAAGTACAGATAGAAGGATTGATAAATACCTATTTTCAGGTTTGCTACATGAAGCAAGAAGTTATACAAAAGATACCAGAGACATAAAACAGCCAACTTTCTTTTAATATAAATATACATTTTATACAAATATATAGTCCTCCAGTCTACCATAGGAGAAAGTTGAGTGGTATTGCAAGAATAACCATATAGCTACATAGATCATATGTATGTACACATATATGTAGTTCTAATATATACACACACGAATATGTGTACAAAACACACAAAGAAGGTCAGATGTTCAGGGTGAGAATCGATTTGGCCAAATTAAGATTGTTTTTTTCTTTACTAAATATTCAAAATTAAGTGGCTTTTACTTACATTTAGAAAAATAGTTGTTAAAATATAAAATAAACAAATCTGGGCTTTAAATATTTTCTCTAGCTCATTTATCTTCAAGAAATTTAAAAGGCACATTTCTAGTCTAGAAATCCAATAGAAAATGTAACTAGTAGAATAAATTCTGTATTTTGGACATCATGTCTAATCTACCTTATTAACATGATGAAAGAAGAACAAAAAGTAATGTTACAATTTGTATTCTAGTCAAAAATCTTTCTAGGCTGCCAGACACTATGATGATGAGTGCTTTAAATGCATGAATGAACCAAACTATAACGTAAAATCACAAGTGATTCTATCACAAATACATCCAGCTGTGTTTAGAATTTTGCCTCGTTATTTTCAAAAAGCCAACAAATTTAAATGCACCATAGAAGCTAATTATCTTCAAAACTCATTTCCTGTGGCTAGTAACAGAGAAAAATTTGCAAATAAAACCAGTTTTATTTACTGTTGTTGTCTTATTAAAACAAACCTTTAAAAATATTTGTTAATAATCAGTCACTAAGCTGAATATTGGGAATTCAAAAAGTAATGTGATTAATTAATAAAAAAGACAGACAATATGACTTGTTAAATGTGTAAAACACTTGAAGAAACACTTTGCAAAAGCTATCCCAATGGCCAATAAGCAAATGAATAGGTGTTCAACATTATTACTCGTCAAATAAACATAAATTAAAACCACATTACATGTCCATCAACATGACTAAAATTAGACAGCTGGCCATACCATCCATTGATGAGAGTGTGAAGCAACTACAAGCCTAATCAATGGTGGGAGAGTAAAATGCTAAACCACTTTGAAAAACTATTCGTTTCTAAAAAAGCAAAATACATTCCTACCCTATGACCCTACAATTCCACCCCTAGGTACATACCTATGAGAAATGAGTGTATATGTCACCAGAAATACATGTAGAAGAATGTTAAGATCAGCTTCATTTATAAAAGCTCAAAACTGGGAACAATTCAAATATTCATCAACAGGAAAATGATGTATTCATATAATGGAATGCTAAATAACAATAAAACAACCAACTGGTACAAACAGTGAAACAAATGAACCTCAAAATATGACATTGAGCTGAAAGAGTACACATTGAATGATTCCATTTATATAAATTTCAAGAATAGGTAAAACTAATCTATACAATAGATTCCACCTGAGAGTGGAAGCCAAGTCATTTATTAACTACTGACGGAGGAGGGGCAGAGAAAACTTTCCAAGATGATTGAAATGTTCTACATCTTAATCTAGGTAGTGGCTATATGGTGTATACATAAGTAGAAAGTAACTAGCTGAGTTGTACACTTATGGTGTGTGCATCTTAGCATATGACTATTATATCTCAATTTTTTAAAAAATTAACATGAGTTTGACTTTTTAGGTGTCTACCTTCAAGAAGTTATAATAGGAGGAGACCGATAGTAACACAATGTGATAAGAGCAACAATATACTTAGTGAATGGAGTGTCCATGGAGCTCAGAGGAGGAATCAAAGAATTCTTTCTAGGAAAGACTAAAGGTACCATAAGCAAGTATGGAATTGGTGTTTGATTATGACCCTTAATCCACGGAAGTCTTTCTCAAGGATATTATCATTTTCCTACTTACTGGCATATTAGAATTATTTTTTAAAAAATAGAACTGAATATTCATCCCAAACAATCCACCATAGGCATCATTGCTTTGTATCTCATTCGTTATAATCTGTCACATAGTTCAAGCCACTCTAAACATATGTCTATTGGATCCTTAATGTCCCTTATATTAGGGTGATGGAGAAGACACAGAGATAAGTGAAACAAAATTACAAGTTTCAAAAGTTTATAATTTTTCAGAAGACCTCTTATATCCATCTCTATTCCATTTCTCCTGACACCATCTAAGACCACCCTCCTCCCTGCAAAACCTGGACAAGTCACAGTGGAACGCTACCTCGGGTCCCTGCCTTCCAGCCTCAGCTGTCATGTACACAACTGTTCTCATTAAGTTCCTTCAATGTTCTGAATCTTTCAGTGATTCCCCAGGCTTAATGCATCAAGTGCGAACTCTTCAGCATGGCTTATAAAGCCCTCCACAGTCTGGTTCCCTCATTATTCTAGAAAGGGTAATGTCTGCTGAGTGACAGTGGTACTATAAAGACAAATGAGAGAACAAGTCTTAGCTTACATTTTCTTCAAAACTTTTTTTTAAAGGGGAAATTTAAGGTAATTTTTTAAAAATGTGTAATATCAATTCTAGGGATTCTGTCTGCATGGAAATCTGCTCTAGTCTAAATGCATTCATTCATTCATTTATTCAAAAATCACTTACTGATTATTTTCTCCACTCTGTATTGGAGGAAATGCAGAAATATAAAAGACCACTTTACTTTCAAAGGAAAGACCAACATGTAAGCTCATATATATCATTTTTCCTTTTAACTTCATAAAGTCCTTCTTCCCTACAGGGCCAAGCACAACAAACATCCATCTGCAATAGACTTCCCTGGAGCAGTCCCAGTTTCCCTCAAGAGGATGCATTAAGTGGGATATTGGAGGGCATTCTCTTGCTTTATAAATGTTTTGCTTTGTTTTGTTTTTTAAAGGCAAAAACTTGAAAGTGTTGATCTGTTTATTTCACCCACAAAGCCTTTGAAGATAGATTTTCCCTTCTCTCCTTACTTCAGATTTTAGAATCATAGTGCCCTCAGATACAAGAATCATTTTCAAGACACCAACATTATTATTTAAAAATAAGACATTACCATCATAAGCACAACAGCTTCTTATGTAAATGTCAGTATCTTTTAAACTACTGGAGCCTGATTTTTCTTTCACCAGAAACCATCATACGGCAGTCGTTAATCAGCATCTAAGGTGAGCAATATTGTCTATGAAGAAGCAAAAATACAGTTACCAGCTTTGCTTTTCTGTAAAAACTAATCTGGCTGATCCTTTTTACACTTTCTTCCTGAAGGTTTCACATCTTTTTTCTACCCTCCATTCCTGTCACAGCCTTCCGGCAATATGATGTTTCTGCACACAGATTTGATATGCATAAGCCATCAGTTTTTCCGGTGATTCATATCTGCAATTTTAGAAAGATTCGGTTCTTTATCATTCATCTCATTTTAATAAAAGATCTTTGCTAGTATTTTCTAAAGTTCTTTTGGAAACAAAATCCTCTAAAAGATTTTCCGTCTGTGAAAGTGACAAACTCATTTAAATAATCAGTTCAGAACAACATTTTTGTTTATGGTAAGAACATGGCTCTGATATTTAAAGTGATTTAAAGAAGTTCAACCAGTGAATATAAAATTAAGCATAATTGTCTCTTCTCAGAAAGCATTGAGGCTTCAGGGAAACCGATAACTCAGAAGATGTGTGGGGCCTTGCTCCAAGGACTAATGCTGAATGCTGAGAAGGATTGCAATTTGCAGCCTATGCTTACCAACTGGATTCTCAAGGTTTCCTTTCCCCCCTTCTGTGGTAGTCCACTTATCTATGCCATTATTAATCATTCCGAGGCTACCTGATCTTCCTCAAAATTCCACTATAAGTCAAATATACAATTTCATATTAAGCGAAAATTTTCTGGCACCAAGTCCAGAGCTTCAAAAACATGAAGAGCTCAAAAGCTGAAGTTGTACAGGTTGACTCATTTTGGCTAACATGTTGAATGTTCACTTGATTATTGAATAAAAATGTATTCAGTGATATAAGGGGGTGAAGGGAACTATGGGAGACTCTGGCAGGCTATCTCCAAGAAATTTTTCAGGCAATAGATGTTGCACACAGGGAAAAATTCCTTAAAACCCTTGGGAGAATTCTGAATTTATAACTGTCCAAATGGTCTGACTCTCCCAGGAGGCCTCTAGAGCCTCAAGGGTAGGAGCCTCACAGGTTAGAGAGGAGGCTGCCCCAGGCCACATGACACAGGAACCCTCTACCCAGAGTGCCCTCCTTTCAGACCCACACTCCCACCTAGAGGAGGGAATGCAGGGCAGGGATGGATGCTGCAGGCTCAGCTCCCAGGGTGGAAATTTAAGGCCCTGCTCTTTGGGATCCAGCTGCATCTCCATGGAAGGTTTCTTGTCACAGAGTAGGTCTTCACACCAGCAAGGACAACGGCTCTTCTTGTTTCACAGAGCAGTATATCCAGGGGAACATCATTCGATTTCAACTGTGTCTCCACATTTTAAAAACCACAGCCATCTTTTGGGCTTACATCTTCTCGTTCACCCACACTTGTTGAAAAACTTTAATGGGTGGCCAGCACAGATGTAAATTACTCTGTCTCTAATTCCACATCCTTCCTCAAATTCAACAATGGCTCATTATGGGCTGAAATGTTTATTCAAAACTGGTGAAAAAGTACAGCTGGTTGGGGAGCCAGAGGGCCTTTTTCATTATAATGAGAAATAAACATTGAATTCTGACTGGAAGAAACCGCTTACTGTCTTGAAACAGGCACCCTATACATCCAATTTCAGGAAAATCTGAAGCCCTAATTCAGGTTAAAATGAACAGAAATGTAACAGCTCAAGGCTGTGTGCAATTTTAGACTGAGTGTCCTCATTATAGGGTAAAAATAGAATTACCTAGATAATATTGTGTTGTTCTGAGGTAAAGTGGGGAATAAGCCTGGGTGACTTCAGTTTCTTCTGGAATCTTTCTGAGAACAAGCTGTTTCTGAAATCCTAAGTATACAAAATGATGAATGAAAATAAATGCTAAATTGCACACTACGTTGAAAAAATAAACACGATTTGGGATTTTGCAAAGAAAGAAAGAAAAGAAACAGACTTCTGGGAAAGAAAAAGTCTGAGTCCTAGAGGAGAAAAATAGCCAATCTTATTTTCTCTGTGCCCTCTGCCACGCAATGAAAGTAAACCAAGACTGCCACAGATACTTGTATTATTTTAGAAACTTCACAAATTCTCATCTCTAGTTTTCTGGGCAAACTTCAAAATGATCCTTTTCCTCTTTCACTTTTAAAATAAGTAAAAGTATTTAGATATGCAAAATACGATTCTTGAAAATCCAGAGGAAAATACAATTGAGAGTATCTTCATCAAATTCTTGACAACTTTTCCTATTTTCCTTTTAAAAAAGAGACCTGACTTCCTCTCTCCTAACGACAACAGGGAGGGAACGTTTTCAAGAGATAAAGAAAAAATTAGCTTGCTGCTCTACCTGTACCTTTTAAACAAAAAGTTTTCTAATACTGTGGTGTCTAATTGCTTTTCTCATTCTTTGATGTTCAAGTAGGCTAGAACAAAAATCTAGGCCAACCTGGCCTCTTAAATCCTAAGTTAATATAATAGTGTGGAGGAAAACTATTCCTCATTTTTCATACCTGTAATTGTTTGGAGGGCAATAGATAGGCTGACTGATGAGGTGTCTGTTTTTATGAAAGAAAACAAACAAACAAACAAACAAAACCATTTATCACGATCAGCTGGGAAGGAGAGAAGCTCAGAAAATGCTCATTATTATGTCTGGCCACTCAAAGTCATCTCAGTCAAAACTGTTAGATATAGGGAAGAAGGGGGCACATTTGTCAAGATCCTAGGTTTCTGTACAAGACCTAACAGGACTCTTTAAATCTTAACCAACAGGACTCTTTAAATCTGCCTCAAGTAGAAGTCAATTAGCTGAGCCTTAAAGAATGGCAAAGGTAAAATTTACTTAACTGTGTTTTCATTGTACCTGTAAAAATCAGATACATAAGTGATAGAAATAGAGAAATAACCTTGAAAACTATAAATGCTATTAACAAAAAATAGAATAGGAATAATGTACCAACACTGCTATCAGGACATGAACATAAATATGTCAGGAGGTTCAAGTGTTGGTGAAGACCAGTCAGGTGGAAGAAAACAAGCATAAATATCACAGTCCTTTTCTTACTTTTTGAGGGTTCTTAGATATATTTATTATACATGGAAAATAAACCAGCATCACAGAGATAGGTGACATGACAGCCAAGCCCGTTTAATGAAACCAAATTAGAGCCTACTTCCTTCCTCTCAAAGCAAAGCCTTTCACCACACCTTCCTTGCTCAGCCTCCTCTCCCTTACTGTCACCAGGACAACCAACCAACATGCCATAATAAACATAATAAGATGTTGTCAAAAGGAGAGTTTTTGGTGCCTGTCTTATTTAAGGAGCTGACCTTTCCTCTCTGAGCCCTTGAGATGCTTGAAGTATGAAGGTCTAATTAATCAGCATTTGAAAGCTTCTATCAGCATCCCATCACCAAGGATACTATGAAGAACAAAGTATGTGCACCTCAAAGGCCAGCACTGATTCATCAAAGATGAGGCCAACAGCAAGCCTGCAGAGTCACAAGATAAAACATGATATAAGACAGGCTCTGGCAGTACAAGATGTCTAGATCCCCTACACCTTTGAAAATAAAGGAAACAAAGGCAGAATCCTTTGGGTGGGGCGGGGGGTGGGGAGCGGGGAGGTGCAGAGGGATGTGGGATAAAAGAATGCAAAACAAACTATAAATCTGGATCTGAGTAATAAGACTGACCATTTCCATATTCTCTATCTCACCTGTAGGCCTTGATACACGTTGTTTCCTCTCTCCATACAAATCTGTGCTCAACACCCAGTAACCACTTCCCTGTAAGATTCATTGTGGGATATTACTGCCCTTCGAAATTCATTTTTCTGGAACCTTTGCTGTAGGCAATGGTCATATTTGTACCTAGCCTCAAAGAGTCTTGTTAGGCTCTGAGGCTTACTAGTAGACTACAGGTGTGGTGATGGTAAAGTAGCCTACCGCCACTAGTCAGATCTGGGCTTAGGAGAGGAAGTAGCCCCTCCCTCACTGACTTGCAACATGACATTTGCAAGTACTTAGTTCTTAATATTCAGCTTTCCCACTTGTAAATTGGGAATAATAAAAGAAGGTACCATATAAGTAATTGTGAGGATAAAATGGAATAAGAAACATAAAGTACTTGCTACTACACCTAGTAAACAATAAACACTGTAAATATATACCATTAAAAACAATATTATTATCACCGTTATAAACTCAATGGTTCATATATTTATAGTACTCTAAAAAGGAATAAAAAGTTTTATTTTGAGGTTTCCCACAGATTGTCCATTTCATAAAAATTTATCATCATTGGAGTTAGATTGAAATCTCCCAAATCAAGCTAACAAAAGTGGAAATTGCACTAATGACATTATTTTAAAGGAGTGCAGTTTTATCCTTTGTAAATTCACAGAACAAGCAAAGATGTGTAA
The DNA here is from genome assembly GCA_003508835.1 of Eonycteris spelaea. Classification (NCBI taxonomy): domain Eukaryota; kingdom Metazoa; phylum Chordata; class Mammalia; order Chiroptera; family Pteropodidae; genus Eonycteris; species Eonycteris spelaea. The sequence continues at coordinate 15,002,626 of PUFA01000018.1, read as the reverse complement.
ACATACACATCTTTCTAAATAAAAGTCCAGTTGGGGAAAGAATAATAATCCACTCATTTGTAATTAGCATAAGCCCTTCAAATACATAGCAATATACTAAGTCTTTAAAGTAATTATGGGTTTTAAAAGCAATGTATTCTCCGGAACAAATTAAATGTGTTCCCAATACTTGTCTCAAACTAATAGTTTGCTTAGGAAACTATATTATTTACTTTTTTCTTAGAGATTACTTTTATTTAAATGGTCTGCATCTATCAAATAATGAAATCCAGATTGATGGCGTCTGACTATATGCACTATGTATCGTAGGACATAGACATGGAAGAAAGACCGTGTGTAGACACAGGGAGAAGACAGCTATCTTCAAGCCAAGAAGAGAGACCTCAGGAGAAACAGCCCTACTGACACCTTGATCTCAGACCTTTGAACTCCAGAACCATGAGAAAATAAATTTCTGTTGTTTAGGCCACCAAGTCTGTGGCTCTTTGTTATGGCAGCCTTGGCGAATCAATACAGTTGGCTCTTCTACAACAGCTATATAATCAAAGAATTTTTTTTAAATCAAAGATTCTAAGGTATATGAATAAAAATACTAGGTGTAAAAGAGACATTAGGTATCTAATAAAATTAAATATAAGGATCTGAGACTGCCAGGTCATACCTTCTCTATAAACATTAAACAGATCTCTTAGGATAGTACACTCTGCACAAAAGCCCCGTGGTGAGTGTCACTGTGAGAGTCTGCCTATACTGCACCAGCACAGCAGTGCGCTGCAAAGAGAAAACAGAAATGGAAACAATTATCTATCAGCATAAGAAAATCAAAACCACACAAAGGCGAGCACTTTCAATAGCCTCTCAAGAAAAGTGTGTTCACAGGGAGTGGAAGACCTCCTGCATGCAGTCACCAAATGCACCATCCATATAAAGGGAGTGAGCTCTGTGGAACCTTGATGCTTTGATAAACTGTTTTTATATGATTCCCCCCACCCTCTTAAATGGCAGCTTTAGTTCCTTGGGACAATAGCATTAATTAAGGCAAATAAACCCATCTCAGGAGGGCTCTCATCTATCCCTCCTTTGAATTTCCATTGCATTGTGTTTATACTTTTAGGGCACTTAAATTCCACCCTGTAGTAGGGTAATTTGTACACTTCTCTTATCCCAACAGGAAGCAACGATTATTCCTTATCATAACTCTTACTTCTGGACCTAGCTCAGAGACTTGTACTCAGTTAATACTCAGTAATATTCATTAAACAGAATCAAACTAAATTGCCATTCAATAAACCACCGAACTGTTAGTTTGTATTTTAGGTCATAGGTAAATACATACCTCAGTTAGGAAGGCCAGCGTTCACATTGAGAAAGTCACAAGATTAAGTTTGGAGAAATTAAACAGGCATGGAACTTGGATACTTATTTTTCCAGGAGTGATGAGATGAATTTAAACAGGGGAGTAACAGTTTCACATTTGCATTTTATTTTTTTTACAAAAATTAGTCCGGGTGCCAGTTGAAAAATAAATTATAGAGAATCATGACTGAATCCAGATGCTAAAGAAGGATGAATTAGAGATCAGAGGTGTCTGAGTTTTGCAGTCTTTGTAATTGAAAGACTAGTGGGATCTCTGTCAAACCAACCAAACAAAGTACAACCAGGCAAGATATGAAGGTAAATATGGCAACTTTGATTAAAGAAAAATGTTTTTATAGAGATAGTTATATTACAGTATGCAAAATGCTTTATTTTGAAATGACCAGTCTGATGTACTTATACATATGTGTACACTAATGTAATGTCTACCCAGATCAAGACAGAGAACACTTCTATTATCTCATGGCTTAGCCTAATCAACAAAATGTTTACTAGGGCAAAAATATTACTTTTACAGAGAAAATATGGGATGCCACCTTAACCCAGCCACCAAAGTTAACATCATCAAAATGAGACAAACTGATATCATACATTTCCTGATATAATAAACTGCAAAGAGCAAAGATGGCAACAAATTCTTTGACACTTTTCTCATACGAAGGTGTGGCTTAAGTCCTCTATGCTTGAATCAAGGCAGGCTCTGTGACTGTGCTGACAAACAGAATAAAGAAGTGCTGCTCTGACAATTTCTGACAGTTCTACCTTATTTGTCCTGAAATGTTTGCTTTTGAAACCCAGTCAGTCACGCTACGAATATCTCATGTCATATGGAAAGATTGCCTACAGATGCTCTGATCTAGTCTTAGCTAATTATCAAACAACCAGCACTGACTTCCTACCATAGGAGTGGGCCCACTTGGACATCCAGCCCAGTTAAGCCTTCAGAAAACAACCACCTCAGTTGCAACTACAGGAGAGAAGCCAAAAGAAAACCACCCAGTGGAGCTCCAACAGTCTAAAGCTATAAGAGATAATAATGAATTATTAAGTTGCTAGGTTTTGAGATGGTTTTTATGGAGCAAAAGAAAACTGAAACAGCAACTAACATTGTACAACTATAAGCTCCACTAGACTTTGTTATCTTCCTTGCTGAATCCCAGCTTCTAGAATGGTGCCTGGCACACAGTAAATATTTGTGGTGGATGGATGGATGGGCGGATGGATGGATGGATGGATGGCAGGCAATATTATCAATTTGAGGAAATGATTTGAAAAGCCACTTCTTTTAAAAACTATTAAGCAAAGTTAAAATGTTTGCCTTCTTATTGCTTAATAAATAACCCGAGCAAAGAAAGTTGTTAAAAATCATGCTATTAATCTTATATCTACATTCAAAAGTGGATCACATATTTGACCTACCTAAAAGTGGGTCTTTTAAAAAATAGAATGTGATAACCTAAATATTTAAAGACTTTGTTAAGGATATCTTTTGAGGCTTTAGAATCTCTCAAATCTGGTCTTTTAAAAATCCTCTATCTTAACCCTTGCTATTCTACCAGAAGTATCAGGACCAGCAACATTTGCTTTGGTGATGTAGTATTTCTGGGATGCTTGTTTTTTCTTTCCTCCCTCCCTTCCTCCTTCTCTTTCTCTCTCTCTGTCTCTCTCTGTCTCTCCCCTTCTACAAGACAAATTTTAAGTAGCTTTCCAATTTCCAAGCTCCTTATCTGAAACAATACTATCAGTTGTGGACAAGCACCAGGAGCAATTAGACAGATATAGAAATTATTGAATAATAAATGGATAATGGCCTAAGGAGCAATAAATTGAGTTATAAAAACTTGTACAATCTATGCAAGGGTTTCCCTAAAGTAATAGTAATCTAAATAATAAATAGGAGCCCATTTGTATTGCTTCTTATTTAGGTAATTAAAAAGCAGCTTATGTTTATATACTTACTAACCCCTATAAAGAGATCTAAAATTATGTCGTGTATATTTTTAAAAACTAGAAAAAAAATAAATTTTATGTTACACAAAAACATACTGTTTTGTAACAAGCATAATTAAAAAATGATATAGATAATTCTAAAAGTAATCTTCATTATACGGTTCAGTTGAATTATTGATTTATGTGTACCTTGAAATACAAGAAGACATTTTTAAAAATCTGGCTATGATATTTCCCATATATAAGTAGCACAAAGTATGCTAAAATAGCAAAATTGCTCAAAATCATTGTCTCTAAATGGAATTGTTACTACCAAATATATGTATTAAATTTAATCAATAATTATTCTTCTGGGATAAGAAAAAGCCCTGAGACTTATTTTAGAAATATTGTTTATTTCTTCCTCAGTGGCCCCCTCTATTTCCAGATGTGAATTGGTAATCAATCCTATGCATAAATCCTTTTACTTTCTCTGGAGCTATAAGTAAGAGTTCCTTGTCAGTCAGGTGGCATGGTTGTGGCTTTTTTCTTTCAAAATTAGACAATCCTTCCAAAATTTATATTCTTTCATGCAACCAAAAAATTTTCCTGTTCAACACTGTTATCTATTCCTTTCATTTCAGGTATTACTTCTTAACTCCCAAGTACTGGCTTACCCCATTTTAATTAACTTTTTGTCCCCAAATTATCCATCTTTATAAAAACCTACCTGTTGCCTTTTCCTCATAGAAGCAAAGAGAAAGCAATTTTGGTGTTAGCTACTATGTACTTCTGTCACGCGCAAGGAAGGTGGCTACCAAAGTAACACCCTTGGACATGTTTGTCTTTCCACAATGCCAGGTTTATTGAGATCTTCTCAGATAAGCCAATCAGGTATCCACACAGGTTTACATGCAACACACAGAGAAGGGAAGGTACAGAGGCCTGTGTGACAGAGCAAAAGAGTAAAAGTCCTCCACGTTCCTTAAGCGAGCTCTGAAACAGGTGGCATGGATAGTCTCACGATGGTCCCAAGCCAATGGCTCTTAGGGTACCCATCCATGATACTGTCGGGTCAGGCTTGAGCATCATCTGTGTTCAGCTTATATGGTCCTTACAGGGTCAAGTCCTTTTGCTTATGGGCTCCTGCAGCCATGGTTTATCAACTATAGTCCGGGCTGACATTTCTGTGGTTTGGGGAAGTCCGGTCACACCCTAAGAGCATTCCCATCATGTGACTTGTTTGCCAGCTGAAATTGCCACCATGGCTCCCAGTGAAATCCATTTTGTGAAGTCCAAAAATTTATGTTCTACACAACTTCACATCAAAACATTAAACATTACAGAACTTCATTTCTGTTAAGAATCCTGTTCCTCAGGCTGGTAAGCCCTTCTTCTACAATTCTACTCATAAGGGCTCCCAGGATGCAGTTCTACTGCTGGAGCAGTGACAATAGCAAAGAAAGGCCACGAAATTAGTGGCCCAAATACTCTGAATGTAAAACTTTGGTTTTTATATAGATATTTAGATCTAAGTGTTTCCAACATTTCACCATTCTTCCTAACAAGTAATTCCATCCTATTAGCCTAAAGCAGAAGAAATGCAAGTATCCAGATAAACAAATGAATAGACATTCCTTCTCTCAAACTGTTTAATGGATTATTCTTTGTCAGGATGAGTAGCTATTAAGCAATGAGTGATGGCTATTTAAGATGCATAAAACAATTTTAATCCTTTAAACATGCTCAGTTCTTACATATTTCCAGCTTGTACTCAACAAGTGGTCTTTAAGCACAGCCCCAATTCAGGGTGCTTTAAGCCATCTGTTTAATCTCTCCATGTATGGGTACAGAAGCTTCCTCATCACACCACTAATTACCCAGGGCCCCGACCCCCTTTTCTTGGTATTTATGGGCATGTGGTAGATGTGAAGAGGATGTCCATGCACAAGCACTAGTTGGGGCCAAAGCACTCTGGCAGACAGGGGTCATTCCTGAGTAGTGAATGGTAAGATGCTGCATGTGGATGAAGTGGAGCTAAGAGGGTTGCATCCAAATCCCAGGCGGCCTTCAAGACCTTCATTAGTGCCTTTTGGAGGACATTCCAGTTTATGCCTATTGTCCCTATTATCCTAATTGCTGCCTTTTACTCTCAAGTTTCCCAGTTTGGTCAATAAATTATATGGTGACCCTATTTATGGTAGAACTTTGTCAGATCCACTTAGGCAACTTTTCTTGTATCAGCTCTCTGGTTCCCGTTCTTCCTGCCCTATAATTAACCTCCCTCCTTCCTCTTCTGACCCTGCTACCCCCAACTCTTCATCTCCAGGAACTTTCTCCCCCTGCCAGAGAACTTCTCTCCTTCAAAGCCACCCTTCTATCTCCTGCTCCTTCCTTTTCTTCTTCCACAGCAAACTTCAGACCCAGACGATGTTGATATGCAACCTGCACAGGCCTAGTTTGGCCAGTTTGGTCCCACACTAGTCATTATTTCTACAACATTCCCGATCTAGAGCCTAGCAAAGGTGTCCCTCGGATTTACTAAACCCGACTATCATTGCAGACACGGCCCAGACAGGTATTTTTCCAGAGCTCCACAGGTGATTCTCATGCATAATGGTCACTGAGTAGTCCTGGTTTCCTATGTCCCAGGCACTTTGCATTGCCATCTCATGAGAGGAAACACAGTGTAGCAGTTAGGACCACAAGGTTTTGAAAATAACCTACTAGCATTTAAATCCAGATTATAACACTTACTAGCTAATCTTTGAAGTTAGACCTCCATGCTTCAATTTTCCTTGTAAAATATGGTTAATAGTACTTATCCTCATACCTGTGGTAAATTTTAAGCAGGCTAATACATGTAAAGCAATTAGATCAATGCCTAGTACAGTAATTGCTTTTAAGATGTTAGCAATTACCTGTTTAGCAGTTGAGGACATTTCTAAGATCACATGGCTAGTGTGATGCTTGAGATCTATACCCAGGTTTTCTGAGTATAACGCACGACTTTCCGTGACACCACTAGTACCCAAGTGCTCTCCTATAATTAATAAAAAACAGTAATAGGACAATGAATAATATGGGAAGTACTTTATTCTATCATGTGACACCATATAATAACCACATTTATAGCTGCCTAACCACAATGTGGATTTGAATAGGGAAGATGACAGAAATAGCAGTATTATTGATTCAAGTATTGATCTTTATTTGATAAGGTTTTGATGATTTACCATTTTAAAATGCAATTTTATATTGAGTTCTTGTTTTCTTAAAAATAACTGTTTTAAACTAAACATAAACTAGGCATAGTCACATAACGAAAATGCATTTGAAAACCTTAAACATTTCACTTCTCAATTTTTCTCTTCTTAGTATCACAAATGTCTCATTTCATCATCATGCTGAATTCCTCGGCACTTCCATACCATTTGCAGGGGACTCTCTGGGAAGCAGTGAATGTCTATCTTCCCTCAGAGACACTGATAACCTGGAATTTTTCTTACCACATTCCCCAGTATTCCTATAATTCATACCTTCTGTTCTTCTGAGAATACTTCTCATTGGCACAGCAGAAAGAAACACACCAGGATTTTGAAAACCTAAATTCTGGGCCTAGCTGTTATAAAACTACAGAATTATCTTAAATAGGTCATGAAACTTTCCAAGGCCTATATCTGTTTTCAACTGCAAGAAAATAAGTCATACTTATTCAGGCCTTTATTATCTTATTTATCTTCATAGGAACCCTTAGATTTAAGGCAGCATTATACTCATTTATAAAGGAAATTCAGTATCATAGAGGTTACACAACCCAAGATTCCACAGGTAGTTACATAACAGAGCTAAACTTAATAATCTCGCTGAAGCCCCTAGTACTGATATATATCATGCTTAGTTTGTTAAATAAACGAAGCGATTTCTCAGGTTCCTTCCGGTGATCACATTTTATGCTCTACTTGCTATTTCTTCTCTTTTCAACCAGCATTTAAATTAGAAAATATATTTGGTCACCAAATTTCATTTATAATGGTTCTTTGATTTAACAATTCTTTAAATTTTTCCTGTATTTCTATATTAAGTTCAGAAAAGTTATTTTCTTCAGAATGTTCCCACTATCGCCTGCCTCTCTAAAAGCTTTTGAACTTAACTGTCTGTCAAAGGAGACTGCTACAATTTTATAAATAACAACTCCTTATTATAATTTTAAAAAGTTATTTTATATGTAAAACCAACTCAAAACAAATAAAAAGGCCTCATTAGTTCTTATTTCCCAGAGCAGGATTAAAAATGTATTTTCTGTTGATTTTGCGTCGTGTCCTGTCTGCCTTTACTTGGAAAACACTGTTATTCTACTTTGCTGTCAAGCCTCCAGTTCCCCAAGAAAATGTCACAGTCATAAGAGTCAAGAAAGCTCTTACTTTCACTATTCCATAGGAAGAATAAAACAATCACCTAAATTGGAAGGTGAAACTAAATGTTAAATGCGGGATTCAGGGTATTTCCCAATAGGTCACATAACCAATTTAAAAGCTTGATACACAGTGCCTGAGATAACGCATTAACTCTTTTTAAGACATTTATATATGTCCTATTTAATCATGCTATTACATAAGAACACATGCCTAAAACAAATTAAAGTTTAAAGAAAATAAAATTACTCTATCAGCAGTCCTGAAAATTCATCGGAGCTCAATAAATAGTATGCTCTCACAAGGAGGAAGCTTTAAACAATCGATAATTTATATAATTTAATATGCTTACAAGGAGAAAATAAACAGGACAAAGAAATGGGGAGTAACTTCAAGATTTCCTTCATTCTGATTGTATTGCTTTCCTGTCTTCAGGAGGGATGATTTTAACTTCAAAAGTAACAAAATATCTGAGAACGGAATTTACATCTTTCTGTTCTAGATGGTATTCTTCTGCTATTTTCTCAGCAGTCCATGTTTCTGGATAAAGTTTATGATTGTTGAGAAGTGTCAATGCCTCTACAATGGAAATTTTGCCTTTGGGAATGTTCTCAATATTCATGCCAAAGTGATTGCCTTTTGGCAATCTGAACTCCTTTGGCTGTTGCCGCGTTCCAGCATCTTTAACCTAGTATCAGAAGACAAAAACAAAAAAGCTTTCAAGATGAGGGAGACAACTACATTCATGCTTCTCAAATTTCCACTATTCAAACAAACACTATATATGCTACTCTAAACTACATTTTCTCATAATGAGCCATAGTTCAATGGCACTTTTGTCACAAAGCCATTTCATAGTATAACTAAATCACTATGAAGAAATTCAGGTAGTTCTAGAAAATAATATTCAAATGTATACCATCTATTCCCCATGTTATTTCATGCACATTAAAAGAACAATGAATTGATTAGATGATATTAAAGCTGCTTTAGAAGGGCAGGACTCTGATGTTGTCCTAATAGATTACTTGATAAACTCCGTTCTGTTTCCTAGTTTTGTATTTCATAGTCAATGCCTCCGAATACTTTGAATGAATTTAAATATTGTTAGAGATCTTGCCTCTTCAGGGAAAATAAACCAATGCTTCTAATACTCCAACAAATACCAATAAAACAATTTATGCACACCCATCTTTCCATCTGACTGTCCCATCCAAGCTTATTCCTAGCATTTGTGGTCTGTGTCTCATTCCTGTTATCTAGTTACACCAATCATTCATTCCCTTTTCCTTTTCCTTTCAACTGCATCCTGCCTACTGCTGCTGTTTGGTCAAAATATATAAATGCCATATATATAAATATATATAATACTACCTTTTAGAAAAACATATAAATACTACTTTTTAAAAACACACACCAAACCCAAAACCAATACTTTCTTTATGAGCAGTTTCTTTCTTTCCAATTAAGCTTTAAAAGATAATGATTTTTGTGATATCTAATATAGATTAGATCTTAACCCAGAGAATACTTTTCAGGCTTTATTTGAACTCATTATAGCATCTAACGCTGCTGACCATTCCGACATAACCTTAACTATCCTTCCCCGTAGTTGCCATGCCACCCTCTTCTGGTTTCCCCGTCTCTCCAGTGGGTCCTTCTTTTTTCTGTGGACTCTTTCCCTTCAGGTGCCCCTTAAATATTCATGTGTCTCAAGTTCTGGCCCAGGCCCTCTCTTCATCTTATACATTCCCCCCAGTAATCCCATATACCACATGAACTTCCATTACTACTTACACATAATTACTTTGAATCTGTTCTTAAACCTAGACCTTTATCTTGATGTCCAGACCCAAATTCTCAAATGGCTCATAGGCATTTCTATTTGGGTAATCTACAAGCACTTCAAAATCAACATGTTGAAAACTGAACTTATCCCTTTCCTCTAAAAACACAATTCTATCCCATATTCTCTATCTCGGTGACCAATACAACCTACCTCCCATATCTCATTCCAAAACTCACAGCTTCTCTTATGTCATGTTATACCTGTCGTCTCCTCTCCTTCACTCATTACGTCTAATCAATGACCAAATCCTGTTGATACTGCCCCCTTAGTCTCTCTCAAAACCATTTACTTCTCTCTCAGCCACTCACTAAATCACCTTGGTCCAAACCAATGCGTCTTGCAGGAACTACCTCAAAAGCCTCTTACCTCATCTCTAACTGGATACAATGTATTTTGTTCTCGCACAGTCCAATCTTAAAACTGCCCCTATTATGAAGCAAATCTGACATCACTCTTCCACGTGAAACTCTTCAATGACTCCCCACTGGCATAGGAGAAAGCCCGAATTCCTTAGCACGACAAATAAAAATCTTCATGATCACTGCATCCCAGTTCATTTCTCCCAAATTCATCCCTAACACTTTCCCTTGAAAGTGCTGAACTCTAACCATTCTCCAAAGGTATAACATATGCTCCTACCTTTATCTTGTACCTCTTCCCAACTTCTTCACTTTTCAAAACTCAAAACTCCTCTTATCTTCTTCTACTCCATACACTTTTATTAAGATTTCCCTTCTGATTAATATTAAATGCTGAAATTTATATTATTATACACTGAAAAAAAATCTGATAAAATTCAGCAGCCTCTCTTGATTAAAAAATAAAACTCTTAGCAAACTGAAAATAGAAAAAAAAAAGTCCCAAATGTGATAAAAATATTTTTAAATCAGAAATCATATCATTTTATTACAATTAATGCTGAAACTTTAGAAGCATCCTATGCAGGGAAAGTACAGGATAGAAAACAAATTTTGCTGCTTTGCTAATGCTATAGACAACACAGTAAGTATTAGGTATAAATACTAGAAAGAAAGAGAAAATTGTAATTCTATGCTGATAAGAATATCTTTAGAAAATAAAGAGAACCAACTGAAAAACTAAGAAATAATCATCTAGCAATGTAAGCAGCTACAATACAAAAATTACCCATTTTCTGACATATTAGCAATTAACAGTTAAAAAACTTAGGGTAAAAAAAGGATCCTACAGTAACCACCTTCCCTCTGTCCCTCAAAGAATAACCTAAAGATGTTAATTCTCCTTAAATTAATCTATAAATTCCAATTCAACTACACTCAAAATCCCAATAGGACTTATGAAAGAACCTGACAATTTAACTCAAGTTCATCTGGGAAAAAAATGTGTGAAAAAAAAAAGAGCCAGGAAACTTTTGAAAAGAAAGAGAGAGGTTGTAACAGATATCAATACACATTACAAAGCTCTATTAACTAAAATTGTATAATTCTAGTGTAGAAATTAAAAAAAAAATAGAAATAATAAATCCATACACAGAAACCATCCCTGAGCCTCCAAACTCAAACAAATCCTCCTGACATACTCACAGTACCTATATTTCTCTTTCATAGACAATTATCAATTATTCTGAATTTATGGTTGCTCGTCTGTTTAACGCAATACTATAAGTACTTTGAGAACAAGCACTAGTATGTTTTGTTCGATCACCTTACACAAAGCCTTTGTGCCTGGCATTTATATATAGATTTATACATAGGTTCCCATTCCCAATGTATTCTGACCTCCCTACTTTTACATCTTATGTGAATACATCCCCCCAAAAAGCCAAAACCAAAACCAAACACTACTAACACGACACTGAAGGAATCCCTTGAATTTAGAACATACCTCAGTACTCTGAAAGGTGAGAAAATAGCATTAAAGCTCTCCTTTGGTAATTCAAATGAAAACCACTGGAACTACCTTACCAAATCCTACAAACTCTGAAATACCAAATAATTAACAGATGCATTCTATCAATACTTTCACAAGTCTTTTAGACTTTTGGTAAATATCCCAAGAACCACGCATGTTTCTTGCTTAGACCACTGTGCTTATTTTAACTTTGCCAACGCACTATATTCTGGTCACAACTTCACTGGCATTTTTACATTTGCAGAGAACCTCACTTTCACCATTTGTCACACTTTTTTGGACCATTTTCCTGGAGCCCCAAAAGATTAAATTATTTACTTAATTATAGTACACATTACCTGCATAGAAGACACCGGATCTTTGGAATCAACATACACATCTTTCAGTAATGACAGCAGTTTGTCATCTTTTCTAGCAATTTCTCCCTTAATATCTGGACGGGCTAAGGAAAGAAATAGAATGTCACAATATCAAAACCAAAGAAATTCCCTCTAAGGTCCTAAACATTTAATACACGACAATCACTTTTAATTTCTTGTTAAGAAACAATCACTTGGCCAGCATGGAAAATATTTTAAAGTAAATCAAAATGCTAGGTCAGGCTCGGTGTTCACCGTTCTGTGAAAACACCTAGGGAAAACTTCAGCTGCACATGACTCCCTCTGATTTTGATTCCCTGTATCAAGTGGGTAAGTGTTAAAGACAAAAAACCAGTGAGGGCCGGGTCAGCGAGGTCACAGGTCATCTCTCGGAGCCGGAGCCGCCGACTCCATAGCGGGCACAAGGGGGCTGGCTCAATGTCACAGTCCTGGTGGCTCCACCTTCCGCGCTCGGCTGACCCGAGCAACTGAGGCCGACCCGAGCAACTGAGGCCGACTCGGGACACCGGGTCACTGGACCAACGTCCACCAGGCGCACTGCCCAGCCGGCACAGGGAGGCCGTGCGCCCTCGCACCACTTACAGTTCATCTGCTCTCGCAGGAGGCTCTTGGTAGACGGGTGCCTCGGAGCGGTAGCGCGCTTCATCTTGCTGATTTCCCGTTCCGCCCGGTTCTCTAGGTTGAAGTTCCTGATCGCGCGAGTCACCGAGGCCCCCATCTCTTCAGAACATGATTGCCGCAGGGTAACAACGCACGTGGGGAATCACCGATGCAGGGGCCCGCCGGGACGAACTGAGCACGCGCATCGTGGGGTCGCCGCGGTCGCGCTCCGGAAAACGGGCACTAAATGCGCGCAGTTTGCCCCCTAGCGGCTGGGAGGGCACAAGCCGCGTCTCCGCAGAGAGTGTATCATCAAAGGGAAGCGCCTCCCTCAGGCACCCGCTTCTTGCTCTCACTTGCCGCTGCTTCCCGCAGGAGGGGCGGAGGTTAGGGCTGAAACTCAAGTTTGTTGTCACCAGTGGAGACTCCTGGAGTGACCCAGGCAACTTTAAGACAGCCCGTGAAGACTCAGAATAACTCCTCCAGAGTGAGGCGCAGCATTGGTTCAAGCCTCCCACGTGATTCCAAAGTTGCAGGCCGGGTAGGGAAAGTCATAAGACAATTAACCTTGACCTTGAAGTACTTTTACAGGTCCATGCGGCGAAAGAGGAAGCCAATAAAAATGGAACTAATTGCACCAGGATAAAGGAAGATTCGAAAATTGCTCGTTTCTGCTTTCGTGAAAGGAACATAATGAAAGTGTATTCGTTTTCGATGAATATTGGTTCTCTGTGACTCTTATTTAATTTAAATGTTCCTTATTTTCCTGTCACCTTGCCTGTTGCATTTCTGAGGTCCCGTGTTTTTTTCCTTGATTTTTTACATCCTGCTGTCATAATTTATTTAACTTAACTTTATCGACTTAAGTTATACTGCCTTTCCTTTGTATTTTTGATACTAATTTGCGTTATTTACTTTAACTATTATTAAGTGTTCAGTCACCATGTCTTTCCGTTTTTCCTGCCTTCCTCATTCTTTTTAAGACAGGGAGACCTCCGTATAATTTAATGAAAGGAATAGCCAATAAGACATTAGGAAAAAGTATTGTACATATCCCTACACACACACCCATTTCTGAATGGATTACTGCGTTGCTGATTTTATTTAAGATTCTTTAGTAATTGTGCCATTAATCCACAAAAAAAGAACCTGCCAGGGTTTCCAAAGTAACAATATTTTTCAAAGACTGTGGCTGCAAGATCTGATTTTAGTGTTCCTAGATCTGCTTAGCAAAATGAAGTTGCTTATTTTTTTTAATCTGTTAAAACAAGACAAGAGTCCATGTAAAGATAATCGAATTGAAGTAATAATTAAAAAAAAAGAATCGAAGTAAAGAAAGGGCAGTTTTATTTAAAGAAAAATAATGAAATTATTAAATATATTTAATCATAGTAAAAGTACTACAAGGAATTTAGCTTCTACCATTATAAGGAAACATTTTTACTGGGATTGGTATTTGGATTTTATAGAGGCTAAAACCAGTTGAGAAATTATCCTGAAGGTGGCAGGCTACCCCAAGATTTCCATCTTTGAGACAGACATGCTCCTAAGTTGGTGCTTTTTAGCCCAGGTTTTCATATTTCCACGGGTGTCAAGAAAATTTTATCTCCCTCGTTATGACCATGACCTTCAAAAACTATGGTAGCAATTCCACTCACTGCCTGTTAAAATATTTTGAAAGTGAAAAACTAATTTTCATAGAAATACCACCACACTGCTGGCAGCATGAAAAAGTAATGTTAGAGGTTATAGGAGGTGGTTAGGTTGCTGTGGGGATTACTGCATGAAAGAATCCTTGAATTCCCACATTTAAGTAGTGTTTGGATTCAACATTTATGGAACATTCAACTTGTGCCAGCTGCTTTGCCTGGTCCTGGCCTGGTGCTGCTCAAGCCTGCAAAGAACTGAACAGAAGGCAGATGTACACCACCAGAAATACACAGTTGGCTGTCATCCTTTGGGAATCATCATGGAACTAAAACCTGAACCACAAATGCATAATTCCAGCTCTTCTTGTCAAAACATGTAAATTAACAGGAAGTCTGAATTTAGAACTCCCTCTGGGCTTATGTTAAGTGATGAAGTCAGGTCCCCAAGGAAAGTATAACTAGGATGCTTCTCAGAATTAAGCATCTCTCTGAGAGTGTTATGATGGATATATATTGCTGAATATTATAAGATACAAATAAAATAAACCAGGGTCTGGCTAGCACACTAGAATGTAAATTCTAGGAGAAAAGGAATTTTTGTCTGTTTTGTTCACTGCTATATCCAGCACATTGAACAGTGCCTGATACCCAATAAGAACTAAACAAATGTCACGTAAATATCAAATGAGCCCAGAGACAAGCAGAGCCCCTGAGCTGGAATCCAGACCCTAGGCAGGCCCTCTCTGCCTGAACACTAGCCCCTCTGTCAGGAGTGAATCGTTGTGATAGTCACTCATTCTGTTGAACATACTTTCCTCATTTTAAAATTGGGATGATGGTAGTAATTATCTAATGGGTTTCACACAGTTTAAAATATAAAGTGTCTACTACAGTACCTAGCTTAGAATATGATATTCAGTATTTGCATTGCTTTTCATTGTCCAGAGGAGCAAAGAGAAGTTTGGGGGGCAGGAGGGAAGATATTGTAACATCCTCGTCTCTAGGTGAATGAAAGGAATAAAATAACTAAATACTAAAAGACAAGTAAGACTAAATCTTAAAATAAGTATTCTAAGTTCAATTTTTATTTGCTAATTTGTGTGTTCTCCACACATGGTGGCATTGGGGGGCTCATTAAGGTCAGAATTGGGTAGATATTATAGCTCAAGGACACAAAATGCCGCCTGCCTTTATATAGCAGTGGCAGCAGAAATAGTCCCTAGCCGGTCCCCTGTTTGCTTCTCTCCTCCCTCATCAGTCTTTCTCTATCTGTCTAGACTTTCACCTTTACATACTCCTTCCTTTGAACACATTTCAAGAGCGTTTTGTATTCTCTTACTAAATTCACATTACTGGTGACTCAAGGAGCTCAGGACAGCACCAGAGATTTCACTGCCCAAACCCTAACTGTTAGAGGGCAGTACAGCAGATCTGGGAGGAATGACTCACCCTGACAGAACCTCTCCAGGCAGGACTTCAGCTCAGGAGACTGGGGATTAAGGAAAGTCTAACAGTCATTATAAAGTTCCCAAGTTTGACCAGTTCCATAGTGATGCATAGTGATGCAGTGTTGTAGGTTTGTGAAATCTTGAATATCTGGGGGGAAAACCCAAAGCCCCACACCGAAACAAACTAGGCTTTGAGCAGATCCACTAATTATATTGAGAAACACTGGGTCTCATAGATAAGAATTATCACAAGCAATTATACCCAGACGCCTGCTCAGTGGCTATTGCAATCATGACTTTTGCCATTGTATGAGTTTCCAATTAGTGCTAACAGATTACCAAGAAGTAGTGCCTTAAAAGAGAACAAATTTATTCCGTTACAGTTCTGGAGGTTAAAAGTCCAAATAGGGTTTTAGGAGGCTAAAATTAAAGTGTTAGCAGAGTTGTCTTCTTCCCAGAATCTGTAGGAGAAAATTCTTTGTTTTCTTTATTTTTGTTTTTTGATTTTTGTTTTTGTCTGTCTGTTTGTTTGTTTGTCTTTGGCTTCTAGAGACCTACAGCATTTCTTGGCAGCCAGTAATTGCATAATTTTATGTCATCTCTTTCTCTGACTGACTTTTCTGTCTCCCTCTTTCCCTTATAACACTCTTGTGATTACATTGCAAAGTACCTTTTGCAAATGTTGTGAATTAAGAGGGGAACGTTTGGTGTGTGTGTGTGTCGGGGGGGGGGAGCATTGTTCTGTCCATCACAGTCATCATCTTCAGAATATTCATATCTACTAGTTTAGCTATGATATGTAGTAAAATTCAAAGAAGGAATAATGGAGAGAACATCTAATTTTCTTCATTCAGGCCAAGAATTTATCTTCCAATGAGTCTACCTAATTGTTGAAAAAAATAAAACCGTCTTGCTTGGGCAGTAGTAGCCTTTCACGATTTGCCAAAGAGCCATAGTAGCTCACTAATAAATTGCCACTACTTCGCCAGGTCTGTGCACTGCACAGGGAGGCAATTCTTATGTCTTCATCCTCTTTGGAGCACCTGTATCTGAGAAGCCTCAGTGAACAAGAGTAGGAATCTCCCTTGTATAAAAAGCAGCATGACTAGTTTCCCTACTTACAGCATGTTAGATATGCCAGAAGTTTACCACTTTCCTCTTCTTACTCTCCTTCCCCACTCCATTGTTTCCCTCTTGGTTCAGAATTTTATAGTCACCCACCCATTCCTTCCTTTGCATTAAGGTTTTCCTCCTCTTTTTTGCATGTATCCATTTTTAAAAGGCAGGTACTCCAAGGGAAGGGAAGCCATTTGTGGGAGAGTTTATCAGTTTTATGAACTCATGGACGGAAAAAGATAGCTGTCGCAAAAGTGGAGAGTAGAGGCAAAAGCTACTGGGAAAAAAAAAAAGGGAGATGAGCGAAAAGGAAGAACGAAAAAAGAGGATAGAGTCAGAGGCAGAAAGGGGTATCTATAGCACTTACCATGACCAAGGAGGCTCCTTATCCAGCTCCTCTCCCTGCAGCTTCTTCTCTTGCCATTCTCCATGTACAAACTATTTAGAAATGAACATCAATGAAAGAAATAATTATCAAAACCTGCAGAATACAGTTAAAGTAGTATTAGAAGAAAATGTAAGTGTGTTTCTATTAAATATATTTGTTAAAACATGAAAAAGACTGCAGGTAAATGAATTTGAATTAAGCATTCAAATCAAAACACAAGAAAAAATATCAAAATAAATCCAAAATATATTTCAAAGCACTGAAGATAAATTAGAAATTAATTACATAGAAAAAAAGAGTCCTTTGAAAATATTAGATCTGACAGATCCAAGTGAAAATAAAGGCACGCATAAAGCCCTTTAGAATTTTTTTGGAAAGAATATGATCACGAACATAGAGAATTTTTTTTTAATTGAGAGAAAATGATATACACAAATTTATATACAAATTTAATATATATCTCTTCTCCTTGAGTGACTTGCTTTTAACCAAGACAATGTGGCAAATGTGAATAGAATCGAGTAGAATAGAATAGAATAGAATAGAATAGAATAGGGCATAGTTATAGAGTAGAAAAGACTGTAAAATAGAATATGGTTACTCTCATTATTACTTTACATTAGATAAGGCTCCATCATAGGATACAGGATTGAGAGATTCTCCTGTTGGTCTTGAAGAAGCAAGCTGCCATGTCCTTATAGAGTCTTTCAGAGAGGCCATAAAGAGGCCATATGGTAAGGAATATCAAGGGCCATTGAGAGATGAGAGCAGCCCCCAGGTGACAGCCAGAAAGAAACAGGTATCTCAGTCCCATAACCACAAAGAACTGAATTTGCCAACAGCCAGCCACATGAGCCTGGAAGAGGACTCCAACTTCCAGAAACGAACACAACACAGTCAATACTATATAATTATTGAAATTGATTCAAAATACAATTGGTTAAATTCAATATCCATTACTATAATAAAGTTAACCAGCTAAAAATGAAACTTTCTTTACTGTATAAAGAGTACATATCAAAAATTATAGCAAATATTACATTAAATGACGAAATATTAGAAACAAGATCAGTAAAATCAGTGCCCTCCACTATTGACCCTATTCAACTTTTGCTGAAGGTCCTAGCTAATAAAGAAGAAGAAAATAATATGATTTATTCTTTTGCAAAATCACCACCCCTGTCTTCCTAGAAAATTCGAGAAAATCATTCAGAGAACTATTAGATCTTATAAAAGAATTCAGTAAGCTAGCTGTCCTATACATCAGTTAGAAAACATAATGGCCAAAAAATTCCACTGATGATAGCCACAAAAACTGTTACACATCTAGGAATAAGCTTCCAAAAAGGTGCAAAACCCAAATTAAGTAGACCACAAAACTCAAGAAAAAAGGAAAAGGATAAAAGGCTATATATATCAGGTTCCTTGATGCAAAGTCTCAAGAGTATAAAAAAGTCAATTCTTCTGCAAATTAATCTATAAATTTAATACACTTTCAACTGAAATTGTAAAGAGAAACATAACAACTGATACTAAAGTTTATCTGGGAAAGAAAATGAAAAATTAGGCAATTAATTTTTGAAAAACCACAGTGAGGGAGGACTTCTCCTATATCAGAATACAATATAAAATCTTACAGTGTGAGATTGATACAGAAATAGATAAATAAATCAATAATTATAATAGTGACAAGACAAATCTAATTACACATAGAGTGACATTTAAAATCACCCCATGATATAGAGATCTAACTTCCCCCACTCCTAAACAGTCAAAGTTTCAACCACATTTATTTACAAGTCAGCCCTTGCTCTCCATTCCCATTTATCCCTTGGTTTCTTGTCTTCATCTGTCCAGTTTTCCCTGCATAACATAGCTTTCATAATTTATCTGCTCCTCTACATCCTCACTCTTGCTTTTTATATGAGTAAGGAACAAACATTTCATCACAATTATGTTTGGGCTTGACTCCAATGAGGTAATTTTGTTATGTCTGTAGCAATTTAATCAATACAATAATTCTCTATCTTGGCCCCAGCTACAAAGGTACCCCAACAATTTGGCAAGGGAAAAAAGTGAAGAGCCATGAAGAACAAGCAAATAAAGAACTAATTTTCATTTCAAAAAATGTGAAAAAGGAATATGAAACAGAAGGACTCCAGAATAGCTGTGAAAAGCAAATTATAACAAGAGCAATTTACCTTTGCTAGCAAGCCCAACTCAGTAACTCCAAAACAAGGGTCTGTGTCCTCTCTGTCTGTCTGTCCATCTTCAGATCTGGCCTTTTCTTCCTGACTCTCCAATCCTTCCTTAACAGTCATAATACAGCATAGTGATTACAAACAGGCTTAGCACCAGACAGACCTGCATTGAAAAACTGTTATTCTTTCATATAACAAAATATTAATATGAAACATTTTAATAGTAATAACTTTAGGTTTGGTTAGCACTGTCTAGTTAAGAAATTAATATTTTCATATCCATTATTTCATTAATACATTATTAGAATACTCTTTAGTGTTTTATTCTTATTATAGATATTTCAGAAGAAGCATTTAGCTGCCTGATGTTGTTTTTAAAATGGTGGAAATCCTAGGAAGTGTGTGAAATGCCCTTGCCTATCGACATTTGGGTGCAGTTTCTTATTGTCAGTTCACACCCTTGCAGGCACGACTCTGTCTTTACATCCCAATAGTATGCCCTTTTGCTAGCTTCTCCCTCCCTCTGTCTCTAGGAATTGTATACCTCTTTCTAAACTTTAGTACACACAACCCCTGCTGAGTCTTATTCCTGTTGGATGTGACATTGTTAGTCAAGACAGGGAAGCAGATGTGGTAGGCAGAATTCTATGACCCTTACTGACTCTAAGCAGAGAACCCAGATAAGCCTGCCTGGACTTCTGACATACATAACAATGAGATAATAAATGGATATTGTTTTAAGCCTTTAAGCTTGTGG
The DNA here is from genome assembly GCA_003508835.1 of Eonycteris spelaea. Classification (NCBI taxonomy): domain Eukaryota; kingdom Metazoa; phylum Chordata; class Mammalia; order Chiroptera; family Pteropodidae; genus Eonycteris; species Eonycteris spelaea. The sequence goes on along the minus strand of PUFA01000018.1, from coordinate 14,982,627 downwards.
TGCCTAGTTATGCAACAATAGAAAAAATATTTATATACAGCAGGTGGTCTGAGCATAAGGTTCGGGATTAAGTGGGTGGCAGAGGATCTGGGCAATCATAAAATCAGAGAAAGCTATACCTCTGTGTACCCCTGACCTTGAAACCACAAACTCAGGACAACTCAAGGATTGCATCCTCCCCTCACATCTCACTCAACATATCAAAAGCCTGATAACATGGCAAAGCACTATATGAAGCACTAGGGACAAAACAAGGTCAAATCCTTGTTACCAGGAGTGACAATACTGTAAAGTGGCGTTATCACATGGGACCATTAACAGAAAGAATGTACTAGGAACAAAAATACAAGAGGGTAGGAGTAAGCATATGTGAAGTGACAGAAAGATTCTGCCAATAAAATGGGAAAATCATGACTCATGCAAATATAAAAACATGTCAGTGATTTTGCTTAACTCATAAATGAGGGTACCAGTAAGATTTACAACCAGTTAAAAGAATCAAAAACCATGCCATGGGGGGGGGCGGGGAGAGAGACAGATGGACAGAGAGACAGAGACAGAGAAAGGAAGGGAGGGAGGAAGGGAGGGGAGAGAGAGGGAAGAAAGGAAAGAGAGGGATAAGAGAGGGAGAGAGAGAGAGGTGGTTAGGAAGAAAGAGGCAGGGCTTAGTCATTATTCTCTATGTCTGAAGGTCTCTTGAATGGAAGTTAGAGAGTCATAGGCCTATTATAGAAAAATGGTTGACATCTACATAAAGGATGGTTTTGAGAGAGAGCCTAAGTAAGATGCTGTTACTATTGTCCATTTGGGAGGTAAGCTGTTTTTGTCCAATTTTCTTAGGGATATCTATTTAATAAGAGATCTTTGGAGAGACACTGTTTAGACAAAGTTTGACCATGTTTCTGTAAGCAATTGTGTTTATATAAGTAGGAATCTTCTTATTTAGCAATGTAGCTTTGTTACAAACTAGTAGTAGCCCTTTTAAAAATAACTTTTGACTCTATGGCCATGCCATCCTGAACGTGTCCGATCTCATCTGATCTCAAAAGCTAAGCAAGGTTGGGCCTGGTTATCCCTGGATGGGAGCCCACCTAGGAATACCAGCTGCTATAGGCATTAAACAAACAAACAAACAAACAAAAACCCTCTTGATTATGAAATTTTCAAACAAGTAAATGTACAGAGTTTAGTATAGTGAATCACTATATACTTTTCACCCAGTGTCAATAATTACCAATTCATGACCAATTAATTTTTTCCTATATACTGTATCTTCCCATTTTCCCACCTCCTCCAATTGTTTTGAAGCAAATTCTATATATCTTGTCATTCTAAGGGCATCTTACAGAAGATAGGACTGCCCTTTTAAAATATAACCATAAAATAATGGTAGTCTTTTTAAAACAGCTGTAAATGAGAAAAGGTATAGACTGTTGTGTGAGTTTACATTTGCTAATTTGTTATTTGTTTTTCAATGAACTTGAGCAATAAAGTCATAATATGGCTGTTAAATGCTTCATGCACAAGAAGCTCTTAAAATGGTGTCTCACCCTCTCTGCACACTTCGCTGCCCACAGGCTTCCATTTCACTGACTTTCCTCCCTCTAAAAGGCTGGTTAGTTTGCTATTCATCAGAAAAGTGACTCTAATCTCAAGACGCCAAAACTGAACTCACCCAGATCATTTCTGTATTAATTCCTGCTACGAGGTCATTTTTGTTTTTAACTGGTTGTTTGAGCCAGATGACAAGAGAAATGTGATTCATGTGAATAGCAACATCCCATCCCTGCTCCCTTGCCAGCCCCCCATCTTCGCCCCCAAATCAGTGTCCTAATAGCTTTGCATGCGAGTGACTAATTTTTCATTTTCCAACTCAGAATCCAATAGAACAAACAGAAGATCTGTATACTCATAAATAGTAGATCAGCAGCAAATTCCTAAACTTGACACATAGGACAACTAATATCTAGAGATGTGGGAGGCTGAATTATGGCCCCAAAGACATCCAGGTCTGTGAAACTAGTCCTTCCAATTACAAAAGAGACTTTGCAGGTATGAATAAATTAAGCCTTTTGAGACTAGGAGATTATCCTAGTGGGCTCTAAATGCACTTACAAGTTTCTTTATGAGGGAAGCAGAGGAGGATTTGACACAGGAAAAGGTGATGTGATCACAGAAGCAAGATGCTACATTGTGGCTTTGAAGATGGAGAAAGAGACCATGAGTCAAGGAATGCTGGAAAAACTAAGAAAACAGATTCTCCCCTAGAAACTCCAAAAGGAAAATGACCCTGAAGACATCTTCATTTTGGCCCAGTTAAACTAATTTCAGACTTCTGACCTCCAGAACTTTAAAAAATACATGTGTGTGTTTTTAAGTCACGAAGTTTGTTGTAATTTGGTACAACAGCCATAGGAAACTAATACAAGAGGTCTTCACTGTCCTGCCCAAGATAATGTGGCCAAGCCGAGGTATAGCTGCACTAGATCCCATGTCTTTTGGCTCTTGTTTTAAGATAAAAGATCTCTTCTCCACTATTCTAATGCACACATATGTATACAATTGATATATGGTAATTAAGTGCTTTGTAGAAAAACAAACACACTTGTCTTGATTTTGGTTCTGGCCTATGCTTTGCAAACCAGCTCATCCCATAGTTTTAAAGAAGAGCAAATCTGCTGCTACTCTGTTTACCTTGTCTGGGTCACTCTTTAGCTAAGGCAGTCACATCTCTTAGCTCCATAATAAACAGGCTGAGAAGAAACCAAATCAGAAGAGATGGAGTGACTTACTTGAGAGCCTACAGATGGTTAAGGGCAGGTAATCCAGGTATATTGATTCCCCACCCAGTGTTTTTTGAAACTGCATGGAACTATTTTCAGTCTAGAATTTGAGAGCTGACCAGAAAAAGAAAATAGATACAGTGACTACTGAGATTGTATAAGTTGTAAGAAGATGGATGGTAGTTTTGAATTGGGTAATTTGCACTTTTTCATATATGTGACAGGTGGGGAAGGAGAAGTGGCAGGAGGAGGACTGGAGGTATGTGCCAGGAGTTCAGCGACAAGGCACATGTAGCCAGTTTTTGAGGGGAGCCAGGTTACCTTTTACTGCATCTCTATTAGGAGATGGCACTTTCCCTAGATCGAATGGCAAAAGCTTCTCACTCTAAGAGTGAAGAGCTACCTCAGGTTTCTGTGTCCACAACAGACTTCTCCATGACCCTCAACAAGCACCTTCCACAGAGTCTCCCTTTTTTGGAACCAGAGTAGCATCTAAGAGGTGTTCCACACCAGGACCTCTTGTTTTTAGTAACCCTGGTCCAAGGACAAAAGAGAAAGAAATGTTCCAACAGAAGATAAGGCAAAAAAATAAATACAAACTGTCTCTTTCCGTGGCTGTCAGGTTTCTCAAAGGGACTATCCAAGGATATGTTTTATATGATACGGTGAAGACTGGCTCCCTTATTTATGAGAAAAAATGTGAACAATACCTATAATGTTTTGTGTGAACACACAGACTTGTGCTGTTTATTGCTTTTACTTTTGCACTGGCTTTCTTTCTCGACTATACTGTAGGACCCCTGGGTCAGTATCATAATCCCTCCCCTCCATATGTCTGTAGCACTTTATATGGTGATTCCAAACAGCACATGGTTTATAAACGCTTATTGCTGATAATAGAATGCAAAATTACAATTCTTATTTTAAAAATCAATTGTATCTTAATGGAAGTTACTGATTTATTCCTTAATCTTTGCTGCATTTCCACATGTAATCCCTTAAGCCTTTTTGGTAAATCCTCAATATTAATAGAAATATGATTTTAATCTGGATTACCGTGAAAAAATTAGATTGGGCACAGTTTCTTGATAAAATTAGGGAGACATAAAGTTAGAAAAGACTCAAGCTTTGACTCTCAGTCCGGTGCTGTCCTAAATAAATAATTCCTTATTTTATTTAAAATACTACCTCTTTCTGAAATTACAGTTATTTATATATTACATATGGTTAGTTATATGTGAATATGTATTATAAAATAAAGTATATGACTAGTACAATAAGATAACTATTTTTTTTTACAGTAGAAAAGTTTTATTAGAAGGGAAAGTATACTTCCAGATGTGCAAGGGGGGCCGAGCAAGAGAAGCACGGCTCAGGAAGCCAAGACAACTATTTTTAAGTATCTTTTTAAAACTGTACAGATAGTGCTTTGACATTCAAGATTAGTTTGCTAGGGCTGCCATAATAAAGTGCCACAAACTGGCTTAAACAGTAGAAATTTATTGTCTTAAAGTTCTAGAGGTTAGAGGTCTGAGGTCAAGGTGTTGGCAGGGTTGTTTCCTTCTGAGGCTGTCGGACAGAATATGTTTCGGGGCACTCACCTAGTTTCTGGTGGTTTGCTGACGATCTTTGGTTTCTTGGCCTCTAGAAGTGCCCAATCTCTGCCTTCTTCTTCACATGGCTTTATCCCTATGTGTATGTCTATGTCCGAATTTCCCCTTTCCATAAGAAAACCAATCATGTAGGACTTGGAGCCTACCCTACATTAATATAACCTCATCTTAACTAATCACATTTACAATGATGCTGTTCCCAAATAAGGTCACATTCGGAGATGAATTCTGGGGGAAAGCAATTCAACCTATTATACATTTTTCTAGTTAGGAAACTTTTCTATCTAACTAAATCATTTATCTGTTCAAATAAGGTCCCATTTCCTTTCTTCTTTTTGAGGAAAGTTGGCCTCATTCTGCTCCTTGCCTATGGCAAAGAAGGGAACCCTCTTTTCACCTCATTTTTAGTCTCCTCCAAGCAGGAACAATGACTAGTATAAACTGATAAACATAGGCCACATTTTTTTGCGGGTGAGGTTTTTAGACCCTAAGGGCAAGATCCAGGCCTGGACCTTTTTCTTTCTCTTGTACTTTCAACTGCCATCCTGAAAAAAGCCAAGTCTAGCTCCTCAGCCAAAAGCAGCTGGCTAATTGCCCCCCATCATGCATTCATTCACATGACAGTGTTAGTGATGGAATCAAAAGCTCCTTGCAGGCATCGTAGCTTCTGGGCCTGTGACTCATGCTTACCAGGCATGCTGCACTGGAGGTTTTTATCAGGGTCTCTCAACATTAAGGACCCCTGGCTCAAGTGAGTGGACTTTAGAGTGGGTCTTTTTTTTAGCTAATGGTGAGGTCTTACACTTAGGGTTTTGGAGTCAAATAAACAGACTCAGGGAAGGAGACATAGGATGCTATAGTTTAGCCTTAAGTCTGAGCCCTGTCCTTAAACTCACTTTTGCCCCTCCGTCAAGGTTCCTTGGGCACTTGATCAAATACTAGGAAAGCTGTTATGTTGTTTCCTTTCAGCTCTTGTTTTTCTTATATGTCCCCCGATATAAACAACTTGGAGATGGATCGAGTCTATTGGTATCTCCGCATTTTCTTCCCCTCTTCAAAGCAGGTCAGAGGGATGTGGAGCTTTTGTTGTGAACTTCTATACTGGGTCCTTTGCCACCAGAAGAAATGGGTGATGGAGAAGCTGTGCCTGCATCCTACAGAATGACAGTGTCCAGCCTCCAGCACTCACAGCATAGCAAGGAGAGACACAGGTGAGACCACCAACAGTACACTCACCGATGCACTTTTTCACACCACTGTTTCTCTTATATCCTAAGGGATGACACCAACTTTTCCCAGCACCTTCCAACAATATTATACCAATGTTAGTGAAGATTATGATATAGTGATGGCTAGTACAGATTTCCTTTTATTCTGAAGTTTTTTGCAATGCAGTGATATAAAATCTGATTTTGTTACTTTCCCTCTGATTACAAAAAATTATATTTGTGAGAAGAGTTTTCTTTGTGTAAATAGATTCCTATCAGCCTCATCTTTCTTTATTCCTGGTGATGATTTGTGGGGAAAAGAGGAGCAGAAGGGAATTTGTGTGATGTTTGCAAAACACCTTTGTGCATTCTGAAATGACAGCACTAAGTCTTGAGTCCCCTGGTTAAAAATCTCTGCCTTATGGTGTTGCTGGCTCTTGTTTCATCAGCTATTCCTCTCAGAAGGTGTTCCCAGGCAAGGATACAGATACGGTTTTCATTCCATAGGATAACTTCAAGATATAGACATGGTTCATGAAGCCTATATCCCTGCCAGGCTGATATACTTGCCTTTCAAGCCAGAGGCAGCATCTCTCCACAAGCTTATATACTCCAAACTGGAGCAGTGTTTCTTATGTCTTCAACTTTCTTCTAGAAGATCTCAGTGTCTTGAGGTTTCTGCCCACCAGTTTTGCAGCCTGACCCTTCCCACTTCTTCAGGGATCTTGAGTTTCTCAAGTGCTATCACCCTCTCCCTTGGTTTTATTCTCTCTTTACTTGTAATAATTCTTCATCAATTGTCTACTCTATAAGCTCTCTTGCTCCAGTTTCTTTCCCACCAGCATTTAAATGTGATCAAGACTCCTCCAATTTGAAAATAAATAAATAAACAGTCTCAACACTGTCTCTGTATCCCTTTTCCTGTTGAAGCCAAATTCCTTAAAAGAGTTGTTTACATTTCCTATTTTCACTTCCGTGACTCTCATTCACGCCTCATCCATGGCCAACAGGCTTTCGTCTCTACTTCATCAATGAAATTACTGCCAAGCACACCACAAAGTCTGGAACTGCTAAACCCAACCCATATTTTTCTCCCTGTTGTCTATTTGACACTGTTGGCCATGCCCTTTTTGAGATGCTCTTTTTTTTCCCTTGTGGTGCTCATTCCTCCACCTGCCCCTTAAATATGGATTTCCTCAGTGCTTTATCATAAGCTCTTAGCTCTTGTCACTCTATACTGTCTCCCTGGGTAATTTCATCCCATTGCTGGCTTCAGTTTCCATCTTTGGCTTGATAATTCTCAAATCTGTCACTCCAGCTTCCTTAGGGCCAAACCCAGAGAGCCACCTCCTTCCTAGATACCTCCTCTCCCCTGTCCTACACACCTTTCAGATATAACATCTGAACCTGAACTCATTATCTTCCCTCACAGACCCACCCTTCCTCCTGTGTTCCCCCATCTCAGTGATGTACAGCACCATCTTTCCAGGAGTCTAAGGCAGAAACCTGGGCAGCATCCTCAAATCTTCCCCTGTCAACATCAGCCATGTTCAGTCTCTCTTATCTCCTTCCTGGATCACACCCTCCTCACTGGTTTTCCTCCCTCTACTTCCAAGCTGATGCTGCAATGACTCCTTAAAGATAAGATAACTTGCTCATGACCCTGATTAACAACCAAACACATGAACACTGCTTACCTAATCCTTCACAATCAAGTCTGGGCTTTTCTCCACAGCATCCATATTTCATCACCTGTCACTTGCATCTTCAGTCAAATAATCATCCTCATGTTATGGAACCCATCGTGTCTTTCCTTAAGCTTCCCTTTACTGGAACTCCCTTCTCTCCATTATGCCTTAAAATGGCTATCTCCTACCCTGTCAGCTCTAACTCTCACTGTAAGGCCTTGGACGAGTTTGTTTAACTTAGTGCTACTTCAGTTTCTTTATCTGTAAAATGAAGATAATAGTACCTACCTTATGAGTGTCAGAAGAACTAAAAGAAATAAAATGTGCTTAAGTGCTTAGGACTTGACTGAAACACAGAAGGTACTCAATATTAGCTATCATTAGTATTACTTGTTGGACTCAGTTTATTTGTCGCTTCATTCAGGACTTCTTGCCTGACCTGAGAAATGTCAGTGAGGTGACCTCCTAGGTACCTCCTTGAACCAGTCACCCTGCATTGTAATTTCCTGTTCATTTGTCTGTTCTCTCATTTCCCTACCTCTTACACACACACACACACACACACACACACACACACACACACACAATTTCGCACCAAGGTAGCTTGTGAGGACTATGAGAGCAGCAACCATTCTCTCATTTTACATTTTTTGTTGGCTGAAAAAACATGGATGTAACATGATCCCAATGCGTTATTGCTATCTACTTCTGCTAATTCTCCACTTCCTTGGCCAGCTCTGAAGCGCTGGAGCCCTCATCAAGCATGGGTTTGTGGCTATCCACCTTGTTGCTAAGATTGGGGGGTATTATTAATGAAGTGTGCCCTTCCTGATATGCCTGCCCCGTTTAGGCACGTAATAATTTTGATTAGCTTTGGCAATACCCCAACAACTAATAAACCGAATCCCGAGTATCTTACTGGAGAGCAGAGGCTAATTAGACAAAAGGGTGATCTATTTGGCCTTGGCATCTTTGTCTCAGAGACTCAGACTAATTGCAGTAGATAGTGATCTTTGAAATGTAATGTGGGTCCCAGCCTGACTGTTGCTGTGCTCACTTTTAAATTCATGTATACCCGGTGGTATAGCAAACGTATAATACCTGACTCTCCTGGGGGGGAAAGGCTTTATTTATAGTATTTACTCATTTCCATGGTATAAATAGTCCTACTTTGTGATGGCAGATAGTACAAGCTTATACACTATAGCACAGTCTGGATGGGTGGGTATTGGGACTATGTGAACTTTATTTTCATGAATAATTGTTCATCTTAAGAGCATAAGAGTTAACTGTTCATGACTGAAAAAAAAACTTCTGAGGGAAAGTGGTGATTCTGAGAGTGGCCTGCCTCTCCAGGCTTTCTTTCGGCATATGTGCACTTCAGCATCTAGGGCTCTTATCATGAAGGCCAGGTTAAACACTTTCCCCTGGGGGGAAGGTTGTAGTAGGCAGGGTAATGGCCCCCAAGAGTGTCCATGTCCTAATCTCTTCAGTTTATGTTACTTTACATGGCAAGAGGAGTTAAGGGTGCAGATGGAATTAAGGGTGCTAATCATTTGACCTTAAAATAGGGAGAGTATGCCAGATTATCCAAGGGGGCTCAATGTAATCTCACATGTTTTTAAAAGTAGAAGAGAGAGACAGAGAGTAGAAGAGTGAGCCAAAGAGACAGTAGCATGAAACGGATTAGGAGTGATGTTTCTAGATTTGAAGGTAGTGGAAGAGCCCACAAACAAAGGAATGTGGACCACATCTAGAACTGTGCAGAGAAGCAAGGAAACAGATTCTCTCCTGGTGCTTCCAGAAAGGAACTCAGCCCTGCTGGCATCTTGAGATTAGCCCAATGAGATACATACTGGACTTCCAACTTACAGACTGTAATATAATAAATTTGGGTTATTTCAAGCCTCTACGTTTGTGTAATTTTTAATGCAGCAACAGGAAACTAATACAAAAGGGTGTCACTATTAAATACTACCAAGGTCCTTCTGCATTTGCTAAGGACCCGATTACCTTTGGCTTCTTATCCAGTGGGCTCCAAATCCTTGGCTCTGCAGCCTTAATTGTGGTTCTTCCTGGGGCCCTTTGGTCTTGGCTGTACTTGGTTTTGCTGGTATTAGAAACCTAGCTTTTCCAAATAGACTGATTTGTCTAATTCCCTGCACCAGTGCCCATTTAGCAGGCACTCAGTCCAGTCACCCTGCATCACGTCCCTCACGAGGGAGAAGTGGGTTGAGTTAGGCATAGTCCCAACACTATTCCTCTTCTTTCCATCTCTTCAGCCCCCACTGTGTGCCATCTTCCCAGCCCCTCAATCCTGGCAATTACAATGAAACTTCCTTCTCAACATTAGGAAGGTCAACCCACCTAAAGAGAAAGAATGAATGTCACCTGTGTCTCCTGACTGAAGTACAAAAGCCCTAGGTTGGCATTCATCGCTTCCCATAATTTGGCTCCAATCTACTTTACTGAAGGTATTTCTCAATGTTCCTCTACTAAAGTGTATAATTCAATTACAATGGTGCCTAAAGCTGTTTCACATTTCATTGCTTCTTAACTCATATCATCCATTCATCTACCCATCCATCACCTAATGCATTTACTGAGTACTTTTCTAATACCTGTGCTGGGCTTGGTAAAAAATACCAAAAAAGTGAGACCAAAAAAAATAGGTGAAACAATAGCTATGCGATTGAAGAACATTATGCCCCAAAACTTCGGTAAAATACATCAATGGATGATAGGGATACATACCAGGTACTCTGAGATCTCAGTAGAAGGAGTGACCTAGCATGTCTTTGTGATTCTTTCCTCCACTTAGAAGCAGCTGCACCTTAAAGGAAAGGGCACTGACGTTGGAAGCTGGAAACCTGGGCTTCATTTCCAAATTCTGCAATAGAGTTTTTTGTGAATTAGATGAATTGTGAGTATTTACTCATGAAGAAAAAAAAATGGGAGAGAGAATACTCATAGAATTGCAAGTAGTAAGAGTGAGCATTAATAATGCTCCGTAACCTTAAAAGTACTATGTATATATGAGTCCAAGTTTCTTATGAAAGAGATCAAAACATGCCACCCAAAATATGCCAGTATTGACATTTGGGACCAGATATTCTTTGTTGTGTGGGGTCGTCCTGTGTATTACAGAATATTCTAGCTGCATCCCTGGATCTACCCTCTAGATGCCAGTAGCATCCTCTCTCTCTCTCCAGTCATGAAAAACAATAATATCTCCAAACATTTTGTCCCCTGGGAGGCAAGATTGTCTTTGCCTAAGAACTGTCTGTCTAGAAGAAAGGAGCCTTTTTTTTTTTTTAAGGAAGTAAAAAGGAAAAGAGCTGATGTCCAAGGCACCAAGAGAAGCAGCACTTAAGCACTTACTGCAACAAAGGACCGTTTCCTGAGTTACCAAGAATGTGATGGGTGAGTCATTAGAGCTCCTTAGTAAAGTATCTTTAAAACAACTTCGAGTGGGTGAAGCTGGAGAAATATTTTTGTTATTTTTGACAGTTATTATGACCTATTTTACTTTAGGCTTATGTGACCTGGGAAACATTAGTTAAGTTTGAATGAAAGGGTGATTTTAATGAATGAAGTTATCTTTTTTTTTTTTTTTTTATTAATGGCATGGTTAAATTCATACATTACTGCCATGGAATTAGAATTTTAGAAGCATCAGGTACATTCATCTACATTATACTACTGTAAAATAGAAATGAACTTTCTTTGAAAATTGATCCCACACAGAGTTCTAAGATTAGAAAGTAAGATTTTGATGTATCATCGGTATTCATTTAAATTCCACGATAGGTGGCCTAGACATGAGAGAATTTTCTAAACAAGATCCCTGATGTCATCTTTACATTTAGCAAGTTATTCATTGCTTTTTAAGAGAATTTTTATCATTGCAAAGGACTTTCATTAATTGTTATAAAATAATTCTGATTCCACCTGAAATGTGTTTTGAAGCAGTAATAGTGCAGGAGAGGAGATAATAAAAGGAAATAGGAATAAAATTCTTCAGTTAAGTCTCCCTTTATAAGGTGAAGATAATGAACAGCTATTGTTTTTAACGGTGCAGCATTCCTTGCCCCTTATTAAGGTAAGGACACTTTGCTATTCCTTTTGGGAACTACTCCCTGCCATCGCATTCCATATGGTTCTGCCGTACCTCCCGCCGCCTTCTCTTCCAGCAGAGCCATGGGTCACGACCTGGACTGCGCCAACTGACTCTTCTGGGAATTTGAATCTCAGATGGAGTAATATTATTTGGGTTTCTGACCCTTCTTAAAGCTTAGCTATTCAGGTTCCCCCACCTCACCCTCCACCACCAGTCCAGTCCTTCTGTTCTCTGAGCCACCAGTATCCTTCCAATAAAATACATTCTTGCTGAAGTGATCTAGAACCAGTTTCTGCTGCTTAACAGAAGCCAGAGAAATGTGACTATTTTGGAGACTCTCACATATTGTGATGGTTTGTCACTATAGCTAAAGAGACAGGGAGAGGGTCAGGAAAGAGTATGGAATCAGAGCCGAAAGGTAGTTATCTCAGGTTTATGTTGACCATGTGTCAGAAGCATGGGATCCATTTACAGGTGTTTTCATCCGTTTGATTTTTAGCCTCACACCTACTCCATGTGTACATGCAGGCACAGTTATGTCATTGCCAGCGTAGCCTGTTAATTTCAGGATTCCCAAAATGTCTAAGTAACTTTTTTGTGACTATAAGGCCTACTACTTTCCAGTTAAATGTATTATAAAGCCCATTTTTACAGGTCAATTCTAAAAAGTGATACATTTTATTTATAAATGCATTTTAATATGAATTTTATTCATGTTCATCATAAAAATTACAAGCACTACAGAAGGGTATAAAATGAAAAATGAAAGATCTACACCACCCCCTTTCTTAAAGAGAATGCAAGTTTTTTTCTAGGTTATTTCTATGTATAACTGTTATGCTTTTAGTTTTTGGTGTTTCCTAGTACGTGGGCCTATTCACCATTCTACTAAGTAGACGTTTTATGAAACTTCCTCAGAGGAGGAACGACATTAGAGATGACAGCTTAGGAAACAAACAAATGCGATGAGGAGTGACGCTTCCTAACTGGGTTGACTGGCGAGGCTTCCCTGGGTTGGGATGATGGGAAAGAGTGAAGACTTGACGAGGGGATGTGGTCCTAGGAGCCAGGACAAGGGGCTTGATTACGAAGAATCCTTGGAAAGGAGCAGAATTGGCATCTAGAGACACCATCCTCTACAACTGTGAGCATTGCCTGTCACCCGGTCTTCGTTCAACTGAGCCAAATACAACTGTCACCTGTTTTAGAGTGTTAGCTTTCCTTTCCATTGGTGTCACATTATTTTCCAACATCGGCAAGAGAGGATCCCATCTGTGCTGTGAGAGGAGTCCATCCTAACCTTGTCTATGTTCTAGGACTATGTCAGGCCCCGGGGCAAAGGGCCTGTGAGCGGTGTGACAGGGAAGGTCCCAGCATCTGTGTGTATGTGGGAGTGCATGAAGCCAGCCTGAGAATCACCCTTTCCTTCTCAGCCAGTAAAATGGAAAAACACACTATTACACACTCACATCTTCCTCCTCCTCTCCCTCTCTTCCTCGACTTTTACACAAACTAGATCATATTACACATATTGACCTTCAACTTGGATTTTTTCACTTAGCGGTATATCTTTGACATCAGTGTATAAAGATCTAGTTTATTTTTAAGCGGCTACTTAGTCTTCCAATAATTTGACTGGTCTCCAAATGACGGGCTCTGGTTCTTTGGTTCTCTCTCCCTTCTCTTCGTTTCCCCTTGCCCTCTAGCTCTCCCTCTTCCTTTTGGATACCACTAATCTATCATGAGTATCCTTTTACTTAAATTTTTACATAAATGTTTGAGGTAACCCTAGGACACATTTTAGACACAGAATTGCTATACATAAAGTATCTGCATTTATAAAAACAGGTATAAATATTAACAAGTTGTCATCCAAAATGTTTATATCCACTTGAATCTTCTAAGTTCTTACTTACCTATATTCTTTCTAACTGTAGGTATTATAATCTTTTTACATCTTTGCTAATCTGTCATATGAAAAAATATAATTTATTTTTTAATTTGCTTTACCCTAATGATGATAAAAATCCCTTTTGTATGGTACTGTTATTTGGATTTGCATCATTTCTATATTCTCAACTTTGTGTGTGTGCATTCCTTTTAGGCTATGATTTTGGATTTTTTTTTTTAACAATAAATTTCCTTTATAAAACTAAAAAAAAAAAAACATTCCCTCTTGTATTTTGTTTGTATCTATTTAGTAGTGCAATTAAAATGTCCTGTCTTGAGGGTAGGGCTATTTTCTATTCAGTACAGTAAATATTTACTAAGCATCCATTATGTGTCTAGTTGATAGACTGACTTAGACTGAAAACAACATAACAATAACAGCATTTGGTACTAGAGAATGTGACAGAAAATATAAACATCAAAAATGTTAACAGTAAAAGATTTTCCCATAACTAGTTTTGAGTGGCAGTAGCTCCTGATGAATTAGATGAATTAGCTACAAAATGAACCCACAGGTAATTAAATAAATTGAAATGTTAGCAAGTTATTTTGTATTTTCCACTTGAAAACTGGAGAATATCAGCCAAAGATCAGTTTGGGTTTGGGCATAATTAATAATGATCTGTTCTCTCTGGAAGTACAGTAATTAGAAATCTGGCTCAGTGACTCCTTAATGTCATTACTGGTTTGTGACAGAAAATCATGACACTGGCATTAAGAATGAAACCTCCTCATTTGCTATGGGATGAGACATCTGTGATAGGTTTGTTTTCTGGAGTTGAAGAAGGAGCTATGATATAGCTTTATTTTATGAAGTAGTTTTAAGTTAAAATCTAATCTGTTTAGAGACAATTCCAACTCTCTCTGTCACAAAACTGTTTAAAATACAGATTTTATAAAAGCTTTGATAATACTGGATTTATGCTTTGCTTTCACATCTTGGTCCATGGAGAAGCTCATGACAGATGAAAAAAAAAAAAAATGCTATAAAAACTAGCATGTTCCAAAATGCTTCTCAAAGTATGTTAAGAGGTAAGTTGAAAAAAAAAAAAATCATATTCAACCTAACTCCAGGACAGTTGTTTAGAAAGTGAAGTATGTATTTATTTTTATTATTATTTAAATTTTCTTAACCTCAAGATCTCAGGGTCTTTAAACTAACGTGACTGGGAGCCACTTTTCAGTGTTTCCCTGACTCTTTTTGATCCCAACACCCAATTTCCTATGGTGGATGTATGTTGCTTTTCTAGCTACCCAGGGTCCATTTTCCTTTCTTAAATCGGTGTGAGAATGTGATCAGGGGCCCTACCCTACTCCTGCAAGGGACAGGGCAGTGCTCCAAATTAGGACAACTGAAAGCTGGAATCTGAATTGGGAGTATCAAAGAGCAATAGATTGGAGCCCACCCATTCCAGTATGAGAGACACCCAATCATGACATTCCTGTCCCTACATTGTCCTGTTGTTACTGCTGCTGTGTCCTCTGGAGCTGCTCTAACTCCTGCTGGCTTCCTAGCCTGGTTATCTAGGTAGGTTCCCCATAGATTCCCAGAGCTCCCGTTATTCTTTCATCAAATTGCTTTCATTTAAATTGGGTGGAGTAGTCTTCTGTTGCTTTGCAACCAGAGGCCCCACACTTTTTCTTCTTTAGCTTCTCTCTCATAATATCACTAGATTGAAACTGGGATGATGTCTATTTATTGACAACTGAAAGCCCTATACTGATCACTGTGGCATATTTTAAGTGATCAAAAAATTTTTATTATTGAACAAATGACTAGTATTCCAAAGCACAGCTTTTAAGAAGCATTATTTTAAGCTATTTTCTTTTAACAAGGAGAAAGACCATGTATAATTGGTATCCAAAAAAGAAAAAGTTCCTAAAATCTATTTGCTCCTCTAGTAACAGAGTACACCAGAAAACACTTGTGTTGAGTTTTGATGGCTATCTAACAAAGTCTGGCATCTCTTATTTTAGAGAAAGAAAAGGCTTTTTTAAAATTAAAAAAAAACCAAACCTATACTTTAAACCATTCTTAAGGAATCATTTATAAAAAAGAAATAAATAATTGCCCCTGCTGATCTAGACATTGTAGTAGGCGTTTTACATACATTTTAAACTTTAATCCTCAACATCTATGTGTTAGTAACTGATATTTATCAAGCCCCTAATATGTGACAGACATTGTGCTAACACATAGGAATACAATGATGAACAAAACATACCCAGCTTGGGCAGTAAGAGTCTGTTCCACAGTCACACAGATGGTGAGTTGGTGGCATAAAGATTATTTTTCTGTGTAAATACAGTTACATCTTTGCTCTTTGTTTAGTTATATTTAATAATAAATAGCTTCTATTCTAAATAGATAATTCAATTAGATGGGTTTCAGATTTTAAGGACGTCACCCTAAATGACAAAAAGTTTATAAATCTTAAAGGAGTGTTTTCATTGACACCAGTTATTGTCTGTGTTTTGGGTTCAAACATTCTTTGACATTTGGTCTTCTGGTATAACAGCAGAAATATTAAGTTGCTTATGAAAAATTCTAGAGAATGACACTGCACCTAATATTTGCAGTCACTTGTCATTCTTCCCGCATGGTGTCCAGGACTGCCAGATAAAGTAGGTCCCCAGAATCTTCAAGTCCAAAGATCAAGAGCATGTGAATGAAGACCTGGAATCCAGATAGACAGGCCCCAAGGGGCGAGGGTAGGGTGCAAACAGCCCCAGAAAACATGTGGGTCTGAAAGTGGAAAATTTGTTGACCCACTGATTAGAGACTAATGAGAATGTTAAGGACATCTCAACATTATCAGGGCACCGTTCGTAGCCTGTGAAAAGACACTACCTTTGAAGAAATGTGACATTCTGTGAAATCCCATCTTTGCAGTAATTTAAACCATGAACTTATAAAAAATACAGTTTACTCTAGAGTTTCATTTCCCTAGTGGCTTAACTCCAAGTCGGACCAAGGTTTTCAATACAAAAGTGAAATATGGTATACTTTTTACCTATTAAAATGATCCATTTTGTGTGTGTTTCTGAGCATGTTTTACACAGGTATGATGTGAAAGACCCACAAGTGGCACAAGAGTGAATGTGTTCTGGGGTTGATGTCTGTATTTTCAAGGCTGAGTTATCTGTAACCACATACCCTTCCTCATCCTTCAGGTTCAGGGTTTTCATCCATCCATAGCATCCGCTGTCATTTCTTAAAGTTACCGTGAAGCAGTTCTCGACATTACTATAAAGTCTATCAATCCTAAGGACGTCCACTATTTAGGTTCTGCAAAGTGGCCGCTAGGAACAGGGTCATTTCGAATTTTACAAGTTAGCTGGGTCAGGAAGAGGGAAATAGAGGGCCAGAGTCCCCACGTTGGGATCACGGCGTCAGTTACCGTAGGTTGCTCGCTAGCCTTGGGAACAGAGTCTGGGAGCATGCAGGCTGGTTTCCTGGGTCCCGGTCGTCGCCAGAGGGGCCGCAGCTGAAGCTGCAGGCTGCGCATGTGACCCAGCGGCCGCCAGCGCAGGTGCGGGAGAGCGAGAACCCGGGGGCGGGGAGGAGGGGGACTTCCGGGGAGAGCGGGCGCGCGCCAGCTCGCCGGCGGCAGGGTGGGGGGTGTGCGGCGTGCGCGCCTCGCCGGCGGTGGAGGAGGGGTGGAGGAGGGGAGCCTGCGCGCCGGCTCGCCCGAGGCGGGAGGGGCGGAGCCGCCAGGCAGTCTGAGCCCGCGGGGGTCCGCCGAAGTGCGTCTCTAGGCTGACGCGGCCGCCTGGGGCAGAGCGATCCGGACGCGTCACCTGCAGTGCTGGCTGCTGTTGTCACTTTACTAGGAAACACTGTTTCCCCGCGCGCGAGTCCGGGAGCGCGCAGGCGCGCGCGCGTGGACACACACACACACACACACACACACACACACGCACGCCAGCGCGCCGGTTCTTCACAACTGCATCCCCAAATCCGCAGAGTGAAGCTACTGCGGCTTCTCTTAACCTCAGCATCGTGGGGCGAAGCAGAGCCATTGTGCTTCGGGGAGAGCCCGGTGCCTGTGCTGCCGCCTCGGGTACATAACCCAGCAGAACGCTCACCTCATCGGGTAAGTCAGTCTCTCTCTCCTTGTAACCTGTTCGGGGTTGGTGCTTGCAGACAGGAGGTAAAAGGTGGGAGGCTGCGGGTGCATCAGTGGGGTCGAGACCGGAGTTGATCGGAATTTTAGGGGCATGCAGCCCATGCAGCCTCCACCAGCGTCGTCAGCGGGCGCAAGTACTACTCCCGGTTACTTATTCTACCAACCCTGGAGTTGCTCACCCTCTTTCTCCCCTTCCCCCAGCCCAAGATACACTGTGCTCCTTGGTTGCCAAGGAGACTTGCTTAAACATCAGCCTTGGGACAGCTATTGAAATAACTGGTTTCTTCAATGATGTTATTTATTTTGATTTAAAAAAATCACACTGAGGACCATGTGATGATTTGGTATTCGTTAATCTGTATTCAGGCGATGATTTCATTCAACTTCAAGAAAAGCGATAATTGCACTGTACGGTATGCTTTAAAAAAGATTCGTCAGATGAATTTTTCAACGAATGTGTCTTGAATCATAAATTACTCTCATTTTGGTGATCTTATAAAGAAAGCTGATTCCAATTAAAATCCCTTCTTCCGCTCTATTTCCACATTTTATTTTGTAGTTCACTTAGGCCTGATTATCTTAACATGGAAAGCAGAAGATGAATTAATTGTGGTTCCCCACACACGGATGAGCTTCTGTTGTAAATTGACTGGAACAGAAATACATATGTGAAATTTCTAAAGCGAGGAGATAGCATTGATAACATACATCTTTGCTAACAGTTCTGTATCCACTGCATTATTTTAGTGCAGTTCCTGCACCTCTGCCCATTTCTGAGATTTTTTAAAAGTCTCCTATCTATATGTAGATAGATATAAATATAAAATGCGTGCCATGACTTAATACTCCAGAATCTAAGTTTTTGGAGCTCATATTAAATGTAAAGAGGAAGGAGGCATAGGGAAAGGCTTATACATCCCGTTTTTGGTTTTTTTTCCCCCTGATGGATTGGGTCTTTTACTGGAACATTGAGTGAGGCACAAGGAGATCAGTACTTGTATCTCACAGGAACCAGTAATAACTGAGCTGTCATTTTTACCTTGAGACCTCAGGTGTGTAGTGGATGACTGAATAACAAGGCATTTGAAGGCGTCAGCCATCTGGTAATTACACTTTGCACTAATTTCATACCTACATCACAAACAGAAATGACCCATTAAAGACCCACCAGCATTCAACAATTCATTTTGTTTTCCTTTCATATGTTCATCTTTTCTTCTTTGTTATTAAACAACATAAGGACATATATGAAATTATTTTTATTTAGGCCTTAAATGATATCATCCAGAGTGTAATAATATGAAGATCGAGGGAACCAATAATAACCGAGGTAGGTAGAGGGGATTTATGCAACTGAAAGGGGGCTGGGAAATGAGGAAGGATGACAAACATTTTACATTACAGTTTACAAAGTACTTTTCCAACACTTCCCTTTTAATCCCCATAACAACCTTGTGAGGTCAGGGAATTATCTTCATTTTAAAACTGAGGGACCTGAAACTCAGAGGTCGCTGAAGATCAGAGTTAGTGAATGGGGAAGCCCTTTCTGGATTTAAGCTCTTTGCCTTTAAAAATATCCTATATCTTCATTTCCAATGTGTGCAAGAATCTGACAGGTGAGATGAAGGAGTGGAGCATCCCAGATGGAGAACACATGTGAGAAAGGGGCTATGAGTTGTGGCTTCTGGAAAGGGCAAACCAGTACAAAAGGGGAGTTCCTGCTGGACTGTACCTGATTATGGCCACCCCAGTCCTAAAAAATTCTAGTTTTTTAAGGAAAACAGAAGTTTCCAGATATTTTTTAATGTGAAATATCCTTAATTTTAAAATCGGTGAGGACCACATTAAAAATGTATCTGGGTTCCATGTTGCCCATGGCCTGCCCATTTGCCATCTATAACTACTGAGGTCTCATTCAGTTTTAAGCTGTTTTTCTCTAATAAAACATTGGTGTGAACAAATACATTTGTCATTATAAGAATGATTAGGAATTTTCTGATCTTGATAATAAAATTTCTAAAAAATGCTCCACATTTTTTCTTCAATGAACAGGTCCAAGTTTGGTTTTGAAGGTTCCTAGGTCTCTCTTTTATACCTCAGAGAAAATAAAAGAGCATGGAATGCTCCAAAATGGGAATTTTTGAATCTGGTGAAACAAAACCATTTACAATTTAAAACTGCTTATGTCCCAGGCTTAATTTTTGCTCTGGGCATAGGACTAAGAAGTGTATAATAAAGTCCTTAGAAGGAAGAGGTGGAATAAAAAGTTGACCAAAAAAAGGAGCATTCTGAACCTTTCAGAGAAAACTTCCCATTAAGGCTTTAGGTATGTTGTTAAAAGCCACCACAAAATGCTGCAAGATCCCAAAGGAATGAAAACATAAATGGGAACTCAAAGGGATATTCACTTCCAGAACTCTGGCAGAGAAAATGCTGTTTACTCCATAAATGACCTTGTAATAAAGTGAATACCTTTTTAGAAGCTGCCACTTTCTCATATTTCTACTAAAGCTATAGAGAAGTCTGTGGATTTCTCTGAAGCAGACCTAGGGGTCCAAAAGGAGTCCTTTATTTATGTTGTTTCTTTGTGGATCCAAAGAGGTGTGTTTAAAATTAAAAAAAAAAACAAATGAGATTTGGACAGTGATTTCCAGTAGTTCTCTTAATCTGAAATCACCCTCTAGAATAACGCTTTACTAATAAATAAATGCATTTCAGTTTTCAATGCATGAAAATATGTTGCACCCCTAGTAAAGAGCTATGCAGATGTTAATTGATACTAATATAACAAAGTCTTGGCTGAGTGCTCTGGTGGTAATGTCTTTCAAGAATTCAGAGCAAACACACACACTGCTCCTGACTAACTTCCATTTTTCTAACCCATTCTACATGCAAGGTACTTTCTGTATTGTCTTCACAACATCCCTATAAGTAGGCATCTTATTTCTACTTTACAGATGAAGAATCCAAGACTCTGTGAAGTTAAACTGGATCAAAGAAAGAAAACTTTAAACTTCAGCATCTCCTCTTCACACCAATCCTTCTCTGCCAGTTACCTAGTGGAGGTTATAGACATGTATATAATTGTGGTTTTGAGGCAGTTCTGTGTTAAATGATGCAATGCAGATACAAAATTCCACAGAAGCACTGATACAGAAAAATAAAAATATTCTGATTGTGGAGATCAAGTACTGTGGATGAGGATTATTGCTGGACCTGGACAGTTGAGTCTGACTATATTAAACAAAGATCCCTTTGGTAAGGGGAGGCTCTGCCAGACAGTCAGTAGGAAATGTGAGTTGAGAGGATCATGAGCAAGATATCTGATATTGATGAATTAATCATTGTAGATGAAGGGATGACCAAGCTGTGGGAAGAAATACAGTCTCAGAGATGGAGAGCAGCAAGGAACTGGAATTGGGGATGTGTGGGAGGGGTGAAGGAAGACAAATTGGTAAAGGAGACTGAGCGGGGAGCTGTAGACACAGGAAAATTTGAAGATATATTGGGGAAGTAATGGGAAATATTTGGAACCAAAGATGTAAGGAGCCCATCTTTCCTTTCTTATTAAATAGGGCTCTTTGGTGACAGTGGAGATAGAACTGGTTTTGTCTCCATGTCAGGCAGTGCCTTACTGCTCTTTCTTGTCCTTATGTAACTGGTTTGCATTATTTCAGAATTTCTTCAGGTTTGCGGAGTAGAACTTGATAGTTTATCCTAGAACATCTTACTTTCCTTCTTATTGGAAAGTAGTAGATGGCATTCATTTTGTTCACCTTTTCCTTGGTTCTTTCATTTCTAATCAGGTCCTTTGTTTACATACCCTTCTTGCCGAGATCGTCACCCTTTAAGAGGCAGAGCAGGCACTCAACTTTTTCCATCTTTTGTTCTTGCATCGTTCCATGTGCACATTGCCGTGCATTCATGTATTTAGTTTAATTTTATTTAGACATATGGCACTATAAATTTCGGTGAGATTTTTAAAAGAACTATCTGTAAAAAAAAAAAATAACAGTTTTGCAAACTTGACTTGGAATCAGCTTAGTTCTGCATATGGCAGAGGCATTGCAAGCTGTAAGTTTATTTAAAATAGTTTTGCAAGATTGGAATTACCCACCCAAGAAGATAATTTTACATGCAGAAGGAAAATCTTTGGCAGTTTTCACAGCCTCCTGATTTTCTCCTCCATGTTTATTGGAGGCATAATATATTCTAGTTTTCATGCCAGATGAGCCAGTTCCAGTTACTTTGAGGCAGGGCTTTCCCCCCCCCCCTCCCTCCCACAGTACAACCGGTTTGGGATACAGGATATCGATAGAAGAACTCATCTGATCCTGGCACATTGTTTCAGTGGGAACACAGTCAATGCTAATGGAACAGACGTCGGGAGCCGTGGAGGAGGCATTGTGCAATTTTTTATGACACAGGTTCTGGTACCTATTTTAAATCATTACTTAGGACCCTTGTTACTTAGGAGTCTTGGTGCTTCGATTGTCTCCGTAAGGTAGTATGACACAGCTGAAAGAACATGAGCCTTGGAGCCTGAACTTGAATACTAAATCCAACACTTTTTGGCTCTGTTGTTACAGTCTAGTTACATATCCCCTCCTTTTCCTCATCTGTAAAATGGGCTATTCTGAGATTAAATAAGACGTGCAAAGGAAACAACTAGAACAATGCCTGGTGCATAATAAAGTCTCAGTACTTATTAAATCCTTCCCATTGCCTCTCCCCTCTTACCTTTGCTTTCCTCAGAATGAGGGTAGAATTCACATAATATTTCATATACTATATAAAATGTCTTAATCTGGTCTGCCGGCCTTAGAAAGGAGCTAGCCTCTTCCTGTAATGGAGCTTGAGTGAGCAGCAGGCTGCTTTGGTGGTCTCTCCTGGGGAGAGGGGTGCGTATGGTGGGGTTAATGGTGTACCTCTCTGGTAAGCCACTTCTTCCTCTCTTCTGCAGCTCCTGGAGCCCCAGACTGGCCATGAGGAAAGGAGAGAGGGTCACTTTCCTTCTGCCTAGGCAGCTCA
Organism: Eonycteris spelaea; assembly: GCA_003508835.1. Lineage (NCBI taxonomy): Eukaryota > Metazoa > Chordata > Mammalia > Chiroptera > Pteropodidae > Eonycteris > Eonycteris spelaea. The sequence goes on along the minus strand of PUFA01000018.1, from coordinate 14,960,104 downwards.
CTGAGGCTCTATTTTAAGATCTCTTCAAGGGGTCCCCATCTGTAAAAATCACAGAGCTACCCCTTGTGTCCGCTATGGGTTTAATAAAAGCAGCTCCAAGTACCTGGCAGGTAAGGACCTCCTAGCCTTTCTGTGAGCTCAAGTTCTAGTTTCCTACATCTTTCTAGACAATTAGGGGTTTCCTTTCATGCTGAATTATGTAGATTTTGTGAAAAGGTCAAGAGCTCACCAGGCTCAAAGAACCCGCCCCCACTCCAACAAATTTGCTTTCAAGTCAGATAGGATTAAGGTCTTCCCAGAGAGAATACTTTCTTAGTTAAATTAAGTTTTTCCCCCACTCTGTACCACTATGTCTTGTGCCCTACCCCTGCCAAGCAACTCCTTGCCTTCAAAGTGCAGATTATATTTCTGCCTTTTTGATATTATTAGGTTCTCTGATGACCAAGGAATGCAAATGAGGTTAGTGTGTCTTGACTTTTTCAAAGTCCCTGCACTCAGGTCTCAGGCTTGGGGTAACCCAGGCAGCATGGGGAGCACTAGCAGCTCACCATACTGGTGACTTTTGCAGTAGTGATAGCAAAGAACATTTATAGGAAAGCAGCCAGTAAATTTTAGAAACCCGTGTACCAAGCTAAGTTCTATTTTTATTATAGAATGAATTACAAAGCACATCCTTACAGAAAAGACTACTTCTTGTGGTAAGCATGCTCTGGTATGAATGTGTGTGTGTGTGTGTGTGTGTGTGTGTGTGTTACAATTTACACATGTTACAATTTAATAATTCACATGTATTTTTAGTAATTGGTGAGTAACATTAGTTTAGATACCTAAATTAAGAAAGGCTTGGGGAATTGATAATGCTAAATTTTTGATCATTTGTCAAAGTCAAAATATCCTTTACCCTCAATGAATCCAGAAAAGAATATAGTAAAAATATTTTAAAAACCAAACATTCAATATATAGTGAATATTAATTGTAATGAGGTGTGAATCCTCCAATGAGAAATATGGTACCAAGGTGACATACATGTCGTATCTTGTGTTTATATCCAATTCACAGACCAGCAAAGTTAGAAAATCATATTACTAAAGAAAAAAAAAAACACCTTACTTTAAATATGAGCACATTCTCAGCCACTTCCCAAGTGACAGCTATGGTTATTGTTTTGGAAATTTAGGTTCATAATTGAGGCAGGTGTCTGATTAGAAGAGATTTATTTTGATAGAGCCTCTGTTTGACCTGCTTCCTCATCTACTCTGTTTTTGACATTTCCTGAAAGGAGACATTTTTAAAAATGCTGCTTTTATGATAGGCAATAGTGTAGATATAGTCTAGTAACCCTTTGGCTGCAAAGATTCACTAGTCTTTTCCAGACTGATTTCCTTGAGCTGATATGGCTGAATGGTTTTTTGAGAATTCAAAGACTAAAGAAATGTGGAATGAAAGTTTTGGTTTTCTGCTTCTATGAAAACATTAATTACCTACAATCTGATATAATTTGGACACAGCTTATCTTCTCTAGCTTTAGGTCAAAGCAATTTATCATTTCTTAACGGTATTTAATATTACCTACAGATAGAGCTTCCTAATTGATCAAATGTCATTTGAGAAACTCATGCACAGCCCTAAGGCCTTTCTGCACAGCATTTAACTCGCCTTTTCACTGAAATTCTAATTTTGAATCGTAGTGTCATCTGTAGGGTTTTATGATAAATTTCCCTCCTCTGACCTTGTGATCTTTCACAAAGTTATCAATTTTTGATTTCTGTGTTTCATGTTGTTCTCTCAGTGTTGCTTACCAGAAGTCAGCAGTCAATTTCTTGTCTTTACATCCTATTAATTGCTTTAAAATGGAATATTAACTAGTTGTACATAACTGTCAACAGATTTGAAGATGTGAGTGGAATTCTTTGGCCAGCACCTTCACTTCCTGTGCTGAAGGTTTGGTGAGCAACGCATTGGGACAGGAGGAGGTAGTTTAATGGTTTACCTATATAGTAGCATCAGCTCTACATGTTGCCTTTGAAAATGAGGACTTACTTTACCCTTGGACCTCATGGAGCATGAAATTTGCAGACCCTCTAGATACGCACCTTGATTACTGTAATTTTCTTTTTGGCATGGTATTCTTGGAGTTCTTTTTCTTCCTTTATGTTGAGCTCTTTTTGGAAAACCAGAGCCTGTGATTGCTTCTGACTTTTGTTACCATGATTCTTTGCTTGTGTGAAGTTGCAGCGCTTCAGTCAGCAGCTTTTTTGGTACCCTGTTCCCTTCTTTGGTGGAGACAGAGGCAAGGATGTAAGAGGTCCTCTTCCATCTTAACACTAAGTGAGCCTGCTTCAGGGGTTGGACCAACTGTTGGCCAGGATATTTAGGAAGCCAACGTCTCATTGACTCAAGAACGTTTTTAGGACCACGTGCCTCTCTCTTCTTATCTGGAGTCTTGTGGTTGACTTCATGGAAGGGGATATATTGAGAGTTCCAGGAGAGGGTCTTTCCATGTGGTGGCACTATATGCACTAGTATCTCAACCAAGAAAGGGGATCATCTCACAGGAGCCAGCCACCTTTCCTTCCTTGGCCACCTTCCAGCCTTCCTAAGAGCAATACCAGAGTGATAAAATCTAAGGTAGGCTGTTCCTACCTGTAGTTGCTTGGGTCACAGAGCAGAACTGAAAATCCCAGACTGATACCATTTCTGGAAGTACAGTAAGACTGGGGAATGGGCACAATGAGGTGGATTGGGAGAGCAAGGGCACTTGGAGTCAGGTTCCTTGAGTTTCCAGCTCTGCCCATGCACGGCAGGTGGAGGGCAGGGGTTGGGTGGGGGGAGTTGATTTCAGAACTCTGTGCTTGTCTCCTTCTCTGTAAACTGGAATTACGTTAAGAATCATGAGAACAAAATAATATATATTTTACAAATACTCTGTTTATATTAGAAATACTCCGTTATGGCTTTTGGTTGGCCATTCTGGAAACTTGCTTTAGAAAATCATATCGCTATTAGGGAATTAATTTAGAAAATCATTGTCACTATTCTACAGATAGAGGTTTACAACCAGCATGGCCTTCAAAATGCCTGGAGTTGTTTTAAACATATAGATTACTAGAGTCTCTATAATTATAGTGTTGGGATCTGCTTTGGTGCTGAGCCACTGTGCATTTAAAAAGCCTCCCCCGAGGGATTCTGATGATCTAATTTGGGAGCTGCAGGTCTAGAGTGCAGTGACTTAACACTCTGCTGCTTATTTCTACCTTCCAAGTACCAGACGTGCCACCTGGATCTGGGCCTCAGCTTTCTTGTCATTCACATTTAACAAAAAATAGCAAGTCAAATCAGTTCTGAGGTCATACAGTTCTGTGGACACTCAGTGGACATTTGAACATTGCAGGCTATATTCTAAACAAGTGTCTTGTCTGGATAGAAGTTGGGATGTGTGATTAATGTCTTCACTGCTGAAACAGAAGTTATGGTTTTCCACTCAAATTTGTGTATAGCTAATAAGGTGGATTGCTACAGAGAGCATCTTTATAAATGTCCCTCCAACATTGAAGTAGTTAAAGATTTAAAAATGTACATTTCTGCATAGAATAAAATGAGATGCTTTTGATTTTATACCTTTTTGGATTTAGAACATTGATGGCGATTACATGGCATTATATAAACCAACTGAAGAATGCTATTTCTACTGTGGATGAAATCTTATGAGTCATTGATTAACAGGCAGAATAGTATAGATCTTTGTGGCAGGATTTTGGCAACAGAGAAGCTACAATTTTGAATTGTCATTTGCTCTTTATTTTTGGGAAGGTTCAGAATGTGCTTTGCAGGTTTTTAATAGGCTTTTAAATGTGATATTCTGTCCTTAGAGATTGGCTGAAACAGTATGTGACTGTGTGTGTTCATCTTTTATGTCTGAGGGGAATTTTGTGACCTTCTTAATTATGATCTTAAAGCATCAAAACATTCGAATATGAGGCATTTTGAGGAGCTATAAAAATGTTAAGCACCAATACATAGATAAGGAGAAAAATAAACCTTGACCTTAGACTGTGAAATTATAAATGAATTTTAGACACATATGAAAATCATCAGTTATGCATGGTGAAGATGTTGCCTGCTTACAGATTTAAGAGAAGTCGTTTTGAGGTGTGTATGTGAGAGAAGGGCAGACACCATATTTTATTTATTTGTCCCTGGTAATTTAGTCACTATTATGACTATTGTATTGGTTTCTCTGATTATGAGTTAGGTACAGAACTTATTAATCTCTATTGCAGGAAAGATCTGTTTGCTGGAGGACCTTTTTTAAAAAAATTTAATATTTAGGAATGTTTTTGAGTTGGAGAAAAACTCTTTTGACCTAAATAAAGAATGACCATTTCAGAACTGGAATTATTTTACTGAGTTACCCTTTCCTCCCTAGAAAATCAGGTGAAATGCCGTATTTAGAACTTTGATAAATTGGAGTTAGGATGTTCTCTTCTGCCTTTTATGTCAAGGACAGGTGAGAGGTAAATAGGGATAGAGAGAAAGAAGAGAAAGAGGGGAGGGATGAAGATAACTATATAATTGGATGAGTTGGTTTTGAGGCTGCAGCCTTGATTATGTGGTTAGCAGTTGGCCATTCTGCCAAAATCATCTTTTTGGCCATCTGTACCAAATTATAGGAAGTAATAGCCTTGGGCACAGCTGCTGAGTTTAATGTGTATTTCTAACTCATGTATTAATGATAATGATCCCATAGAGAAGTCTGGTGACCAAATGTGCGGAACAGATAGAACCAAACACATATAAATTTACAAGTTAAGAAAGAAAAATCTCTATTTTACATTGTGGAATGAGAGTAGGTATTATTTAAATCTCCAGACAAGACTTTAATTTTTCTACCTTTAATTCTTTATAGTAGCTTTCTCCTAAGGAGAAATAACTCACAACAGAGATTGACCTTGAATTTTGGCCCTTCTTTGTGATGCTTCATGAATTTAGCTGTGACATTGATAACGTTTATAGGAGGTAGATTTCATTAACCTATCCCAACATCCATTGAATGGACCTTTTCCCAGCTCAGCTGATCCCTTTAAGGAAAATGACCCAGGAATGAGTGACTGACTGCTATTTGGTGTCACTATACCAAAAGGTCACAGGACCTTTCCAGGCAGGCTAAGTCTAACGTCATTAGAAGTATAATTAAGTTGTTAAGAATATAAGCTATTCAGCAATCCCAAGGAAAACATAAGGCCAAGAATCAGGATTTTAAGTAAACATTTCTACAAATTGCATGGTCAAATCATTCCTCTAAAACACAACTAATGAATGAATTAGAAGGAAACCTACCCTATAGTAAAGTTGATCTTTTAAAGAAGGTTACCAAAGTTATGTGCAGTGATTTTGGCATATATAGTAGTGCCGAGTAGCAAAGTCCCAATACATGCTTTAACATTTTTTTCTCCAAACCTGCCTCATCCAGAGCTTCCCCATCTTTAGCTGCTCGGGCCCCAAACCTTGGAGTCATTCTTGGTTTCTTTCTCTTACAGCTCACATTCAGGCATTCAGGAAATTGTGTTGGCTCTACCTTCAAAGTATACTGTTTCTCACTTCCTCGCCGCTGCCACCATTGTCCCAGTTAGCATCACCTCTTACTTAAATTACTGCGACCGATTCCCAGCTGGTCTCCTATGCCTTCCAAAGACTCTTCTCAGTACAGGAGTCAAAGTGATCCTTTTAAAACCGGAGTTAAGTCTTGGTACTCTTTTGCTCAAAACTGCTGGAGCTTTTATACCAAGAACCAACATTCTCCACCCCATGTCTCATCCCCTCTCCTCATCTTCTTCTCTTTCCAGGTCCACTCGTGTCCTGGTTTCACTGGCCGCCTTTTCTCCTTAGTTCCTGGTTCCCTCTGCCTGGAATGCGCCTCCTCCTGGCTGTCCCCAGGCTCACTTTCCTACCTTCTTCAGGTCACCTCTATGAGATTCACTGTGATCACCCTATTTGAAGCTGCAATCTACCCACAAGTCCCATCCCTTCCCTCTCAATTCTCCTTAACCTAAATTACTGTTTCTTTTCTATAGCTCATCACTTTTTAAGAACAGCTTTATGGGGGGTGGGGTGGGGGATATTTATATACCATAAAGTTCACTCACTATACTGAAATACAGTTTCAATAATTTTTAGCAAATGTATGTAGAGTTGTGCAGCCATCACCATAATCCACTTTTATAACATTTCTGTCATCCCCAAGAGTTCCTTTGTGCCCACTCTCTCTCCATCCTAGATAGGCTCTGATCTGCCTCTGTGTCAATAAATTTGCCTTTTCTAGACATTTGAGCACAAGTGCTCAGCAAAGGTGGATTAAAGGAGATGTGTGTTTGTATAAAATTAAAATACTACCATATTTCATGTGCATCTGACCTTATTTGCAGATAACTAGAGTATTATCTCAATATTCAGTATCAAGACCTCTCAGTTTCTCCTTCCCAGTATCCCCCATGTCCTCCTCTACACTTTCAGCCTCTTGGCTGCTGTTCTCATTCGGGTCCTCAGCACTACAGCTTCTTCCCGGGTCTCTCTGTACCACTTTTTTTCCTTCATCCCTTTCTGTGAATTGCTGTCAGAGTATTATTTTTAGAAATTTGGCTTCCATAATTTCACTCTCCTGTCTAAAAACCTCCAGTGACTAAGACCTGTGGCTTAATTAGTCTCAGAAAGCATTTCCCCACCTGCCTTCTAATTCTTCCCAATATGAACCGTCTCCCTTTCCCAGGCTCTAAATAAACATGCTTTTAGGAGATACTGATTTCCATATGACCTCTAGTATTATGTATGTCTGATTCTCAAGCCTCTATGTCAAACATTTTGTAATTTATTAAAAACAAAAATAAAAACCTGTAAAGCCTCCAGGAGCTGGCTATTTAAAGGAATCCAGTAATTTATCTATATTATATTTTTCCAAGTTGGGTTTTCTCAAAACAACATACTCCCAAATTTGCTATATACCAAGGGTTTTTGTTTATTTGTTTGTTTGTTTTTATCAAGGATGTCTCTGGCCACCAACGTAGTGAAAGAAAGTCATAGGAATAATTCCGTAGTGGAAACAAAACAGCACCCACATGTCTGGCTAAGGCCCGTCAGCATCAGGACCAGACCTCAGTGCTACTTGGTCCCCTGTTGTTCCCTGCCAGAGAGTCCTGGTGCGCCACGCAGTGGAGACCTTTTCCTCCGGGATCCAGCCTTCTCATGTGCTTCACCTGTACTGTAGATGCCACATGCAACTTCTCCATGCCGTCGTCACTGCTGCTGGCTGCTCTGGCCCTCTTTGATGCCAGCGATATTAAAGCTGCCGGTGTGCTACACTGATCACCAGCCACTTACCTGCTCCACAGCCGGTGGGCTTTGGCTTCTCGTAGCTGCCTTTTGTGCTGCATCATCATCATCATCATCATCATCAGCAGCAGCAGCAGCAGCAGTGGGGGTTTTCAGTGGAATGGCTTTGAAGACAGGCCTAAGGTTGCAACTTAGTTCTTTCATTTACTAGTTGTTAGATCTTAGGAAAGTTATTTATCTCTTTGAACCCAAGTATCCTCATTTGTATTCTGGGACAATTATATCCACTTTGCCATACAATCATGGGGGTCAAGTACAAGAATATACATAAGTTTCCTTGTCTGGCCCAAAGTAGGCACTCAGTAAATCTTTGCTCTCTACTGTTATGATTAGCAGTAGAGCCTGGGGAACTAATGGTTGCTCCCCTATCACTGGGGAAAGCAAGCCTTTCTTCCTGTATCATCTCTCCCTTGGTGTGACAGTAATGAGGATGTGGTAGGCAATATCATTCTGACCACCACCTCTGTTTTCCAGTACCAGTCCCTAATGCTGATGAATAGCTGTGACTCATGGGCCACACCTGTTCTGCTTGTGTGACCTCCCCCTCCCCACCCTCCCACCCGTCCCCCCGTGCTCTCATTTCAAGGAGAAAGCCATGAAGTATTCTGTGGTGTTGTGTTTCTTAAACATGCTGTCATTGGTGTTTTTGCTTAAAAAGCATCACCAGTTTCTCATGAATATTATTCTATTCTGTGAAGAATGCTCATTTGGCACGTAGTTACTGGGCATCTGTTAAATGTCAGGCACTGGGCCAGGTGCTGATGATTCAATGGTGAAGAAGACAGATTAGATCTTTGTCATCTTTGAGCTGACACTCTAGTAGAAGTGACAGGCATTCATCAAATGATTCCAGTAATAAGGGTCAAATTACAATAGAAATAAATGCTGAGAAGAAGAGGTTCATGATGTTATGAAAAGTGTGAAGAAAGGTTTTGACCTGCTGTGGGGGGCTAGGATGGCAGGAAAGCCTTCCCTGAGAAATGGGGGCTGGGAATCTGAAGGATGTGACAAGTTAATGTGAAAGCCAGAGAGCAGAGAATGCATCAAGTAAGTGAAAAAAAAAATTGTGTCTAGAGGTCCAGTACAGTGTTGAGAGGAGACAATGGCACAAGGTACAGTGTGGGGCAGAGAGCTAGTGAGAATGTGGGGGGTGGGGGTGGGGAGGCTGATGCTGGAGAGCACGGAGGGCAGGACCACACCTGAATCTGTAAGGGTTACTGGTCTTTATCCTAAGAATAGGAGGAAGCCATTGAGGAAGGATTTTAATAAGGAAGAGATAGCATCTGGAAGGCTAACTATGGCTTCTGATTGGAAGAGAGCACTCATGAGTGTAGGAAGGCACTGGAGTCCATCGCTCTGGTTCAGGTCAGAGATGATGAAGTGGCTCCGCCTCGGGGGATGGGGATAGATAAAGAGAAGACTATTTTAGGGCGCCTAAGAGGTAACATTTTTGGATTTTGATGGTGGACTGGCTGAGGGATGAGAGAAATAGAAACCTAGTGATTTTTATATCTGTGTAGGTGCTGGTGCCATTCCGTGCAGCTGTGTGTAGAGGTGCCATTTGCATGGGTGGTGGTACTAATCCATGTGACTACATGGTGGCGATGTTCCATTCAACTGTGTGTATGTTGGCGCTTTTCATGGAGAAAGGAATTCTGGAACAAGAGCATTTTGGGTAGGATGGGTAAAGGAAGGTATGTGTGGTGATAGCAATATTAAATTTGAGCTGTCTTTGAGATGTTCAAATGAAGATGTCAAATGGGAGGTTATTGTATGTTTTGGACATCATACAAGACTCCAGGCCTGTGATACAATTTTTGATTGGGGTTGGAATTACCTAAGGATAAAATAGATCATTAAACCAAATCTCATGGAACCGTAGCACTTAATGATTTGGTAAAAATGGAGGAGCACGGGGAGCAAAAGAATGTGTAACCAGAGAGGAAAGAGGAAAGCCAGGAGAGATGAAATCATGGAAGCCAAGGAAATCACCTGATTCAGAAGGAGAGAGCTTTTGTCGATGTTGAATGCAGCCAATGTCAAATAGCTCAAGGACTGAAAATAACAGCTGGATTTAATGACAGTCAAGCTAAGGTGTGCGTGGGTGATTTGGAGACCAGAGGCGTTCGGCAGCCCAGCCCTCATCACTTTGCCACCGTATTAATTCTAGAATCATGCCATAACCCTGCTTGAGCAATCTCAAGAAGGCAGAACTTCCCAACTTGTAAATAGAATTAAGCGGAATTACAGAAAACAGAGAGATGAGCTTTTAATTTTCTTGTATACCAGAGTTTGCAGTAAAGTTTATTTCTGCTCTCTAAATGATGTTTGCTCATTCGTTCAGCGGATTTTATTATATATTGTATGGAAGCTGGGTGAGAGGTGCTCGAATACATGTCCCAAATACACTTACAGGACAGCAGAAGAAAAATATACCCTAATACATCTATAATTGTCATATAGGCCTAATGTAAGCATCTCTAACACAGGCACAAATTATTGGAATTTAAGGGAGGGAAAAGTTAATAGATGATGTGGAATACACAATCAAAAATAGAAACATGAACTGCACAATCAAAAACTGAGCATGCCTCGGGGTAAGAAGCCTTGTGGAAATCTGAGATAATTAACACCTTAGGATTTAGATTGCCACTGATAGCTCATTAGTCTTTCTTAGGTCTCGTTTCTTTGTACTTTTGCAAACAAATTATTCACGTCTTTTTCGAAGATTTGCTTATCAAGTTGACATTTCGAAAAAAAAAATTTCTCTGAAAATGCTTTTCAAGTTACAGCTTTTATGGTTCACATGTTCCAATAACAAACTCAATTTAACAGAAGTATCCAAAAAGTCAGTAATTTGAGGGCAAGGGAAAGACTGTTGATATCCCCACTAAGAATTGCAGGCATACTTAATTTGCTTTAGTTCCTTAAAATAGTTTCCCGAATGACTTAGATACATTTTCATCAAATGAAATTATAGCTGTGAGAAACATTGGTTTTATTAAGCGGAAGAGGTTTGATATCAGGTGGTAATCGTAAAACAATTTCGATGAAGACTGGATGTTTTGGCCAACTTTGTATAATCCATGAAAGCCCATTTTACCAACACCTCTCAAGAAAGCGAGCCTGGAAAAGTACCTTCTTAGTCTTTTCCTCTGGAGCCTCCGTGGAGTTTCCTGGCACACAAGGATCACCTGGGTGGTGCCGCTCAGCTGCTCTTTTCCTCTTTTACCCCTTACCTATCTGCCCCACCTGCACAGTAAGACCCCAAGGAAAATTTGCAACTCTTTCTTCTACAGGTCTTCGTTTTCCTGTGTTGTGTGTGCATGGGATGGGTTTTGGGTGGGGCAAGTAGTTGTCACACGCTTTTTTGAAAATTTAAAAAATGGTGTAGATTCTCTTTCCTGTACAAAATGCATGTATGCATTTAGATTCAGCAAAAGAGCGGCATATAACGTTAGAGACTGTGGGCACTTTTGAATTTATTTTCACCAACCCCAGTTTAGAACCTTTATTGTGACCCGTCCTGAGCACCAGGATCTGAAGAAGCTTCCTGAGCCACATGTTTTATTCTAGCCGTCGCCTGCTTTACAGCCAGTGATGACTCCACAGTCACTGCTGTAAGGTCAGGCTCTGCAGCAGCTTGTAGCCCAAGGTCTGATGGCCCAACTTATCCTGGGCAACCCAGCTTGGCATTGCTTCTGGCACAGACACTGCCCTCCTCACTGTCTTCCAGCTCATGCCTAATTCTGTGTACGCCCTGTCCTTCGGCATGCTTCCTCACCTCCCTCTGTCCAAAATGTGTATACCAACGTTTAGCTCAATACCCGTTCCCTCCGTGAAAGCACTCCTGATTAGCCCTACCGTACGGTATTTTTTCTTATCTTAGAAGTCCTCATCTACTCTGCCACTTAGTTGCTATGTAGCTATAAGGTATTGCCTCCCGTTGTTCTTGGTCATCTCATGCGTTTCCTTAATTAGAAAGCAGACCAATGTCTTAAGTGTTAGAGCTAGAGAGGATGTTAGCATCGAGATCGTCAATCTTTTATTCCATCTCAGCAAATTAGAAGCAGTGATTTGCTGCAGCTGTGATGTGTATATTTGTATGTGTGTGTGTGTGTGTGTGTGTGTGTGAAGATTTTCTTTGCAGTAGCATATGAGAATCTTAAGAAGGTGAAGGGATGAGGAGAAGGCATAGAAAGATTGAAAAAGCCTTTCCCTAGGTGATTCTGATGCTGCCACCTCCCTTGCCATCTCCGTCAGTAATCCTTCTGTGTCCCCATTCTGCAGAGAATCACTCGCTAATGCAAATGCGGAATGGCTTCTGAGTTATGTGTAGGCAACCTGTTTCATTCACCCCTCCCCTCCCTGTATACCTTGGTTAAAAGTTAGATTAAGCACTTAATGCCAGAGATTGAGAGGAGAGACAATAGGCACAAAGGGAAAGGAAAGAAATGAGATGACTTGTCCGTGCCCTTCTCTACACACACACACACACACACACCCCTACCTACACATACACACATGTAAGCACATTGGCACACACATACACACACCTATATATGCACACTCATACTCATTCTCATTCCCCCATCCTGGTGTAGGGAATTATAATGAGACCATTAATATTTCTCTCAAAATAGATTTGATTTATGGTAAATGCAGATTTCATGTTCCTGTTATAGGGCTGTGCCAGCTGTTATAGGGCTGGGTGTCTTGGTGTTGTTTACACAGGATCAGTGCAGCAGTGTGATTTTTTTCTTCTATTTCAAAGGAGAGGGAGAAAAACTTTGTACTATTCTGAGAAGGAGATTTCTCACCTGCACACAGGCTGACACCTACTTTCTCTGTTTCTGCTAACGCCCAACGCTGGGTGGTTTCACACAGGCTGTAAAGAACTCTCCACACTGATTTAGTTGCATCACTCTAATTTCCACGAGAAAGCAGACACCCGGAGAAGCAAACGGGCTGGGAGGGTGACTGGCAGAGCTGGACTACCACGCAGGTCTTCTGAGGCCTCGCCTTCACTGGTTGGGCTTCTTTGGGTTCCTGGCCCCTATACTGTCTTACACAGTGCATGTTTCATAAGCCTCCACTTCTTTTTACAGTTACGTACTTTGAGCTTCCTGCTGTTTTTCCCTTGCCATATGTACAGACACTCACCCCAGCCATCTGGGGAAGGGAAAAGGCATATCTGGCAGAGAAACGAGTATGCAGATGCATTCTTTTTGTAATTACTCAAAAGAAGGTTGTTGAAGGTATGATTTATTTAGCCAGTTCTTCAGATCTAGCTTCAAAAGCCATGCTCTTGTTGAGAAAATATTTTATTTTGTATAAAACTCTCAGGACAGTCATTCTTTCTTAGCATGTGGTCTCGCATTTCAGCATGTGTCTCTGACTTTGATAGCTCACTGAAAGCTAATATAACACCAGCATTAATTTGACCCCTGGCTGTATTCTTTCCCTGTCAGTTCCTGTTCTCCAGGCTGTTGCTCATGGTTATATCAAAGATGGGAGCAGCTGGAATCAGATGCCTGTGATTATTAAGACAGTAATTACTGATCATGCCGACACCAGCAATATTAACTAGAACTTAAATAATTGAAAATGTTACCTATGAGGGAAGCATGGATCCAAGGTGTCAGAATAAAAGGCATCATCTAGAATTGTCTGGGCAATAACAACATGTTTTCATTCTTGTTTTATTCAGCTATTCTGGCTAAAAATGCTCTGTAGAGATAACAAACTTACTTGAGTTTAACCAGTTGTCTTTTTTAACTTCTTTACAAAAGAGAATTATGTAATAGGATCTGGAGGAATACTGTTTTAGTGGAACAAATCCATTTTCTTAGATTTCTCAGGTTATTAGAAAAGAAATGCCCCACCTTCCACAGTAATAGAATGAATTTGATGTGTTGTATACTTACAGTGTTCCTCAGAGTTTAGAAAGTACTTTCAAACTCATCATTTCATTTAGTGTCAGCGAAAGTTTTGCGGAGGAGGTAGTTTTACCCCTGTCTGATGGAGAAGTAAACATTGGCTGAGAAAGGCTGTGATTTGCCCAAGTTACATTATGAGGTTGAGTTGGAACATAAGATTTGTTTCATGATTTCATAACACTTTCCAAATCTGTGAGGTGGCAGAAAACTAATAAACTCTTACTAAATTTCTTATATTTTAGTCTTTGCTAGAATCTTCTGAAGCTGCTCTTCATCTGAAGAGTAAATAGTCACAGGAAGAGAAAATGCTTTTAATAAACTTACAGAATTTCCTTCATTGGAAGAATGATCATCTTTGCTCTTAAATTTGATAACCTTTTTTTCACACATAGTGTATGACTTCTGCCTATATTGGATAATTCCAGTATTTCTGTACTGAATTTGTAGATCTCTTTTCATGAACTACCCTAAATATTTTTATTTTAGTTTGGAAAGCATTTCCTTGAGAAATTTAATGTAGCTTCTCATCCTTCATTTTTATTGTCGTTGTTTGTAATCATCACCCTGTCGTCTTAGCACATTGCTGTGCCAGCTGTTTGTGCTAGTTGTGGGCAATGAGTAGCTGGGCTGACCCCAGCACTTACCAGTGTTCACCGTAATACCACATAACCCATGTCTGTGCTTTCCTTCCAAAGACCTGGAAGCCCACGTCCAACTCCCTTAGATCAGAAATCCCGCATGTACGCTAAGCCTGGAGTATGTCTGGAGAACTTGTGGGGCAGGCCCTTCTGGAGGGCACAGACCCTCTGGAGAGAATAAAAGCTTACAAGCTTAGTTTTAGCCCAGGGAACTGGTGTCAGAACAACAGCTTGATTTCAGTACAGTGTCTGCCACCCAGATTGTGCCCTGGCCCAAGTCCACTTGGGTCTCAAACCAGAGTCCTAGAAAGAGCAGGATTCTTTATAAAAAGCAAGAAATGTAAAAAAGCACTGTTTGACTGAAACCACAGTGGCATCCTGAGTGCATGGTGGCATTGGTGAGTGGGACAGAGCTGGTACTTTGAATTTTGGTCACTATAGAAAGGGCAGTCTTGGGCAGTGACTCCTTCAGATAAATGGCTTTGTGGTATCTGGGGTGTCACAGGCTTTACTGCCATTTTCGGTGATTTTGGCATGAACCTATATGCCCCTTTGGTGATGTCAGTAGATTCTGCAGCGGGCCTTACTGCACAGAATGGACTAGTAAGAAGAATATAGGGACTGAGAGGACAATTATGTTTTGGGGAGCCCGTGAGATAAATCCTGGAACTGGTAAGCTGGTCTCTATGTAGCTGGAGTTTCTGCAGTTATGAGTTTGGGTGCAAGGACAGAAAAGGATGTTTTACAACAGCTTCTTGGAACACTATATAATTTTCTTATTTGCCATATTAATTGTTCATTGCCTATAGTCTCATGTAGAAGGTATTTTCTCTGTTCTGCTCACCAATATATCCCAAGAGCCTAGAAGAATGCCTGTAATATGGTGGGCATTCAGCAAATATTTATTGACTTTTAAGTCAAGAATCTGTCATTTCACTACCTATGAACTTGGAATTATTATATTGTTTTTGAGGAATAGACAGTGCAGAATAGGGATCTGGAGAATTATGATATTGATCAGTAGGCAGATTAAAGTATGGGGCACATGGTAGTGGTGGACTACTTCAGAATTTGTGATTTTTATCCTTTTTGTCTTTCCTAGTCTTTTAGCTTAGAAGCAGATTCTAAGCCTCCTCCCACAGACCCTGAAGTTGGTTCTAATGGGATAATCACTCTTATCTATCTTTCTTTCTTTCCCTTTCCTATTCCTCCAGACAGATTGTTTAATGCCTTGGTTATTAAAAGAAGAGTAAGGTTTAACATAAATGAGAGGTGGCTGGTAAAGGAAAAAGAAAGAGAATGGCTCTAAAATAAAATGAGCTGTGAACATTGCTCATTGTTAGTTCTAGATATTTACCAAGAATGGGAACATGTTTCATTTTAAATGTCTTGCCAGTCATTGTAAAGTGTGATGCTTGACTAATTACTTGATTCAAAACATTTATGAATAAAACAAAACCAATTTTCATGAGCATCAATACAGTTTATTTCTTTATACTAGGAAAGAACTATCTCTTAAAATCCTCATTGAAAAGGACATTGTATAGTGAACGTAATGAGCAATGCCTTTCAGGTATTTTTATGGGATTATTGTGTCCCCTTCTCTGAGGCTTTCATTTATCCAATACCTCAGTCTATAGAATGATGGTCATTCGAAGTACAGCAGGGAGGTAAGATAGGGTTGTTGTCCGTAGACTGTTTTACTCTAATGATGATTATGATGATGGCTAACACTTTGTAAATTTTATGTTCTTAGCACTTATATTGACTCATCAAACCCTTATAACCGCTGTGATGTAGGTAGTCTTATTAACATTAAGTACTTGTCCAAGGTCATATGCTAGTGCGCTGTGAGTAGAAACAAACGTTTAACTAAAACCTTTGCTCTCTATCTGCATGCTAAAAACTTTTCTGGAACCCAAAGCTAGATTCTAGAGAATCCACAAGAGAAATGGTTAAGCTGAATATTTTTCAGAACATTATCTATTATAGCTACCATCTTGGAAATTATAGAGCAATTATAAGAGGTTTTATTTCCTGGAAAATCTCTGGACTCCAGATATTCTTAATTGCTAATGCCAGAGGCAACATAGTCTATGATGAGGGGTGTGAACTCTAGTCAGACTTGCCTGAGTTCCAGTCCCAGCTCTGCCACTTAATATCTCCGTAAGCTGGGAAAGTTACTTCAACTTGTACCCCAGATTTGAGGTTAGGGTTATATCCTCTGCTTGTAGATTACTGTAGGTGGTGTTTCTAGCAATTTCTCCAGAGGGAACAGAAGTATTTTTATGTGGATGAAAAATATTTAGCTAAGGCATTAGGCCATTCCTGGAATGTAAAGAAAAAACAAATGTGTTGTAGGTGAGCAAGTCTATTTTTCTGTCACACACATTGTTGAAACCATGGAATATGATTTAGCATACTTTCTTCATGAAATAAGACAATGGCTTGTTTTCACTAATAGTTTATAGCACTATACACTATATATTCTATATAGGTAGGGTATTACCGAAGGGCAATATAATTTTCATTAGAAAATACACTAAAAAAAAATCCAGCATTATGTGAACTCAGATTTTGTGCATCGGGAAAACTAGGATTGCTAAAGGAAGGATTCTGCTTCAGTCATTGTGAACTATCAAGCATGATGGGTTTGACAGCCATTCTTCCCCTCAGCCTCCCCCACACTATTCTCTCTGAGCTTTGTCCTCCCACTTGTTGAGCTCACCCAAGCCTATTGACTGAGCCAAGAAAACAGACTCTACTCTTCTCCTCCTCTTCTTCTGACTCATGCCAGAAAGTCATGTAGCAATTCAAAACATGTCTCAAATCATTAAACATGATGTGGAAAACTTTCTTGTGTCTGACTTTGGAATATTCTTTCGTGTTTTGACGTTCGTATAATCAAGTGTTATGTTTAGATTAACCTCGCTTTTTCAGAGGCTTTCCCTGACCCCTCAAACCAAATGCGCATTGGCTGTTACATCATTGCCGTTTTATTCAATGTAGCACCATTGCCATTCAGTGTTTTCTTATTTGTCTATTTGTTTTTTCCTCCTTGAATGTAAGTTCTGTGAGAATGGGGACATCTGTTTTGTTTTAAACTGTTGTCTCCAAGAGGAAAGATAGGCACACAGTCAGAGTTAATATTTTCAAATGGATGAGTAGTCCTAAAATCCTCACACATTTCACTTCACAAGAATTGGGTTTCCATAGCTCCAGCTCGGATGCTCTAGTCAATCAGTCTTCTCTTTTCATCATTCTTTTTCTGCTGTCCTTCACATTTGCTGGTACTTGTCATCATTACTCATTAACCCAGCTCCAGAGTCTCTGAGTACATTTCCATTGTTGCCAAACATCATTTTGTATAATGTGACTCATTTAAAATTTGTTGAAATTTGTTAATTTCATTTTTTTTAAAGTTATTATTTTCTACTTGACTGAATCATACATAACAGGATTGTGCAAATTAATAACATTTCTTATTTAATTTCATTAGAAAATGTCTTAAGAGTTCCCTGGTGAGATTAATGATTTTGCATTGTTTACAAATACATATATGCAGTGTGATTGGTATTGTAATTCAGAAAGCACTACATGCCTTTTCTTCTTTCTTTCTTCTTTCTTTCTTTCTTTCTTCTTTCTTTCTTTCTTTCTTTCTTTCTTTCTTTCTTTCTTTCTTTTCTTTCTTTCTTTCTCTTTCTTCCTCCCTCCTCCTCTCCTCTCCTCCTCCCTCCCTCCTCCTCCTTCCTCCTTCCTCCTTCCTTCTTCTTTCTTTCTTTCTTTCTTTCTTTCTTTCTTTCTTTCTTTTCCCTCCAACTTTGAATTGGTTAAAGGTATTTAGTGATATCAGTTAAAATTAAGAAAAAGAAACTCAGTATGTAGTTTGCCACAAACTATTGGAATTAAATATACTCATTTTAAAAATTAGTGCTCAAGTCAATATTCTGTGTTCTCTTTGATAATTGTGAAATTATGACTTTAGTATTTCAAGGGCTCATTATATTTTCAAAGTGCTTCATCTTGCTGCTTTCATTATTCTGTAGGTAGGAGAGGGGAAAAATATTTTTCTTTGACCTTTCTAAGTTCTCAACTGAGTCCCTGTAAGAAAGGATAAATTAACAAGAGAAAAGCAGAGATTTACTTAATAAAAGTTTTATGTGACACGAGAACCTTCATTCAGAAATGAAAACTCAAAGATGTGGGTAAATGTGAGCGTTTTTGTGCTAGTTTTGATGAAAAGTGGAAAGTCTTGGATAAACGTGACAGGATAAAATACAGCGTGAGCTAAGTGTAGTAAACCGGGGGAAACAGCAAGACTTTATTCAGATTCTTTCCAGCCGCTTGGGGATAGGATGCTCTTTTCCTCCAGGGCTAAGTGGGGTGAGAGTTTAATGTCTGCTTCTGGGGAAAGTCAGAAAATCTTCCCAGCCCATTCTGTTTCTCAGATTACTTCAGCTTGAATTATTCAGCATGCAAACATGCTGTATTTTGGGGTAGTGTGTCCTTAACCTCCTTATGTATAAAGGAGGACAATGTAATATTGTCTTAAAATTGAAGACTCTTAGCCACAGGGTTGTTGTCAACATTTTAAAGCCATCTTAATTATTAAAGGATAATGAAATTTGAATTTCTTTTTGGTCTTGATATCTTGAGGTTGTTAGGATTATGTGTGTATTCTGTAAGAGTCTTGGAGTGTCTTTTCAATAACTGAGAAAAATGTTTTTGGAAGTATCTGGAACTTCTGCATTTGTGGTGAAAGTCCATTAATTTCCTAAACAAGAACAATTTATAAACAGTTAATTTATGGGCAAGTCTTCTAGGAACAAAGCTCCTGACAGAGATGGGTGGGACATGGTCTCTGCCCCGTCACAGTGAAGATTTCAGTTACTGCATATAGCTCATTCCAGCTGAAGGAACTTAAACTCATGCCCACGTCCTTTCTTCTACCTTACATCTGCTTTTTTTGAAAAAGAAAATTATGCTTTAAGAAATGATTGCTTTTATCACCTGTCATGTCTAAAAAACCCAGACATTTTGCTTTACAAAGTCATTTTAATCTTACTCCTTTACATGCATTCCGGCGTATGGTGAATGCTATTTAACGGTTGAATGAATGAGTGAGAAAATGGTTAGTGAATGGTTGGAGTAAATTCTTTGTTATTCAGCCTGGTCAGATCTGTGTTTTCAAGGAAAACCAAATTTTTTTTTTTTCTGAGAAAATTGGCATGTTTCTCACAGGCTTTCCATGTAAATACAGCACATTCGAAGAAATGGAGGCCTCTCAGGTATACTTTTGTAAAATTAGAACCTTGTACTAGCTGCCGATGCAGGATAGCTTACTGTTAAAAAGGTTGGGTTCTGGAGGTAGATTGCTTAGGTTTTCATCCTGACTCCTATACTGGTTGTGTGACCTTCATGAAGTTACTTAACTTCTCTAAACCTCAATTTCCTAATCAGTAAAATGGGTATGAAAATGGAATTACCAAATGGGCTTCCTGTTAAAAGATAGCTGATTGAATATATGTCAATATTGCATCTTCAGCTGGTACAGGGTTCTTTTTTTTAGAAAAGTACAGCTCAGGAAGCCTTTCTATCTTTTAATGTGTTGTACTTTTCATCTGGGAAGCTTTTGCTTTCTCTCTGCTATCTTCAGTGCTTCTCCATTTAACTTTCCCCCACCATTCTAATCCATGTCCATTTTACCTTTGGTAGCCAGTACGGTGCAGCAAAGTGTAACAGAGCTGGATCTGTGTGTCAGCTTCACTAATCACCAATTTTTTTTCACCTCAAGCATTTCAGCTTGCTGAGTCACTATCTTTTATTCTGAAAAATTGACCTATTTAATTCTTATTGATCATTGTAAGAATTCAATGGAATAGTGCATATACTTGTGGCCTCCTTAATTAGGTACTTAAATTATAGTGCTTCCCCAGTCCTAATGCTTCTTTCAGATGTAAGACACACAGCAGCTTTTCAAGGGAAAAATAGCATATTAATGAATATATTGATTTAAAGTACCACCTCAATTTTAGAAAATTTAAAACGAGAAAAAATTGAACATCTCTCAATAGAAGAGAATGTCTTGTATTATTTAATCAAATGTGAATATTAATGCCTTACTTTGCAGATTATTGACTGCTCAAAGGGCAAGTTTGGATTACATCTAGATCATAGGTTGGGTAACTAAACTGTATGTTTTCTATTTGTTAGAAGGTAGTTATTAATCAGAGGAGACTATTTACTGTCTGATGAATAACTTTCTTTACACAGTTTTTAAATAAAATAATTTCATAAATGAAACATATTGATTGTTTTGCTATTCAATAAAGTAAGTTATTTATCATATAAAATTAGTATACTAACAAAATGTTCAAGATCTGCATTGTGCCATCTATAAAGATGCAGATGGATGATTTAATTTTCAGTGGTATGAAGCTATAAGAAATTCTTTAATAAAAAACGTTTCATGGCAACATTTTTCAAAAGCACCTTAGGATGTTATAATTGCAGGTTAGGTTATTTTGACAAGACTGTGTAACTGATCCAAGCATTTTATGCTTCTATTCATAGAGGAGTGTTGGAGCTAAAAATTCAATTAAAATAAGAGCTTGAAAGGGGTGTGCTAATGTCACTGGAGGGAACTGACTTAAACATTAAATTTTACTTTCGTTCCCAAGGTCTCCAGCTATATTCATAAGGGTGAATAGATACTTTATTCTTGTTCTTACTAGGGAAAATTTTGATAGTCAGTGCAGCATTTTATTCTTTTAGGGCATGAATTTCATAATATAAACTCACACATTGTGACTCAATATATGCAAATATTCTTGCTTGAAGATCTCATGCTCTTTGTTCTAAAATGTGTATCCATTGTACTTCTACTTTTCCCGCTTTTGAGGATTTTGTGAGAATATTAGTAATTCCAAGGGATTCAAGATAACAACAACAACAACAAAAAGTAGATACTGCCTATATTGACAGTTTATCCTCCAAACTGGGAAACAAAAGAGAAAGTGGATGTGTAATTAGTAATGACACTGGAACAACAGGCAAAACTGACTGTCCCAAGATGAATGGTCATTCTGCTTAAAGAGCTTACTGTCTGGGGCTGGGGTTTGGGGTGGAAATGAGGTGGATACAATAGAGTCTGCCTTCCCTTTCTCAAAACAAGTAGTTACATAACATGCTGATTATGCTGTGACTGTTGATGAGTAGGTGTTATTGGAATGTGTAGAAGAGTAATTAACTCAGACCTGAGATGATCAGGGAGGCTTCTTAGAGGAAGTGACATCTAAGACTTGAGGGATGAACAGGAGCCAAGCAGGCAAAGAGAAGGTAGAGAATAGTTCAGCATGGTTGAATAGATCTGCATGATTGTGACCAGAAAATAAGAAGTCAGGTATTAGGACATAATTCTGGAAATGTTGGCGAGTGTGCCGTTTTAGTTAATTTGACTATCACAACTGTTTTAAGCAGAGCAGTGAGATGATCAGATGGCTAAAGGCTTTTGACTATATTTATTTGACTGCCCTGTACCTGGGTATCTTGGCTGGAGCTGGATCTCCACATCTTCCAGCATGTGGAGATGGGCAGTATTCCCACTTCCCTCTGTGGGTAGATCCAGCAGCAAGACTACATTGGAATGGGTGTAGTAGACATTTGTGGTCCTGTGTGACAGACTGGTGGGTTACCCATGGAAGGCAGCTCAGTAGAAGGGCCCCTGAGGAAAATAGTCCCCCAGAATTATGTAGAAGGCTTACAGGTATATATCGCTTGGCCTTACAATCAGAGTTCTGGGAGATGGCAGGTGCTTCAGGCACGTGGCCAATGCTTCTACACTCTGGACCCTCATCCCTTTCTGCTTGAGCCCCCACAGTGCTTATGCAACTTGGGGAGGAGAAGACTACGGTAAAACAAACTATGCCCAAGAATCTAAGCAACTTCCCAGAGGGAATTGCTTCGAAGAGTGATGGGTTTTAGCACCAGCACAAGGTGGGCACTGATTGGAAAAGGGAACGCAGAAGCCAGATGCCCTAAGGAGCAGTATTTGAGAGGCAGCTGTCTTATTAGTCCTGGGGGCCTCTAAGGCTGGTGGTTTCTTAAAGTCATCCTTGACTCAGCTTTGAGCAGAGCATCAGCTCTCCCCAGCCTGGAAGTATGTGGTCAGGGGGCCTGGCACAGCCTATGAGCTGAAGAAGCTTGGGAGAAACTGGCAAGTCGAGTCAGCAGTGGCAGGAGAAGGCTGATTTGAATTATACAGCAGAGTGATGGCGAGAAGGCAGCCAGGGCAAGGGCTGGCTCATAGTGGGCTGTTCCCTGTCCTTGGAAGCTGTATTCGTTTGTTAGGGCTGCTATAACAAAGTCCTGTAGACTGCATGGCTTAAACAACAACATTTTTTGTTAGTTCCGGAGGCTGCAAGTCCAAGATAAAGGTGCAGCAGGGTTTGCTTCTTCTGAGGCCCCTTTCCTTGGTTCGTAGATGGCTGCCTTCTTGCTGTGTCCTCACATGGTATTTCCTGCCTGCGTGTGTCCTAATCTCTTCTTACAAGGACACTAGTCATATCGGAGCTCACCCATATAACTCATTTTACCTTAATTACCTTTTGAAAGGCCCTGTGTCCAAAACAGTCGTCACATTCTAAGGGGCTGAGAGTTAGCACTTAAACATGTGAACTTGGGGGGGGGGGACACAAGTTCAGCCCATAGCAGGGACTTCCTTGGGAGACGCCAGCCAGTGGTGGTTGCAGGTCCTGATCTCCTGCCGTTGGCTTCTATGGGTCAGGCAGGCCTGCGGCCATTTGAGATCCTTTCACAACAACCGTGAATGTGTTACGGTCCCATTTTTGACTTCCAGTGGTGGATAGAGTACCTTGTATAGTAACTTACTCTGTCTTTGGCTCTCTTAGATTATTGGAAACTCTGTTTAGAATCAAAGTTGATGTTGCCTTAGCTCCGTGGCCCTGATGATAGTTGCTCATGGCTCTTGGTCCTGGTCTCGTTAGCACTCCAGGGTATGACTGTGTCCTGGGATACATTCCCTTTATTAGTGTTAGGTGTGTTTAAGAATGTGGATTGGAAGCCTGGTTTCACCACTTACCAGTTGTGTGGCTTTCAACAAATTATTTGACCTACTTATGCCTTGGTATCTTGATCCGTAAAAGGGGATAGATAGTAAGATGCCTGGTGAATTAATTAAGGTTAAGGAAAGCAGTTCCCATGCTGGACACTTATTAAGTGCATAATAAAGGTTGTCCTGTAATCTTCATCATCACATCGCCATCGCCCCTTCCCTTTAATGTGACACTAAGACACAACTATACTGCCACATGTGCGGTAACCTGTGCAGGCAGAGGAGGATGAGCATTTTCCTGACCCTTTTCTTCGTGTTACCTGAGAGTCCATTAGTTTGTATTTCTTCTCCCAGCCTCTTTAAGGGGTCGTCTTTTATTGGACTTGCTGTCAGCTAGTAACAACAGCCAATGTTTATCAAGTATGCTACAGTTTCAAAGTGCTTTTGCTTTTAGTTTTATTCTGATACTGGTCCCGCAAAGTATAGTTTATTATTATACCAATTTTATATATAATGAAACTGGGTCTTGGAATTAACCGATTTGCCTAAAGTTAATTGTCTGGTAAGTACTGGACTTGGGACACAAAACCTTTTTCTGTTTACCTTGTTTTTAATGACACACATACGAAGTACATGATTAATGTAGAAACATTATAAAATACAGATAACCAGAATTTTAAAAAAGCTTTCACATGATAATTATTATTGAAATCTAAAATATATATTCTTACAAAAGTACTTTTACATAATGTAATATGTATTAATTATTGTTTTTCTCCTCATGCATGTAAGTATTTTTTCATGTTAATTAAGTATATATCTATACCATCATCCAAAATTACTGCTTGGTTCTCCACTGAAGGATATACACTGTTCAACACGTCCCTTAACATGCAGATTGCTCCTATTTTTTTACTTGCATAAATACCACTCCAGTGGATCTTGTACATATACCTTCGCATACTTATCTGATTAGTTCCATAGGGTTGATTTCTACATGTGGAATTTCTAGATCAAAGGGTTTGCCCACTTAAGGCCTTTGATGCATATTTACAAATTGCCCTCTGGAATTCCTGTACCCGTTTAAACATCTGCCTGCATATATAGAAACATCATTTTCCTTGCTCCCATTGGCCATCATCGTTTTTTGTCGACATGACTGGAAAGAAATGCTATCTTGTTGATTTATTTGCATCTTTATTACTAAACAGAGGGAACATTTTTATATGTTTGCTGTTCCTTTATGTCTCTACTTTGGTGATTTTTCTGTTTATGCCCTTTGTCCATTATTTCCTATGGCATGATTCATCTTTTTCCTTATTGATATGTAAATATATATTGGCAATATTAATGAATTGTCTTCTATCTCATGCTCTTTTGACAAGAGTTGTACAGATTACTAAGGTTTTTAAAAATTTTTATGTGGCTGTAAGCTACACTTCCTCCATTTTGGTAATTGTTTTTTTAATGAAATACAGAAACATTTCTTGAGCCCTGTTAACCTTTTCATGTTAGATTCTACCTAGGGCTGACTATGTCGTCTAACATGTTCTCTCCCAGCTATGCTCTTATCTATGCTTTTACAGAATGTGCCCTCTATATTTTTATCCAGCAAATGGAAGAGAGTCAAGCTAATGTTTATTGAGCACAACTGTGTACCAAACACTGTACTTAATGCTTTTGAATAGTAAAATGTTAAGTAGAATAGTATAGAAGAGCTCGAAGCTCTGCTGCATGAGCTTTTATAGATTTTATGGATATTGGCTCTCCTTTCCTAACTATAAGAGGATGGTGACATCACCCTTTTCAAAACAGTGTGTTCAATAATTTAATAAGACTTTGCTTTCTCTCTGTTAAAATATTTATCTGGGATTTTTGTGCTGGGCCAGTTTACACTGGTTGTCTGTATGTCCTGGTGATCTTTGGTCTGATCCAATCTGCAAAAAGATGTTTAACCTTTTGCCTTTTGATTTTTTCCCCTCATAGGATTATGAGAAACACATTATATCATTATATACATATTTGTGTCTCACATTGTTAAGAACTCATTGACTACATTTCTTCTATAATTTTCACATAATCTATATATTTTGATTTTAAATACAGTAGTCCCACTTATCTGCGATTTCACTTTCTATGGTTTTAGTTTCTCACAGTAAACTATGGTCCAAAAATATTAAATGAAAAATTCTAGAAATAGTAAGTTTTAAGTTGTGTGCCATTCTGAGTAGCATGATGGAATCTCACCGTCTTGCTCCATCCTGCCTGGGATGTAAATTATCCCTTTGTCCAGCGTATCCATGCCGTATATGCTCCCCGCCCAGTAGTTGCTTGGTAGCCATCTATCTAGATTTTCAGATTGACTGTTGCAATATTGAAGTGCTTGTGTTCAAGTATTTTCGTTTTTCACTTGCTTAATTATTGTGAGCTTTACAAATATTAGAATTTCAAAAAGATTAAGGTTTTTTTAACCTCTCTATAATAATAAATATTCTTTTGCCATTTTAAAGTTCAAATGACCATCTCTGTTAGTGTTTGTGTTAAGCTCTAATAGCCTGCAGTTTATAACCTAGATTCTGAGAGGAAACTAGCAGTGATAGGTTGCTAAGAAGGTCTCTTAGCTTATTAAACAACGTGCCTTGAATTATTCTCAGGCTCGGTACTCTTGGTCATAATGGATCAATGGGAAATAATGCTCATATTTAAATTTGTCCAAACTTAAAATTAGAAATAAATGAAAGTACAGGCATTCTATTTTCAATAATTGAAGAAAAAAATTAAAAAAACAGTTGTATGCAAAATATTGAAAACTCAATGTTCAATAACAGTGGGATATATCATAAAGCAAATTATGATATATCCACATGAATTACTGTACAGTCATACCAACTGAGGGTTTCTATGCAATATAACAAATACTGCGTTTTAGTTCGGTTGTAAATCATAGTGCTCTCTTTTATACAAATCAGCAGAAATATTTCTTTTGTAAGTGTTTTCACCCTGTTAGCGCTTTTCAAAACGTAATTGAGACAGAAGGGAGCCTTTTTAAGATTATCCAGATTAGAATTAATTTTGCCACTTGAGTGTATTAGAAAATAGGAGCTAGACCCTTTAACGAGAACTATGAAGCACAGTCATGGTCCACATCCCAGACTGTTTAAGTAATTTACTTTTCTGTTTAGAGTTACACCAGTGATTGAAAACAAAGGCTGTGAGAGGGGCTAGAGAGTTCCAGGGTGGGATTAAGTGAGTCTATAGGCAAGGAGCAATTTCAAGCTTGACAACTTCATCTTATTATATATTTCCAATTATGCTAATCTTAAAGCTCCTGTTAGAATCTGTTTTTCATTTTCTACTAATGTTCATCCTCTCTGTATGCTGTTTTTTAAAACTAGTTTTTAGAAATCTGCTCCTTGGGCATGAAATCATCTTTCTATAGACGCTTAGCCAAAACATACTTGGTTTAACTTAATTTCACTGATATTCATGTTTTGAAGAAAAGTAAAATTGCAGAGGATAAGTCAACTAGTATTTATGGTTTAGACCTTTGTAGCTTTATTTTACCAAACCTGATTTTTTTCCCCTTTGGCTATCTGATATTTTCACTGGCAACCTGAATTTAGTTATTGTTCGTTCTCAAACATATTTTTCCTTAGTCCCTGAGGTTCCAGTAAATCAAAAAACTTAAAACACATAAAAGCATTTAAACCATTGTTTATTAAAAAGAACATTCAGTCAGCATGTTATACCTCGCCTATAAAAATCTTTGGCAATTCTGAGGCATTAGAATCATGAAGACCCAGAGTGTTTTTTGCATTTAGCTCACTGTGCTTTTCTTTCTTGTCTTTTTATTCAGCTGGAATGCTTGCTGATTCCTCTGTGAACTTCCGAGGCTGAGACCCTGAAGAACCCAGCTGGAGAATGCCGTCTGAACGCTGCCTCAGGTCAGCCCTGTAGGATATGTCCTTGCTTGGTGTAGTCAGCCCTGAAATAGTCACACCGCACATTTTAGGACTATGTTCAGAGCAGGGGCACAACACATATTTGTAGTAATTACGCAAACCAGTCAGAGTGTGTATAAAGTTAGCATGGTAACGCCAGGGCTAACCGCTATGATCTAATTACTGGTCAGACCTAGAAACACTTCATCATTCTTTGAATGATACTACTTTTTATCTTTTTCTTACTTAGGATGCTAACCTCTCTCAAACAAAAGGTATACTGCTATGAAGGCATATGATTTAAAAAAGAATCAGAAAACTATACATATATGTATATGACTGTCATCCTCTTAAAGCAGTCACTTTGGGGAAAATGATCTGTATTCTGAAAATACTCATAACATTTTCTTTTCATAATTTATTTATTTAACATATTTATTGAGCCAAGTACTCTACCTGGTGCAGAGGATCCAGCAGAGAATAAAACTGATAAGGTTACTGCCCTCATAAAATGTATGTTCTATAGGAGAAATATGTTAAACAAATCACCAGTAACAATGCAAATGTAATTGTGAAAAGTGCTTTGAAGGAAAAGTACAGAATTAATAGAATGAAGAAGCGTCTTCCTGAAAAAGTGCTCTATAATCAGATCTGCAGGATGAGATGATGTGGGGAAATGCCGAGGGCAGGGAGAAGCTTGGCATATCCTTCAAACTAAGGGGCAGTCAATAAGAAAACACAGGGCATTCCTTTGAATATTCTCAGTGGAGGCAAATTTTTATCTGACTGTGAGGAAAGAGTCAATGGGATCTTCAGAGCAAAGAATAAGAGAGGTGACAAACCTGGGGAAATACCTTCTTTTTAAATGTTAGGAATTCGGTATGTCTATGAAATAATAAGACCAGCTTTCTTCCACATCTCTGAAGCTATGAGAGATGACTGATTCCCAAAATGTGTTCAGAAGTGGAGGCATTGCTACAGCCAGTATAGTGCCTCTGCACTCCGCAGTGAGTCTGTTGCTCTAGATTAGTGATTCTCAATGGGGGATGAGTTCACCCTCATGATACATTTTGAAACATCTGGCAACGTTTTTGGTTGTCACTGTAGGTGGGGGTCCTATTGGCATCTAGTGAGTAGAGGCCAGGGATCCTGCTAAATATATTAAAATGCATAGGACAACTCTCCATAGCAGAAAACATAGTCTAACCCAGAATGTCAGTTTCAGTGACATGGAGAAGTCCTGCTCTAGAGCTGGCATTCAGCCAGTAGAGCACATAGAGACCATGTTGTCTGTCTGCCACCACCTGAGCTAGGTAACTGGCTACCAGGATCCATGTGCGTTCTTCTCAAAATGATATTTTTACTTTAAATCTTCCATCTCTGCTTTACTGATTAATTCCAGTCTTACCACCATCTGCCCTCCATAGCACCATTATCTCCATAATGGTCTCTCCTTCTCTACCGTGAGGGCAGAGCCCTCCCTTCCCCACCTTCCTCTGTGTTCCGTGGAGCAATGCTCTCACTGTCCTAATGTCATTGAGACCTGCCCTCTCTTGAGGCACCATTTCTCTGCAGCCCTCTCAAGTGGCAGCATTCTAATTTCCTCACATCTCCTGCATTTTAGGCATGGGTAGAGAGATTATTGTCACCTTGGGACTTTTTTTTTTTTTCTTCTAGATCATTTCTCTTCAAACTGGTTGTTTGAAAAACAACAAAGACATTTGCTTCTGAAGGTGGTGCTCTTTGACTCTCTCACTCTCTCCTCCTTTCAGCTGCAGGAGGTCATTTTCTCTCATTTACTAAGCATTTGGCACCTGGCTTACAGTCTTGTTCCTTATCACAAATCCTCTACAACTTCTCAGTGCCCTCACTGTTCGCATGGAGGATCTGCCCAACTTCGTGGTCTTGGTTCTTCAAACTACTTATCTCCAAAGACCTTCTCCCTCCACTGAGCCACCAGTTCCTATGGTCACACCTTGGACTTTGCATCCCCAGTAGTTGCTCTGAATCTGCAACCACTAGATAAGCCACAGGACCTCTTCTTCTGGCTTACCTGTTTAGCCACCTCCACTGTGGCTGTACTTTGACCTCATTGCAATGTCTCATCTACTGGTCCTGCTACTTTCTACCAATCTAGCAATCTTTTCTTTCCCTCATTTCCTTTCTTATCCAGTTAAGATTCTACCACTCTTTTGAATTCTTAATTTATCTTGCTCCCTGAATTTCTGATGCATTTTCCTAACAAAATCTCAACTCAGATGAACCCAGATATTCATGTTTCCATGCTTACATGGTCTGCTAAATCTTTAGATGCAACAAGCTAAAAATGCCTAGAGGTTTGATATATTTCTGGTCCACTTATTCCTTCTTTCCTGCTACTCAAAGGGTAGTTATTTCCCACAACTGAGCCCAGCCCTGCTTCTGCATTTTGAATCCTGTCATTCTTATCTTCTCAGCAACCTTTGACTATTGATTGTCTCTCAACTGTGTTCTGGAGACACAGCTGTGCTTCTGTTACCCTTTCTATGGAGATGAGTCACAGATTTTCACCACTAGCCAAGACCTCTTTCTGAGCTCCAGATCCTGCACCATGCCTCTTGTCCTCAGGGTTCCAGCCACTAACAATCTGTGTAAGGGTCATGATCCCTCCTGCACAGGATTATAGCACAGCTGTTTCCCCACCTGGAAAATTCTTCTTTCCACAGCGACTTGTTCTCATCCTTCAGCTCACAGCTCCAGCATCACTTCTTTAGGGTGGCCAGATTATTTGATGTGTAATCGCCATGCTAAACTGAATGTTCCACAAGGGCTGCTACCAAGTTTGGTTTATTTACCATTATATCTCCAGGACCTCGCACAGTACCTGGCAAAGGATGAATAAATGTTTGTTGAGTGAATGGATGAAAGAAGGAATAAAACGAAACTGTTCATATATAATTAAGTTCCTTTCTGCATAGTCTTCATTATTTCTTAATCGTTCTCCAAGCATGTTGTCTTCTTTACTTATTATTTTAACCATTGCTATTAATAGTTAGCATTCATTTTTAAGTATTTGCAAATTATGAAGTGTTCTATAAAAATAAAATAAAGTTCCATTATTGGGTCTTTCAACAGCCTTACCACTTAAGTAAATAGGATTGTTTTAATATTAATGGGGTTGTATTTAATTTGCATATAAATATTTTGCTATGGAATTAAAGTTGTTAGGGTACTCACTTGATAGTTCATCAATAGAATGAATTGAGACAATCATGAGTAATTCTATTACTATCAGGTGTTTTTTTCCTAGTCTTTATTGTGTAGTCTATTTTTTTTTAAATTGGGCTTTTTATGCTACTTGACTGCCTTTGATAATGTAAGTATATAATAACTTATTGGTGGCCTTATTTAAAAACTACAGTATATTTTTATATATCTAAATACTAGGTAAACATTGATATAGAAACTGACCTGAATTTTTAGATTTGAAATTCAGGATGTTAAAAACGAAACTGCTTTTGGAATTTAAATCTTAAAAAGTAACTGAACTCAGTCAAAATTTCTTCTATGAAAATGAGACCCTGAGAGATTTCTGTTATCAAAAATGTTAACTCTACAAACTGGAAGTATTGATTTGCATTAAAGCAGTGCTTCACTGTGAGTGGGGCATGTTATGAACATCATGCTCTGCATTTGATTTTTTAATTTTCGCCATCAATTTCAAATTGAAAGTTAAAGACTTGAAGTCTGGAATAGCCTTGTTCCCTAAGACATCATTTATTTCTTCCCTGTTACTGGATACTGACATAAGCTCCCTGGCAGAACTAAAACGCAGTCTGCTGCTCAGGGAGTCTGGAGCCTCTGCTATTGTACCTTCAGAGATACTGGCACAGCCGTGCTCATCGGCAGCCTGACAGGTGCCTGAAGCCCTTAAACAGTTCAGGTGGGAAAAAATAAGGGGCACATCTCACTGGGAAATTGCACACTGTCCAATAGAACCGTAGTACAAAGCATATTTATGATTAAACATTTTCAAAATGTTTTAAACACTTTTTAAAAAGGCAAAAAGAAACAGGGAAAGTTAATTTTAGCTATTAGTTTAACCCAGTATATCCAGAATATTATCATTTCAGCATGTAATCAATATAAAAATATTAATGAGGTATTTTGCATTCTTTTTGTCATACTATATCTGACATCCAGTGCGCAGCATTTCACAATTGCAACACATCTCAATTTGGTCTGCCCTTATTTCAGTGGTCAGTACTGACAGTGCAGTGGCTGTGATATTGGACAGTGCAGTTCTAGGGGATTTCTCAAGGGAAAGGCAGCTGGCCGGGATTGGCTTAGAGAAGTCAGGCCACACTCTGCATTCACCTGTGAATTTTGAGGTGGCAGCATTGCTTTCCTGGAAGACCTTTCCCAGTTTTAGGACAACACTCAAATCTGTATACCCTTGGGAAATATGCCTCATGTATTATGGGTTTTTTTGTGTGTTTTTTTCAGTATTTTAGGAAGTTTTAAGAATATGATTTTCCTTTCTTCTTTGTTTCCCAAATAATGGAAGAACATTGTTAAATTGGGAGGTTTAGTGTGCTAATTTGATATGTTAGAGATGCTAAGGGGGCTGTTCGCAAGCATATGTCTGCTCCCCATATTAATGTAGACATGGTACATTATAGTCTTTCATTCACTTTCTCCTGGTTTAAGATTATTGACTTTGAATGCGCCCACTGCCTTCTAGCTGTGTTCTCTGGCCACATATGCCTTAACATTTCGAGGATCGGGGTTTTAAAGATTTACATTTAAGAGTGAGTGGGGAAGTTACTTTCAGAATTCAATAATGACTTGTTGATTAATAGGCCTTTATCTCTTGCCAAATGTTGGAGTATTTGTTTCTGCTTTTAAAGATTCCTAACATATTGGTTCCAAAAATGTTTGAAATCTTGTGCCAAGTTTTGCCTTAAATATTTAGCCTGTTGTTTTCTTTAAGCTTGAATGTTTCAAGCCCAGCTGAATGATCCTGGGAAATTGTACAGCATCACAATTGTTTCAGAGCTGAGCCCTTTATTCTTTGCCAATTTCAGTTTACAGCTGTTCTTTCCCTAGCAAGATTTGTTCTCTGTCAATAGATATCTGAAATGCAATACTGATTCAGTCTTAATAAAGGACATGAATTGTGGCAGTTTATTCGGAAAATGAGTAAGGAAACATTTTGAGGCGATTATTTTAATATATTATTCTGTTCACTACACATAACATTTCAAAATATATCAAACATTTAAAATGATATCAAAAGGAAGAAAAGTTATGAGAGTTTCAAATAATTTTCTGAGATTATAAAAAAATCTATTTTCTATTTCAAAAGTTATTAGTTATAGAGCAGGTAAATATTTTGAAACATGATTTATTATCATTGTCTCATGTTATGTTCATGAACATTATTTTTAAAAGGCAACCTTGATTTTGAAATTAACTGTGCATAATATAAATATGCAATTAACATGGACTTTGTGATTTTTGTCATTGCAATCACAGATTTTTGAGATCTTCTTTACAGATTGTCACTTTTTTTTTTGTCATTTTCTGTTTGTTTAAGTAGGAGGGTAAATTATATTACTGTGTTCTTCGTGGTAGGTTCTCAAAGCAACTGATCTTGGACCTTTAATTTTCTTATATATAAAATAGAGATAATAATAGTACCTGACTTGTATGAATGTTAAATGAATTAATAATTATAAATCACTAAGAATAATTCATGGAACATAGTGAGAGTTTTGTGTTTGTAAAATATATAAAAATATCCTTTTTTAAGGAAAGATTTTTTAAAAAGTATTTCAAAACATGACTTAGCTGATAGAATATTTCTATTCTGTCTTCCCGTTTCTTTAACGGTGCCATGCTAATCTCCATTTTAGGCTTTGCATAGAAATTTGTATTAAAAAGTTATTTATGTTTCTGAATGTGGTTTTCAATTGCTGATGAAGTCTGCTAATAGCTAGAGCCACTACATGAATATTCGATGACAGTAACCGTTTCAAAACTCACTGCTGCATTTCAACTGAAAATAATCCTCCCACCTTCCCACGAGAACTTCCTGTATCATCACCTCCTGTCAAGTTTTTTCTTTTTTCTTTCAATAGTTCTGACATTTCTGAGGGTTCCCAGTCGAAAATGTCCAATAAAGCTTTCTGGATGCACACTAGCATCTCACAGGAAGCATTTGGTTCACTTTAAGGTGGTGCGATTTGTGCTGAATTGTAATTTACCAGTCAACTGCACCATAGACTGGGCAGAGCCCCGTCAAATAAATTAACTCTGCAGTCTAGGCAAAGGGCTACTTCTTGGCTTCCCTGAGTAGTTCTTTCACACTCAGAGGGAGAGATTGGATGCAGGAGTTGTCAGGATTAGAGAGACGATGTTCAGACATCCACATGATATCTTCATTCAGTTGAAGAAGAGGCCGCAGGCCTGAAACGAGGGTTGAGGGCTTTTGTTCTTGTCTGGGCATAATTTACAACTGTTGCGAACCATTCGTCTTAGTCCAGTGACAGTTCTGAGACTTTTAGAGCACTGTGGAGGTTTCACAGATCTAAGTTGGAATTCTTCATAGCTGTCTACAAATTCAGTTTGCAGTTTGTGTTTATGGCATTACCTTAACATTATTTTAGGAAGATCTGGGTTTTATCTAGGAATTTTGAAAGGACATGGGAAAGTATTTTAGAATAGGGTAGGGAATGAGGGGCAAGTTTCACAATGGGTAAATTTAGCAATTTCAAAAAACAAAACAAAATTGTATAGTCATTCATAAATATAGTACAATGATCGCATAAAGACATTGAAAGATAAAATATCGGTATATTTTACTTGCAGCCTTAAATTTTTTCACTTAAAATGGCATTTCTTTTGATGTTCTCTTTGTGGTATATAATTTCCCAAGTTTAATAATAAGCCACTAGGATTCAACTAATTACTTTCTATGTGGAATGGTCACTGGCGGCTGTTTTTTCCTCTAACCAACACTTTCTCAGTTTTGTTTTATTTATTAATGGAGTATTATGTCCTGTGGGGAGACTTGGTAACTTCCAGATGTCTGGTGAGTCACACAGGTCTTGTGGGTTCTGTGCCAGATCGTGTATGGCAGCAATTATGTTCTGAGCCTGTGCTAACCCCACACAGGTGGAACAAAGCTAGAGAAGGAAACGGAGAGTTGGGGCTGGGGTCACAGAATGGAGAGAGTCACATCCAGAGGTGCACACATCCAGATACGCGTTCACTCAAGAGATGTGCGCATAATAGGGGACAACAGAGGCCTAGAGACGTAGATGGAAACACAAATTCAGAAAGAGAAGCACTGGTAGGAAAGAAAAAGAACCCTGAAGGGTTAGGAAAAGAGAGAGTTAGAAAAAAGCAGAGCAAAACATGGTGGAGAGAAAGAAAACGGGGGACTGCGAAAGTTCCACTCCTATAGTGTGTTGGAATCCGTATTCACTAGAGGGTGTCGCAGGAGTGAGGCGTGGGGGCAGCCAGTGCGGGTGAGAGGAAGAACACTGACTTGATTGCTCTCATTCATAGTATTCAAGAAATGCTGACAGGCCAGAGGCTCTGCCACTCGGAATCTCACAATGATAGTGTCCTAGCAGCGCTGAATCAACAGCGAAGCGACGGCATCCTCTGCGATGTCACCCTGATTGCTGAGGAACAGAAATTCCATGCTCACAAGGCGTCCTAGCAGCTTGCAGTGACTATTTCCGGGTAAGTCAAAGTTCTTTGTTTGTTTCTCTTGAGAAGTCAGTAAACAGAAGTAAAGTTTCCGGAACTGTCACACAACCATCAGCCAATTAGATGATAGTCCCAGAGTTGTGAATGTTAGGGTTCTTTTCCTGGGCAATGAGGTCGGGGCCTCATTGAGATCCTCGTTTAGCTGGGTATCTGGTTGTCCCTCCATTGGGACCTCCAGACCTCCTCCTTTGCATCCGAGCTGAGGGCATTCGATACTTTACCACCATAAGAAAGTATAACATTGTAGTGCTCATAATGGGGGCATGGGCTGGAGGTAAGATGTTTCTAGATTCAGGACAGAAAGGACAATCTGTAAACAATCAGTTAAACAAAGTCCTTAAATACATGTAGTGTTTATTTAGTACTTTCTGTGATTCAGGTGGTTGAAAAAGGATTTTATATTCATATCTCACTTAATCCTCACAACTCATTTTACAAACATACACATACTATAAAATCAACATTTTACGTATATGGAAACTGAATCTCAGAAGTTAATTTAAATAATTTGATATAACTCTAAGTAATAAGACAGTTCCTAAGTGGCAGATCTTAGAATTAAAATCCATATCTGACTCTTAACTAGCATGCTGTTCTACCTCCTATGTGAATATAAGAAAGAAAATCTTGACAATATTAACCAGAATATTTTAAAATATTAATTTCTGAATATATGTTATTTAATTCTTATTTAATTTCCTTTTCAATGTTATTTTGGTTAATACTTTCAAAGCATAACAGCATACAATATCTATGTAAATGAGAACATAACTTTAATTGTGAATTTTTAAAATTTCCTTTGTCAAAGTCTCAAAATAACACAGAAACCGACTTAGGCTCCTGAGCAATTTGTTGGTTTGATTTGTATATTTCCAATAATAATCTTGTTTTTGATGTTTAAAAGACAATATCAAATGTACTCAGTTACCAACTAGCAGTTACAGAGAATTTTCAAAGATGTCAGATCATAAAGACCTTTTAAAAAAGTGTTTTAAGTGCAATGAAACCTAGTAACGTAGAGGATAAAGAGGTAATTACTTAAAATGTCTATCTAAAATAAAAAGTAAGAATTTAATTCTAAACTGCAGAAATGAAGCAAAATATCTGAAAAGTGACCTTTGGTTTCATTAATATAATGATACATTTTATACACTCTCAAATTTTCGGGCATTTTGTCTTTTAGAAAGGTTATATCATTCAGAGGGCTTTTTAAACAACGGACTTTGGATTGCTTATGTAAAACACACATTATAGGGGCTTTGCTTCCCTGTAGACCATAATATAGCCCTCTTAATGTTTAGGTTTTCTCCTCTTAGATCTCTGCTGGTTGAGTTTTTAAGTTAACTTTGGGAAGTGGTTTGATTTTGTGAAGTTGTGTATGTGAGAGAAAGAACATGTGTGGGTGCATGCATGGGAGAGCTGGAGAGCATTTTACTTGTTGGCATTTAACAGTGTTTGTTGCTACTCCCAGTTTTAATCTCTTCTACCACAATGCCCTGACACTCTGGTAGGTTATACACATGAAGTGACTCCTTTATAATGCCTGTGTTATAAAGGCTATGAAGAAAGCTTTATTCTGCATATAAAGAAACAAAAGTGCCATATGCTTCAGTAACCTGTCCAAGGACTGCCAGATTTTTTTGAGGTGTGGGGAGGAGTTGTAGGGGCAAGTGTCCTGGCCTGCGTGACAGTCAACGGAGGTCCTAGGACTGAAGGAGAAGGGGGACAAGAGGCGCAAAGAATGGAGACAAGACAGGCTTTCGATCAAGTCTCGTCTATTGTAAGTAGGGGGGTTACATATATAGGGGCAGGTTTAGGGAGGGAACATGTAGCTTTAGGCGGGAGTTACCTAATCACAAGACTTCTTAACTTCTTAACTTTCTTTATCTATCTTGGTAAAGTGAGCAAAGCACTAGCTGTTTTGAAAGGATTATACTATTGTCTCCAGTTTCTGGAGCCTTAGTCCCCCGGGCAATGTCAGGAAGGACATTTATCTTTACAGGTCTGAGTCGTTCCTATATTCAGGCAAGGGGCTTCCTCTGACTTTGGGCAGCCTGGCTCCCAACAGGTAAGGCAACCCTTGGTTGACCTCACAGATTCCAAGGACGTTGTCAGCTTACAATCCCTTATTTTAAATTATTTTATGCCTTTAGCATCTGGTCTTCCTAGGTGGTCTCCCATCCAAGTACTAACCAGGGCCCCACCCTGCTTAGCTTCCAAGATCAGACAGGATCAGGCTTGTTTAGGGTGGCATAGCCGTAGACTAGGACTGCCAGCCAGATATTAAGTAGAAGAGCTAATTTGCACACACCGGAGCATTTGTCTCCTTGAGTACCAAGTTGTGCCTTTGCTTCTTAACCACATATCCTGCTGGATTCATACAGTTTCTTCAGTTTCAGGACCTGTTTGTGAGATGAAGATTAAGTGACTTCTGTATTGATTGTTCAGATAGAGAAATGAAGACAAAGTTGGAACAGTTGGCACTTAACTCTTTTCTAGGCACTGTGCTAAGTGCTGGACTTACAGTATTTAACCAGACATAGACTGAGCCCTAAAGAACTTGTAATACCGATGTTATACTGGAAGTCATTTTTGCCTTGTACTATGTAGCTCTTATTAGCTTTTGTTGCACAACAAACCACCGCAAAACCTAGAAGCTGGATAGTTCCTCTGGTCTGCCAGTTCTGCTGCTCTGTGCTGCATTCATTCTCACATCAGCAGTTAATTGGAGAGAGTTCGCTGGAGGCTCGATGATCTAAGTTGACCTAGTTCACATGTCTAGTGATGGTGGGCTCTTGGGGTTGTAGGGGACATTGGGCATGTATTGGTCACAACCAGGCTAGCATGGGCTTTTTCGCATGACAATTAAATTGTAAAACAGATATTTTTTGAGCTTCTGTTTCTATAGTGTTTGCTGATATCTCATTGGTCAAAGAAATTATATAGCCAAGCCCAGAGACAGTGTAAGAGGCTATGCCAAAGGGCATGGACACAGGATGGGAAAGAATTTGTGGTCATTTTTGCAACCCCTGTTAAGAACTGTTAAGCATCTGTAATTTATCCTACCTGCAAGCCAGAAAGTTAGTCTCCCAGTTTTATAGATGCTCGTAGAAGACATGAGACTCCTAAGTCAGACAGAAGGGACAGTTCGTTATTCATAGCAACAGCAGTATCTGAGTCTCAGCTTATTTGTACGTCTTCCCCAAGCCTCAGTTCCCACAGGGTGACATGAAGAGGACCAGGTTGCATTACTGCACAGAAAGTAGATTGCTTTAAAGGAGAGGATCTTTGACCTTAGAGATCCTGAATCTTTTATAAGGAGTAGAAAACATGTCTGTCCTTTGCTCTGGAGAGAGACGTGATCCTGGACAGCCAGCATGCCTACCCTTAGCTCTGCAAACAGACATTATCTTCCATGATTAACTGCTCTTTGCTTCAAAGGGAGATACCACTCAGTCATCCAAGGCTATAGAAATATCCTTGAAAAGAGAGTTCAGAGCAAAGTACAGTCAGTGCCTCATTCACAATACAGGCAGAGATGCAGGAGACCCATAGAGAATTGTCTCCTAACAACCCCATGTTCTCACTAGAACTATGTTTGTCTTCCTTGTGTCTTATGCTCTACCACACTGAAACAGCTGGGAACAGTATCCTGTTTTAGTAATTTGTATTTTTCCCACAAGCCTTGTAATGTTGCCTTAGGCTTAGTAAAATGCTCCATAAATATTAAGTGAATGAAGAAATATTAGCTAATTGTCATAGAATTCATTATATTTTCCTTCTTAATACCCTACATCTCAAAATATGCAAATTATTCATGGATTTTTTTCTGGTGTGATCTGTTCAAATGAATTAAGTACTTTGATGTAAATGGATTTTTGTACTCTGTGTTATGCTATCTAGCAGATTATTTTGAATCTAACGTAATTGTTTTGATTCAGGGAAGGTGGGAGTTTTTATGTCAACTGTTCCTTTACATTGATCTGAGCTGTTGGTATTAGCTTTTCTTGATTAAAATATGAATAATGAGCAGTCAAGCTCAAAGCACTGTGACTTCCTATGATCATCGACATTTTAAAAGAAAGGATGAAAACACATTCTTCAGCTAAGGAATAATGATTTGTAAAAGAATTAAAATTAGATTTGGTATCAGTGGTGTGGGCACAACATGGCATTAGTCAAATGCTGTAAACTAAGTCAGACCAGCGACTTCTTTTCGGAGGATGTGAAGCAGTGTTGGAAGGAAGAAAGGGAAGGAGCTGGAGTCAGACCTGAGTTTGAATACAGCCGCAGAAACTGTATCTGTTTGTCTTTGTTTCCCACGGTCTCTGACAAATAGTAGGTGCTATTCTAATTAATATTTGTTGGGTCATTTACCCTCATTACTATTCTTTGAGCATAGACAAGCCATCATACTTATGTGAACCTATTTTTTTTTTATTTGTAAATTGGTAATCATAAAGCACACGCTCAGAATGGCCTGATACAGAGATTTAAATGAGGTATATAATGCACTAGGTGCTGTGTCTGACCCACAAGAGGCCTTCAGTAAACATTAGCTGTTTCACTCCTTGGACTACTACTTATGATTCCTGGTCATGCTCTGCCTGGCTGTTTGTGGGAAGAGAGGAGAGATTGTTTTTCAGCTCACCTAGCTGCAAACTCACCCACCTTTTGATGGGTCAGAATAACTTTTTGGTTCTATCCTTTCTTATCTTTTCATTTTCTGAATCTGATACCTCCTTCCTTCTGGCTTGGAACATTCTAGTAGCCATCTAACTTTTCTCCTCCTTTAGTTGTCCCTTTGCAAATTATCATGCAGATGAATGCATAATTACTTTCACTCCCCTCCTCTGGTCTTCAGAGCTCCTTGCTGCCCGTCTGCCAGACTCCTATAACATACCTTCATCCTCATCTTTGTTCTTCCATCACTGTTCTCCAAACATACTCTATTGCATCCGAGGGCCATTCTACTTCCCAGCCTTGTAGGGGCTGTTTTTTCCACCTGTAACTTCTCATTTTTTTCTTAATCTACCCTGTTCATCTTCAAGATATATCACAACCAACAACAGGTGTGAAGTCCTTCACAAAGGCTTCACCCTCTGTCATCTCCCTAAATTTATGTGCAAGGGTCCCTTTTTCTGAAATCTTAAAACTATAGCTTGTCTCCCTCAAGAAGTTGAAGATCAACAAAATAAAAAATGCAGCCTATGGAATGGGAGGAGATATTTGCAAATTGTATATCTGGTAAAGAGTTTATGTCCAAAATGTACACAAGTCAATAACAAAAAAGAAAAAGAAGAAAAAAAAGGGGGGAAAGAAGAAAACCTAATCCAATTTAAAAAAATGGATAGAAGAACTGAATACACATTTTTCCAAAGAAGACATACAGATGGCCAACAGGTATATAAAAAGGTCCTCAGCATCACTAATTATCAGGGGAAATACAAATCAAAACCACACTCAGATAGCACCTCACACCTGTTAGAATAGCTATTATCGAAAAGACAGGAAGATAACAAGTGTCGAATAGGGTGCTGTTGGTGGGACTGTAACTTGGTACAGCCATTATGGAGGTGAAATAGTGTGAAGTTCCCTCAGAAAATTAAAAATATAACTGCCATGTGATCCAGCATTTCCACTTTTGGGTATAAATCCAAAAGAAATTAAATTAGGATCTCAAGGAGATACCTACACCCCTATGTTCAGTATTATTATTCATGACAACCAGGAGATGGAAAAAACCCAGCAGTCTGTTGATGGATGAGTGAACAAAGAAGATGTGATGTGTGTGTGTGTTTATTTATATATAATGGAATATTATTTACCCAGAAGAAAAAGGAAATACTGACATTTGCAACAATATCGATGAGCTATGAGAGAACTATGCAAAGTGAAGTAAGTCAGAGAGAAA
The DNA here is from genome assembly GCA_003508835.1 of Eonycteris spelaea. NCBI lineage: Eukaryota > Metazoa > Chordata > Mammalia > Chiroptera > Pteropodidae > Eonycteris > Eonycteris spelaea. The sequence goes on along the minus strand of PUFA01000018.1, from coordinate 14,919,454 downwards.
GAGAAATATTGTATGTTCTCACAGAAGGAGAGAATAGAATAGTAATTGCCAGAGACTTGGGAGTGGGTAATAGATATTGGCAAAGGGTACAGACTTCCAGTTTTAAAATGATTAAGTTCTGGGGATCTAATGTACAGCATGGTGACTGTAGTTAACAGTACCGTATTGTAGGCTTGAAAGTTGCTAAAAGAGTATATCTTAAAATTCTTAACCCCAAACACAAGAAAAATAAGGTGATGGATGTGTTAACTAACCTTATTGTGGCAATCATTTTGCAATATATGCATATATCAGATCATCACATTGTATACCTTAAACTTACACATTACATGTCAATTGTATCTTAATAAAATCAGAAAAAGAATTTATTGTAGGCGAGGCAACCCTTGGTTGACCTCACCAATTGCAAGGACCTTGTCAGTTTATAATCTCTTTATTTTTTTTTATTTTTTATGCCTATAGCACCTGGTCTTCCTAGGTGATCTCCTTTCCAAGTACCCTGCTTAGCTTCCAAGATCAGACGGGATCAGGCTTGTTCAGGGTGGCATGGCTGTAGACTAGAAAAAAATTTTTAAGGAATTAAATATTATGTATCATGTGTTATAACCCCTTTCACCAGTAGCTTCTCTGAGAGAGACTCTGACTAGCTGAGGACTAGTGAAGTTTATCAAACTACTGTTGAATAAAATTGAAGGAGGAAGTGTTGAACCAGAGGCAGCAGGAGAAGTTAGGGGCCTCATATCTAGAGTGTGTGTGTGAGAGGGGCCATGAGTCTGCCTCGTACCCTCTGCCATATGGTAGCCCCTCTGACTGTGGGGACGCCAAAGTTGCCAGGCCCCAGCGTGGGCAGCCCTGGGCTGTGGGCCACTCTGTAGCTCTGGGGGCTGTTGTTTAACATTTGCTATTTCTATCCTAAATCTCCATGAACGCCTACACTTCTGGCCAAGGAAGCAGATGTCTTCACTGCCTAACATAGCTTCGCATATGTGACAGTAAAGTGATTCAAATATAACATTTTGGAAAGTTAAATATTTGAGCACCATTTTCCATTAGAGCTTGAATATGCTCTGCTTTTCTAGTTGTTAGTTTTTAGACATTAATGCCCGTGATAAAAAAAATATCTGTTTCATGTATTTTTATAATCATCTCTCTAGTCACTATTTGATTAAAATTCCATAAAAGGCTATTAGATGAGTATATAAATAAAAGTAGTATTTTTTAAATTCAATAAGCATTTATTACATGCCTACTATTTTCTCGTCACAGAGTGAATTTGTAGTCCGGTAGGAGATAGACTGAGTGAACAAATAATTGCAGTATAGTGTAATTGGTATTAGAAGTTTGGGGCAGTGTTTGGGGGCTTAAACCTTGTTTTTCTTCCTCTCCCTGGCATTCTCAATAATAACAATAAGCATAACTACTATTAATTTAGTATTTACTGTACCATGGGCACTTAGATTCTAAGTGCTTTATGTGTATCAACTCTTTGTCCTCTAAATAAACCTGTAAATTAGGTATTATTATTATTATCATCATGTCCATTTTAAAAATAAAAGGAGGTCCAAATTTAATAATTCACACTAGGAGCATGAAGACCTGTTAAGTAAGAGCCAACGAAGGCCTTACTTCACTGACCTAAGCTAGAAGCAGATGGCTGGATAGACGACGATGTGTATGAGGCCTGGTTTGGAGGAGGTAGAATGGGTGGGACATAGTCGCTAGAATCCAGATGATGTTGCCATGGATGGAGAGGGAGAAGAAAGACTTAAGAATGAGAGAGGCTCCTGGCTTGAGGGTCAGGGATAATGGGAGCAGAGGGAGGCTCACATGCACCATTCTTTTGAGGTATGGAGGGTGTCGGGGAAAAAGCAGCCACAAGTCATTTGGAAGGAATCTGTGCCATTGAGGGAGCAAGCAAGGAAGACTTAATGTGAGGGCTTTAAGTTCCCTTGAGGGGTGGAGCCAATGCCTTTTTTTCTTTTCTGATGACTGCAGCCCCAGTGCAAACTACAGTGCCTGGCACTCCACAAACCTTCAATATTCATTCTCTCTGTTGCAGTCTGATTGGAACAGTTTCTTGCTGTGCCATGTGTTTGGGGCCTCACCAATCCCCTCCTCAGAATTTTCTCCCTAGGAACACCTATGATATGTACTGTCTGTTTAACACATTAGTTTGTCTCAGGAAATGAGAAAGTTTCCCGTGAAGACTTGAAAGTAATAGCTCTGCTGACAATTGAAACATAAATGAGATCATTATTGGTTTTCTAATATCTCCCTTTTGTTGGACTCTTCATTCACAGACTCTTCATTAACATTTCTGATTCTCAGAAATCATGTATGTATAAGACATATTGTGTTTATCACATTAAAGATAAACATCATAACATTGACAGTTATTTTGCTTCCAGCCGCCAAGCCTGCAGCCTCCTGCCTTTATTCCTAGCCTGCTCCTCCGCCTCCATCAATTCTGCGAGCCCCCAAAATGCTTCCAGAAAAGCTTTAAAAATAAAGAGTAGAAATGAATGTACTTTGTAAACCATCAAGTGCTATACGAATATTAAAGGACTTTTAATAGTTTTTGCCTCCCATTTAGTCACGTCTGCCACAGAGCATGTCATGAGCAGTCACTGGGCTCAGGGCTGTATTTAGGATTCACTCACTTGTTCTCCAGGAATGTTGTCACATTCTTGATTAGTACAGTCCCCCCAAATTGAATTTTCGTTGGTGGTAACTTCCAACCAATTTCCTTTTCAGAAAAAAAAAAGAATAAAAATAATGGCAAAATAGCTCCCAAACTTCAATACATATGGTAATTATTTTTAGTGTATCTTTTTAATGTGTCAGCATATAAATATACTACTGTCCTACATGGCAAAACACTACTGTGCAGTTATTGGTGCATGAATGTCACCAAAATTAAATCCCATGATGTTCAGTATTTTCCACAGTTGATCTTACACTGTCCTGTCCTGTGATTAATTACTTTGCTTGAGGCCAAACAAGCACTGCTGAGTTCTGTGGCTATTGGCTGTTTATGCTGAAATAGCCGCATTGCTACTTCTTGCATAAATCTGCAATAGCTACAAGCTATTGCTACTTCGCAAATCAAGAACATTGCACACTGCTGTGTTCTTTCCTTTCCCTAGCATTTGTGTTTCATATTGTCAATCACAGAGGCTTCAGAGTATCATTCTTACAGTACATTTGAGTTATGCATTATATGGTAAACTGATCATTATTTTCCATCAAATGAATGTTTGTTTTAACATTCAATTTTATAAAATCTGTTCATAGAAATAATTAAACAGTAGAGAGATGTCTGTTAGGAATAAAGAGTATGGCTAGTGAAAGATTTTATTGCTTTGAAGACCCTGGGGTGAGGGTGCTAAGGAAGTTTAAGAAGACTAATGGGCAGATTAAGAAGAATGTGGGAAAGTGATTCAGATGTATGATGTTTTTGAAATGTGTGTTTCCTTTTTTTGTTTGAGTTTTGATAGCAAAACTATCACAAAAATAATGTATTGGCTGGTTATAGTTATCTATTTTCACTGTATTTGATTAAGTTTTGAAAAAGAATTTGTGACAATAGCAAAAGTTAAAAATCTGATATTAAGACCATTTTATCTGTGCTATATTCTTTAAAATCTGATAAATTTATTTTACTCTATGCAGCTATAAAATAATTTACCTCTATATTTTTATTTTAAATATTTTTAAACATATCCATTTTAATTTTCTTAGAATTTATTTAGTTTTAATATTTAATTTTATTTGATATTTTTAATACAGTAGCTATTGCTACTTCACAAATCAAGACGCTTCTTTATTCTTAATGTTGTAAGAACAGATTAACTTCATGGCTGATAATAATGCCAAATGGTACACATAGTTCATGACTTTTCAATTCTATCGACATTTGCTGAACATTCAGTATATCGCAAAAAAATTTGTCCTGAATGTTGCAAAGGGGGTAAGAAACATCACCACTGCAGCTTTGCACAAGAGGTGAAGGTCGAGACTTCTGGAATATATGAGATCACACGTCGGGAAGGAAAAAAAAAGAACAACAAAAAAAATGTCCATGGTCAGAACTTAAAGGATACCTCCACTCTGGTGACAGAAAGAGAATGAGAAGCTGGCTGAAGGGACAAAAAAGGAAGTGTCAAATATATATAAAGGTAACCAGCATGTTCATTTTAATTAAAGCCAGAAAAGGGTTTCAAGAGATAAACATATTCTGTAGAAGATTAAGGAAGATGCAAAAAAATTCACTGTTCTTTAACAATTTGGTTTCAGTAGAGTATGGGAAAGGAAGCCCAAATCTAAGGGATGATATATAAAAATATTAATCAGTGCCGCTCTAAGAAATGCTTGTTAACTGTCCACAGAGATGAGCTACCAAAATTAAATCAGCCATATCATGAAACACTGTTAGTTCAACTGGCATTCTTTTACAGAAAGCCTTTCTAAAGGAAGCAATTAGTTCATTTGCATTCTGGCAGGGATTTCTTACCTTGTCTTGGATGCGTAAGAAGCACTTTGAAGACAGCCTACTTTGAGGGACACTGATACAGATGATAACAATGTAGATACACCATTCCGTTTTTATTTTTATTTTTTAACTAGCTTTATTGAGATATAATTGTCATATAGCATTGTGGAAGTTTAAGGTATACGATTAGGTTATTTGATACTTGTATATATAATAATAATAATATCTACCAAAAAAACAGTATCCACCCTTTAGGTGGATGGTTTTTTCCTGGTTAAATACCAGGCTCATGATAGTAACTGATTTGCATAGCTTTAAATATTTTGATGTAGGCTACCTAGGGGAAGAAATTGGAATTTTTTCTTCTGTCTCATAGGATCTAGCCTAGTGCCTTGGGCATAATTACCATAATTAATGTTTTTACTAAAGGAATTAGTAAATAAATAAGCAGTTTTGAAGGATGGAGAAAACATTGGCCTGGAGTTATCTGGGAGGCTTCTTGGAAGAGGAGGACCTTACCTACACAATTTAATTTCCAGGATGGCTTTCTATACTGGGAAAGCATTACAATAGCCCTGGAGGTAGAGGGCAAACAGAAGAAATCATGACAGTTCATTCTGTTTTGTGGCAACCATTATGCCAGTGAGTTATTTATTTGGTCTCATTGGATTCTTAGACCAACCAGATGTAATAGTTATTCTCACTTACATGTAAGAAACTTACACTGAAAGAGGTTGGCCAAGTGTCCTGAAGTGCTGTGGTTATCAAGTTGTGGAGCAGGAGTGCACAGCCAAGGCTGGGACTTCTGAAATCCATGTTTTATCATGTTGTTTTTAACCCAGCACCTGGGTCCCTGCCCCCTTCATGCCATTGGTAGACAAGAGATGTGTCTTGTGATTTCCTGTGAAAGCTAAATGGGCTAAAGGAACTGCCTGAATACCTTAGGGCTGGTGTGTACTTGATTTCTTGACATGCTTCTGTGGTATCCTCTGTTGCCTATAATAATTTCACTTTTCAAAGTTTCACATAAAGAACTTAATTTAAAAAATAAATTAAGAGCAAAAAAGAATGTATTTTGTACTCTAATAAAGCACCCACATTTTTATAAGAGAATTAATTATAGAGGCAATACAGTTTTAGACTGAGACCAATCTGTTTCTTAACAGCTTTGTTTAAATATTGCCTGGCTGTGTATGTCCTTATCAAGTGGCTTAGTATCCCTAAGTTTTATTTTCTCTTATTAAAGTAGGTGAATTGTCACTTACTTCATGGGGTTGATATGGAAATTAAATAAGATAATAAAATAATAAGATAAATAAGATAATAAATGTGCAAACCAAGGTTCTGTATACTAAATTGATGGTTTACTAGTATTGAGGATGGTTTTCATTTTCCAAGCAGAGGAAAGTAGAATTTTGGTTTTTAAACCAAAATTTTGTTAGGAAGCAACATTATTTTAAAACTACTCAGAAAAGATAATTTTTGCCAATTTAGTCTGTATTTTAGATTTAATTGTTTCTTTTATTTCGAAATGATTTTTACTAAGGCTGTACTTTTGAGACATAAATCTTTAATCTTTGAACATGATCCAAGCTCTCCAGGCACTCAAAATTCTCTTTCCTGTTACTTCTTTAAAGTTAACTGGCCATGTCATTGCTTCCACCTGAATTTACAATCCAGCATTATTGTAAATGTAATTTTAAATGTTTGGAAAGTTGTTTATGGAATTTAAAAGAATGTGAGAGAGTTATTCTTTTGCTTTATACTTATGAAAGGGGAATTTGTGTGTGTCTTGTATGTGCTACCTTACTGTTTTGAACCGATTTTGTTTTCCACTTAAATTCCCTGTTTGATGGAAGTGAAATGAGATCTTGGTGGACGGTAGAAAGGAAGGCTGCCTATATTTCATGCTCACACCTATCCAAAGCATCATACCATCATATGATTTCATATTTAAGAGTGGTTTTAAAAGTGCATAAGGGACTTCTTGACCTTGGTCTTAGTGTCTTAAGAATGTATACAGAGATTAGAGTTTTGGGGTTTGCATTCTCTCATGAGTTTTGATACCAGCTATGGGGACTGAAGAGCATTGTCAGTCAGAGGGTGTCTCACAGAGACTGCTGTGTCTCCAGCTCACAGAAGTGAGAACTTATTTTCAACCCTGTACAGACGAAGGCAATATAAACAAATCGAGATGGCCTAAACAAACTACTGGTTTTTTCCCCTAGACTTTTGAGAAAGAAAAGGATTGGGCACTGGTTTAAAAAAAAGAAATTGAGCGTAGGGGAGGAAAATATTTATAGGACACCCCATGTCGTGCTCCTGGCGCATTGAAGGTCATCAATAAATGAAAGATAATAGAAGCAATGATAACAGCAGCAGAACAGGTAGAGAGGTAAGGGCAGTGATTGCAGAAGCAGTGGTGGTAGGTTCTGGGAGGGCTGGTGGACAGGGCTGAATGGTGTTAGAAGAGTCAGGTCTTGTACATACGTCTGTTCTTCCCTCATCCTTCTCACCCTCGCCAAATACTCAGCTCTGGGCAAATATTGGTAGAGCAAATATTTTTTGAAACATATAATTGGTAGAGCAAATATTTTTTGAAATCTATGAACATTATTCAAATCATCACAAATATTTTAAAAAATATTCTATACAGTGCTTCGTTCCCCTGAATTATTTCTGATGATATATCATCCTGTTATCTTCGATATCGAAGGATTTGTCCCTCCTCTTTCCTCAATTTTGGTGTGCACGAGTGAAGAAAGAACTACAAAAGTCTTTTCCTAAACAAAAAATTTCTGTTAATGTCCTACTGTATATTATATTTTCCTTCTAATGTTGAAAAAAAAATCCAAGTGACCTCAAATGATGCCACTTAGGGAAGGAAATAGCAGTTTTTTTTAGATTTGAAAAAAGTAATTTAGAAGAATGAAAGGCATGTTTCTATACTTCTTATAAGGCTTTTTTATTTCTTTTTCTTCTAAGCAGCAAAACAAACATTAGTTTCACTAAGCCTTTTAGACAGCAAGTTAGAAGTTTCGAATGGCAGTGTTACTATTCTTCACTGGAGATTTTCCGGCGAAGCAACACAAATATTTAAGAATGTGTGGAGGCATTTTCTGGACCTTTACTCTTATACCTGATATATTCTAAGTCTGCTTATAACAGGATTCTATTTCTAGCCAGTAACCAAGAGATTCCCAGTGGAGCATTGTTGTATCCAGGGGTGGGGGTAGAAGGAGGGACACGTTGGGACACTGTGTTTATCATGTATGCCATGATTTTTTGCTAGGTGTTCATCTCTGATCTAGCCAAGTTCATATTAAATTCAATTGGGTCAGTATTTGAGGACTTACAATACAATTTCTGTTTTGTAGAATGGTAGGCATAGTCTTCTTTGAATACTGCAAAAGGTGGTTGCTGAAAATAATGTGAACCATACCATCGTATTGTAGGCAAAAGTCAGTTTCAAGAAGCTTTGTGCAAATAACCCGGGGGGAAAATAAACTATGTCCTAATAGTTGGAATGAGAGAAGCTAATAGTGATGACAATTTATTTTATTTTTATCTATTAACAAGTTCGTTCTTTCTCTTCCTTCCTCCCTCCCTCCCTTCCTCCTTCTCTCCTTCCTTGCCTGCCTTGCCTTGCCTTGCCTTGCCTTGCCTTGCCTTGCCTTGCCTTGCCTTTTCTTTTCTTTTCTTTTCTTTTCTTTTCTTTTCTTTTCTTTCTTTTCTTTTCTTTTCTTTTCTTTCTTTTCTTTTCTTTTCTTTTCTTTCTTCATTCATTTTTTCTCCCTCCTTCCTTCCCTCTGGTAACCACTAGTCCATTGGTGATGACAATTAATAATCACAAAATATGTGTGGAGGGAGCAAATCTCAGGCTGTAATAAAAAAATCTATGCCTTTTTACATAATGAATTTTTTAAAAAGTCACTTTAAAAGGGCAAAGAAAACTCTTAATTATAAAAATGTTGACTTCCTTTGCCATAAACTTTAAAAACTATAAATTCTTCTAAAACCCCAACGCACTTAAGTATGAAAAATATATATATTTCAGAGCAATATTTTATCTTGAATTAAAATTAAGCATCAGGATCATTGCAGACTAATCCTCTAGTTATATAAATGTTAAAATAAATTATTTGAAACTTCTTACTGGAAAAGAATATTAATAGTACAAGGACTGGCCATAAAATGAATATATCCCTTACTGAGGAAATGATGGTTGTTATTCAAGCTGTACAGTATGAACATGAAAGGTGAGATAAATTGCCATTCAGTTAACATTTTCTATATTTGTTTATTAGCTTCAATACTCTGTGTATTCACATTTCTTATCTTCATTTAATATTCCAGTAACCTTTAGATGTAGCTGTTACAACTTTACTTTTGAGGAAATTGAGCTTGCTCAACATGTAATAATTTAAGATCACACAGCTGCTGATGCCAGAGTCCAAACTCCAGCCTGAGTCCACATGCCTTCAACCCCTCTAAATGTTCCATAAAACTAAGTTGTGTGGACCTCAGAGAACTTTCTCTTTAAGGTTGCCATTAGCTATGAGCATTGTGGTAGGCAGAATAATGGCCCTGAAGATGTCTACATCCTGATCCCTGGAGCCTGTGAATGTTCCCTTACATGACAAAGGGACTCTGCAGGTATGATGAAGTTAAGGACCTTGAGGTGAGAGATTATCCTAGATTATACTGCTGGGCCCAATGTAATCTCAAGGGTCTCTAAAAGATGGAAGAGGGAGTGAGAAGCCAGAGAAGATGTGACAGCGGAAGCAGAGATTGGAGTGATGTGATTGCTAGCTTTGAAGGAAAGGGCCATGAGCCCAGGGATGCTGCAGCCTCTAGATACTGGAAAAGACAAAGAAACAGATTCTTCCCAGAGCCTCCTGAAGGACCACAGCCCTGCTGACACCTTGCTGTTTGCATAGTGAAACCCTTTTCAAACTTCTGACCTCCAGAACTGTAAGATAATAGATGTGTGTTGATGTAGGCCACTAAGTTTGTGGTAATTTATCACAGCAATAATAGGAAACTAATATAAGCACCTTAATGATAGCAAGGTGAAGTGAGCTTTCCCTGGATATGTGTGTGTGTGTGTGTGTGTGTGAGAGAGAGAGAGAGGAGAGAGAGAGAGAAGAGAGAGAGAGAGAGAGAAGAGAGAGAGAGAGAGAGAGATTTTCAGTTGTGGTTTTGCTTACTGTCATTTCTGTAGCCCTGACTTCGTAGGTGCCATTTGATCATGTTGGTAAATGAAACCTGATTGTAGGTCTCAGATTTGAGAGGCAATTAAACAATCTATAGGGACCACCATACAAGAAGTAATCAGGTTCCTTTATCTCAAAGCAAAATATCAGAAGAATCAAGTAGATTTGACATATTGGTATAAAAAACAATTATTGTTATGGTTATTATTTTTCCCTATTCCTTCCTCAGCACCATAATTCAAAAGGAGTCTCTTTTTAATGTGTCAGCTTTGCCTTGTAAATTGCAAGAGATCACTGTGCCTTCAAATGGTGCATTGCCAGTGAGTTTTGTAACTAAAACAGCGGAAATCCCAATGTAATTTTATGGGAAAAGGATACTTATCCCCTATGCTTTAAAGTGAAATATAGTAAGTGCTCTTAAAATGAACTTGACATTTTCTTGTGGAGAATAACTTTCCTGGTACTTTATGAGAAAAAGAACTGTGAAGTTATATGTTATAGTAAAAGATACAGATTTTAATAGTATATTGCAGAAGTTTGATAACAGGAAAACACACTGTGCTAGTGTTAGGTGATCTTTTTGGGGTTTGCTAGAATCTTTTCTCTATTGTTAACTTGCCACATTATCTTAGTAAAATTCAGTTTTCATGCCTTGATTTCTTTGTTTATAAAATAGGGATAATATAGTACCTGCTATGTTATCTCATTTAAAGAATGTGCTAATGTAATAGAAATGGCATTGATTATAAAAGAATAAAAATATCTACACCAATGCTGGTTAGTATTTTCGTTATGAATAAGAAGTTTCCTGGCACACATGCTTGTGCGCTCACACATGCACAAGTCAGATCTAACAGGGACAGACCCAGTAAGGCCTTTTGGTTCTGTAGAAGGGTAAAGTAACATTTAGTAAACAGTGGAAGTGTTTATTAAGAAATTATTCAGTTTTTTATATAAGTTCCACAACTACCTTCGATCAGCAGAATGTATGTTAACTTTTCAGTATTGCTAAAACTGAAATGTTTATCATTGACTGAGGCAAAGGAAAGAAACAGAAACCTAGGAATTAAGCCAATTTTGCAACTTGCTGTGACTTATTGAATTAGATTATTTCTCCTTTTGTCACAGACGTTTTTGTCAAAATGGATGAAGAGTTATTTTATAAATTTGTTGACATAAAATTTAAAAATGTGAAAAATTAACATAAGTGCAGTGGTCTCTCACGTGGGTGTCTGTGTACCCTTGAGTATACAAATGAGCCCTGAGGATGTGGGAGAAAATTTACTATCTCTCAATTTTTCTGTCAATTTTATTTCTGCTTTGGGGTTTCTTTATGATATACATAAAAGATTGGTATATAATATGTGTATACAATTTATGAATATATAAATATTAGGACTACTGCTCCAAATGTATAAATGATGTTTGTACAATCAAAAATTTGGGTGGACTACAATAGGACTACAATAACACAGATTGTAATATTGGACGTTCTAGCTTTTTTGTGTACTGATAAAGATTGTAGTGAGAAATGTATTTTAGGTTGACGCTTTTTTAACACTCCCAGGAACCAAAACCAAAAGTAAAGGAAATGAGTGACCGTGACAATTAAGTTGAAAAGCTATTCAACCCAGAGGAAAGAAACCTCCATTCTGTAGATGACTAACTCACTTCTACATGTAAGCGTCATCAGGGCAGAGATTTTTGTCTCTTATTCACTGTGAAATCTGCAGCACTTCTAACAGAGCATAGCATATAGTAGGCACTCAACTAATAGTTATTGAGTCAAGGTACGAATTTGCCAGTGTTAATGTTCAAGAAGTAGCATGCCATTATGCTTGTAGTTGCAGCAAACCATGGAAGCACATCCTAAAAGAGCCTGAGGTAGAGATGTTTTTACATGAATTTACTCATTTTTCTCTGCTTGGATAACTGTAGGTGCTGAGTGCATCTCTCACTGTGTTCTCTTTGACTTTCTACATTTTTTGTTTGTTTGTTTGTTTTGTTTCCTGATTTGCTATCTGGCTATTTCTGGATCTTTTTATGTATCTGTCTGTTTGTTCTGTATCATTCCTTCTTTTTTCATTTTTCTTTTATCTTTTTTAACTGATCTTCCTCTTAAAAGTCTCTTTCTAAACAATAAACATACTTTGGCTTTATATTGATTAGACTTTGAAGTACATGTTAATAATTTATAAAGAGGACAAATAGAACATATTTTTATTTTTCTCAGTCAAAACCCCAAATATTAAAATAATTTTAATAATATGGCTTTTGGATAATACTTTTGAATAGGAAAAATGTTTTTTTACTTTTATTTTTTCAACTATCTTAACATATAAGAAATAATCTTCACACCTAATTCCCATAAAAATACTTAGATTCATTTTTTCATCTTCATACTTTTAATATAGTTAAATATTACTCTTCATGGTGGCTGGAAAACAGTTAAAATTTTAGTTAAGAAAAATGTATCCTTTTTAGATCATTGTATTTAGATTATTGTACACATATAATACAGTAAAACTAACATAATAAAGCATAAAGTTTGATGCAGTAAAGTGTAGATACGTGATTCATCATATATAATATTAATACTATTCTGATGAAATGTAGTCTTTTTTGAGATTTAGAAATCATTTATGTTTTCCCTGCCTTAGGATGTCCAGTACATATTTCAGTTCTCATTTATGTTGTCATGGAAAAAAGGAGTAAACAAACTTTCTAGTTTTGGGGTTCTAAATAAATAGGATTTGGCTTTCATTATAGTGAAATCGTATATGTTGTTGTAAGCAGTCTATCAAGAAGGATTTAAAATGAAAATTAAAGGGCAATGCGATCATAGCAAAGTCAGCTTTGAAGACTGATAGATGTAATTGTCAAGAAGTAAGTAAACATATAAGCCCTGTATTTTAGAAGATAAAACAACAAGGAAGTATGTGGAGAATGATTATATACTCAGGTGCTGATATACCAGTGTATAGAATTATAAAGCAAGAAGAAAGTTCATTAGACAATTCCATCTAGAATTATAAAGGACTTCATGGGAACGGGTAAGGTTTGAAGGAAAAGACTTTATGAGCCCATTTGACAAATCCTGAGTGCCCACTACTGCGAGCAGGGTAGTCTGCATTTTGTCATTAAATCAATCCATGCAGCAGTTCTCTTGCAGGTGCCTTCATTTTGTGTTCGTGAAAACTAAGGCTAAGGGAGGTAAAGTAACCTGGACAACATCATGTAAGGAAAAAGGAACCCTTATTTATTAAACTCCAAAGTCTAAGTTCTCAACCCTGTGCTCGTCTGCCTCCTGCTGTACTGAATGGCTCAGTATCAGAGTAAAGGTGGGAACAGCATCTAGTTCTTAAAGTGGACATGACTAGAATTGGGGGAGCAAATTAACATTTCATTACAGATCAAAAGAAGAGAATCCTGAGTGTGTCCTGATGGATTATGCTATAAAGTGTGTTTGGCACTTAGGGGATTAATAAGCAGAGGCAAGCTGGTTGTCTCTAAAAGATTTTCTTGAACTCAGAGATAGGTGGCAAAGCCAATTCCACCTGGATGTTTCTGAATTTCCAGTGTTCTCATCCAGGGTTTAGGCCAACAGGGAGAATGCCCTATCATTGAGAGAGTAGCTGGTCTGCTTACCTATGGGTTGCATTCCATTCTGGAGAGGGGCTGATGAAACAGATAAAGCCAGACACAAAAGAGAATGCTGGAACTGATGCAAGGATTAGCTGGACAGGAGCAGGGAGTATAGAGAAATGGATTGTGCTATGCAAAGGGGCCAACATTTTCTATTCTTGAAGTACTGATAGACAAACCAAATAGTTCAGGAAGGTATAGAAAGAAGAATGTGGCAGAGATGGCCAGCTATCCTTCTGCAGTTGTTGCTTAGAAGTATCTGCTCAGCCAGGGCATCATTTCTCAACACTCCTTGAATTTAGGTGGGGCCATGTGACTAGTTTTTGCTAAGAGAGTATGAATAGAAAGTATGAGTTACTTATAGGATGAAGTGGTTATGAGCAGATGTGCCTGTTCCACAGTCTCTTTTCCCATCTATAAGCCAAGTGGAAAGGATCCAGAGAAGAGCAGAACTCCAGGGTGAAAGGAGCCTGGGCCCTAAATGACCATGTGGTGGTGGCCAATTAGGAATGCACAGTGAGCTGTGTTATGAGTGAGAAAAGATGGAAATTTGGTTTTATCTGTTATAAAACTACCTAAGATTATAATGTCACATTAATTAATGTAGAATCATCAACAGACTCAACACTGGATAAAACTATGAGAGTGTGGAAAATGATTATTGATACAATCAGTATAATTAATAATTATAATTTTTCATTGACATATATGACCACAGGGAAAAAAAAAAAAGAAAAACCATGAAAAATAACATTATAAGATGGCAGAAATTAGACCAAATATTTTGGTAATCATGATATATCTGAAATGTTCAAAGTCATCCATTGAAAGGCACGAATTCAGATTGATTAAAAATATAAATCTAAGTACATTTTATTTATAATAAACATACCACAGAAAATATATTAGTTAGCTACTAACAAAGAATGTGTAATGGTATTAATATGTCACAAACTAGAATTTAGAATGAACAGAATTAGAAGGGACAGAAGTGATGTTCTGTAGTCATCTATCAAGAAGGTAATAGTTATGGACCTATATCCACTTTAAAAAGCTTCAAAATATTTAAGGAAAACAATAGGATCATAGGGAGAAACTTACAAATTCTCAGTCATAGTGGGAGATTTTTAATACTCTTTTCTCTGAAACCGGCAGATCCTATAGATTAAAAAAATAATAATGTCGAGGATCTGGTTAGCATACATTCTCAACTCACTGTAGTTAAGCAGATCATTCTGACATATAGTAAGTCCACCATAAGGAACTCATTAGAACCAAAAATCAATTAAAAAGTTAATCTTATCTCCCATACACTTAAAAAATTTTAAAAAGCACTCTTAATAATTCATGAGTTAAAGAGAAAATCAATGTCAAAATTTCACAATATTTAAAACAATACTAAAGCATTGTTCTTAAGATGGGGTTGAAGAAAGACAATTATAGCCTGGGTTCCCTGGGACAAAGACTCTTGAGACAGTTTAGTATGAAGAGCCCTTGGAATCAAAACCCATGGAAGGAGGCGAAGAAAGCAGATTTTAACAGAAGCTGATCTTCGATGCAAGCCTGACAACAGTCTCAGCTGACTCACGAGGTACTCTCAAGCTTAAATGCACTTCAGTGTTCTGCCAAGGTGGCTGAGACATTATATTCTTGTACTAGTTGGTCTAGGGAAGGGGCATAACCTTGGACAAAGCACTCTTAGCCACTGAGGCGATCCCTAAAGAGGCTGGCTAGTGAAGTCTGTCTGCCCACAGTTCTCCCAGCAGGTGGGAGCACAAAAAATTCTTCATGAAAGAGGCATATCACAGTGTCCTTCCTCTCCAAGCCCTGGTACATTTATTTCAAAAGAGAAGAGACTCAGAATAATGACCTATGCTTTCAACTCTAAAAGTTGGAATTATATAATAAACCATAATAAAATATCTGGGAAAAAAGAAGATAAAAGCGTGTCTTTATAAAGTAGGAAAAACAATTTTCTTAATGTTGTCAAATATTTAAAGCTATCTTTTACAATATGAATTATTTAGACAATCTTTGGCCAAATGTATTCAAGAATTGTAAAAAAGTGGGAGAAGCAATAAATGTATAAAAACGATAATTTGAGGGGTATGAAAATGAAAAAGATGACATTTAAAGGTGAAGAAAGGAAAAATGATTATCAGAGATACCATAAACTTAATACAAATAAACTATGAAACTTTGTGAGTAAATTTCTAGAAAATATACATGACCAAAATTGGAGCAAAGAAGAGAGAAAAATACAAGAAACTGGGTTAAAGAATAGTCAAAGTAGCCATATATCTCTTCATAAAAGCAACAGGCCCATATTTTTTACTTGCTAGTACCACCAACTCTTTACTTAGCTGTTTCTCATATTATATAAACCTGTTCTAAATCTAGAAGAAAATGGAAAGCCACACACCTCATTTTATAAGGCTAACATAATTCTATTATCGAAACACAAAGGCAGCAAAAGAAATGAAGACCATATCTCACTTAAGAGCATAGGTAAAAAAATTGTAAATAAGAAATAGCCAAACCAAATAATTTCCAGTTCTCAGTTCTCTTTTTTTTCAACTCATCAGCATATTGATACTTCCTGTTCCTTGAAATACTTTCTTCACTTGGCATTTGGGTTTCCTAGGTTTTTTTCTCACTCCCTGGCTGCTACTTCTCGATAATCATTGCTGGTTTTGCTTCATCTCCTCATCTTTTGAAAATATGAGTAGCCTGGACCTAGTCCTTGCATTCCACTGTCTACACCAGCTTTCATTATCCTGTCATTCTGTCTAATGACTTTACACACACACACACATGCACACGCACACACATGTAATACAAAATGACATATTAGTTAGGGTTCTCCATAGAAACAGAACCAATAGGATTTTGTTAAAGAGATTTATTATAAGAAAATGACTCATACAATTATGGAGCTAACAAGTCCCAAGATCTACACAGTTTAGAAGCTAGAGACTTAAGAGAACCAGTGTGTAGTTTAAGTCTGAAAACCAAAGGCTCAAGACCCAGGAAGAGCCAATGTTTTCCTTTGTGTTCAAAGGCAGGAAAAAGCCAGTGTCCCAGTTTGAACATAGGCAGAGACTGTCTTTAATTCAGCCTTTTGTTCTATTTAGACCTTCAACTGATTGTATGAGGCCCACTCACATTAGGGAGGTCAGTCTCCTTTATTCCGTCTGTTGATTCAAATGTTAGTCTCATGCAGAAACACCTTCACAGATAGAGAATAATGTTTGACCAAATGTCTAGGTACCTTGTGACAAATAAAATTAATCATCACAGATGATAACTCCTAAATTTATTCCTCAGACAGGACCCTTCCCCAAAATCCAGAACTCATAGATCCAATGGTCTGCTCATCATCTCTATTTGGATGTTTAAGAGCCATCATAATTCCAATCTGTGCAGTTCAAACTTCAGTTTCCCCATAGAAACCTTCTCATTGTACAGTGTTCTCTATTTCAGTTAACAGCAGCTCTATAATTGGTGAAGGCCCCAAACCGCTAAGTAATTCTTGACATTAAAACTGCTAGCAAGTCCCATAGCTCTACTTTTGAATGTATTCACACTCCAACCACTTCTTCTGTTACTGCCACCCTGGTACAAGCCACCGTCATCTTTTGCCTGGAGTTTTGCAGTATCTTCCTTCCTACTCTATCTTCCTATGTCAATCCTCAATCCCTTGGAATATTTCAATCCTGCAGCTCCAGTGATCTTATTGAAAGCAAAACGCAGATTATGTCACTTCTGCTTGGCACCTTCTGATGAATTCTACTTTCACTCAGAGTAAAAAGCCAGTGTCTTAGTCTACGTGATCCTACCTCATTAGGCCCTCCCTCCCTCCACTCCAGTCGCACGGACTTCCTCACTCGTTCCTCAGACATGCTTGCCTGCTCTCACCTCAGGGCCTTTGCACAGCTTTTCTCTACCTGCATTTCTCATCTCCCTGATAGCTCCCTGTCTTACTCCCTTGCCCTCTTCAGATCTTTGCTCAAATCCTACTTTCTCAGAAAATAAGACTTTAATTTTTTTGATAACCTAATTTTTAAAAAAGACTTTGTTCATGTATTACTTATATAACTAAAAATTAGTAAAAACAATAAGCCACCATTTAGGTTTTTTTAAGCTTTTGGAGTCATTGGCCCAGTCAGCAAAAGCTCATTCCCCTCTGGGATTTTGGATTATATGTATTCAGCAGTGACAGAGATGTCTGAGCCCATAGTTGTAAATACAAAACTGTCAGTGACACCTCTTTCAGCTTTCACAAGTAAGAGTGATTTTCATTAAAACAAAATGTTTTTGGCTTTATCCATATAGATCTCTCTGTATAATAGATGGTGTGGGATAGGGAGCAAAAGGAAGGCTCAGAGACACACTGGGTCACTAACTGATTTCTTCCCACACATGAGAATTTGGCATTGCTGAGGCTGAAGTTGAGTTAAAAAACAGGAGAGTGATGACTGTACCAACTCCCCAACATAGAACTTCTTAGATTCTTAGTGGTTACGTACTGTTGTAAAGGAGATTTAAGTGTTGAGTCCAAAAGACTTGTGACTCAGCAGACAGTTTGCTCTTCTCTGGAATCCAGCTGGCCTGCTCTTACATGGACCAATCACCTAAAGCCATTAGGGAATTAGGACCGAAGGAAAACTGGACATCATGCTACTCACAAGTTCCAGAGTCTTTGGCTGATTAGTTGTAGACATAACGTGGTTGTGTTTGATCTCTTCCTCTCCACTTATAACTCTGAAAATACCATAATCTGGTTTAGAAGAGAGACCTAACATGCAAAATAGACTTTCCGTAAGGCAATGGTGACTTTAAAAAAAAAAAACCTGCAGAGTTCTAAGGATTTGTAGAAATTGACAAAAATCACCCACAATTGAAAATGTGCTGAATTGCTCACCTAAGCCATAATCAACTGTTGTCTGAATAGATGTTGGCATTCTGCAACCTGTATCTGATGATTAGTCATTTAGCTAATATCTACCAAGAAGCCTCATGAAAGAGCTTTTAAATTGAGCCAGAAAAAAAATAGCACCATTAATGATGGCCTTGACATTCAGCAAAGCCAAATTAAGCAGTCAAACTGACATCTTATAGACAGTCTGTTATAGAGCCTCACACCCAGTGGATGTTCGATAAGCATTAATTGCCTGGCTGACAATGAACAGCTAGCTACGCGTTTGCCTTTTATAGAAGCTGCACTGGTGGAATAAATAGGAGAAGGCTGATTTGAGATGTTCTATGGGATAAGACCTTAGCACCAAAAGGTGTGTGGGTTTGGGTTTTTGTTTTTGTTTTTTTTTAAATAAACTGCCTTCATAATTTCCTTTTAACCGACATAGTCATTAAAAAAATAGAATTCTCTTTGTCAATTCAAGGCGAAGTACCAGTTCATAGTGGTAATGGTCAGATGTTATTTCCTTTTTAAATGGAAAGCTGAGAGCTTGTAAAGAATCATTATCACATCCTCTTTTAAAATTATTTGCATCAATGCCAGGGAAATCATTAACATTTCAAATCAGATGACTAGTATTTTCATTATTGTGCTGTGAGTGTACTGTGTTTATTATAGTGAATGGAGAATGGTAAACTCTGGTCTGCATTTTATTCTTTCATTTAAACCTATTCACTTCTACTGAATGTAAATACTAAGAAGCTAGAAAAATATTTATAATAATAATAGCAACTTTTTAATCATTTACTCTATGTAGTCATCGTGCTAAGCTCTTTGTATGTATTTATTTCTACCACATCTTATTTATGCTTTTAAAATTACAACTTTACACTCTTTTATTTAAATCACAATTTTATTCATGTTTATTTAATCGCAGCGATACAGTCAACTTTCACTTCATCTGAAAGAACAGGAACACGTGTTTGAAGGATAATAAAGCTGATGAAAATTTCAAACCTTTAGAAATTGCATATTGAGCAAGGACAGATGTTTTATGGAAGAGGGCAAGACAGCTGATCGCGTGACTGATACACTGGTGTAAAGAATCATTGGGATCTATAGATATGCCTTGATTCTGTTTATCATTTGTAAAAAGTGATTCAAAATGAGTTGACCACACTGTAGGATGGCTCAGCTGATTGTTAAATCAATTGCTTTTAATTAGCCCATCTGATGTTGATTTGATTTTGGGCTTGCATGCCTGGATTTCTGAAAGATTGACTTCTCACTATTCTTTTCATTTAGACACTTTTGGTGCTAAAGTGATGAGAGATTTTCATATCAAATGATTCATATCACTTTTAAAATTATATACGTATATATACATTTTCATGGGTTTAACAAGTTCTTCATCTAGTTACTTTTGAAAGGTATTTGAACTCTTGTGGATTATTATTAAACTCTTTTCTCCCCATTTTGTAAGATGTAGAGACTTTGCATGTAGCCTACATGGACAGAACGTCAAATATGTTTGCAAAAAGAGTGAACTTGAACATATGGGATGACCTGACTGGTCTGTTCTGCCTTGGATGAGGAAGGTTCCAGTGAAGTGGTTGCTTAGTAACTAATGGAGTCAGAAGAAGCAGTGTGTTAGCTGGGGCCCTTGCCCTCATCTGTGTGTACGCCTAATAATGAGAGAGTGGCTCCAGTGTGTATTGCCTGCCTTTCAGCCATCAAACCAAAGTGAAGAATAAAATGAAAGATGAGAGAGAAACTCCACAGCTGGATTGGGATCTTATATTTATAGTCTTACACACCTTATTTTATATTAGTATGCTGAAGAAAAACATTAAGAGAGGACATTGAAAATAAAGAAGAATTATTGAAATTTGAGTTAAAATTTTAAGAGTGATTGTTAACTTACATTGGGTTTTTAAAGAGTAGAATAATAAGTGATAATTGAGGTGATTCCACACTATAATCTTTACTATTCTTCCAAAAAGTTCTGTGTAGAAAAGGAGTAAGAAATTTTATGTGAGGATCTAATGAATTCTGAGATGGACATAACATGTTTCAGTGCTTGTACATATGCATACTTTATGGTTCAGGGCTGGCACATCTGTCATTACACCCATGACAGACATAATAACTAGATCCTGACTACTCACTTGAGACTTGTTTTAGTTGTGATGCTTAAAACACACCCAGTGCACCTTTGATGAGCCACATAAGAGCCACTCTGTGTTTTATTCACAGAATTCTCTCTGAATGCCAATCATTTTAATCAACACAGAATCCCTCACTCTGCATCTGCAGTTCCTCCACCTCTTCTTTTTCTCTTGAGGCTTTCAACCTTTTCTGATATTATTGTCTTCTAAAATTTTTCTTTCTTTATAGCTACTCCTCCTGATTCATGCAGACTCTATCACATCTGCTCAGTCACTCTTTCATGCAGACCCCAAAATCTATCTTAGGACAGCCGTCAAAATGCAGGAAATCCAGGTTTGGTCTCAATGTATCCTTAAGATGTTAAAAGGCAGGATCGTGCCATTGGCTGCCATATGAAGTCTCTTCTTGGGAAAGTTTTGTTCAATAATGGCTTATCAAATATATTCAATAGGAAGAGTAAAAGTGCCATCCCAAACATCTGAAAGGTGTTTAAAGATAAAAGAATACATTTCTTCACATAAACCCAATGGATATAACCTTAAGCTAGAAAGTAACAAGCACTCGAGGAGTGAGCAGAAGCCAAAGGATCTGAGAGGGTGGTCCAAGGATAAAGCTAGATCCATGGATGCTATTTTTCAGAATATATAACAATTGACAGGGATAAATACTATAAATGGATAAACTGACTTCATGATGGGCAACAGATTTTGGCCTTACTGTTGTGAGCAAGGAAAGCAGCTACCGAAGTAACACCCTTGAACACATTTTTGTCTTTCCACAATGCCACATTTATTGAGGGGAACTTTCTTGGATAAATCAATCAGGTATCCACAGAAGTTAAACACAACACACAAAGGGGGGAAGTACAGAGTCTTACAGAGCAAAGGGATGAAAGTCCTTAGTGTCTCCAAGGCGAGCTCTGTTGACCAGCATTGAGGATAGTTTTGCATCGATCCCAGGCCCGCGGCTATCATGGGCAGGTCAGTTTTCTTCGCACACCCATCTGTTATGCTATTGGTTTAGGCTTGAGCGTCATCTGCCTGAGGATCAGCTCCTTATGCTTATTGACCCCTGCAGATGGGGGCTTATCCAGGACAGTCATGGCTGACGTTTCTGTGGTTTTAGGCATTCCAGTGACATCCTCAGGGCATTCCCATTATTAACCAGTTGATGTTACTGTCATGGCTCCCATGGAATCCAATTTATAAAGTCCAAAAAGTCTTCATTTCTTTATGCTTTATACATTTACGATATCTTTAGCTGAGAAAAATAAAAATTTGATGTGTGGTCTTTTTCCATTCCATTCCATTCTCCCCTAAAAGACCCAAGTAGTTGAAATATGGCTGCATCCAGGAAGAGGAGAATTCTAAAGAGAAATAGGATAAGCCATAATCATGCTGGTTTTGAAGGGCTCATTATCACCATGAAGTTAATTTAAGAAGCAACTGTGCCAAGAGCAAAACTGTGAAATACAGCTAGGTTTTTTGAATAAACAAGCTACATGTTTGAAGATGTTGGGAAAACCAATATGTTTCACAGTTTTTAGGATATGAGATGGTTTTTTCTTTATATGGCTAAGGTAAGGGGAAACTGATATTTTAGAAATACTAATTTTTGCTGTCTAATTATAATTATAGTAATATGATTTTACTGTTTTTGTTTGTCCTGATATTCTATTCTCAAAGAGTATAATTATACTGTTTGAGGAAGAATTACAACAGCTATAAAACATATAAGGGGGAAAAACCCTCCAACCAGACCATCCCATTCTTTCAGGCCATTAAGCTGCCCAAATGGATTAGATTGCTTTTGCATTTGAAAGATAAAGAAGGTCAATAGTCCCATTGAACTGTAGTCAGGACCCTTCTCTCCTTAATATCAGGGAAATGGGCTATTGTGGTAAATTGAACAGTCTCATTAACTGAGATTTACTACCCATTCAATATGTGAGATATAACCAAAATGCAATAAAGGATAATGACCGTTAACACTAATTTGAGCAAA
Source organism: Eonycteris spelaea (assembly GCA_003508835.1). Classification (NCBI taxonomy): domain Eukaryota; kingdom Metazoa; phylum Chordata; class Mammalia; order Chiroptera; family Pteropodidae; genus Eonycteris; species Eonycteris spelaea. The sequence goes on along the minus strand of PUFA01000018.1, from coordinate 14,897,010 downwards.
ATGTCATCTTGTTGATTCGGAAGTTAGTGCAAATCTCTGTAATGCCTCATGGCCATTGTAAACGTCACTACTTCTATAACACTAAGCATAAAAGATGTAGGGGATCAGGCTAGATCTGCTGCAGTCATTGCAAGTTGCTCTTTTCAGTGCTTCTTTAAACATGTTTGTTTACTTTTATTTAACTCTGTCATAAAAGATAAGGGTTGAATGTACCCACTCCAGTTACTTCACATGTAAAATCATTTGGATTTCTGATAAAATGGTAATTCACAGTACATCTTGCCCATATCCGCACAACTCCAAAGCTACATATAGTTTCCATATAAAAAGACCATATTACTCCAACTTTCAAGTGCTTAAAAAAGTCTATCAGCTGTCGTTCTACTTAGCTTTGAAGATGTAGTAGGAATTCCATTGGTCGATTTTTTTGGCGTAATGCACCAACCTAAAACTGGTTGTAACTCATCGTGTGATTGCATGACAGCTAACATGATTCAGGGAAACAATTCACGTACTGTGATTTTAGGACTCAATTCGTGTCATTTCTGTGTGAAATACAAGAGCAATGACACATTATAAATCTTCAGCTCTCTCTGTGGTAGGCATTTAAAGTGGATTGTATTCTTACAAACTGGGTTTTCAATTAGAAAGATTTGTGGTGGTGGCAGCACATTATCAGCCAAGAGTGAGCAGTGACAACCGTAAATCTCGGCCTGGACAAGGCTCTCCCAAAGGCAAAGTAGTGTGAACCAAGGAAGAGTCTGTGCAGTGTTTTTATGTTTCTAGGCAGAACCTTATCCCAGGCTTTGGCAGAATGTTATGGCATGACAGAGGACGTGACCATATGCTCGTAATTTTTCCAAATGAACTAATTTCTATTTAGCTTATCATAGATACTCTTTAACTTTAGCTATGTTTTAGATCCCAGAAAATTTTTTCTTAAGTCAGATAAATTATTTTTGTTTACAACAGTGTAGAACAGCTGGATATCATCTGTAGCTGACTTTTTGAAGAGCTTGTCAGTTCGTTCATCTATTTATTGACCTCTGTTTATTGCATGCAGGCAATGCTAGGGTTTGGGATCTCCAAAGTGAATGAGGAAGATAGGAAGCCCACTTTCATGAAGCTTAGTTTGCCTTTTCAGGAAGTTTGACCTCATCACCTCTTTTGCTACCAAAGGAGGATTTGTCTTTTCCTATGGGCTCTAGCAGGTTTCTGGACATTGCTTCACGAGTTTGGGCAGCCTAGGCAGCTGGTGTTTCACTGTGTCAGATGGTTGGGTTCTCCCTTGCTGTGGTGAAATGCTGTGAGGCTTTTCCTAATTGAGGTGCCTTGTAAGTTTATTGAACCCAAGACATTGACTTTCATTTCATAGTAAACTTTTTTTTTAATTAACCAATTTTCTAATTTTTAAAAATTATGATGTGTTAAAGGTGTAACACTAAATTTCTAAAACCATATGTTATGCTATCGGAATGGAAGTTATGTGTTTATTGAAATGGTGGTGATGTTTTTTTTTTTTTTTTTAATGCTAGATTCTTTCCTTATAGTAGGGTATAGGAGTATGTATGTGGTGAATACGAAGTCCTGCAGCCAGTCATAGGGATTTTGAATAGGATTGTCATCAAGAAAGTATTTGAAAGGAATGGATTTGGGCAGAGGGCAGGGGGAGAAGACTATTTCTTAGCTTTCATTCCAATTGGGAGCAAAGGGAAACATAAGAGAGTAGACAGTGTCGATTAGAATAACAGTTTCTATTTACTAAGCACTTGCTGCCTGCCAGGTATTATGCTTGACTTATGCATCATTGTATCTAAACATCAAGACAACCCTGTGAGGTTAGTATGATCCTCATTTTACAGATAAGGGGCCTGAGCTCCAGAGAAGTTAACAAATTAGCCAAGGTCCCATGTTCAAGGTAAATTGCCCTCATGACCAGTAAGTTATAGAGCTAGGATTTGAATCTGGTGTGTCTTCTTGCACAGTCCCAAGCATTAAAAATAAAACAAAGTTTTCGAAAGGCAATTGTTAGAAGTACAGGTAACTCATGCCCATTTAATGATCGAAATAATACTATGTAAACAGAGTCAAGTTAATAGTCTCTTTATTCCCTCTTCAGTCATACCCTATAATATAACCACAGTATCCAATTTGGCGTTCCTTTAGGGCTTATAAAAAATGTTCAATATATACGTACATTATTTAAGGGGTCACGTTCTCCCCAACTCTACCTAGCCAAGCTTCAAGTTCAGTAGCTCACAACCCTCTTGCTGTAGATGCCTTTTCTGTGCCAATTGCCTTGGTTGCTTTTGAAAGACATCTAGGAAAGCAGGTTCAAAAAACTCCCTTGGCAGCTTGTTCTGTTATTTAACTTTTGCTCTCGGGAACTTTTTCCGTTTCATTAACCCACATAATTCTTCTGCAGTTTGAGTCATTTCTGTCTTGCTCTGCATATGGGGTTGATGGAGAGCAGCTGGTCACCACGTCAGGTGCAACTGCAACTTGGAAGCTCTGAAGGAAGGAATTAGTGTAGGGGATATTAAAAACGGAAACACTCAATGCGATAAAAAAGAGACATTGAAAACAACTGAAATTTGTTCTTTTAAAAGTGGCTATAGGAAGTCTAGAGAAAAATTCAGAAGTATTCAAATTGAAAGACTTTTTTTTTGTTATGACCTGTGTTTTTCATTTTAAATTTTCAGATCTACAAATACGTAAGCAGAATCCATTTACCATTAAAATGCTCTTATGAGCATTTTTTTATGTATAGCCACACTTGATTTCAAAAACGAAAACAAAAAACCCCAAAACCAAGTCTAGAAACTGGTATTTTAAAGTATCAATCCTTTTAACAAGAGAATTCATAAAAGAAACTTCATTCTATTTTATTGTTATCACAAAATAGAAATTTCACCAAGAGCTTGCCAAATAGCAGGCATTGTACTGAATACTTTATATTGTACTCCCATCTAATCTTCAACTGAATTTATAAATGGGTACAATTTTTAGCCCTATTTTTCAGATAAGAAAACTGAGTCGGGTTAATATGTTTGTCCTAGTCGCTTGCCAGTGTTCAAACTCAGAATTGTTTGATTTCAAGCTTGCTCTTAACCACTATGCTTCACCAAACCAAAGACTGGGGGACTTCAAATCCAGTGTTTCTAACCTACCACATAGTACCTTAACTTCCAGTGGCAACGGTGGGAAGCCAGATCAACTCACTCACTAACTAGGTTCCCAGGTTCCCATATTGACTACCCGCCTTTAACAGCTTCAAAGGATAGATTTTGATTAGATTTTAAAAGGTTAGATTTGTTTATTCATGATAAAATTAATTTCTGAAAGTTAAATATATTCATAATTTCAAATGTGTAGAATTGCGAGGATCAGATATAAATTTATCAAAATGAAAAAAATTGCTAAAAGATGAATATTAATATATTAGTAAAACAAAATAGCATATTTTAATATTAAAAAAGATTTAGTGTAAACTGAAATATTACTGCATGGAACAATGAGGTGTGTCGGTGGTGGTGGTGCTTGGTTTTTTGTTTTATTTCTCTGAAGTTAGCCAAACTGCAAAATCTCAAGACTTTTCTTACTTCTGACACCAATTGAAAATGTGAGGAGAGTCCTAAAACTATACTCATGTTCAATAATTTGCTATACAGAGTCACAGAACTCACTGAAAGCTTTCGTATGTCTTACTAGAGGGAAAGGATGTAAATTAGAACCAACCAAGAGAGGAGGCACAGTGCAGAGTGCAGAGTGCAGAAGGGGACCACATGTGAAGCTTCTGGTCATCCTCACCTGTGGACTCATTGCACCACCTCCTCCAGGCCATGCTGTGTGACAGTGTGCACAGAGGACTGGCAACCAGAGAAGCTTGCCCAGGCTTCTGGTATCCAGAGTTTTTACTGGGGCTCAATCAGACTCCCTGTGTGGCTGATGTTTCAATCTTCAGCCTCTCCTGGAGGTCAAGTTAATACCATTAGTTTCTAGTTCCTCTGGAGGTCAGAACTGAAATGGCAAGGCTCCAGACTCCCATCATAAATCATGTTGCTAGACTATCAGTGGTAAAGACCTCCAGACTCACAAAGATACTTCGATCAGGCAGGATATTCCAAGGGCCTAGAGATCACCTTCCAGAAGCTCTGGGCAAAGGCAGAATAAGGTTGATTCTTTCAATACACAGACATATACAATGTAAATAATGTATTTTGTCATCGGTAACACAAAATTGAATGTTCTCTTTATACCTTTTAAGTCAAAGTTGTTAAAAGTGGATAAATTAGTGCGGGCTGATTTGTTGCGGGAAGGTTAAACCCATGCATTTGTTTAATTTAGCAAGTTTTCACTTTTTAATTTTCAAGTTTCCATTTGACATACTGTCATCCAGTGGAAGAACTGATTTTCAGTATGTTGGCCATTTGGAGAATTGGTTTGGGGGCAAATTGCTTTTCACTGAATAACTTAGATAATGGTTCTCAAATTCAAGTGAGCATCAGAGTCACCTGGGTGATTCATTACAACAACGCAGATTGCTGGGCCCCACTCTGAGTTTTTGATTCAGTAGATCTGACCTGGGCACCAAGAATTTGTAACTGTTTCCTGGGTGATATTGCCAGTCCAGGGGCCACATATTAAGTATCACTGGAATAGAGTATTGTGATATGTGGCAGATGAGAGGAATGAGGTGTATCAGTGAGGTGGGGCAGGAAAAAGAAAGAAAAATTGGGAGACAAAGGTGCTACTTTCCATGTCCTACTGGCAAGACTGGGAATGCCATACATTTCGTGATAGCAGTGAGACTTCGGGATCAAGAGCAAGTTCAGTGAGTGAGCCTAAACACGATCACCGCAGAGAACGGCTGCGGTAGATTGAGACTCTGCGTGTGAGGTGTGCAGTGCTATTTGTGTGTTACTGTACCTGGTTACACAGCAAAGTGATTTGCAGTGGCTTCTGTGAATGAAGCTTTGCAGAAGCATTTCAGAAACCAAACTCAATCTTTAATTTGTAAAATGTTTTTCTTTACTAGTTTCTCTAGGACTTTGTACTGTTCCCTTGCTTTTTAAGTCCCATAACTCTCTTTTTTCTTTTCTTTCCCACCTCAGGCAATGTTCAGTCTTTGTATGGTGGAAAGTGGAGCTGATGAGGTGAATTTACATGGTGTGACAAGCCTTGGCTTAAAGCAGGCTCTGGAGTTTGCGTACACGGGACAGGTACAGTACAAAATGCCATCCAAGAAGCTGAGTATTTTTAACTGTACCTAACCAGAGGAGATTCTACTTGAAGCATGAGATTTAGTTATTTATCTTGTTATTCATTTGATGTTTAAAAAAAAAATGTTTCACAGCTACTTAATTTTATAACTAAAATGATGGAAAGGTAAGTAAAGCAGTATGATTTTAAATGTGACCCAGGGAATGTAGTATTTTAATCTTAGCTCAGTGGTTTGCTGGTGTAATTTTAATATATTCTAAAGAACTGTTACACGGGAAAGAGTTTACAAGATAACTTGAATTCTCATTGTTGTCACCAGAGTTCAGTGACTCAATCTTGGCTTTATGAGCTTAAAAACAAAACCAAAAAAATATATATTAAAGGCTACGGCTGGCATCTTGGCACCCTGTCCTCCACACATAGCTCAGAGTCAGGGTGTCAAGTACTAGATTAGAATGTGAGGGTTTAAAAGCCAAAATTGTTCATCACTAAAATTGCTGTAGGATTTACAGGGATCTCCAGAGAACATCCATTTTTTCTTTTCTTTCTTTTTTTCAATGAAATCATAATAATGACAACTAATAGAATACAAGAGCCATATCAGTGTATAGCTATTAGAGCTAATCAAAACAAAACTGCATAAAGACAATATAAATCCATACCTTTGTGGTTCCTAACTAGTTTTATATTAGTGAAACAATTGTTAGAGCACACAAAATCTTTTCTTTATAAATTATTTTTAGTTGCGATATAACTGACATGTGTAACATTGTATTAGTTTTAGGTGTACGACAGGAAGATTTGATATATATATCTGCTGCAAAATGATTATTATAATAAGTTAATTAACATCCATCACCACACATAGTTATAATTTTTTTCCTTGTGATGAGAACTTTAATTCTCTCCTCACATCTTTCAAATACACAATACAATATTGTTAACTATAGTCACCATGACGCACATTACATTCCCAGACGTATTTATCTTATAACTGAAAGTTTGTACCTGTGATCCACTTCACCCATTCCCCACCCCCATTTTTATTTGAGAACTACTCAGCTAAATCAATGCAGATAAGGGCCAGATGTTTATCCTCTTTTTATAAAGTTTTGTTCTTTAATTCCATTTCATCCAATTAATGTTCAATGCCTTATACACTAAAATCAGGGCCTCTTCTCTTGACAGGCTCACAACCTGGTGGGGGAAAGAGAAATATATATATATTTATACACACACACACATACACACATTCTTGCTGTGATGGGAGGTATAGTAGAGACAGAATACAAGACAGTGGGGACAAAAAGAGGGTGTGGTCAACTGGGGCCATCAGTGTAAATCTTCACAGAGAAGGTGGTATTTGTTGAAGAATGTTGGGAGTTCACTCTTCTACTAAATTTTCTTCTTTAGAGCTAGTACAGTTCAAGATATGTTTCATAGACTAACTGAGGCCAGTCTGGAAGCTGAAATGAAAATAGAAGGTAGGAAAGGGAAAAAAAATATCCATCAAGAAGCAGGTACAAAGAGGAATAGAAAGGAGATGGATAACAAATTTATTGTCAGACCAGCCAGATATCTTAAGGCAGATGGTCATTGTTCATAGAGTTGCCAAAAGATATTTCTGATGAGGTGAGTAAATAACGTGTTGTAAGCTTTTTGGTTTACAGATACAAAGAAAGATACCAGCTGTAACCAGCTGTCTATATTTCTCTCTTCACACCTGAATTACAGTCACACCTGCTTTTGTCCATCTCTAAAGTATGATTGATAACTCATGGCTCACACTTCACTGGCGTGCAATGAGGATGGAATAGCAAATATTGTTTCTTTGATACAGCTACCCAAGTAAATAGTTTCTGTACTTAGCTTCATTAACAACTAAATGTTTTAAGCTCATAGGCTATAAGCTGAAGATCACGTTTAAAACATTAGTAAACAAAAGAGCACAAAAATTGCCATGAAGGCTGAGGTAGAACACTCATGTAGATACAAATGGCTGCCTTATTGTTTGCCTTGATTGCTTTGTGGCTTCTTTCACAATATATATGAACTTAGTCTGTGGCACAAAGGCCTATGAAACATGAACTGAAAATAGCATAAGGAAAGCTGACTTTTTGAAGGGTGAAAAAAATTGCTTGGGGACAGGAAAGAAGTTTGCAGAAGGGCAGCCACATCCCATTGCCTAGGAGTCATATGCTCATGTTACACTTTTATGAGGAAAAAGCCAATTGAGAAAATATGTATAGGTATCTGATATACCTGTCAAAAAAATAAAATAAAAGCAAGCCCTAGAGCCAGACCTGGAATTACAGTTATTCTGCCCAGTGACCAGTTGCATCCACAGAGGGGTTACAAGCCTGCAGCACATAGCAATAACTCAGCTGTTCAGATGGTGTGATGAGAGAACAGGAAGTGTGCTGACATTTCCTGGAGCACCTTCTGCAAGAGCCAGGGCACTTCCCTAAGGCACTTTATATGTGCTGTTTAGCCTAATTTTCTAGGTAGTTCTGAGGAACGCAGTGATCCCACCGTACGGATGACAAGCCCAGGATGGTGCAGTGAATAACTAAGATCATTCTCCGAGTCTGTATTGACTCAAGGAGTCAAGCCCAGTCCTCTTCATTTCAAATCCATTGTTCTTTCTTAATGTCCTATGTTATTAAGAAAAAGTGAAGTCATATTTTTATGCTTCATTGAAAGAGGCAAGGAAATGTGTGGACATTTTAGAGTGAACACTCTTGATGGGTCTCTCAACCCGGGTGCCTTCCAAACACTCAGTTCACAAGGTCTCTGCGTTGCGGCTCTTGTACTCTATATGCGATTATTTTATGCTGCAGAGTAGAAATCAATACAGTGTTTCTTGGAAAACATCCACGGCAGTTTGGTTTCTTAAACACTAAAATGACTTCATAATAACTCTGTTTTCCCTTTAAGAGATGAATGCAGATGATGGCAAAAAGTGTGAAATTGAAATATACTTACGAAATTAAAAAACTGCTTTCTTTTCCTAAGAAATTGATGTTAACATTAAACAAAGAGTTTAGATTATCGAAGTGTGAACAAACTCATAGTTCCTCAACTTCTTAATTATTATTTACTATTGTAGACATTCACTGCTATGTAGTCTTTAGCCATATATTTGTAAAAATCTGTGTTAACATTGAATGTATCTACCTATAGTTTCTAGTGACAACTAATTATACCTTTAGTCAGTTGTAGTAAGCATAGTATAAAATGTCGGTATTTTAAGTGTCTGAAATTGTTGCTGTCTTGAGAGAGAAATTGGAAGTACAGAGTGGGTGTGATGAATGAATGCTGCTAAGTGTAACAAGAAGTGTGTGTGTTCCTCCTACACGCTGCTCTAAAACCTAGCCTTTTTAAAATTGGTCACAGATTTTATCCAGGAAATTTTAAAGAAAAAGGAGATTTTCTACCTAAAGCTAATACACCCGCTGAAAATGCATGCACTCTTCTTATATATATTAAGGAGTGTGCACAGGGTGAGCAAACACACACTTTGCCTTTGTAGTAATTAGACACGTGCCCTTCCTGTGGGCACAACCTACTTGAGACACAGCTTGAGCAGAACCCAGGATGCATGGTGGCTTCCGTGGGTGCCCTTGCACAGCCATACAGAACAGAGCCAGCCATGGAGGGCAAAGAAGCCAGGCTGCTCTGCAGACCCTGTTCCAGGCTGGCGCTGGAGCTAGGTCAGAAGCAAAGTGTGTGATGTCAACTGTCACTGGGCGGATCTGCCTTGGGGAAGAAAGGACAACGTGAACCTAAGAAACCCACAAACTACCACTTACTCTGGTAGGTAAGAGGACTCTGTTATCCTGTCCTCCGTTAATCTCCTCACTTTCCAACTCTGGCTAGGAATTCATTTGTGTTGCAGACCTGCCCTGAGTAGAAAAGATACGAGGAAGAAGGGGGAAAAGGGGATTCTGATGGAGATGTTGCCTGGGAGAAGAAATCTTGGTCCAAACTAGACAAGACACCAGCCACCCAGGAGCAAGCAAGTGTTGCTAAGAAAGCCCAGCCAGACAGCGAGGAGCAGTTAACACTGACACCTTTTTATAAAGAGAAGAGTGCTGCTCAGAAGATGAATGACTTCCAACCCCAGAGGTCTTGGAATAAGCCTCTAGGAATTGCAGTTACTCAGGACCAAAAATGGAAGCAAATAGAACGGAGAACCACAGTAGGTTACTGTTTAGCACTCTGGCTGTGACGATATCAAGGAACATAAGACTGTATGCCAATTACTGTGCTAAACACCTTCTGTATTACACCTGATTAACTTTCTCTCACTCTCCAGAGAACTGTCCTGGTCTGTCCCTTGTAGCCTGATGGAAAGATTCCAGAAAACCCAAGTGGAGAGAGAAACCTATGCACCAAATGATGGTGATAATTTGTAGTCCTTGAACATTTCCCACCTCCAGGAACTGTTAATTTGTCAGCCGTTAAGCAGCTGTGTCATATCTGGGCAACTAAAGAAGAAGGATTCTTTGGTGTCTGTGTTCCCTTGCTTTTCGCTTCATTATCCAGTAACTCCAGCCCTTGACTCCTCAACATCGTGGAAGAACCCATCTGTGTGGGGAGACCCATCCTAATCACCTTTCCCTGATCCAGAGAATGCTTCAGTACATTCTTCACAGGGATATTTTGTGTTACCATTAATATTACTATTTTGAAGTCTTTGGGAGTCGACAAGTTTGATCCTCTGTTAAGTGAAAAAAAAAAACTTTTTTAGCTATAATTTTAGTTATGTAAAAGTATTCCTGCAATCAAATTGAAAACTAAAGGAAACTATCTGTTAATTTCCATGCTCTTACATAGTGAAGTTTTTCTTCCTGATTCTCTCTTGATTCCCTGATATGTTCACCTGATTTTTTTTAATCTAACCCTGAATAAGGCATACACTGTGGCATTATGTTTTGATGATCATTGAAACTGTATTTATTCTCTAAATAGAATACTTTTCTCTTGAGACCTGAGTGTCAGGCCCTGCAGCAGAATGACAGGAGTCTTAATTAGAACTGCTTTCCCATGGACCATGCCTTCAGGGATAGATGTGTCATTGTACATGGAAAAAGTCCCCGTCCTATTTACTTATAAATATAACCTGGTTGAACTAAATGGTTGACATGGAACAAATCTGGGAGACATTTTTTTTTAAATGCTTTTATTGGGAGCAGTGTTAAGACTATTCAGTGGTTTAACTATTTTAGCTGTAGAGTCCTTTTTGCACCTACAGAAGACAAAGAGGCCCCCGAGGTACCTGCACTGTGCCCTAGGCTCTAGAGGGCATAGTCTAAAATCAGCATTCTAAGGAGGAACATTTTGAATTGTGCAGAAAGTGATCATTTTTTCCTCACCTCAATTCTTGTCAGAGCTGTGCCAGAATTCATACCTGGATTGTTGATGTGGAAAGTTTGAGAAGAGTGAAATGAAGGGAGGAAGTTTGAATCCCATCAGCAAAATTCCATTTTGCTTTCTTAGATCTTTTGAAACGACATCATTTGCCTTTGGAGCGATTTTTCTCTTTTATCAGTGGATTATTGAAACAAACAAGCAAGCAGATGTGTCTGCTTACTGTTTGGGGGTGAAGATGTTACATGTTCCCATTTGTGGTTTCATAGAATGTGTTGATCAATTTGACAGACAAGAACCATATGCCAAATGGAATTTTTATTGCTTCCCAAGATATCAGGTAAAATAATAAAGCCTCAACATGATTGGGTGGTCCGAAGTGGCAAAGACAGATTGGAGAGCTGGTTGTTTGTTGTGAAAAAATGAGAAGTGAGATTTTAGAAGTCCAGGTTTAGACTGAGCCCCCCACCCCCACCCCAAAGCTTACCTTTCTCAGCTGCAGACCCAAGGACAAGTTCACTGGGCCCAAAGCCTGTCTGTTCCTCAGGGAAGACAGTTGATTCAGACTACGTGAAGTCCTGTCGAGCAAGATCAGTTCGAACTGACAGTCTCTTCTTCGTGGCAGCCTGTTCTCCCTTTTTAAATGTGCGGGCTGTGTGGTCAGACGCTAGTAAAGGTGTAGTTTATATTTCAGGACCTAGGAGCCATTTGCTCAGCACTTCAGTGTCTGAAACATCTCTGTGAGGTCGCTATGGCCACACTTCTGAGATCAGCTTTCCAATTTAGTAATAAATTTGATATTTCAACTTAAAAAAATATTTCCGGGATTTTCTCTAGTAATGCAAAAGGCTTCCAGGCAGGTCCAGAAATGGCTTGAGAATGCAAATAGGGGTGATTGACTTTGGCATTTATTGTGGTTAGCGGGTAGGGCTGGAGGGTTCCCCACAAGGGCAGGGGCTTGCATGCTTTGAACTTCCCACCAGCACCAAGGCAGAGAGCACTCAGACTTCATTGTACTTTTTCCCATTTGTGGGGCAAACAGGGAAGAGGGAATGGTGGGACTTGAAAGCTGTCAGGAGTCAAACATCGCAAATGGAGTCAGACTCTGTTACGTTAGGCTAGCATTCTACTTGAGTAATATAATAGTCACGTTTCAGGCAAAGGTATTTTCCTTTGGGACATTGTGAAACTGTTACTTAACAAAAACAAAATGTGTTTGAATAATATACTTACAGCATTTGTAATCTTTCTTGGTATCAATTCTGTGCGTAACCCATCGTGGGCCAGGGTGCTTGAGCTCATGTGTACAAAACATGCTCACTGATAGCACTATGAGGGGCTCTGGACAGCTGAAATAATATTACATGACAAGGGTGGTTGTGGCCCATCTGTCTTTTAACCTTATCTTCATTATATGAAACTCCATTCAGATGAACTAGACTTGTCCTTCTTCTTTTCACTCTTTTTCCAGCTCTCTTTACCTTCCACCTTCACTTACTGCCAGTATAGGGAATAGAAGGAAAAATATTTCCTGTATGCTCTTGATAATGGTTTTATTGTCATAGTGGGGCAATAAACAACTGATCCTTTTCAGTTGACATTCTACTTGACGTTCTACTCCAAAGTAGAATCGGTTAATATCCAGCAACTCAAATAGTAGGTCAGCCAATTAGTTAACTCAGGCTGAAGTTTGCACTTCTGTGCACTTGTTTCTCTTGAATGTTGCCAAACATTTTATATTTTTAGGTGTCCATATGAAATTTTTCCTTTGCTGTGGTACATGAGCCATTTGCTCAGTAACTGCTGTTTTGGAATATTTCTACTCAGAAATCATTACAATTGTGTTCTTTCTCGATCGTTGGAACTTCTGAGTGTTGGCTACACTCAGAATCATTCCCTAAGGACATTCTGACCCTCCTTTAGGTGTTCCATCAAATCACCTCTTAGTCGTGGGAGGTTAACAGTTTATTTGGTTCAGAATCTTGATTAGCTCCTTAATTTGCATAAGATGTCAGCCTATTGATGTCTACTTAAAGTACATGAATTTTTCCCCTTATTCAGTAAAAAAGAATGATTGCCTTCCAGCCTCAGCCTGCTTGCTGGACAGCTCTCACTAAAAATTCATTTTGGAGAAATTATACACATAATGGATTCCCAGACGATATGCAGTCTATTCATCTGCCTTGATGGTTCTCAGCCTCATCTATCAGACCTTACTATAAAAAGGCCACCTTTACTATCCCGAAATGAAATTTTTAAATAATATAACCTACCTACACAAATTACTCTAAACATCGATAAGAATGCCTTAAACATATAAAAAGAACAAACAGAAGGTAAGGGTAGAATAAAAATAATTTGTATTTCAGTATGTACATGTTTGGGCAGAACCCTTCCAGAAGACGTAATGAAATAGTCACCTGTCTCCACCTCAGCATTGCCTTGCCTGCGACAGCTGCAGACAGTGCAGACTCACACATGAATGTTTTGCTGGCAACTGAGATACCACAAAGGCATGCTCAAGGTGACATGACTGTCTAAAATAGTGAACAACTCTTAGTTAAGTTCCGTACAAAACAAAACATTAGTCTTCTCTTCATTTTTATTGTGGTAGTAGTCTTGAAAAATTCAGTGTATGTTGACACACAAACACAAATTGTGTTTATATGTAAAACAGAGTTAGATTCTAGGCTTAGATTTGTATAAATTAAGTTTTTCACTTATGTGCATGTCCAGAAGGGCACTCAAATGTGCAGGTGATAGGGCTGTTCTTTGTGGTTGTTGACCATCCTGTACATCGCATGACATCTAGCATCCCTGGCCACTGCTCAATAAATGTCAGTAGTGTCCCCCATGCCGAGACAACCAAAAATACCTGCACAAATTTCTGAATTGCTCCCTAGAAAGGTATACTGCCATCATTAAGAACCACTGCTCAGCTATTCTAAATTTTATACCTGGATCAAGGTAGAAAGTCAGAATACAGAATTTCTGGGTTTTAAAGAATCTCTTTATTAACTTTTACTTTTTTATGCAATGCTCTATAAAATACACTTTCGAAAAGGCATTGAAAGTGTAGTCATTCAATGACACTTTTGATGTTTGCAGGAAACTTTCCATTAGATCTCAGAGCTTGGAGAAACTAAGATTTACTTTAGTGTTTTCATCTTATATTAGGTTACATTTCCTTTTTAGTTTTGATGCTAGGAAGCTTAGAGCTACATTTGTTTCCTATTTTCTCGTAGCTCAAGTTATTTATGTTCCTAATTTTTTAATGCTCGGGTTGATGCCTCAGATTCTTCTCAAAATGAGATACAGTATAAGTAAATCAATAAAGCAAATAGAGAGATTTGGGATCTCTGTCTGAAAGTTTTTGGAATCCCAGGGGGTACTATAATGTTATTTGTAGGCATGAATAATGGGTGCTATACCCCATTGGTTCTGCTTACAAAAATTAAATGCCTCCAGATCCCTAAGTTATTCTATAATTAAGCCATTTCATTTGCTTCCTAAATTTTTTTCATCCCTAAAAATAGGGGACATACCAATTCTGTAAAAAATAAATTACTATTTTTCATCTTTGAAAATGAAAAAATCACCTAAATGTTTATACAAATATAAATAAGAAAAAAATGAAAATCAATATTCACCCAAATTCTCACTTACTTATACATTATATGTTATATTTCTGGGTTTTTTTTTTCTGGCCTTTGCCCATATGGCAAAGTAATTTTATGTATATTTGTGGTTATAATTTGCTTCATTTTCTGGAATTAGATAAATGTACATTTATACATAAATTCATAGTAAATAAATAATTCCACCTTATTGCAATCCATTTTTAAAAATTTGGATCGTTTTAAATAAATTCAGAGACCTGGAATTACTTGATCAAGAAAAGGAATGTATTTATTGTGAATTGCCTTCTGAAAGAGTTTTACAATAGCTGCTGTTGGACAGTAAATTTTTAAAACTTCTTTCCTTAAAATAGAATTCTTGAGCCCTCTGCTGGAAGCATTGAATATTTGTATGAAGTGCTAGCATATGGGAGTTTTACAATTCTAAATACAAGATTTTTTTAAAAGAAAACTAATTGATAGCAAAGACACATGGTCTTTATGGTTAATTTCAGGGTAAAAAAACATAAGTGGCCAAACAGAACTTTTGAGAAGATTTACACTGCAAGTAGGTATTCTGTTTGAGCAGAATAATGATGTAAACATTCAAATGAAGGACTAATTCAAATGCACTGATGTCCTAAGTTAATTTGTGAACATAATATTTCCTTTGTATATGTCATAAAAAACCATCTAGTAATAGTCTATTCTCAAGTTGAGACTCATTAATTCATCAAATACTTAATAAACACCTACTATGTGTTAAGGACTTACTGGAAGTTAGGAATGCATTTGATGAAAAAATGAGCAGTGAACGCTTTCTCAGAGTGGGTCAAACAGTGATTGGAAAGACCAGACCAACACACCATTGCATTTCTTGGAAATGGATTGCCAAAGGCCCAAATTATTTGTGTATGGAGCATAGTGAAGTACCTGAGGATGTTCAATACTCTAAAAGTTACAGTAGTTCAGATAAGAGAATTAATAATTGTACCTTAGTAATTCATAGAGTACTACACGAAAAATAACAGGTTAATTTGCATTTTACTTTGGAAGGAGAAAAAATAGCCATTTAATATGTGGTAATTGAATGAACATAGCTCCTGAAAAACGGATGATAGCCATGTAAATGTCAGGGTAGAAACAGTCTGGCACAGCTCAAAGAATGTAGCCAATGACTTAGGTGGCACCAAACTCGATTCCAGCCTGTGGCAACTTTGGAGAATATGAGTTGAATCCCACTGTGAGTATCAGCTCCACTGATTGTTGCTGGAAAGGTTACTGCTTCACTTCAAATCCATGATCCCAAATCTGAGTTGGATACACATTCTTGCCAGGCAGTGCTAATCTGTTTCTGTAGTAAATTGCCTGTCCTCCTCTCATTTCTCTTCTCAAACCCCGACCTCCCTTCTATTACCCTGCTCCAGCAAACATGCCACGAGGGAAACTCACCTGCCCTGAGAAAAATAGATGCAGACAGGAAGATCATCTTTTCACTATCAAACCCAAACCTCGCTGTTCCTGTGAACTTATTTTGTGTATTTCCTTCCTTTATGGTGGAGGAGATTGAGCTCTGGCTTCTACTCCCTCTTATCCTGTCAGACATCATTCCCATAATCCTTGTTTCTGTCTCTCCTGTCATCAGTTTCTTCTTCTCTACTGGAACGTTCCCACCAGCATGTAAACATGCTCTATTGCTTATCTTTCAAAATCCAATTCTTGTTCTTAAATTCTCCTTCAGCTACCATATATTTCTCTGTTTCTGTTCACAGCGGAACTCATAAAAAGAGTTGCATAAACATACTTGCTTCTATTCATTTTTCTATACATTTTCCACTCATCGAGTCTGGAGACTTCCATTTTTAGCATTTCACAGAAACTTGTTCTTGACAGTCACAGATATTACTAAACCAATTAAACAATGCATCGTGACCTCTCAGCTTCAGTTAGCACAGCCAGTCTGCCTCTCCATGGGAAGCCTTTGCTCTCTTAGCTTTTGGGACACCACACTCTATGGACATTCATTCTGTGCCCCTGCTCCTTTCCCCATCATTCCTTTCCAGATGTCTTTGCTTTCTTCTTTTCCCTCTATGGACTCTGAATTCCTCTTGTGTCACGATCCTTCTGTTTAGTCTAACTAGCTTCCTTGGGAGTGTCATCTAGACCTACGCTATTTGGTACAGTCTTATGCTGTTGAATTCCAGTCCCCACCTACACTCCAGACAAGGGATCTGCAAACTTTTTCCATGAAGTGCCAGATAGGAGATAACTTAGGCTTTGCAGGCCATATAAAGCTCTGTCATAACTACTCAGCTCTGCTGTTGTAGCATGGAAGCAGCCAGAGACAAATATGTAAATGAATGAGTATGGCTGTACTCCAGTAAAACTTCATTTATGGATACTGAAATTTGAATTTCACTTTGTTCATATATCACAACATATTTCTCATCTTTTGGATTTCTCCCAACTACTAAAAAAGTTAAAACCACACTTTGACATTAGCACCTAAAAAAATGAAATCCTTAGGAATAAATTTTACAATTTCTGAACAAGATCTGTCTGAGAAAATTGTAAAACTCTGATAGAAAAAATCAAGGAAGAACTAAATAAAGGGAGAAATATTCCACATTCATGTATAGAAAGGTTCCATATTGTTAAGATATCAGTTCTTCCCAGCTTGATCATTGCAGTCCTAATCGTAATCCCAGTAAGTTATTTTGTGGATATCAACAACCAATTCTAAAGTTTATATGGAGAGGCAAGACCCTAATAATAGCCAACACATTATTGAAGAAGAACAAAGTCAAAGGACTGACACTACCTGCCTTCAAGACTTGCTATAAAGTCACAGTAATCAAGACAGTGTGGTATTGTCGAAAAAGTACAGTGGATCAATGGGACAGAATAGAGAGCCCAGAAATAGGCCCATATAAGTTTTGTCAGCTGATCTTTGACAAAGTAACAAAGGCAGTATAATGGAGTAAAGATAGTCTTTTCAACAAATCGAACATCTGTTGAGACATCTGTCTGAAATGGAAAAGTTGTTCGACTGCAACATGCAAAAAAATTAGACAGAGACCTTATATCCTCTACAAACAATTAATTCAAAATGATCATACACCTAAATGTAAAAACAAAACTATAAAACTCCTAGAAGATAACAGAGGAGAAAACCTTGATGACCTTGGGTATGGTCATGAGTGAGATGATATTTTAGATACAACACCATAGGCATGACAATGAAATAAATAATTGATAAGGTGGATTTTATTAAAATTAAAAACTGCTCTGCAAAATTCAATGTCAGCAGAATGAAAATACAAGCCACGGACTGGAGAAAATATTTGCAAAAGACGCATCTCACAAAAGTAAACATATTCTTACCATACAATCCATAGTCACACTCTTTGGTATTTACCAAAACGAGCTGAAAACTTAACGTCCACAGAAAAACCTGCACATGAATATTTATAACACCTTTATTCATAATTTCCATAACTTGGAAGTAACCAATATGCCCCTCAGAGTTGAATGGATAAACCGTGGTCCATATAGACAATGAAATATTATTCAGCGCTAAAAAGAAATGAGCTGTCAAGCCATGAAAAGACATAGAGTAAACTTAAATGCATATTATAAATGAAGGAAGCCGATCTGAAAAATCTACATACTTTCAATTCCGACTATATGAAATTCTGGAAAAGACAAAATTAATGGAGACAGTAAAAAGATCAGTGGTTGCCAGGGGTTGGGGAGAGGAGGGTTGAACACACGGAGTACAGGATTTTTAGGGTAGTGAAAAGACTCTCTATGGTACTGTAACCGTGGGTACATGCCATTTTACATTGATCCGTACCCAACATCAAGAGTGAATCCTCATATAAACTATGAAATTCGAGTGAAAATAGTGTGTTAATATAGATTCGTCGATTATAGCAAATGTACCACTCTGGTGGGGGAGATTGATAATAGGAGAGGTTTTGCATCTGTGGGAGCAGAAGGCACATGGGACTCTCTGCACTTTCTGCCCAATTTGTCGTGAACCTAAAAGTGCTCTAATAATTTAGTTCTATTAATGAAAAACATAATTGAATTTTTAAAAATACAAGTAAAGCAATGTTCTTAAACTATTCTTAGCGCACAGGCCATACAAAAATATGAGATAGGAAAATTTGTTCTGGGTTTATAGTTTGCCAGCTGGACTCATACCTTTCTGTTTAGTTGACATCTCTAATGTGGATAACTAAAAGGCATCACAACATATCCTCAAATGGAACTCTTGATCTCCCCTGCAAACCTCTTTCTTCCTTTGTTTTACTCTTGTCAGGTGATGGCACCACAGCCTAGCTGCTTGGCCCAAACCTGGACTCTAAGTACTGTGAAATGAGGAAACTGGTGGTCATATCCATGGTGCCTAGAAAGGTGCCTGGAACACTGTGGGCACTCAGAAAAGATGTGCAAATTGAATGGGTGAATTTCTCTGTCTTGCAGGAGTGAGGAGTGGGGAAGGGTATAAGAAGGAGAGATAATATATGAAATTACCTCACATGTACCAGATATGTTGTAGGCAGTGTGTAAACACTAAAATTAGCAGTCTTATTTGTGAAGTAGATTCATGTGTTCATGGAATTAACAATAACAGTAACAGCTACATTCTTTTTTACCCTATAAAATATGCCAGGCATTATTCTAAGAATTTTACCTGGGTTATCTCATTTTTTTTGTTATATAGACCCTATAAAAGTAGGTAGTAGTCATCCATTTTACACAATGATGCTAAAAACAAACATGTCAGTGACTTGGCCACGTTCCTACAGTGGACCCTAGAGCCATATTTTTACTTCCATTCCTTATAAAGCAAATGCGAGGAATTCCCCCAAATAAACCTGGAATTGGATATTTTTTCATATGAAGAATTATTTCACGGCTTTGCTGCATGAAATGAGGCATCCCCAGCCAAGTGCTCCTGCAGTGTCCTGGGCCCGCTGCTATCTTAGCATGAATTGCACCGCAGTGTAATCATTCCATTTGGCTCTGCTTCTGTCTTTGCTCAAGCACCCAGCAGTAACACAGTATTAGCCAGCTATAAATGAACATTGGCGTCGGCCCTATTCATTCTCCCAGAGACCTTCCGTCTTTGGACGTCAGTATTTTAAAGTAATATTTCTTTCTTCTTTAGTTATGCTAGCATTGTAAGAAACTAGCTCTGTGTGGAGAAGCCCAGCTTCATTAATAAAGCTCTGTGGGATGAAACCTCCCATGTTCATCACACTTGAAAGAGCACTGGTTATAAAAGTAAGTCTTAATAATTAATTTGGCTTTTCTTATAACCTGTAATAACATTCATGTTTCATTATATTTAATTGCTGGGACTGCTTCTTTCTCTTAGAGTTAGAAACTATCAAAATTTGTTCTGCTTTCTCAAATAATTAGGCCACTTTTTTGGTAATGTAAGTATATATAATTTATCTTTACATTTTGTTACATAATATATTTTGTTAATTTAAACATAATGAAGAAAACTATGTTGGAAATTACTAGCTGACAGAACTATTAATCTCAGAGCTTTGAAATGCCAAAATCATGTTAATGGAGCGAAAGCCCCCCTAAAGAGGTTTGTTCATATAATATGAATGAACCAAGTTTTTTCATATGAAGAATTATTGCAACTTCAATGAAATGAGCCATCCTCAGCCACATGCCCCTGTAGCACCCTATGTTGATTAATATCTTTGCATTAATTATACCACAGCTTAATAATTCCATTTGACTTCTTCTATCTTTACTCAAGCATCTAGCTAGAGTATTTAATACATCATCCTTCCACATGTCCTAAAATAGAAAAGAAAGAACCAATATCAGTGGCAGCATCTATAGCCTGGAAAATTCTCTAAATTGCATTAATGGTAATGAACAAAATTTTTGCAGGACAGGATGTAGTTTCCTGGTAGTGTACTTATCTGTTCCAAGGGTTTTTTGTTTGTTTGTTTGTTTTTGTTTTTTGGCATCTTAGAGAAGGCTATGCTTCTGCAGGCTGCCTGTAACCATAGAAATTCAAATGAACCAAATGAGAATATATATACATGTGAAGGAAAGTAATAGCATCTCAAAGTGATTTCTACACCTTTCTTTTTTTACTAGGATATTTTTATTTTTTACCTTTATGGTTTTTAACTTTCTTTTAAAATATTCTAAAAATCAAATGTTTTTCTCTTTCATATTCTAATAGATGGAAAAATTGATTGCTTTTTTATAAATTGAAAATAAATTAGTACTTTTAAATGTTTGACGTTGGAATCTTTTAGAAATTTGTACAAGTATACTTATTATGTTTGGAAGAAAGCCACCTAACAAAATTTGTAACTTAAGGAATCAGTAATTAAATCACAAATTATTTACAACCTAACACAAAGATTACCTTTATTTGGACATATTATTACAACAGTTAGCTGAAATGTCTATTGTGTCTTTTTATTTAACTCGTTCAATGAGATAATCCTTGATGAGAATTAACATGGAGTCTTTTTGATATCTTTTAACATTTCCCCCAGGAACTATATTTTTCAAACCTGTGAATTTTAATAAATCTAGAAGGGCTTTTCTAGGATGTTCAACAGCAGTGAACATAAAATAGGGTGGACCCTGCCATCAAGGTTTCATAAGTACAACGAGAGGTAAGATACATGCATAATTCATTCAGGACCAAAACATTTAGTTGCATGAAAAAGAAATGTAATAGTTAACGTTTAGTGCAGATTTACCATACACCGATACTGTGTTAAAAGCCAGGGCCTACTCCTTGATCGCCGACATGATATCCATTTTGTCTTTTTTCTTTATACAGAATCCAATTTGATTTCGGACAATAGTGCATCTAGCCATGAAAACTCAATTTCCTTGGTTCTTTTACAGCTATAGGTAGCCACATGACCTAGACCTGGCTGTGGAAAGTAAATGCAAGTCTGTGTGGCAATGTTTGTAGAAAATCTATTGTTTTCTGATAAATAATGACAGACTTAGCTGGCAGATGGTTTTGTTTTATTGTCCTTTGTTTTTCTTTCTGTCTTGAATACAGATACAATGTCTGGATGTATGGCAACTGTTTTATTACCATGAAACCACTGCCTAAGGTTAAGATCAGCCAAGTAGGAAAATAAAAGTTTTCTTGTATGGTTTGTTGGTACTCCAAGCTGCCTAATCCAAGTTTTGTGAGAAAATTAATTCTCAAACTTATTTCAACCATTTTGTTGACACATGTCCATATTCAATTATAATGATACATATGTATTTTCTCAGTCTTTCAAGATAGGTATTATTTTCATTGTACAGATGACAACACTGAGGCACATAGAATTGAATCATTTTCTCAGTCTCATTCTGCCAGCAAGTATAGGAGCCAGGATGTGAAGTTAGGCAGTGTGAGCTAGAGCCCATGGAGGTCATCTAGACATCTGTGGTAGTTTAGGGTCCCAGGAGATTAATTCTAGGTGGAGGGTGGTATGAGGGAAGTCCTTACAAACCTTTGTATAGGAGATGGACTTAGAGTTGAATCTTGAAGAATGGGTAGGATTTTGACATATGGAAATTGAAGAAGTTAGGAGTAGGGCATTGAAGGTGGAGAAAAAATTGTTGCCTGAGTATGGAGAAGTGGGGTACAGGCTTTAGCAAAGGGACCATAAGGTTGCAGAATTGGAAATAAGTTTTAGAAAGTAGGTTGGGGCCACATTGTGAGAGTTTTTAAATACAAGAATGAAAAGTGTGAATAACATTCAAAAATTGGGACCTGATTTGTGGACAACTACTGAATTCTAAACAATATTGCTCAAATCAGGCACTTCAACAGAAATATTTATGAACATTCCTCAAATGATAGAGACATTTAGAAAGTAGAGTTCATATGTTTTATTATCTTTATTTATTTTTTTCTTTCCTAAAAATAGACTTAAGGTGTCAGTTATAGAGGTGCAGAATAGGAGTAATACAGAAAATCCTTTCGCTTTAAAACATAGGCGCCACCTTGTGGATAAAATCCTTAGTGAATTGGCTTTGACACAAAAACTGAATTGATGACCTTTTCTCATGGCTAGATCTTAGGGTTCATATTCTGTCTATAAGAAGTATCTTGAAGAACTTTATGTAAAATTTTTTATGTGTCTTGAATATCTGATCATTTAAAAGTTGCTTACGCTGTTGTATTCAATTTACTTGATGGTTTATAAGTTCAAAATCGTGATAACTTTCCATTTTGCTGTACTATACTAAAAAACACGTATGTATGTATGTGTGTGTGTATATATATATAACAAAGAGACAACGTATAAAGAAGAGGGAAAATGTGCTCTTGTGTTCTTATAAATAGTGCTGGGCACCTCAATTTTGCAGCTACAAGGGTGCTTGTGTCTCTGTGTGCGGAATTCTGTGTTTAGTAAAGACATTAGTCGCTTGGCTTCAATATGTTCAGCTCCTTCAGGCTACTCTATCCACAAACACAGGAGTTAGTAATTTAAATGTTTCCTAAAGCAAGAAAAGAGGAAGATAGCTCTGAAGATACAAAATTTTCTGAAGGTGCCAACTGTTCATAAGACCGAAAAAAAAAAAAAAAGGTCACACTGAGACTTTTCCATGACTGTTAAAGACAATTTCTACTAGCAGCTAATCCAAGGAGCAATGTAAAAGTAGGAAGGAAAATAAAGAGAAGAAAAAGAATGAGACAGAATTGAGAGGGTGGAAGCTTGGTGAGATGGGAGGAAGAACTGAAGAAGGAAAGGCAAAGATGCTGTGTGGTCTGTGCCACATCAGTCTTGGCCCTGCCCTCCCAGACCCCAGCCAGGTGAAGTTTGGGCAGTGATAGAGATGGTCTCTCTCATCATGTCCTGTGCAGAAAGTCACCTGAGACCCGACACTCCTCTTCCATTTGTTTCTGGCCCCATGTCTTGCCTGAGCATATTGCTGGGACCAGGAGCCTCAGTCTCATTCCATTTGGACTGAGTTTCAAGAGTACTTTTTTCAGCAGGGCAGTTGGACCACTTTATGACTGAATTCTTAGGCAATAACTCTCACTGGTATCTTTGGGGACTGCCACCTTCTACTGCAGTTGTGACTTTTACCTCTTACTTTTCATACCACCCAGTGTCACCCTGACCACAACCTTGGCCACTTGTTATCCCCAGTTGATCAAAATGAGTTCAGAGTCTCAATATTTGGGGTAGAGTCAGCTGTGGACCTTTCCTCAGTTTACCTGACCTAGCTTGCCATTAGCTACAGGAGAAGTTCCATGGTAAGATTATCATCTCCCCGACTGGCACTCTCCATCTGCCTTTTTTTTTTTTTTTTTAAGGTAAGGCAACCCTTGGTTGACCTCACAGATTGCAAGGACCTTGTCATCTTACAATCTCTTATTTTTTAAATTTTTTAATTTTTTATGCCTACAGCACCTGGTCTTCCTAGGTGGTCTCCCATCCAAGTATTAACCAGGCCCAACCCTGCTTAGTTTCCGAGATCGGAGGGGATCGGGCTTGTTCAGGGTAGCATGGCCATAGGCTCCATCTGCCTCTTTCCAGTTCAGCCTCTGTATTCTGCTGCCTGGGGGTCAGGTGTGAGTAGGTGATAGAGAGAGAATATTCCATACAGGTGGCTCTGTGAACAAGAGGCACTCATGCCCCACCTAAGATCCCATCAAAACCTCTTTATCTAATCTGAAGAAGCCCCAGTTTTGTCTCCACCCAAGCAGGTGAGCATCATTGAGGAAAGAGGGAATGCCCAGCCCAGTTAGGTGCCCTTAATGGTTTTGCCTTCCCCCTTGCATTCAGGACCACTTGGCCTTTTGTATCCTATACTTCTTGATTTCTGTTGTTATTCAGACATTTGTCTTGTCCGCTGTTGATGCCTCCATTTGAGTTAAGTTCCTCCAGTTTGATGAGTGATGGGATATGGCAAGCACTAAATTGGCTCTCACTTCATCACTCTCTCCTCTGAACTATCAGGGAACATTATCTCTTGCTATAAGTGGTCCTCAGGTAGACTCTCCTTCCCTCTGTCTGTCCTGCTTTGAGTACCATCCTAAGTATTGGTGGGTATATGTCTTCAAAAGGCCCAAATGTAATGAACATATACTTTCCAGCAAAGCTGGCTAGTTGTCCTCCATAAATGAGCGTGTTTAAGATCCCTTCCTTCTACAGAAAGCTTTTCTTTGGCTAGTTCTTCTAAGCAGATGATAGACAAATTCACCATTTTGTAAAGCGTGAGGAGATTGAACATTTGTATTCCTGCTCAAACACAAATTCTCTGGAAAAACATATTAGGACTGCAAGTCACTAGAGGTCAACAAAGCCGAATTTCAAAAACTTTAGTGCAAATGGGCTTGCAAACGCTAGTTTGGTTTCCATAAGTGAGACCCAGTTTCCTGGTAGGGTTTTTTTCTTTCTTTCTTTCTCTCAAACTGTGCCCTTTAAAAACATTCAGGTATTTTCTGTGCTAAAATACCTTTTAGAGAAACCTGTTATAAGGGGGGAGGGGACAGGGATTGCAGAACAATAAAACAAGAAACAAAGACAAAAATGATCCTGGTGTGGGTTTTCGTGTGAAGGTTTCTTGAAGTGAACCTGCTGGACATGTTACACACGCTGTGGAATTTTCATCTTGTCTCTCTGTGATATCTGTCTTTGTGTTTGGCATTACTGAGCTTTGGAGGTTATCATGAATGCCAGTTGTGTGAAATAAGCACAACTGACAGGATTTAAAGGCTAAGACTAACCTTTATAATCCATCTATTCCCCATTCTGTGCCTTAGGCTGTGCCTCTTATACCGGAATGTACTACATTCTTGCTCCTGTGATGGGAGTTGCGGTAATTTCCTGAATGTCAGTCAGAGCTTCTCTGTTTGAGGAGTTAGAGGGCTTCAGGGGTCTCCTTCTGACTAGAAGGGAAAGAAGCTGTAAAGAATTTTCAGAATATGGCGAGTGTTGGTATTTTTGCCACATTTACTTAACTTTTTCACTTCTCTAAATAGTTCAGAAAAATAATTTATAGTTATTTTTTCATCATTCCTCTTATGTTAGATTAATAAAATTCTAGATTTAAAAATATGTTTAGAGCTGCTATTTATCAATAATCTATTATAAACTCATCAAAAGTGAAATTCATCATTAAGCGAAAGCTATGTGTTGGGCATGGTTCTAAATACTGGGATTACAAAATAGATGAAGTCCCTGCTCTCCTGGATCTTATATCCTGTTAGTGGAGAAACAGAAAGTAATCAAATGGACAAAATATGCACTATATTGAGAGGTGGTAAGTGCTATGAAGAAGAATAAGCAAAGTAAGGCAATAGGGAATGAGGAGTGATGGCCAGTGAGGTACTATTTACACAGGACCATCAGAGAAGGCCTCTCAGGTGAGAGGTATCCGAGCAGAGGTCTGAAGGATGTGAAAGGAATGAGCCATGCTGATATTTTGAGGAAGAGTGATCTAGGCAGAGGAAACAGCTGTAAATACTAGAGTGCTCAAGATAGTCAAATAACCTTTTATGTTACAGTGAAGACTCTGGATTTTTTTTTTCAATAGCTAAAAAGTCATTGGAGAGTTTTGGATAAAGGAATAACATAATTTCATTTCTTTATTTCTATATTCTTTAAGAATATAGAAATATTTCTATATTCTTTAAGAATATAGAAATATTTCTATATTCTATATTTCTTTAAAAGACCAGTTTGACTGATATTAAGAAGTATGAGGGGGCAAAGAGAAAGCAATTTAATCATTTGGAGGCTATTGTAATAACTCTAGGAAGAGAGTGGATTGGACTGAGCGTAATGATAGAAGTAGTACCAAGTGATGATTGACTCTGGAACTATTTTGAAAATAGAATCTTCAATAGGAGTGGCTGATGGATCAGATATGAGATACGAGGAACATGAGGAATAAAGAATGACTCTGGGGTTTTAGCTTAAACAACTGAGAGTTGCTGTTTGCTGGGATAGGAGCACGTTTAGTGGTTGATGGAGAGGATCAAGAGTTTAGTTTTGGGCATATTCAGTTTGAGCTGCCCATTAGACTTCCAAGAGGCGATGTTGCACGTCATGGGATTCCATGAGATCATCCACAGAGTGAGCAGAGAGAAGGAAGAAGAGATCTGAGAACTGAGTGAACTCGGACATCTCCAAAGTTTACAGGTGGGGAAGGAGATGGAGATGGAGTGGTTAGTGAAGTGGAAGAAACCAAGAGAGGGAGCATTGTCCCAGAAGCAAGGGAAAAAGTCATTCCATAAGGAGAGCAATCAACTTTACTAACTGCTGCTGGCTTGAATGAGATTAATTATTGAGAAGTGGCCATTGGATTTGGTCATTGGATTTGGAGGTCACTGATGATATTAGCCAAGAGCATTTTCAGAGGAACAATGTGAACAAAACTGACAGGGCAGGTTCAAGAGAAAACAGAATAGAGCGAATAGCGGCATTTATACGGACCACTCTCCTGAGGAACGTTGCTATGAAGGGGAGTGTGGAGGAGGCTGTGGAGTCAGGGGAGGGGATTTTTATTTCCTAAGATGAAACCTGTAGTGGCACACTTGTATGCTGATGGGAATTATCATCCTGTAGGAAGAACGGATAGCGATGCAGGAGCAGGAGGGGACACTTGCAGGCAGAAGGGATCGTGATCTAGTGTGCCAGTGTTGAGATAAGCGAAACGGGCGGTCACAGATAGGGGTAGGTGGGCTGGTCGATTTGGTAGTGAGAGCCTTTGGAGCTCATGAGGTTAGAGTAAGGAGAGAGAAAATTGAGGAGAAAGGTGCGTGTGAGAAGCAGAATGGAAACGTGAATTGCCCACATCAACGTTTCTCATGCTTCCCTGTAGATCAGAACCACTGGGGGCCTTGTTAAAACACCAGTCTCTGGACCTCACCCTGAAAGTTCCGGTTCAATTAGGTGTGGGGAGGCATCCATGAATTTGCAATTTTTACAGTTTACTAGGTATAATGCTGATGCCGCGGTCTAGAGACTCAACTGAGGGAACCACCAGGTTTAAGAAGTGGGAAATGGGTTAAGGTGTCGAAAGCAGCTCTCAAGGCCTCCCTGTGCCTGGCAGTCAGGCATGTGAACCTAGTCAATGTGGTTGCATATTTTTCTTCAGCTCTGTTCAGCAGCTCAAGAACTGGCAGCAATAGGTACAGAGTTGGACTTAATCAGAAAAAAAAAAAAAGAATTGATATCAGCAGTATATTTAGGAAGTTTAACTTCTCTGTGATGTCTTTGTATTCTGAAGATGCTATTTCTACATCTTTCATTTAAAACAGAGAGGATTAAAGAACCTGAGATTGAGAAAGAGAAAAATGAAAGTGTGGTTGATGTTTCTATTGTTGGACTTAGGAATACAATGGAGTAATATCCACCTCTGGTCTCATATTATAAGGAGAAACATAAGCCTGCTTTTCCTAAAATACTTGTTATCCATAATGTTACAAAATGCTGAAATACACTGTGAAAAACTAAAATTTAGGTTTTAAAATTTTTATGAGATTACATTCATCACAAAGTGAATTCTAAGACTATTGTTCTTTGCAAATGTTCATATCATCCTACAAAAAAATAAGTGCAGAGTCTTACACATAGGAAATGAGTATTGGAAATGAGAAAGTTGTTAGAGTGAGGGCCATAGCTCATTAATCAGAATAGAAAAAAAAAAGAACTGACTTCCATGATAAGGAACAGTATTCAGATATAGTATGTTAAGCAGCAGTTTAAATATAGCAGTGTATTTGCCTGTTAAGAAAGTGTTAATTTTTAAGTAACTGATAGTTTTCTTTTTATTAAAAAACAAAACAGATTTTGTTGGAGCCAGGCGTGATCCAGGATGTGTTAGCAGCTGGCAGTCACCTACAGCTGTTGGAGCTTCTCAATTTGTGTTCCCACTATCTCATCCAGGTATGTGAGCTTGCATCCTGCTAATAAGCCCTTCACATTCCTTCCCCTGCAGTCATAAGATGTACCCTACCAGGTAGAGCTCAGTGACAGGTAAAATGGAAGGGGGGAGAATTGTGGCCTTTGCTGGTAGAATTTCTCCAGGATACAAGCTGAGGCTCCTATGAGACAGCTGCGCTCTCATGTCCTATTTCATGTCTCCCATCCTCCCTGCCCACCCCAGGTCCTCACTACTCTTGGGCAGCAGAGTAACTCAACAACCATGCACAAGGTTCACTGCTGGGGTTGGGAAGATGATGCTTGGGAGGGTCTTGATTTGAAGCAGTGTTGTCTGGTGTCCTCAAGGAAATAACCACAAATGCATGACAGGCTGGATGTCATTTTAAGATTTCAATAAGAGTACCAAATATATATCACAAAGTTATATATAATTAATTACCACATGAACTTCCTACTCAATAAATGCAGGGGAAGTGATGAGTGATCTGTGCATTCTTCCTCTGATGGTCAGGAAAGGCTCTGTGAGGCGAAAGGAGAGAACATCTACTGTGCTCACTGATGTTTCACGTTCAGTCCTTATAACAACTTGGCACGTTTTCATACGCTTTCATAGGCCAAAAAAAAAAAAAAAACATTTGAAATACCTAGGTGACATAGCCAGTCAGTGGTAAGCCTTTTTGATTCCAAAGACCATTTTTTTTTCTCTTGGCTGAAAACCCTTTGGCTCAGTAGGAAGTTTTGGGGCATCAAAGGCAAAAAGTATGGCCGCGAAGCTTTTTTATTTCACCGAGAGTACTAATTCCCTGTATTAGAAGTCTCCCATTACCTCCATTTGAATTTTACTTGCATTTATTACAGTGTTATAACAGCAGTGCAAAATAGATTTTGAAAATGATAAATCCACACAGTTTAATTCTACCATCCTTGTGCACATGAGTAAGTAGAAAGCCCCTATTTGTTTTCCTGCCCATTACTTTATTTCCTTCCTGATTATTTTCTCTAATTCTGAACATGACCTTTATTGTTGACTTCCGTTACTCACTAGGCAGTTTCCAAAGCTCTTTATTTCATCTTCCCAGCGACCTTGGGAAATAGGAACCAGAGCTTCCCAGGGAGATAGTGGGAGGAATGTCAGCCATGTTCATATAAGGAGCAATTCAAATACAGTATATGAACGTTTTATCATTATCTCAGCATATTTAAACTAACAGCAAATGTTTAACTACTTTTATCTTATTTTACTTTCTTTTCCCCTCAATATTGTTGGGTGGTATGGGAGAGCTATTTTTAATCCCTTTCTACAAGTAGCAAATGGGAAAAACATAGAAAGGTTACAAGACTTCAAAGGTGTGTGTTTGACTTGTGAAATTGAAATTACTTTTATTTGACATTTCTACATCAAATATTGCAGTTGAGCGTTCACTATCATCACCTGATTCACTTTTTCCATGGCAGGTAATAATCAATGCTATATGTTGACAAAAGTTATAGCACCACTTATGATACATGCTAAAATAGTGTGTATGTGTAGAGGTGTATGTGTGTATACCTATACCTATAATTTTCTATAAATGAGAATTCCGGATGAACATGGGAAGTTCATGAATATTTTCCTCTATCCCATCAGATGAATTTTTTGAGGTACCAAGTGACTTGTGCACTGTGGAATTTAATTTTCTTCATTATTTTGTTGAAGGAAAAGTATAGCTTGCATACAGATATATTTTGTGGACACTTCATTTATTAGTAGCCTGCTTGAGTAGCGGTTGAAATTTGTGCTTTCTTTTCACCAATATGTTTTGATTTAGTCTCTTGTGTAACTTTGCCTTTTTATCTGTGATAGATGTAAGATGTCCAACATGTGGAAGGAAACTTTGACTATAAGAGAAGCAAAACCATGCGTTTATTGAAACCTTCATTATGCCAGTCTTTTAAAACTACATAGCCTGTCTCTCTTTTAGGATTATAAAATTCCATAGGACTCTGTTCTACGTAGCTGGTCATGTTAGTATATTATTAATAAGTATGCATGACCTGTCAGACTTTTGTCTGCTGTCTGAGATCCAGTCTCAAATAAAATATGAGCAAATGATTCTTTCCCTTTCCCTTCTGCTCTTCTTCCTTGTCCATTGTACTCCTTTTAAAAATTTCATCAGAAGGATGTACCAGTTCATTGAAGACCAGTTATTGTCTTTAAAATGAGTCCAGTAAAATGCATGAACTACCTTGCTTTTCAGGATACATGTTCCCATACATGCTGTTCACTGTTTTAAATCTTATAAAGGAATCTCTGCAAACCTTCCTCAGGAGTAATGGGCTACGGATGTAGTGGTTCCAGTGTGTCCACTGGTTTACTTGGTCCCTCCGATAAACATTACGAACTTTTGAATCCAGTTCGTTTTCCCACGCTTTGGTTTTTCTGAGCCTTTTTAATTAGCTACTGAACCTCTCCACCTAAATATCACACATACGATTCAAACTGAACGTGGGGAAACCTGCCCTTTTCTATATGTGGATAGCCCATCGATCCACTAATTGTCTAGAAATTTGGACATAGCCTTAGACTCCTTCCTCACCACCATGTCTAATCAGTTACCAAGCTAGTTGGATTCTACCTCCCAAATATCTCTCAGACTTGATCTTTTTCTCCATCACTAATGTTATTCCCTTTCTGTAGATTCTCACCATTGTTAGCTGTAGGTTATAATGAGTTCATCATCTCCTCCGCAGGGGTTCGTTTGTTTCTAGCCTATATCTATGACAAACCCTAGTCCCCAGAGTGGAAAAACTGAAATTCAGAATTAAGATGTTGATCTGGTTTGGAAACCTCTACTGGCTTCCCTGGTCACCATTCAGGGTCATCATTTTACCTACAAAGATGCTTAGCCTCATCTTCAAGGCTAGGCCTGTTCCTTCCCAGGCCTAGCGCCTGCTGTGTCCTGGACTCGAAGGCCTTCCTTTCATGTTGGGACTTGCCATCAAGGAAGAAGGCTAGGTGGTGGAGATCCTTATCGCCAGTCAGAGCCTTCAGTCATACCTTCAGATTGTAACAAGGGGCAGGAGTAGGGAGAATATCACACACATACATACACACACACCCTCTCATCCTCTCCTCTGCTGACACACAGTTGTGGTAAGATCAGGGGTAGTGAGCACTGGATTTTGTGTTGTATCCCCTGAAAATGATTCATTGGGAGAGAAGGCTTTGCTGAAAATGTGTCTTCTTTTGTAGTTAGCTTTTTAAAAAGTTTATATGTTAGTACCACCTCCCCCAAATTACAAATTGAAAATGTGTCTTCTTTTGTAGTTAGCTTTTTTAAAAGTTTGTACATTAGTACCACCTCCCCCAAATTACAAATCGTACCTATATCCTTTTGATTGATTGTCAGTGTTCTTGTTTGTTCACCAAGTATCAGCCTTTATTATGATGTGCAATTTAAATATATTGATAAGAAAGAGCTTGTCAAGTAGATTTTCTGAATAAGTCCACCAAAGCGGTAAATAAACTTTTGATAAGAATATACCTTTAGTATCTATTCCTAGGCAGCAGGTGGCAGTGTGAATCCACCAGAATTCAACAGTTAATGTTAAAGCAAAAATCAGAAAAAATGAAAAGAAAAATTATTTATTTTGCTACATATTAGTCTTCTGACTAATCAGTAAAAAAGTCATTATTCACACCACACTGGGCAATATGCATTGTAATTTTTAACAAATAATAGGAAACTGTTAATGTGTTCACAGGAAATACAGTTTTGTCTAGGGCTGCTGTGGTCATTTATCACTGCACTTTGTGAAATCACTCATTTGTTCTAATTTGAATGTAAATGACTCTAAGGTTTTACAAATAAGGTGACAGATTCACATAAATGTAATTGCAGGGTTCATCTCCCTCTTTTTATATATCACTCATTAGGTTATGAATTAAATACATCGTATTAAACCAGGGGCATGTCCAATGATGATATTGTAATGGCAAATTACTCTATGCTATTAGAGGTGTATTTTTTATTCATGGACATTAATTTGTCATTAAGCGGCATTAGTTTAGCACTTTTATGGGAAAGACGTGACCTGAAAGAGGAGACGTGCTGCTGATGTGGGAGGACAGGGACACGAGTGCTCTAGGTGGAGCGTTTTATCACTGTAAGGAAAAAAGAGAGGCGAGTTCGTTCCATTCTTTCCCATTTATTTTGTTTTCTGCTTTTACAAACATGAAAGATCATTTCCCCAGATCGAAGGTGTTGTTCTGTTTACAGTCTGCATATTTTGATCACCACGTAAAACAGAGCCAACATTCTTACTATTAATCATTCAGAAGCCTAGAACATAAAGAGAACAGGAGAGGAAGCGCTTCCTGCCCTAAATCTCCCTCCTCTGTGACTGATGCCTATTAGTCATCTCTTGTCTTCATTTAGTTTTACACTCGATGGGCTATCATGAGAGTTAGTCATTTTCTCTCTTTAGTAAAGGTACAAATGTTAAAGAATATTATTCTCTCATGATGGTATTAGGGAGAATTCTGGGGTTTTTGTTGTCAATTTTACTTTTCTTTTACTAAGAAAACATTTTTCCCACTTTGAACTTTGAGAAGCACTGGATCCTTGAAATAGCTTCACAGAAGCTGCAAGTATCTGAGTGCTTCACTTGCATCACTTTCCTCATTGGTTAAGGGGGTTGGAAAAGGTCTTACCAAACCCAGTTATATTGCTGGGTTCTTGAAGGCAGTAATCATGCCTTATACCTCTGAATCTCTTACTCCCCCCGACCCTTTACATTGCATGAGCTCAGTATATATATTGGTCAGCTCATTCTGCCATAGCAAAGTACTACTGCAGACAGGGTGATTTAAACAAAAGACATTTATTTCTCACAGTTCTGGAGTCTAGAAGTCTGAGATTGGGGTGCCCACATGGTCAGTGTCTGGTGGGAGCCCTCTTCCTGGCTTGCAGAAGCTTCCTTCTTGCTGTGTGTCCTTACGTGACAGAGATTGAGAGCTCTCTGATGTTTCTTCTTATAAGAACACTAATCCCATCCCAAGGGCCCCACGTTCATGACCTCACCTAAACTTAATCGTCTTCCACTGTGATCACATGGGGGTTAGAGCTTCAGGATAGGAATTGGTGGGGGACACAGTACAGTCCAAAGCAATATGTATGGAGAGAATGAATGGTGTGTCCATTCGTTAATGTGTTCCTGCTTTTTAAATACTGAAATGTCATATTATAGGAGGAAAATATATTGTCAGCCTTTCATTAATTTTACCCATCGAATTTATTTTTTGTGATCAATTTAACAAATACCTATTGACTATTGTATATGTGACAGGCAGTGCTAACTTCTTGGATTACAAAGATGAATAAGAGATGTTTCGTGCCCTTGAGCATTTTAAATTTGAGGGCAGTGGGAGAAAAATATGTAGGCAGATAATTTTAGTAAAGCATAGTAATGATTATGATAAAGGGATATAATGTGATGTAAGAGAGCCCAACTCAGTTTGTGTGTGTACATTTGGGGAGGTCCAACTCAGGAAAGATTTCTTGAGATTTATGCCTGAGCTGATCTTTGAACCTTCTATCAGTTACTGATTCAGAGAATATACCATATCCTGAAGGCCATTACTACAGCCCTGCAAGGTGTTCTCACATACCTGGTGCCGTAACTGAGTAGTGAAAAGGCCATTCCACCATTCTGTTAGGCCATGCTTCAGAGTAATGGAGATGGTAAGACCAGTGAATTTCATGGATAGAAGCCAATTGCCACACATTATTTGTTGCAAGATTAGTTTTCTGGTCAGAAGCAATGTTATATGGCATATCTGTTGATTAAAAGGCATTTTATAATTCCATGGATTGTGATTTTCGGCAAAATCATTGTGGGCAGGAAAAGCAAACCTCTATCCAGAATACTTGTCTATTCCAGAGAAAAGACAGTTCTATCTCTCCCATGATGGAAATGTGTTCAGCATGCCATCACAAGACAGCTAGTCTCCCTGGGTCTGGTACCATGTTAGGGACTCAGTGTTGATTTTTCCTGTTGATATTTTGGTCACTCAGTTGGTGGCTATAGTCACAGCAGCCTTAGTGGATGGAAGCCCATGTTGCTGAGCCCACATAGAAACTCCATTTTTGTTGCCATAGCCACTCTGTTCAAGAGTCCATTTGGCAAGGCCATGGGTGCTGGGGAAAGAGGCTGTCAGACATTCATAAGGCTAATCTTCTAGTTCTTCTAGTTGCACTTCAATAAGCATTCCCATGTAACACAACTGTGTCACACTCTGTCCATTGGAAAGGTCTATCCACATGCTTCCTTTAAGACTTTCTTGTTAGCAATTTTCTAATTGTATTTCTTCCAAATGTTTGACCATCTCGCCAAACTGATAGTCATGACCATGATAT
Source organism: Eonycteris spelaea (assembly GCA_003508835.1). Taxonomy (NCBI): domain Eukaryota; kingdom Metazoa; phylum Chordata; class Mammalia; order Chiroptera; family Pteropodidae; genus Eonycteris; species Eonycteris spelaea. The sequence continues at coordinate 14,862,483 of PUFA01000018.1, read as the reverse complement.
CCCTTCGTTCTGGGAAAAATGGACAGATACTTTTCTTGAAGTTCTTCCTGCTGAGAGGATTCACCTTAATTGTTACCCTTTAGAGCCTTCCTGATGGGGCTGTAGTGCTCCAGCTGCCTATTTTGGGGTACCAGCATATTGTACACAACTATCTGTGTAGGAGGCCTGAGCTTTTCCATTTTTAAGTCAGCTGGTCATAGGAGACTCTTCCTGAAGCCATAGGTATAGGTTGAGAGAAGATGCAGTGTAGCAGAGTAGGAGGTATGGGAATCTAAGCCTCTCGCTTGTGCAACTTATGTTTTCAGACCCTACTTGGGTCTGATTTAATACTTGTCACTTCAGTTAATGGCAGAGAGCTGTTATGAAGGCCCAGTTTTATGACTGGGTCAGACAACATCCAGTTCATGATGAAGAGGAAGAAAAGGAAAGAGGGAAAATGAGGCAAAGGTGGAATTAAGAAGTCTGTAGTTATTTCTTTAATATGTTTTAATCAGGTATTTGAATATTCTGTTGATAAATTAAAACCAACAGATTCTCTGTAAAGTAGCAATAAACCATGTTTCTTATCTTTGAATCCTATATATTTAATCTCCAAAAATTTTAAACCTTATCTATTCCTTGCATTCCAATATTCTTTTTACCTTTGTTAGGACTACTACAATACAAAAAAGAGATCTCTGTTTCTGCCCTTAAATCCTGTATACAAAGTTCAGTTGGAGCATCCATTTAAAACGCAGATTTGGCTATAACACTTCCCCACATGAAAGACTTTAATGGCTTCGAATGTCTTCATTCAGCAAATATTCACACCAAGTGCCTGCTATGTGCCGGGGAGTGGGATGCAGGGATGAAGAGACAACAGAGGTCCCTGCTGTTGTGGAGCTTATAATTTAGTATAAGGTGGGCTGGATCTCATCCCAGGAAGTAAGTGACCAGATCACAGTGCCCAGAGCCATTCCAGACCTATGAAGTAGCTCATGTAAATTGGGAGGAGAAAATCTCTAGAGTTGTGCTTCCTGATTCCACTTAGTTCAACATCTATTCAATGGCGTTGATGAGGAATTAAAAAATATCCACACACGAATGGTACAGAGCTCATGCCCTGATTACATCTAACCTTGAGTGTGCATTACAATCACCTGGGAAGCTTAAAGGTGCCCTAACTGGGCAAGTCAAAGTCTTTGGGGAGGGACCCTGATGCTGTATCCCAATAATCCCTTTATATTCTTTATACCTTTCCCCCAATTTATTTAAAATAAAAACAAAACAGCCCCACCCTCAATCCTCTACAATTTCTTTATACATTCATTCATCGATGGGCACTTAGATTGTTTCTGTATCTTTGCTATTGTAAATAACGGTGCAGTAAACATGGGGTGCAACTATCTTTTCAAGTTAGTGTTTTTATTTTCCTCAGATAAATACCCAGAAGTGGAACTGCTGGATCATATGAGAGTTCCATTTTTAATTTTTTGAGGAACCCCATGGTTTTCCATAGTAGATGCACCAATTTACATTCCTGCCAACAGGGCACAATTCATTTTTTTAAGTTAGAAGTATTATCTACAGGGATAGCATTTGGCACTGAAGATCTTGCATATTTTACAGTCTTATAATAGATTATCATTTTTTTAACTAAATAATACTACTATGACTTATAGGAGGTTATCTCTTCCAAACAATGTATTATCATAATTTTAATTTTTAAATTAACAGTATCTTCTAAATACATAATATACAGTGAGTGTTCTGAGTGGCATAATTTATCAAGATTGAGAAGTTATAACTCATGCTCATTTTTTCCAACACTGAGCTATTTTTCTTCACATTAGATAAGACAAATGATTGTATGAACTGTATATTTAATATTTACCTATATCGCTAATCAATACAGTAACCATTGTGCTGTTTCCGTAGTTCGCTAGTTGTATTGATAACTGGTTATAATTAGGAGAAAGTTAAGTCACAGTTTGGAAAATATATTACAAATGGTTTAATCTTTTGGAAATTTTTCTAATCAGTGAAAATGATCAGAAAGATTTGAAATCTATCAGACCTACTAAATCATAGCCAACTACTAATTATTTGTTCCAATCACAAGTATTTGCTATCTGGCATGGGCAATCCAGAATATCTTATTTGCCAGATATCATGAATATTAATATTTGCTTCTGAAATGTATCATAAAATCTTTTAGTAGCCATTTTAAGGTCCCAATTAATTTTTTCATATGCTATTATGTTGGCTTTTATTCCTAAGCCTACACCAAAAGATGTCAGTAAGTGACAGCCCAGACACATGCTGCCGGCCAGGGAAGTCATTTTGGCATTTTAATTTGTTATGTGGATAATCTAGGGTTAACTATGTCTTTCTTCTTTGTGAGTTTTTAAAGAGAAGAAAGATATCTTGAAGGATTTTTCTAGGATTAATCATTTCTGTCAAGATGACTATTGTTAGCTTGGCAAAATCACTCTCAGCATATTTTTCTCAAAACAAAATGTTTCCAATGTTTTGTTAATGGTAGCGTTCAGAATCAATAAGCAAAAGAAACAAATATCAATCTCACATAATTCCATTATTAATACTTGGAAATTAAAGGCATTCAAAGAAAAGCTATGTTTCATTCGAGATAATTATCCTCCCACTCCCACCCCTCAAACTGCAAATATTTCTACCCATAGTTAAATGTCTGCTCTCTTCGCTAAGGCAAAACCACCTTTCTGCTCCTTGCTCCATCAGGTACTTCCTGTGTTTCCTGTGGTTTCAATGTCTCCTCCACTGGCGCTTTCTTTTCAGTTTATAAATAGATCAATAAGATAGGAGAAACTTTTCTATTCTCTCATTACCACAACCCTCTCCTTCCCTTCACTACCAAACTGTGATCAGTGTCTGTACTTCCTTACCTTCTATTCATTCTTCAGTCCTATTGAACTCAGTTCTCTGCCTTCATTATGCCTCAAAAGCTGTGCCAACAAAGGTTACCAAAGCCTCCTAAATATCAAACGCAGTGGGCCTTTCATGGTATCTTAATGTGACCACTCTACAGCAATTTGACACAGTAGCTCACTCTTTCCTATACCTTTTTTTCCTCCTAGTTCTCCTCCCACTTCTTTTTGGTTCCTTTACAAGCTCTTTTTTCCATCAGCTCCTTGAGTATCCCTCCCCGCATGGTGGCTTCGTGGTGCTCTTCTCTTCTCACTGTCCCTCTTTCATCCACCTGTGGAGGGTTACTTATCCCAGCCCCCTCTCCTGAGCTCCACACGTCTGTGTTTAGCCAACATTTCCAGTTGATATTCCACGTGCGCCTCAAATTCATCCGTACCTAGTCTGACACACCTGCTCTTCCTCATTTTGTTAAGGAACCATTATCTGTATAGTAATTCAAACAAGAAACTTTGGTATAATCTTACGCTGCTCTGAGGTCTCATAGATCCCACTAAATTTTATTGGTTTAAGCTCTTAAATATTTCTCAAGTATGCCTTCTTCTCTGTCTCTTCATTGTCAGTAACGTCATTCCGGTGTAGATTATTTTTCCTACATGTTCCTGCAATAGCTCAACTGTGCTCCCTGCCCGTTGTCTAATGCTAAGAAGACATTAGTAGCATTACTTATATCCTGGACTAAGGAAGCTTCCTGCTGACCAATAACCTGCTGCCTTCTTCAGTACCCTCTGAAATTTTTTTATTTATTTTTAAAAGGTTTTTCTAAATCTATGAAAAATTCAGTATTACGATTTAAGAAGTACTCATGTCACACTCTCACTTCAAGTCATTTCATTTGTCAGTGGTTCACCAGGGCCTTCAGGAGAAGGTTCATTCTTCTTAATTTTGCACATGGGTCCCATCTTTATAAGAAATTTCCTGTCTCTTTAGCCTTTAAAAAAATAGAGAGTTCACTACCCACATTCTGTGCCACAGCCATTGTGATCTTCGTGCATTTTCCTGTACCTGAATCTCTTTGTATGAGCTTCCTTCTCCATGGATTGTATTCTTCTCTTACTGTGTCATTTTACAAATTCCTATTTAACCCTCAAGTACTGTGCTTGTCTCCCTTTTAGGAGTTGCCTGATCAGTCTACCTAATTAGAGTTAGATTCCCCCCTTTTCATTGATTATTGGCAGTCTTCTGGGGCCGATCACACCATATTGTTTGTACTGATTTACTTATCTGTCTCCCCATGATATAAGTTCATGTCTGACAGCTTATGTGACTTTGAGCAAGTTACTTAACCTCTTTGCTCCCACTCCTCATCTGTGACATACAGATATGGTATCCTATATACAATCTACCTCTTAGGGGTATTGGAGGATTCAGTGAGATAGTAGATTATATATGCAAAGTCTCCAAAGGTATCCTACATGCAGTAAGTGCCCTGGAAACCAGAACTAATAGAATGAAGTGCTTCATGTCTGAATTCCTCTATTAATTCCACAGTTTTCTTCCTACTCACTCCCCTCCCCTTTTTCCCTCATTCCAGAATATGTCAGCGCCTTTACTACATACTTTCAATCAACAACATATGGATAAAAGTCTGTCCCTGAAAATTATGAAATAATAACCGTTCTGTAAAAGGCATTTTTTTCTCTCAGCCACTTTCTTTGATTTTGTAGAAGTGCATGTATTATTTCAAAAAAGTCACAAATAAATTAACCATCACTTTATTCTTGCCTCTGAGATGTGAAACAATATACTGAAATTGTACTTTAATAAATAGTAAAATCAATGCTCTTAAAAGCAACATGTTACATGGTATTAATGCTTTGTAAAAAGGAAGTTTTGCCTTATTGTTTCCCCTGCTCTTCCTGCAAATAAAACATCTTGCCCCATCCTCATACACAGAATCCAAGAAACAATTGGAAAAATCTTTTATTTCTAGCTGTAGTGCGTAGTAGTTGCTTAGGAACATGTTTGTTTGGGTTCCTTCTCCTTGTGCCATGAGCGTTCCCTATGATAGGAATTTTTTATAATATAGTCACATGGTGGGCCAAGTTCCGACTAGAGTAAATAAAAGCAGTGTATTTGTTTGAAAGAAGAAAAATGTAAGTTATTTCTTACTGGTAGACTGCTCTCACAAGCAAGCCTCCCATCAGCTGTCCTTCCTTCCTCGTCTTCTCTTCCACCCCTTTCTCACTCTCTATCCATATGTATCCTTTAGAGCTGACTGCAGACCTTCTCCCTGCTTCACATTAAGAGGCATGTGCTCAGCCCCTGGAAAATGACTGTTTGTCTCTGTGTCATTAATTTAACTCCAGGTACCCTGGCTTCAGCTCTGTACATTCAGTATAACGTTTGCCACTTTAGAGGCTGGGATGAGGGGCTAGTGTCATACAAATAGTTTTGCTGCAAGAATATATTTCTGCAGGTTAAAGTCATTCCTTTCTTCACTCAAATGCATCCTCCATATCAATAGTGTTTAAAAAGTGTGTGGCATCATCTGAATAGCTGGTTAAAACTGATTGCTGGGTCCCACCCCAGAGTTTCTCATTCAGAGGATCTGGAGAGAAGCCTGAGAATCTGCATTCTAAAAAGTTCCCTGATGATGCTGATGTTACAGTGTGGGGACCACAGTTGAGAACCACCACTCTAGACACTGTTTCACATCAATTATCTGCCTGTTAAATTGCCAATATTGAGGTTTTGAAAGTGTCATCACACTTAGATAAATTTGAACTGGTCCTAGTTTGTACTTATAAAAATGTTATACATCTTTCAAAATCTAAAAAGCCAAAACAATACAAATTTGTTATATAAAAAGCCAAAACAACACAAATTTGAAATAACCCACTTCTACAAAATAGTGATTAAGAAAAACAGTCTACATGGATCACTGAGGGAATATTGAAAGTCTGCAGAACTGCTCTAGTTTTCAGCACTCTGACTTTGTTTGTGTACCAGAGCTAAGGCTATATAATTACTTCTATGTATTTTAAAATAGTTTAACCCGATTTTGCCTGTCATAGTTCAAAAAATAAAAAAAGCTTGTAGTTATTGAAATTTTAGTTTTGAGGCCCTAGTTGCCCAATAGACTATTTTCAATTAAGGAAGGAAAAGTGTATATTCATTTCCTCTGCATCGTCCATAATTCAGGAGTTATCACCTGATATGCTGAGGCAGCTTAGTAAACTTTGCAATGGCATTTTGCAACACATGGTGACTGGGGCTGGAATTATTAGTTGTTGATGATGGCTGTGTCTCTGTGCCTTCTTTTCTGCCTGATTTCCAGCTTACTACAGCCTTTCCCAAGGAACAATACAAAATTATTCATGAACCTTGGATATTATGCATATAATTGATTATGAAAATGTACTAGTAACCTAATTGTAGAATTCCTCTGTTATACAGCACAAATATATTTAAATAGGCCTTCAAAGACTCCAAGAATTAGAGCATGCTCAGGTTTTTTTCTTGTATATTTTGAATTGCTGCTAATATTTTATTTTAGTTCAATCAAATTGTATCATATGCATATTTACATCAATATGTGAATATATAGTTGCATATAGTTTTCTGATATGTTTGCATACAAATATACCGATATATCTCTACATAAAATAACTGGTTTTATAGTATTTTTATCATATTACAAGTAATCTGGCCTGTGTTGTCAACGAATAGCTCATTTTTTTTCATCTACAACTATTGGATTTTACCCATCAACTCTAATATAAGGTATTATGGAGAAAAAACAGATCCTTTTATATACATGACATTTTTTTTTCCATAATTCATCCCAAAGCTATTAAAAGATTTGGGTTTTGTTTATTTGTTTCAACATGTTCCAAAGGGCCAGCCCTTCATCACACATCTACAACAAAGCCCTTTATGTTGCTGCCTTTAGTCCTGGAGTGCAGTCCTTTTCTGCAGCACCAGGTTGTATAGTCACGTAATACCTTGATTTATAACTAGGTTGTAATCCAAATAGGAAACAGGTGGAATCACAACTGGGTATGGTGCCTTGGATATTAATGGCTTGGCTCAGCAGTGGAATTTCTAAAGCTGTATACACTTTTTTTCCTCTTAATTATGCATTCATTAAAAGCTTTTATACCCAACAGAATAAAGTAAATATTTTTTGATCTCCATAGCGTGCTCCCAGACTGTAGATTTGCACAGCAGGGTCTTGATAATCTGAATAAATTGTATTTCCCCAAGGAGTTTATCTTTCAAATAAGGTCATAAAGAAATGCAGCTCCTCCATCCTTAGATTTCTCCATGTGCCTTTTCTATGATGTGTAATACAGGGCATGGGAACCAGAATATGTGATAGTAATACATACTGGATGATGGTCCAGTATAATGTCTCACCCCTTTCCTTGTTTATCTCTCTCTGGTGAAGTGTTTTTTAAGTACAGAAGAATAATTGAACTTACATGACAACTATGATTTCTGTGGATATTTGTAGAAAAACAAAGTCCATATTAGACATTCAGTGTTGTTGTTTTTCCCCTCACCCAATCAGTGAATAAAATTTATGGAATATGCAAAGCTATAGTTTAAGCACTGTCATAGCATTTTAAAAAGAGAATAATAATAATGATAGTCACTGTATATTGAGTATTTACCCCATGAAAGGCACTTTATAAATATTTTTGTGAATCTTTACCACAGATCTTTTTTCCTATTTTTTAGATGAGAAAATTAAACTCGGGGAAGTTAACCATTTGCTGAGGCCATCCAGATGGACCAGCTTCAAATGATGTGCTTTTCCTATAACTCCAAAGTAAAGGCGTAGCCAGTTCCTTATCCCCACAACTATGACCTAGTGAAAGAGACAGGGAAAGTATAAAATTATAAATGCAAGTAATGGCACAGCCAGTTGCACTTATAATTTTTCTAAGTCATAAAGAATAAGACGGCAATGTACCTGATAGCACTGGTAGTAGCCTGAAAATAGCATATGATTTGTGAGAAGTTTAGGCATTTTCTCTCTCTCTCTCTTTCTCTCTCCCTGGACTGCCATATTTATCTCCAGTGCAGCTAACATTCTAGGCATGTACTTTTAAATATTTTAATTACTTAAATATTAAAATACTTTAAAATGTATTATTTAACAAATTATTTAAATATTAAAATATCTACAATATTTTTAAATATTTAAATATTTTAGAGGCGCAGGAGAATATGTTTTATTGTAAACTGAGAAATAAAAACAATAATAAAAGTTGAATTTTAAAGTTCTGATACGCCTTCTTACCTACCCACTATTAGTTAGAATTGATTATATAGCTGCTTTGTGAAGACAGAGAGGAAAACCTATAAAGAAGTACAGATACAGCTGGGGAGAAAGTATGTAATGACTGACAAGGGGTTAAGTAGATGATACTGGTAGCTCCTGCAAATAGAAATCAGAAGAGGGAATGATCCTTTCAGCCAGTGTGGCCTGGCTTTCTTAGGAAGTGTACTCTGTACTTGGTTGTCTCTCACCAGGAGGAGAAGAGCATTTATAATACAGAACTTCCCTTTTCTTCCACGCTTTTTAAAGTCCATCAGGTCAGTCTTTAAATGCTTCATAAACAGTAAGTATTCGTGACAAAGATTCTTAGGGTTCTCCTTATTGTCTAAAAAAAACCATAAGCATTCGATTCCACTTGGCAAACAGCATGGAAATTTATATATTTCTGGTTATCACTAAATACCAAGAGAAGTAAAGTTCTTTTTCATCATTCTGAAGAGGGAAAAAATACCCAACATGGGAAAAGCTGGAAGACCCAAGATTCACTGCGGAAGCTAGGCCTGATGCATCTGGCACTACAGCTGGGTCTCCCACCATATTTACCAATTGTAGGAAAATCCTGGTGTGTAGTTAGCATCAGGAGAGAATTCCTTAAGTTCAGATCAAATATTTGAGAGCACCTTCCTCAGTTAATCATGAGAGATCTGTTCCTTCTACATAATTATAAAATCCTTCCTATAACCAAACTGTCATTTCCTCTTGCCATTTGAGTCATGGATGTATTTAAAAACAAAAACAAAATCAAAAACTTAAAAAGTATATTGCTTTCCAAAATTCATAAGCCAATATATTTTTCAATTATAATCTATGATAAAGGTGTTATGATTGACATTGTACAAAAAAGATACAAAAACATAAGATTTAAAACCTATTTTTACTAGTTTACTAGGAACATTTTTACTTGTTGGAAGATATATGCATGAATGACTTAGAGACAAGTGAGTTGGCATGTGACAGGAGATTTGAAGTGGGAAGCATGAGGATTCAGTCAGTGACATAGGGTTTCATATTTACTATGTCCAACCTGATTTGGTTCCTAAAAGCAGCAAATACAATGTTTTTTTTTTTTTTAAATCTGGCTTTTAGTTAACATTGCTAAAAAATCAAACCATACTGGTTTCATATGCCGAGTGGATGATTCAGACTATTTGGAATAAATTTGGAAATAGTTGTTTAAAAAAGTTTTCTTTGCTTCCATAACATTTCATTTAGAGGAATCCTCCAAATGTGATATAATATCAACATTTTATAATAGAACTTTATATTTCATGGGTGCTAATACATGCTGGCCATAGAAGCTGCTGTTTCCTGGCCATCTTTATCTGTAGTAAAATACTGACATGTGGTACTTAAGGTGACATTTGGAAGGGCAGTATAAGTGAAGGGCATCAATAATTGAAAATGAAAGATCATAATTATAATGGTAAAACACAGCATTGTTAAAATAGTCACATCTGTTGAGTGTCATTACCCAGAAAAATCTGGATTCCTGTTCAGCTTGGGGAAAAATTTAGGAAATCAAAATGGCATTACTTTTATTTTGACCTTGAGAGAAATTATTATTTTGAACACAAGTCATAGTTTTCAATACTGATAGTATAGGTTTATGATGCTTATTTTTGTTTCACAAATTAGTCAAGTTCTCGGAGCTAAATGAAGCACCAAGAGAAATAGGTGTTTTATTAAGACTCTGTTTGGCATGGATATCCTTAGTACTAAATCAAAGCATCTTGATCAGATTTCCACATCTTGTTAATTTTTCAAGGGCTCCTAGATTTGAGGAAGAGTATTTGTGGGACAGATATTGGGGTAGTCTGTAGTAGATGTAGTCACAAGACAACAAATATTTTCTGTGTTCTCTATAATTCCTGTGCCAGAGCAATGATAAAACTGTGGTGCTGGATGGCAAGGGGTTACTGATAGTCAGGCCAGGGGACTTGTAGGTATGGCTATGATTATGTATTAGAAATATGCATTATTGATTCCCAGCTTATATTACTGTTGGCATACATCAAGACTCATTTCTAAGGTGTGGTGTGCATAAGCTAGGCTGTGGGTTATGTGCAGTGAACTGTATACCCCAGCTCTAAGGCTACACATTTTTCTCCCATTCAGGAAAGTGTGTTAGAATGCGAGTGAATCCAGGTGACATTAGCTCAGGGATAGGCTTAAATCTGCTCTAAATTATAAAATAAAGTCTTGTATGAATTAATTATTAGTACCTCCTTAATTGAGATGTTGAGAGCTGCTAATACAGTGGCCAGGCACTGCTACAGATGAGAACCCTACCAGGGGACATACAAAGTCTGACATTTGTCATTCTCTTTCTGCCTCCTCTAGTTTGGGAAGAATGATATAAGGGCCATAGGGTTTACCCATAGCCCCGAAACTGCCCTTCTTCCTCACACTCAGGTCCTTACCACCTGATGATTTACCTCAAAAATGTAATCACATTTGAATATAACCCAAAAGAAGACAGACAGTATTTGCCTTTCTCATGCACTCTTTTCCCTATCATATTCAGTAGTTAACCTGGGAAATAACTATTTTAATGATTTAATTAAGGGAATAGACCACACAGAAAGACTGAATGTGGGGAATATGTAAGGTTTAAGAATTATTGCACTTGGGAAACTGGTGTTTATTCCATAGCTAGTATAATATTGTGGGCATATTTTATGGCTTTCTGTTATTTAACTTGTTATTCACTCTATAAGAAACAAATAGAAGGGAGGAAGAAGCCAAATAGCCCTAAACCAAAGGAAAATAAATACTATTTAAAAGGAGTCCCCAAAGAACAACAATGCATGTATCATTATTCTGAATAGAAACTAAATTTCAAGTGAGAAGCAATGTGACAGAAATGAAACCTTTTTAGGTTTGAAACCTTCTTTTACTCAAGAGAGTTTCGTGTTGCTGAGCTATAATTTTCATTCAAAACTACTGCCTCTACTTTGGATTTTTAAGTCACAATGTCAGAGAACAGAGAGAATCTCATAATTAGAACAACATATCATTTGAAAAGGTACTTTGATCTGAATAGCCAATTGATAGAGGAAATAATTCTCTCTTGGACTAAAAAAAAAATCAAGGTAGATTGAAATATTTTTTTTCCACAGTAAAGCTGTTATATTGCATTTGTTCATTTACACTTTGACCTCTAGCCATTATTGCCAATTTTCTTACCTAGAAAACACTGAATGGCCACTGACTTTGCCTTTCTGTATATGTGTAGGAAGACAGGAATGAGAAGAGGAAGCAAGGGAGCCGATGATGTATGAAAAAATGACCTGGTTTTGATGATGTTCAGAATTGGATAGGCATGTTGGACAGACATAGCCTGTTCTGGTTTTGCTTAGTTATAAGTAAAAAGAAAAAGCTCATGGACATTATTTCATTAAACTGATATATATTGAGTATCTATTCCCTCTAGACCAGGGATACATTATAATCCTTGGCACCAAGGAGTGGAGATTTAGTGGAGGGAGACTGATCAGTAATCAAATGATGCCAATAGTGACAGGTGCTGTACTAGAAATCTTCAGAGGGCAGGGGGAAGGCGCAGAAGCGGAAGTGGTCAATTGTGTGAGAACCAGGGGAGCTTAAAAAGCGAAATGGATTAATTCATTCAACAAGTGTGACTTGAGCTCCTACAATGTGCCAGGCACTGTTTTGGGCACTGGGAATATAGCAGTGAATAAAATAGTCCTACTTCCTGTAGAACATCCTTATTGAGGGCTGGAGTATAAACACATTATAAATCAGTAGGCAAATAAATGCAGAGAATAATTACTGATAGTGACAAATGGTAGAAGCAAATATAATGGAATAATCTGCTGGAGGGTGACATGAAGAGGAAGTGGGATATACTAATTAGATATATGGTCAACCAAAACAATGGAAACATGATTTTGTTTCCATTGTTCCATAGGAATTTTGTGTATATTGCTTCCTCTGTTTGAAACATTCTCCCTGTAATCCCAGCCCACCCTGTTTTGAAATTCAGGTTTTATTATTATTATTATTATTATTATTATTATTATTATTATTATGGCCCAAATATCACTATTCCCAAACTAGAGTAACAGTGAAGCCAACAGATCAGGAGAGGACTGCCATTGAAAAGGTACTTTGTTACTCATCGTTCCAAGGAGAAGAGGGCATGGTCAAGAGGCAGAAGAAGCAAGGGGAAAGCATGGACATGATCTTTATTGTGGCTCCTACGGGAAAGACAGGACAAGGCAGGGTAATCAGGCTTATGATTGTCTTGTTTGAATAGTGTGAGCAGGGTCTGGGGCATACAGTCTCTGTCTGGTTGTCTAGTACTTGGCCTTGTGCTGAGTAGGGCAAAGGAATATTGCCTCCTGGAGTGTAGGAGCCAGATATAGGAAGGGGTTCAGAGTATGGGCTCTGGACTGGTTGGTGTGCATGTGCAGGGTTTTGAGCAAGTTGTTTGCTGTTTCTAAAAATTGGCTAGCCCTGGGAGGGGCAGTCTCTCCCCAGTCAGTGAGGCCCCCAAATCCAGAGCCTCAAGAATACAGAAAATGCAAAAATGTAGTTAATACACATCCCACCCCCACCCTTTGCCAAGTTAACATTCCCTTCAGCTATCAGCTCCTTGTGGCTTCTCAGGAAAGTCTACTAACTTTTCACTCCAGGTCAAATCCATTATGGGTATTCATAGCCCTATCATCTATCCTCCATAGCCTTTACCATTTATTTGTTATAATTTTCCATTTATTTATAATACATTTTAATTAATGGCTCTCTCTTCCAATAGACTATACGTTCCGTGAGCCTGTAACTTGCCTATTTTCCCTCATCATTTTATTGCCAGTGCTTGGTGTGCTCCTGGTACATGATGTGGACGTGTAGGTCCTTGTAATGGCTGCAGCAAAGTCAGGGTGGATGGAATTGTTACACTGCAGGGTAAGAATGTCCGCAGGGTCCAGGTCATGGCTGATTATGCAATGATGCTGAGTCTGGACTTAACCATAGGCAAATGGGAATCTAATAATGGGTTTTAAACAGGTGTTATCAGTATGATCAGATCCTTGTAAAAGGAGAGGATAGAAAGTTTGATACTGGAGGCAGGAATGGTTATTCAGGACCCTGCTGCAGGAAGTCTGGATGGGAGATGACAAGTAACAGAACAAGAAATGCTAATGAAGAGCAAATAGGACTTGGTGGCTGACTGGATATGAGGGAAGAAAATGGGCCACCTTTTCGGACCCTGATGTGGGTGGCCGAATGTGGTCATTCTCTAAGAGGGGATACAGGAGAGGATGCAGGTTTGCAAGCAATAGGTTCAGTGTAAACATGTTGAGTTCAATATGGCTGTGGAATATCCAAGACATATTCTCTTACAGGCAGTTGGAAAAATGAATTCAGAGCTTATGAGAGAAGTTTGGGCTAGTGATATAGATGTGACAGTCATTAACATGTAATCAGTTTGTAATGCAATTGTATGGTTTTTACTTTGGCCAGCCTCCTTTTCCCTGACTTCATGGTACAGCTTATTTAAGACTTTGTTATCTAAAAGGACCACATTCTTCATTTTGACCTCCTTTATCAGTGATGAATCAGGGTTTATGGATGCCAAACAACAATGCTCAAATATACTTTGTTGTTCCTTGCCCACCAAATCCACTCTCTGCTTTTCATGTGCCAAGCTGTGTGGTAAGTGCTTTTCATTCATTATCTTCATGACAACCCTATGAACTGGTTGAACTTTCCATTTTGTAAATAGGAAGTAATGAAGGTTCAGTGGTCAACACAAGGTCATGGTCAATGGTAAGTGTTAAAGCTGGATTTGAACGAGGTCTGCCTGATTCTGTGGCCCTTGGGTTGCCCTGGGTTACCTACAAGTTTCAGGGGCTGTTGATGATTTGTTCTGCCTCTGAATGTAATGATTTATTATTCTTTTTTTTCTATAATGTAAAAGACTTCTTTCAAAAAATCTGGAAGTTTTGTATATGTATGTGTGTGTATATATAAATACACATATATTTTTATGTATATATATAAAACATTAATAGTGATTATCTCTGCATGGGAAAATATGAATGATTTTTGTTTTCTTATCCACACTTTGTATTTCCTGAATTTTATGAAGTGAACGTTTATTGCTTTTTATAACTAGAAACATAATGGTTCTATTTTTATAACTGCGATGATTTTTTTTTCTCCAGGCACAGTGTTATAGGTGGGCATTTAATGCAATTTAGCCATTGCTTCCCACTCCCCCTATTACATTAATGGGAATCCTTAAAAGCAGCATTATAGATGATTATTTTGCTTACACATGGTCTTAGCCAAAAGGACAGAAGTGATGATTTTGCTTAAAGCTAACAAAGCCGTCTGCCTCAATAGGAGAAATGTACATTGTGGCATCATGGCCTCAATGAAGGTGGTTATTCTCTTCTCCCTCAACTCTACACTTTATACAGTTTAACTACTGAGGTGCTAATTATTCACACAAGGGGAATGGAAATCTTTGACATGTATAGAAAGTGCTGTAGATTTTGGCAAATTATGTTTTTAAGTAGAAGAGAGGCGAAATGAAAAGGTAAACATAGATAACAGACTTTTAACTAATGTGTCTTTTGTACATGAACGTATATCAGTTGGGTTCCTTTGCTGTTCATTTAGTCATTGACATATCCATTTTTTTTTTAGCTTCTTAATGTTCCATTAATACAAAATACTTGTTAGATTAGATGGAGGGGGAGGTATATAAAATTATACCCTTAGAAAATGAAAACATTTCAGGACTGTAGAAGCAGGTGTTAAATAATCGCCTTCTAAAGAAACAGCAAAGAAGCACAATTGTTTAAATTCTCAATTAAGTTAAATTAATTTTCTGGTTCTTCGTAGTTTTGAAGTGGCCTGCCTTTAAGTTTCAGGCTTCTAATTAGAAGAAACACAGTATCTCTCTATAAAGATGCTTAAGAAGGAATATTTGGTTGTTGCTACATAATCCAGTCCCAAACATAGGTGTATATACCTTTTTGACAGAACAAGTGGGAAAATCCTTGCTCCTGAGCTGTGCCTGTCCACCTCGTACTTCACAGAGCTTGGTTGTTTCTGTTTCTGCTTCTGCTTCGCCATGCGATGCCACCAGGTGCTACCTCAGGACCTTGAGTCATGCCCTGGGCATGTGCCTGGGTTTCTGAAAGGCATGACACCAACTCGCTGATCCATCCCTGCCCCACCCCATCATGCTTCAGGGCACTGCAGAGTAGTTTACTGGGACACTGGAATCGTATCCAGGGCCTTGAAACAGTTAAACTTCTTCATAGATGTACTGACCATGAACAACTTCTTTATCAAAGCAGAGGTGGTCCTAAAGTTTGCTATGGAAGCTCTATGTGCAAACTTTCCTCTCAGTAGAATTTACTAATCCTAAAAAGTAAGATTTGGAGAACAAATTTAAACATTACCTGAAAAAGTTGGTGCTGGAGTCAAAATCTTCAGTATTCCTTTGATAAATCTGCTGAATGAGACGCCAGGATGTTTTGACTGAATGGCTGTGAGTGGACCCTTAGATATTTGAGTCGCATTGGATTTTTGTGGTCATCCATAGTAAACTTCATTTTAAAGATAAGTATTTACTCCTTTTCAACTGTGTTGGCAAATAGAGCTATTAAGCACCAGAATCTTATGGGTGATTCCTGAAGTCATTTGGCTTGACTCCTGTTAGGAATATAATTAAAGTGTCATCTCCCATCAAAAGGCATATAATCCAAAATAATAATAATAATAATAATAATAATAATAATAATAATAATAATAATAATTGGTGATTGTGGTGATGATGCAGCTCTTAGGTATTTTTATAATGTCTTTATTATTCATTTTATTATTTAGAACAGCATCATCCAATAGAAACAAAATAGAGCCACCTATATAATTTAAAATTTTCTAGTAGCTTCATTAAAAAAGTAAAAAAATAGGTGAAATTAATTATGATAATATGTTTAACTCACTATATCCAGAATAATATCATTTCAACATATAATCAATATGAAAATGTTTGAGATAATTTATATTCTATTTTTCTTACTCCTTGCATTCAATATATATTTAACACTTACACATCTCAAATCAGACTGGCCACATATCAAGTGCTCAATAGCTACATGTTGCTAGTGGCTACCATGTTGGACAGCACAGATTTAGAACATATTTCTTTAAACAGTCAAATATTATAGAAATAAATATATTAGAATAGAAATGTTTTAGAAAGTGTTCTTAATACTTCAACTAAAAAAAGGGAAAAGTATATCAAAAATTACAAGGACAGTGAAGTAAAATATCCATCTGATGGTATTGTATTCTGCATTCCTTAACCTACTGGACAATATCGCTCACATATTAATAATTATAAATTTAAAATAGGAGGAGGAACTGGGATGCAACCCACTTGCATTCTGCTTGAAATAGCTAGGTTTTGTATCAGCAAACCTGCGTGCCCACTCTGATTCTTGCAGAGTTATAAGACAGAGGTTCCACAGGTGTCATGGCTCTTGGGGTATTATTGTAGAGCCCTGGTTATGAGTTTGAGAACTCATAGAGATGAATAAAATCCCCCGAATGAAGAGTTGCTATAGAAACTCTTTGAAAAGGAGGGAAGGATTGTCATTGGTTGTCTGAATTTTTGAGTCTAATTAAAACAAAGAACAATTATAAATCATCCATCTTAGGTCGATTCAATATAGAATTATTCAGGGTGGAAATTTTTTTGTGTGAGATTTCTTCATTTCCTGCGATCTCACATGTAAAAATCTGTGTTTTAATTTCATTGAATCAGGGTGGATTGTTTTTACTCAAAGATGTACTTAATTTGAAGTTTTGGCAAAAGAGTCTGTCTTCATAAAGTTTCTGTCATCTCCTCATGATTCCCACTTTATCTGCCCTCACATTATCTTTAGCAGACAAAAACATCACCTAAGAGCTATAACATATGGTAAGGACAGAAAAATCATCTTTATTGGTAAAATGTTTCTAAAATGTGGCCACATAACATTTCAGTCAGTGAAACCAGAAACCCCTTTCAATCCTTTCATTAAGATGTGTTTAAATATATGGGTTTTAAGATGGACAAAGTGAAGAGAAATGATGAATTCTAGAAAAGCAGTTCACCCAGAGCCTTATAATGGAGAGTTTTTCAGACATACTCGATGGAGTGTCATCCATTGACCCCATTCCTGTCATCAAGCCTTAGTCAATCTGAATTTCTTGCCTGTTCTTTTGGATTGATTTCTAAGAGATCTTTTTTCCCCCCATTTTAATTTTTTTGGCACACAGGAATTAAATAGCTTTAATTACTTGGATCTGTACAGACTTGCTGACCTCTTTAACCTCACTTTGTTGGAGAAGGCAGTGATCGATTTCTTAGTGAAACATCTCTCTGAACTCCTGAAGAGTCGCCCTGAAGACGTTCTAACGCTTCCTTATTGTCTGCTTCAGGAGGTCCTGAAGAGTGACCGCCTGACCTCCCTGAGTGAAGAACAGATCTGGCAGGTAAGGGTGCTCTGCATGGGTCTCTCTTGGTGTGGAGAGGGCATGAAATGATTAAAAGTTAAAGGACTGAGGAACAATGACAGTGTTGTTTGGTTCGGTCCTTGTTGGACTCAAGTCTTCGAAGTCACACTCCCCTGACGGACAAGTGATTGGAGAACACCAGCCCTTGAGGCTCGGAGGCCTGTGCCTGCTCAGCTTAACTCAGAACTGCAGGTGAGCTTCCTCAGACCCTTTCTGTGGCTTCCCCAAACCCGAAGGAGGTTACATCAGAAAGAGTCAAGGGTTTTTTTATTCTTCTGATAAAAATAGTTTCTTAAACAGAAAGAAAAGAGTGGATTTTCAGTGCTATTAATTAAGTGGAATCAGACCAGTGGAATCAGAATAAATTCTCAGCTTTCCTGTAAACAATTCAGAAACATTTTTTGTTGCAACAGAGAGCAGCTGAGGCCTTATGTAAAACAAAGCTCTACTTGCACTGCATCAGAAGAATCTGTCTCCTTAGTTTATTCGCATTCATTGCTATTTTCCTAAGCCCTGCCTTTTCTCCTCTCATAGCATTCTTTTCAAATATCCTTTATCTGGAGGTTGTTTTGTGTTTTCAAGTTGACTATTCAATTTAAATCCTTTTCTGTTCATCCCTAGTGTCTATCCTTGAAGACTCCACATGGTGTCTTTGAGAAACAGTCAGGGCCCATCTTTCCTCTTTCATCTTATACTGTCTGTCTCAGTCTCTGAAGCACTGGCTAGGCATCTTGTTACTTCTAGGGCAGCATACCTTCAAGATTTCATGATCATTTGAAAAATATTTTTATATAGAATTCAAGGGAAAGTATGAAGTCGTCTTTTAGCTGATTAGAAAGTAAATTCTTGGTATCTTATCAAATGACTTTCAGAGAATACTCTTATTCTGGCCAAAAAGACAGAGATAACTATTAATAATCCTGACCCTGACTCTACTGACTGATAAATTTCCCGATATCTTATTCCTTCCTCCCTCCCTCCCTCCCTCCCTTCCTCTCTCCCTCCCTCCTTCCCTCCCTCTCTCTCTCTCTCTCTCCTCCCTCCTCCCTCCTCCTCCCTCCCTCCCTTCCTTCCTTCCTTCCTCCTCCCTCCCTCCCTCCCTCCTCCTCTCTCTCTCTCTCTCTCTCTCTTTCTTTCTTTCTTTCCCTTTCTTTCTTTCTCTGTATTACTTTAATCAGCAACTTCCCTCTTCACTGTTGCTTTCACCAGTGAAGGTAATAAGAGCTGTGGCGTACTGAGGGCCGCCAGGACCCAGGCTCTTTGCAAATGTATTGACTTATCACAACAGGCCTGAAGGATGGCTGTTATCACCCCTTTACCAGATGAGCAAAATGAGGCTTCTGTATCTTGCTCAGGGATACAGAGCAGAGCCAGCCTTCAAATCCATCATACTGTCTTGACAAAGAAAATGTAAGAAATAGAAAATAAATATAGGGTTTTTTTTTTTTCTGTTTCCTCGGTATTTCTTATAATGTTATTCAGGTCAAAAGTGTTGGTGAGGTTGAGTTTTTGGTATGAATTTCAGTTATTTCTTGCTCTCCCTGTAAACACAAATCTCAAAATTTTCTGATCATTTTAAAATGGGAAATTACCAAATCTTTCTTCAGTTTCAAAGGGAAAAAAAGGCTTGGAATGAATTCTACATTTAATTATTTCTCACTGAATTAGGATCTGAGCAAATCATCCTTGTAGCTTCTATCCCTTTTTGTGGCATAGTTGAAGGCACTGCTTGAAATAGACGTGGTAATGTCTAGATGTCTGAGTGTCCAAAAAATTCCATACTGTCCACTTAAGGGTTATCATAATCGTCTCTCTAAAGATTACTAACATTATAATGTAGAATTTTAAAAACTTCTCTCTGTGCAAGCAATATTTTTTCTATACATGGTCCTCAAGAAAGAATTTTAAAAACTCACATAAATATGATCAGTTTGGCCATTCAGCAGACAATAAGAAACTGTTTTTGCTTTATCTTAGTAAATAAATAATTCCCTCATACTCAACCCAGTAGAGAAAAATCAAATCAGACCAGCTATATTGCCTCAAGTATAGTTAAGTTCATCATTTTTTGCTGAGGTTATACTAGTAATGCAATATACCATGGAAGAATCTAATATGCAGCCCAGGGTGAAGATTGGGTATGCCAAAGGATTAGTGTCGGGGTGCTTTATAGAAGTGAAACTTGATGGACAGGCTGGAGACAGATCTACAGAATCTCATTAAATTGCTGAATTGTTCATTATGGAGCGTTCTCACTGTAATAAAGTGCTCATTGACTTTGACAAATCCCTATCCCATGTGTTAAAGAACAGTGAAGCAAGAGGTGTTGGAAGGAGGAAGGAAATTGGCACAAAATCAGACAGGTAATAGAAAAGCGAATGAAAGGTAGTGCTCTTTGATTAATATATGTAACTGGTAACTTATGGTAGAACCCGGTAAACACACACACACACACACACATACACACACACACATTTATACATGTGGCTCTTCTACAGTCTACTGATTAAATAATCTGGGACATTCTCTTTATTTTGGTGAAAGGTCTAAATTTCATTATTTACTGGACTACATGCAGTCTGGTTCTGAAGACATGTCAGGAGAACTTTCAAATTATCCTCACTGAACAAATTCTTTTTTACTTTTCCCCCACTGTCCCTTATCTAGTCTCTTTCCTGATAAAATGTGCTACAGGCCATAATAACCATTCTGTGGATCTAGAAACCTGTGAAATCCCCCAGGATTATACCTTATAACTGCTCCCCTTTTTTTCCATCTTGACCTGTTAACTTCACTTTGTATTCGCTTTATGTAATGTAGATACCGTGCCATATATGCACTTTAGTGTGTAAGGGCATAGAAGATCCCTCAAAAAATTTTTTTAAATTCAGTTAAATTCAGCTTAACAATTTGGTCTTACAGTTTCAAGGCCAGCAATTTCTCAGGTTGTAGATCAAAGACATCAAATTGGTTATGGAGCTTAAAGAAAGAGGAAGCTATAAGTGAGCAAATCAGCTGAAAAGGAAGGATGGGACATGAGGCCACTTGCATTCGTGACCTGACAAATCTCCACCAGTTTTGTTTTTGCTTTTGGGTTTTAGCTATAACTAGGACTTTGTTTCATTAGAGCCCTGTTAAATTTCTCCTGTTGTGGTCGACTTGTCATTTCTGACAACTGAGCGGAGGTCCTGCAATAAGACTTAGAGTGGAATAGTGAAACCATTCCCACATCTCAGGTCTGTTGCCATTTTCACAGAAAGTGCTGGCTCATCACAGTTTTTCTTCTAAGAAAGTGCCATTTCTGCCTTTCTACCTCAGATCTTTTGTTTGGACATTTCAACACCACTCAGATCCAGAATAAGGGAGAGATTACTTTCCATGGGAGTACAGTTTATAGAAAAAGTCTGATTATAATGTAAACTCTTATATTTGCTAGCATAGGGAGAAGGTGTGGCTCTCCGGCCATCAGTACTTACTGAGCATCTACTAAGTGCCCAAGGCCACAGTGGAGTAAGTGTAAGGCGGAGTGCAGATTTACTAACTCACTTTCCCTCTCCCAGGCTCACCCCAACTCAAAGGGATCCTCATGATTTTAAACCATAATTCAGCTCTCCGGATTATTATTTCTTCTCTAAAGTAGCAGAAGCAAGAAGGATATGTTTAAATGGCTAAAGATAGTTTGTGGAAATAAAAATGAGTGCCTATTTTGTACTGTGCACAGTATTAGAAGCTAGATCCTGGGATAAAAAACTTCATAAAAATGTTTAATTATTGAGTTAGAAAATTTAGTTTAGTTTCATCTCTGACTGTGGAGAAGTTTTATTTCCCTTTAATTATTATAAACTGTCCTACACTTAGTGAAGAGTACTTATTATTTATAAAGACAGCCCATATATCAATATTTTTCTTCCCTTCTAACCTTGGGTTGAGGGCACATCCTTGTATTTTGAGCCTAACTTTGCCTGGACTTAATGGATAGTAAAACCAACCAATTCAGTGGCCACGTCACTAATGTCAAAGAAGGTCAGATCTTAGCAGGAAGAGTCTACTTTATTCTAGTCATATCCCATTATATTGTGGCAATAGGGACCAAGTCACCTAGTTTGGGGGGGGGGGTGGGGTAATCCTCTTTAGGTTTCTCTTTGATTATGTGTCTCCAGAGGCAGAGGCTGTGCCTGTTGTGTTTGCATTGAACACTGCCATGTTGTTGTCTTGTACTTTATAAATAATAAATAAAAACAGTAATGTAGAGTTTTCATATTAAAATGTATTGAATGGATAATAAGATATCCCACTATTTCTGTATAACACTGGATTTATCTAGGAACATTGGTATAGAAAATGAATTTGACTTTTAAAACTGCATTTTTCCTTGTATTTTCATTGGACATTTGTTTCCATAGTCATATTGTTAATCACACATTCATTTTGTATCTCTAGAGACATAAGTTCATGTTGTTCAGAGTGGTCCACAACCTCAAATGTAATGCTTTTTCGACGAGCCCTTCCTAGGCTTTTATCTACACCATAAAACAACCCATATGATAGTTTGATTTAATCATGTCCTCAAAAAAGTTCCGGAAAGTGAACCCAAACAAAAGCTACTTTCCCTTTATAGTTGGAAAATAGAGAACACTAGTAATATACTCAGCTTTTGTCTTTTATCTCTTGTATTATAAATTGAACCAAATGTACCTCTGGCCAAGGAGAAGCAGGGACTTCAAACAGTACTACATGTCTAACAATACTATCATAATACATCATAATTGACTATCATGCCACAGTTTTGAGAATGCGTCTGCATTCATCATTGCTTTGCTCTCCTGTCTCTCTTGTGGTACAAATGGGAAAACTGAGCTAACAAAGTTAGAAATCAAATTTATGTCTTCTAATTTTAACGCTGTTTTCACTTTGGTCTACAGTCACTAAATTCATAATAGAAGCTCAAAATACCTTGGGAGTGATGGACACAGAGGTGAATAAAATTAATCTTGTGACTTTAAAAGAAATAAAAAAGGGTTTGACCATTCCTGTTGTCGGGTAGAGTGACCGTAGATGGGAAGGGTAATGGCCGACTCTGCCTGCCTCCATGTCTTTGTCACGTTGCTAACTCTAATTCTGCTTTGTGACATGAGCTTCATTCATTCTTCCATTCATTTCTAACAGTTATTGAATACTCACTCTGCCTAATCATGTGCTATTGAGGATTACCATTACTTGCTACATGATGAGTTCTGGGCAGTGGACAGGACTGATGGGGCCCTGCTTTCATGGTCTTAGAATCTGATGTGGAGCTTTCCTCTGCCACTCTTCCCTGATTCCTTTTCAATGGGGATTGACCTGTACCAAATAGTTTAATGATTTCTTTGCAAACTTTGGGCATGTGAAGATGATTTGAGTACATTAGAAAATGGAATGCTTTTGTTTGGTGGACATTTGATACCACCCAGTGTCCTTTTGCCTTTTCTTCAATGCTTTACTCATTGTTAATTCTTGTTTGTTGGCTTTTAACTCTCATTGTTAATAATCTTGTTTGTTTGTATGTACTTTATAAACAACTTCGCAAACCATTGTTAATCCAATGGTCCAAGCCTCAAAGAAATCAGACTGCGGGTGATCTTTTAATAAAAACTTCCATCAGTAGTGTTCTCATTTTTAACACTTGGACCTTGGTAACTAGACATGGAATAAAATACTGTGACCTGAGAACTCTTACCCAAATAAAATTGTAGCTTTCATCATATTCCCGTTCTTCCTCAGGTCAATTTCATATATGCATGTGTCATTACTATTTTTTTTCAGATAGGTACTTTCTGGACATCTTCATGGCATCTTGTTTTATTTTTTACTTGCTATCCCTTAAACTAAATGTGTACCATTTCTCATTTTTTCCTGAAACTTCTGCCAGTTCCTCTCAGTTACATAGCATCTTTCCTACAAAAGTGATGAAGATACCTCCATTTCCTTCTTATTAGATGTTAGGAGAATAAACAGAAGCTCCTTCACATCCCAAATAGTGCTGTGCCCAGAGGATGTTTTATTCTTTGAGAGCCCTCAGATGGACACTGAGCAACGCTGCTGTTTCAGGGCTTGGTAACCAAGTGTATATTTAGTCAATTGTCCTGATCTACATGTCGCTAATTCCTCTGTGAGGACTCATCTCTGAGGAGCTTGACTAGTGGCTTTGCTGTTGTTTGTCTGGGCTGTGTGCCTTTGTTAGATGCATGACACGTTCACTTCAGAGGGACTTTGCTCCAGCTAATCCTCAGTGCTAGAGCTGTGCGTTGTCAAGTAGCTGTGAGGGGCAGTGATTATCAGAAATTACAGGAGACCTAACTTGTATTCATGGGCTGCTATTCCTATGAGTTAGTGTTTTTTCTTTTTCTTCTTTTTTTTTTTTTTTAAATGAGCACAACAGAACAACAAGGTGATTTATGAGATATGACATATTTATGTTCTCTGCTTCTAATTTTCATTGTGATTCATGTTGTTTCCAGACTGATATTTTTGTTGTTGCTGCTGTGCAAAGGAAAAAGATGACTGAAGAATATTACTTATGCATTGGTGGCCTGCAGTAATATCACTGCTACCTGGGTTATCAGGGATTTAAAAATAAAACCCAGCTATAAGCTGTACATGAGGCAGAAGCCCCGAGGCTAGGCACAGAAGTTCATCAGTAATAATAACAACAATAATAATTCTTTACAATCATGGAGAGGTTTACATTTTCAAAGCATTTTACACACATAATTTCACTTGAGTCTCTCATCAGTCTTAAGATTGATAAAGCAAGTATTGCTCAAATTTTAACAAGTGAGGAAACTGAAGCTCACAAAGGTTGAGTGATTGACTCATTTCATAGTATAGGTCTCAATGTAGGTCTCACTGTCTTCTCTTTAAATATACCAAGTCTTTAAGAAAACAGAACCTTAAAGTACCTGATACATTTTTTCATAAGTCAAAGAGGTTCTATTACCCTATAATGAGTGAGCCAGCAGTAAACACTTCCTACTAAATTACCAGTTTTCATTTTCACCTGTTGTGCAGCTTTGTGGGAACTTTCAAAAATGACTCCAATAAAAGTAGTACAAGAAAGTGTTGCTGATGGTCTTTCTTTATCAGAGTCCAGAAAATTGGTGCTCTAGCTGTTTTGATGAGGAAAAATGGATAGAGAATTCTGACAGAGGTAGGGAATAGCTCTTCATTCCTTTAGGGTACAAGATAATAAAGAATAAAGCAGGAAGAGAAGGCCTATAAGGGAGGATCACTTTAAAATCCGATCAAGAGATTTAAATCTGTGTGAAAGAGAACCCAGAGCGCCATTATTTTTTGCTGAGGCTCTGTAATCCATGTGGTGGAAAGTCTGCAGGTTGTGTTAGAGATTGGATGGAACGAATGGAAATGATTAATCATTATATTTTCACTTTATACCGAACATATTGACAATTTAGAAATTTATGCAACAGAAATTGATAATTGGGTGATGGTCTAGTATAGGGTTTAAGAGAAAAGAAGTGTTGACATAAATATCCAAATCAATAGAGAATCTTTGTAAGTCTGCTTGAGCCAAACTGAGAATGTTGCCGGGAAGTAAGATCTGAAATGCCCTAAGATCGACAGTTTTGGAGTTTCTTTTTGCATTTGGAATTAAGGAGAGAACATACAGAAGATTGCATGTAGGTGGGAAAAAGCAAGGTACAGGTAGTTAACAAGATTACGTGCTTCTATGAGGGGGCTTCAGCCTCCCAGGAGTCTGAAACAGAGACATTTCAAAGATGTGTTAACCAGATGCACAAAAACGATGGAGAAGGCTTGCTTAAGGCAAAGGTAAACCTTTTATATGCCTGTGGCGTAACTATCCACCATGACCTCCCTAGTTAGAATTTTACCTGATGACCCTATGAGGTTACTTTTGGTTACTGAACTTGTACTTACCTCCCTTTTTTTCCATAGGAGGAAAAATACTGATTTATTGTAATTGATAAATGTTAGTCTATTTCCAATATAAATGAGTGTGTGGCCCATATCCAGCATCACCATACTATTTCTATTGATACCCTTACAAGACCAGGTGAGTGTCCAGTGACTGTAGTGTTCATGCCAGTTGGCCATATCAGACCACAGTAATTTCCTGTTCTGGGCATTCTAAGGAAGATGATCTAAACTTAGCCATGGAGTGCTCAGAGGCTCTGGAATTATTACATTGAAAGAGGTGTCTGAAGAGAAGTCTTGACATTTATTGTTGAATACTGACATCTTTATACACTGCTTCTCCCACCCCTGCCTCCAGAACTTTTGCTACAAGCAAAAATAAAGAAGAACACCTCAACGTGACATACCTGGAGGAGAAAGGTGGGCATTCTAAGATAGTAAAACATAGAAAGCATTCGTAGATAAAGATAGTTCTTAGATTTTGTGTGTGTGTGCGCCCATAATACAAAGCAATGTGTTCTCTGTGGTGAGTTTCTTTCCCTTAGTCTGACTATCTCCTCATTATTGGGGATGGCACATTGCAAAATGAAAACAAATTTCAGTTTTCTAGTAGATAAAACATAATTAGGGAGAAAACTCTTCATAAAAGAAAAAATCCTTGATTGATTCTAAAAATAGATATCACAGATTTTTTGACATTGTTCCTCTTTGTCTATAGGAAGTATTATAAGTCAGTTTCCATAAGTGCCACAGACCTTATTTACGCTTCAAGAATAGAAGCTAATAAGAGGCCTGCCATCTGGAGGCTAAATGCACATATCTTCTTTGTGTGTGCTTGTTGATGAGAAATACCCTCCTCTGGCCACACAAGGAAATCAGGTAATTGAAGGAGTGATGGATGGTGCACTAAAGTTTAAATATTTTAGGAGGATGTATCTTATTAACACTTTAAAACAAGTGAGCATAATATCATTAATTTTGATTAATTCATTTGCTCTTAATATAGCTTTTAATTTGTAATTCTATGTGAATTACAATGTAATTTGGCATTAATTGTACTAAATTGACTATAAGTCAGCCAATCACAATTGGAAATTACTCACAGCTGAAAGTGAAACTAAAACTCTCCATCCAGAAAGGATGATGCTTAGTTAAGAGGTAAATACACTGTAGGCATCCCTCTCTTTGGCTGTGAGAATGATATTGAACCTGCTGAAGACTAGAAACAATTTCTTATTCTGCCCACTGCTGTGACAATGTGCTCTTTGGAGAGAAGCTCAATATAAAGGGTAAATAATAAAGTAAACAAAGAGGTGACTGACTATATCTTCCAGGTGCCCTCAACAATCTTTTTTTTGTTCTCATCTCATGTAAGATTTAGGGCATGTAGAGGGACTATGCAGTGCTTTAGAATGATTAATTCCACACCTTTTGGATTCAGGAGTTAGAATAGGTACTCATCCAGTTTGACCTGCTTTGCCTCCTCATGCTCTGTGAACCAGCGAGGAAATTCTGTTTTAAATCCCTTGTGCTGTCTGTATCCAGAAGCCACTTCCTATTTGACCAATACACAAACTCTCTTCTGGACAAGAGGCAGTTGTGCCTTAAAAAGTCAATGTAATACTGGGAAAAGAACACATCCCTCAAGAGGTGCTGGAGTGTGTCATTGGTAAAGCTTGCCAAGGTGTCTGAGTTCACACAAGTGAAGTGACCACTGAAAATATGGCACTTGAGAAAGTGGCAGTAGAGCAAGGATGGATTTTGAAAATATTAGTGTTTAAAGCATTTGCCAGATAGCTTCCTTTGAGAATTGTCTCCCCAAAAATAATCAAAATTAAAACTTTAAGATGCTACAGAATGTCACATGACAAAATTAACCATACCCTGCTTGAAGTGTACTTACATGTAGGCAGAACTATGGAAATTTTGTACATTCTGGATACATTTGTGGTGAGCAATTCACCCATGAAGTGAGGTCTAGCTATGAGGGAACAATTTTTTTCTAAATGTTGCATGGAAAACTCTGGGCTGTTTTTAGTAACTCTTCTTTTTACTTTGTTAATTATATATCCCTATTTCATCATTCTGATGTACATCTAGCAAATAAAATGGCCAAAGTCTCATGTAAAAATTTTGAGTAGAGAGGTTAAAAACTATCTTGAATCCCGAGCCAGTGGCCACTCTGTCCTTTATCTTTTACACACAGGCAGATGGGGTTACACCATACGTACTCTCACAGGTGGATGCACACACACAGATGCATCTTAACCTTTGCGGTTAAAAGAATTTCCTTTGTTTTACAGTACTGGCCTGAATCATAATACTCTCATGATTGGCTGGTTGATCTGAAGATTAAAGAAGAAAATAGAAGTTAGAAATTTATATTTCCACTCTAAGTGTATATTCCATTCATCGCTAAATTTTTAAAGGACGTTAATGTCTGTAGTTTGTGGACATTAGTTTATATTGTTTCAGCTTTCTCCAGATCTCTTTTATGCCAAACTCACTATTTAGAACGTTTTATTCCTTTTCCCAAATATTCTTTTTGCTATATCAGCATTAGAGTTGGTGCGTTCGCATCCCTTTCCTACTCTTGTGGTTCTCAGTATAGCTCTATGTTCTTACCAACAACAACCCCTGTGAAATCCATGCCCTCTGCTGGATAAGCTCGTTTGAACTCTTAATGTGGTGTTCTTCAAGAACAGTAAGGATTTGGGGCAGAGGAACTAGTACTGAAGCAAACAGCAGTGGAATTGAGAGAAAACATTTATAGGTTTATTCCTGCCCTGGGTTTTATCTTCTCACTATTTAGAATGCCAGCAGAATAAATGGGTCTGTTAATCAAACAGCAATGAGAGGTTAGGTCATTGGAAGCCTTTTTAGTCATTTTGTGCTTTTCAAGAGTGAATTTGTTAGAATTATGTTGAATACCCACTTAAAGCCTCAGCTGATAACACTACCTGTGTTTTATAACTCTGCACTGTCAGAACTCATAATAAGTCAAACATTCTTTCAGTGGTGCTTATAAGGGAGGAAAAAAAAACCCCACAAATTTAAGAGTAATTTCAGATTGTAAATGAAAAGGAGAGGCACGACTGTTCATTTGCACCAATCATGCCTTCCTTTCATCTGCTCTGATTAGGCCTGGTGCGGTTTCATCAGACCCCTCCATCACTGAGCTGTCACTCCAGCCGTCTGTTGATTGAAAACAATCAAGGCTCTGATGGCACAATTATTCTGACCCTTTAACTAGAGGCTGCTGTGATAATGAAAGGTTGATTATGATAGTTTGTGCCTCTTTCAGTTTGCCAAGAAGGTTAATTTGGGCATCAGACGGATGTTTAATGGGCGCTTGCTGGCTACACTGAGGTAAATGAGAACGTGCAGTCTTGGATATTGCACGGATATAGTTTGGCTGTCAATCATTGTCATTTGGAGTTTGTGCCTCACACTCTGGAAATCACATTTTATTTTTTCCTTGGGATTTAATTTATTCTGTGCCCTGAGGAAGTTCTTTCACTCAGTGACCTTCACAGCAGCTTTCTCTGCCTTTTTTTTTTCTTTTTTTCAGATGGAGCTCAAAGGCACAACACATCTAGAAGAGCATTTTTCTTTCATTTTCACTTAAAAATGAAAACTTTAAAAATCCATCCTTATCACTGCCTTCCAATAGAGCAAATGTTTCCATTCTGATTGTGCAGTTGGGAAGTATAAATGGCAGGTGTACTTCGGCCGTCTGCTAATACTGCAGCTCACACATTTGTTCTGCACTGGTTCATACTAACCAGCAAATGTCGTAAATTCAAAACGGCCACATCCATGGAATTGCAGGTCCCATTCTCCTTACATTTCCCTCACAACAGTTTTTGCTTCCTGTTTCCAAGTGTAGCATCTTACTCCTTTTCCCTCCTTGGGAAGCATGGGGAGGGTTTGAGCTAGAGAGACAGATATTTCAGAAGTACAAAGGTTATTAAAAGTAGCAAACTTCAATTTATATAAATCCAGCAACTGGTCTTGTTGCTTTTGGAAGCACAGGGTAAAAAAGATGCAGGCGCCTAATAATACTGGTGTTTACAATGCGCAGCTTCTTACAATCCTCTTTTATGCATGTGCTTTAAAAAAGAAAAATAGAGGAAATGAAAAAAAGAAAACCTTTATTTCTGTCTCCAAGCTGTGCATAGTGGTCTTATAGATTAGGCACCTGTGAGCTAGAATCATTGTTCTGCTTTTTCATTTCTGTTGTCTTCATCCTCACCCCATCCCTTCCGTGAACATTCAGCAGCATATTTTTCTCCAGCCTTGGACATTTTTTCTCACCTGTCAATTGTAAAACAATTAAGTCTATAGCTGTTAAAGTGACTGCATTGTAATGATTATAATTTTACTTCGAGTGTTGTATTTTCACATTATTTATTTCTTGCTTTAAAAAAAAAGCTATTTATTTTTGAATGGTAAAGAGAGTCATTAAGCCATAATTCATTCTCACCTGAAGAGGCTCCAAAAATGAATTAAGTCATTGAATCCAGTTACAGTTTTTATGCAGCATTATTTCAGTAACAGTGCTGTTTAAAATATTTATTTTGAAATAAATAAGAATAGGAGTGTGTGTGTGTGTGTGTGCGTGTGCGCGCGCACATCTGTGCACGCACACATATGCATAGTCTCTCCAGATTCTTCTTCATACGAGACCACAAGGGATTATTTTTGTTTAGCTGTGTGGACAGCATGGATAAAATAGCCCTCGGGGATACTTAGTAAAATTATTGATTAGTTTTGTCTTGTTTAAGTAATGGAGAGTAAAAAGGTAATTAGGAGAGAAATGTGTCAGTCAAATCAGTCAATAGCCTTTTTGGTATTTCGAAAGTAGTGCAAGGTTTAATTTTAATATTAATGTATGTAATCTGTGACATCGAGTGATTTTATTTTATAGATTCACTGTCTGCAAATTAATGGGACTCAAGCAGACTGTTTCTTCTTAAAAGAAGTATAACTCATTATTTCAAATTATTTTTGGTGTAAGTCTGACTGGATTCCAACCTTTCTCCAATCTGTTGTACCCTTTATATCTAACTGTGGAAAACTAACGTCCAAAATAAAGGACTTTTTTTCTCTCGTCCTAAGCCCTCACCGCATGTCCACCTCAGTGCTCTCACTGCGACTCAGTCCACGGCTCAATCTCCTCAGCAGTGATGTTCCCCTCAGAAGGTCCCAGAGTATCTCACACTTTACTTCCTGGCCTGTGCTGGCATTCTGGAATTTCTTCTTCCTCCCAGGGCTGGGGCTGGTCATTGGACCTAGTTTCTCTTTCTTTTTCAGTCCTCCCATCTCCCCCTTCAAAGTTCCCTTTGCTCTTCAACCACATTGTTTCTCCTAACCTTATAAAGGAGAATTATAAAGGAGATCTGTCCCAGATCTGTGATTTCTCCAGATTGCTGTCTCATAATTCCCATTTTTCTCTCATTGGCAACGCTTAGGGATTTCCTCCTGGGTGCCAGGCACTGGGGCTGAAACATGATCCTTCTTTCAGTCTAGCCTTTTGAAATGGCTACTACTTTCTACTCATTCTTTCATCCATTGCACTTTGCTCTTCCCTAATGAGTTTCTGAGATTGTCAAGCCACTGGTTCTCCTGTACTGGGCCCATCTTTCCACGTTTCTATCCTTCCTACATAATTATTATAGACTTGCTCTCTAATCAGCCACTTCCTCCATTCCTAAAAATGTATGATAATTGTGCTAAAGTATATATCTTCTTTGACAAAATATTACTTGTGTATTATACTCAAAGGTGTTGCAAAATGCAAATAGAGGATTCATTGTTCCCCAGTTTTTATACTATGATGAAATAAAATTAGAGAATGCAGTGTGAAATATTCTGTTTAAACATCAGCAGCCAGGCTGAAATTTACATAATGAAGATGGTTGGCATCACTTTTATATGTATTCTCTGCAACTCACTGAGAGTGTAAGCCTTGGCCCTTCAGCTCCAGCCCACCAGCTCCATCCCTTGGTAGCAGAGTGTGGCCCCTGACAATGTTTAGTCATGTGCTTCAGATACTGGGTTCCCCACCCCAATCACTGTATTCCATAGCTGTAAATTAATGTTTAATTAATATTTAAAGTGACCTTTGAAGATTCTTTTTTTTTTTTAATTTGAAGACTGCCAACATTAAGCCCTAAAATGTATTTAGGTACTTCTGAACATCCAAATTCATCATAGTTCCACTTATTTGAGTGATTTGACTTTATATTGGTGGCCTGGGGCAGCTACTTGAGCCTGTGAGGTTGTTTTGTTCACTAAAGGTTTAATGTCAGGAGACTGTGTATGCAGTGAACCTTCTATTGGTTCATTATTATTGAATCAGTTCATAAAGGAGTATTCAAAGGCTTGATGCTCTCAGATGCTCCAGGGCATGTTTACAAATTAAATAGCTTTTTAAAAAGTCAACATTTATGAATTTCCCAGCAATATTTAAAATACCCATGAATGAAATGGTAACATAAAAAGGTGGTTTTCACATATGTCTGCAAATCTGCCTACACTAGATTGAAACTTCCAGATTTGCAGGACTTTTCCCCCCCAATTCCATATTCTATAAGTATACTTTACAAGGATATGATAAGACACTTGAGATCTAGTAAGCTTTGGTTGTTTTATAATATTCATAGAGCTTGGACATGAATGACAGATAAGAATGCATATATATGTGTTGATTAAAATCTTCTTTCTCACCAATTAACATCCTGGCACATAATAGACACTCAATAAAAAAACCTGAAGAATGGATAAATTAAAAAACTAAATGAAAAGATTCACAGTTATATCATTTCCCCAGAGCCATAAAACAAGAAGAAAAATAATCAACTCAGACAATCATTATTTTACTTATCTCAAGCTGGATAGCTTAGTTTATACATATTTTTCCTTACTCCTAAATTAACTGAGTTGAGATTTGAGGGCACTCGTGGACATGAATTCAAGTATTTTTAATGGGGAACTCAAGCCAAGTAAGAAAGTAACTATATACTGGGTGTCATGCAGAGACAACTAGGTTTATGTCTATATGTCTCTCATTTTACTCACTCATTCATTCACTCATGCATTCCTTTATTCATGCTATTTTGACTTGGGATTATAAAGCCATAGGCCTAAATAACTGGGTCATAATTACTGAATTCACTGGAGTGAAAATGGGCTCATCACAAAGGCTAGTTTATAATCTGCAACAGATTATCTGCCATGCTTTTATTGTTACTTTATTATCACTTTATGCATGTAAAGTGCGTAGCAAGTTTCTTATCAACTATAGCAACCTCTCAAATCTATGTCAGTATTGCAAATATTGTGTTATATAAGAATAGTCTGAATGCTGGCTTTGTCATGAATTCAAAAGGATAATTGATTCAAAGATTAGCTCCATCTCCTGGTTGTGTGTTGGCATCATATGACTTTTGTATATTTTCTAAATGTCACAGTTTACCAATACTTCACATGTTATCTCATTCAGTCTTCTATAGACCCCATGGTCTAATATCATCTTTGTTTTACAGTGATAAAACTGAGCCTTAATATGTTGGTGTTTTTCATAAATGTTCAAATACATTAAGTTGCAGGAACAGATCTTTTGACATCAAATTCTGGCTCCTTTTCATTATATCACATTCACTTCCATGGGCATGTACCACTTAGTGGTAGTTATTAAGCACCAGGGTTTCCCTGATCACTTCAGCTGACTTCATCCTGATAATGCATCCTCATCACATGCAGTAGTTGGGAAATAATGTGAAATGGTGTGATCCATGTAGGGTTACTCTAGTCCCTGTTGCCAGTGGGATACAGCTGAGTTTTCTTTTATTGACCAAATTGGTTTTCTCTCATTTTTCAGTTTTGTTTTAACAATATAATTTTAATATTTCGAGGTACAAATAGATGACCACCTGTTGTCATCTTTTACATATGGAAAGATATCATGTATGAATATGCGATACTTAACATTTTACTTAGAAGTCTCATGCCTTCAGTCCAATATCAAGTAATACTCTGGCACCATCAATGATTAGATGGATAAGTATTAATTTTTGGCTTGGAAATCATTACCAGACCATTGGAGGAGAAGTATAAAAAGTTATTTCTAATTGTTTCTGTATTTTGCTCAAATATTAGTAGACTATGAGTGGTTCCCATTTATTTTCCCTGCAACATTGTTGGCACGTGTGATGTTAGTTGTCTTTGTTGTCCTGTGGGATACTCTTCCCATCTAAAAAAACTTTATATTTTCTAGTTATGAGGATGGTATTCTTAAATAAAGCAGTCATGAGGTAAAAATTTATGTGACTACTTTACAGAATATTTGCATTTACATATGAAATCTCATTATGGGCTTCTAAACAAATAAATAATCTCTTAAAACAGTTGAAATGTGTTGCATTCTTTGAGGTTGTTTTATTTTAAAATAGACAATATCTATTAAGTGGGGTAATATGGTCTGAATGAAGTTGTTCCCAGGGAGAAAAGGACTGTGATGTAACCTGATTCTATGCCTGTGGGCCTGAGTGCACATGCACTTTTATGGACACACATGCACGCCTGTATCTAGTGAGTACAGAATTATGGGCCAGGAACATCGCTTTGTTTTTCTGATAAGTGGTTTCTAAAAACTGCCTTGGAAATTTGCAGCTTGGATACTAGACACAATGATTAGTTTTGGTTGCCTCGCCCATTTCTAGGAATTTTGAAGAATTCAATTTTAAAATACTACTTTTTGGTGAATCCACATGTGACACATATCCTGTAGGCAGAAGAGACTCATCAACTCATTCATTATACAGATGAGAAGCCTAGTGACTGCTTCAGTGTCAGCTTTGTCCTCATGCTGTTCTTTGTATTGACTTTTCAAAGACCAGCTTAAATTGGTGGCCAAGTCTCACAGGTAGAAAGGACATCACAATATACTAACCCATCTTTTTTTCTATCTTTATTTTCTCTTCATCTTGATATACAGTGTACCTTTAAAAATATCTGCTTTGTTACAAGACTGAACCCAAGAACAATTCAGGTCACTTTTTATTTGTACTTCTAAATACCTGAAACTTAAATGTGGCAGGCCTCAGGGTAGTTTTCATTGTGCTTCCTCTAGTCCTAGGTGTTTGTCCCTGTATGGGAAAGAGACACCCTTGGTTTCAAGGAATCTTACTTTTGGTGCTCTGCAGTATGTAGTTTTTTTAACTTAAAAGTTGCAAGAATAAGAAGAGTACAAAGAACATCCATATGATTTGCTGATTTCTTAAACAAATTACCTCATTTGCTTTATCGTGTTTTCTGTCTCTGTCTCTTTCCAGATATAGATGGATGGATGGATGGATAGATGGATGGATGGATATAATATAGATATAGGTATAAAGATAGCTATATCTCTAGATATATGTCTATGATAAATAGATAGATGTCTAGAGGAGGGAGGGAGCTTCCTTCCTGAGCCATTTGATAGTAAGTCTTATACATCATGTTTTTTTAAACCTCTAAAAAAACCTATTACTGTTCCTCTCCATGGAAATCTTTAGTAAAAGGTGATTTATACAATCTGAAAAAAAAATATTATCAGGCACAAATTTCATGCTAAAGGTGGAAATAATAGCATTTGCCTGTGTTCCAATTTTATGAAGTTTTAAATGAACAATGAAAGAATATGTGTTATTATCATATCTGCTAAGCTGAAAATTCTTTTTAAAATCTGTCAGGTCTTTTTTTCCTGACAGTATGAACCCAAGGCCTCATCAGATTTGATTCTATCAAAATATATTTCTTAGAGGAAAAATAGCCTATGTTTCTTATATAAGACTGAAGTTAGGTGTAATGGTTAATGTGCAACCTCCTTTGAAAAATGTTTTATAAGGAAAATGTTGACACAATTTTAATTATAGCACTCAAGTGAGCACCATTATAATTTTTAATATTTCTCCCTGGTAACATTTTCATGTTCCAGTAGAGGAAAATGCTCTGATCCTGAGTCTCTAGTTTCTGGTGCTTTTGGATTTGATAGGGATGTCTTTTTGAATAGAAAATTTTTATTTATTCTCAAAGAAGAAAATATGGCTACAAAATTTGTACATTTATTTATTAGTATGAATTTTTCTCTCAGTGGCAGTCATTATTCTGGTTTAATATGTCACTATTTGAGCCTTCCAGGACTCTCTTTAAAGAGATGAGCTTCTATGCAGCTTACCATGACAATTCTCAACACCTGCTCACTGCCACTAGGGAGACTTTCCACGTTCATCATCTAAAGAAACTGATGTAATAGTAAAGGTATTTGCTAAAGTTTTATATTTATGTTTATTAGAATTTAAAGTATTATAAAATAATATATAAAATAGTGTACTGTCATATAATGTATAAGAGTCAATGCAGCTTCTTTCGAAGGACATGGATTGGAAGATGGAGCGTGTGCTTGATACTTTCTCTGTTTAGAAAGGAAAAATTCTATGTATGCATTGTCACTCATTCTATTAAATCGGTGTCTGTGGCTTCCCACTGCTTGTTGCTCAATGTTCTTTAAAAGGCCCAGCTCTTTGGTGGAGGTTCCGAATGTTAGCTCGTCGTAGGTTTTTCCCTGTGCCCTTTCTTTGTCTGAATTTGTGGACATGTGGAATTTGTGCTGCCCTTTTGGGCCCTGAGGGGAGACTGGTGCCCTGGCTTATTTCAATGTCAGGACATTTGTGTCTCAAAGCATGGGCGCCTACAAAATTTTGGGAGTGCTCAGTGTGTCCCTACAGCAAAGCTGTCTGCAACCAAGTTTTAAGTAGGAGAGTAATTATAGCTGCCCGTGGCCAAGGGGCACAATAAGGCTGTGGGCAAAAATACTATCCTTGCCTACTCAGCTCTGGCTGGTAAGTTCTGTGATTAGAATATCCTTTTCCTTGAAAAAGAATACTTGTGAACCAAGGCAAAGAAATAGTATCACTTTTAGATAATGTTGTAAGGGCTTTATCTAGTGTTAGTGTTGGTTAAAAAGATTTGATCACTCACCAAATGAGAAAGGCATTTCTGTATATGCCCTTGAACATTGCAGGGTTTAGTGGTACTGAACCCCATGCAGTCAAAAATTCATGTATAACTTTTGACTGCCTAAAAACTTAACCATAGTCTTCCTTCAGTATCCATGGGAGATTGGTTCCAGGAACCCCTGAGTACACCAACATCTGTGGATGCTCAAGACCTTGCTTTGTGGCATGTGTGCAGTGCATACAGTCAGCCCTCCACATCCATAGATTCCAACTGTGGATTGAAAATACTGTTTTCAGCCCAAGGTTGGTTGAATCTTTGGCTGCAAAATTACAACTTTGAAGGACCAACTGTATATTTAATATATATATATATATATATATATATATATATATATATATATATATGAAGTATACCTGGACCCATGCAGTTCAAACCTGTGTTGTTCAAGGGCAAATTGTGTTTGCAAGAAATAAAGGCACTTTTATGGAAGAGTGCATTGATGTGTATTCTTGGACTTGGGATGACATCATAATTCATATATTTTCCAGGAAATCTGAGAATGTTAGATTTTTTATTTTTGTCATCACTTTGGATCAAGTTGGGTAGTATACATACATTTGAATATATATGAGCAGAGTTAGACTTCAAAACAGCTGCTTTTCTAAGGAACAGAAATTTTAAATTTCGAAAAAGCAGCTTCTATCTGGGTTTCTTCAAGCATGAATAGTAAAGGGATTTGAACCTCAACTTGAGAACTTGTAAAGTTAAGAATGTAATGCTTATTCATATAATTGATATATTTCTGAACATATATTAAATTCAATATTGTACATATGAGTTAGTTAAATGGTTTAATTGGTTAGAGGAAAATTTGTAGAATTTAAGATTTATATTCTTATATTTAGGATTACTTATATATCATGTGTTTTATTCTATAGAATAGCAGTCAGTCAGGATACACTGAGAAAACTAAAGGAAGGGATTATTTTTTCCATATATCTTTGAGCTAGGCTTTGTTAACAAGGAATAACCTGGAATTAAAATATACATTTCCATAAAAAGTGAAACAATGATGTAAGACTCAAAGGATGCCCTTTCCTCTAAGTTGATACCATTAAATACCTACTTAATTGATACCATTAAATACCTACTTTTTATGAAGAAGTAATCCATAAATGAAGCTCACTAAAAAACATTGTCAACTTATCTTGAAGCAAAGCATACTTTTAAAAAAAATACTTAATTTAAAGAGAACACAGAAGTTATGTTTGAGTTTAAGTGTATTTGCCTGGATTCTACCTTAAAATAATTTGTGATGTAAAAACTGATGATGATGTGATATGATGGAAAAACACATCGTATAATTCCAAAATTAGGGTTCTAGTTCCAGCTTTCCCACTAAATAGCTGCACGACTTAGGGTAAATCAGATAACTTCTCTGCATTTGACGCCCATTTATGAAATTGAGAAGCTTGAACCAAATGTACTCTAACGTTTCTTCTTGCCCTAATATTTTATTATTTATTTGAGGGCTTAAAAACTATGATGTTCATTGCATTGCCAGGAATCTCAAATAGAGGTGGCAGCACCAGTTATTTGATATAGTAAAACAGGGGCTTGTATAAGTAAGTCCAGTACACTGCAGGCTGCCATGTGGAGTTTTGAGAGCTTATAAGGGCTTTAAAGGGAAGCCACAAAGATGAGGTAATAAAATAGGAAACTGAAGCCTTTGATAGATAATTAAAAATATATAGGGATTGATATTGTTCGTTAATGAAAAACATGAGAAATAGACTAAGAAGAGTTGTAAACAATTTTTCATTTACCCAACAAATAATAGCCAGACACTGTACTTTTCAAGGATCTGAGGCTGAGATGAGTTGATTTTGGAATAAACTGTAGCAAATGCTTCCTAAAGGAAGATGAACTAGAATGTCTGGCAGAGTGCCTGCCTAGGAGATCTCCTGTCCTTGTTGGAGATAGATGACAGTCCCTATGTTTCAAATGGTTTAGGGACCATCTTGCCTAATGGCCATGTTTCCTGAGTACTCTTGGCTGTATCCACCCAAAGTGAATCCTTGATTTCTTTTACACTCTCACTGGGTGGGCTTTGCCACCAAAAAGTGGGAGATAAGACTTTTGGTATATGTACCATTTTCCTCCCAATTAAAGTATGCTAGAGTTTAGGGTGATGAAGGTGTCAGTATGACAGAATAAGTAAAATAGAATAGAATTTCAGCCTTCCCTGGGTTATGCTTTCTCAGTATAGTGTCATTAAAAGCCACCAGTTCCCAGAATAACCATTTTCAAACAGAAGCACCAAAATATACTACAGAATACACTGTGGTCTTTAGGTTCTGCAATGCCCCCATGACGAATCCGCCTTCTGCTTACAATAGTCTCTAAACTTAAATGGGCTCCAGGATTTCTTCCACCACCTTGCCCTTAGTTCAGCATGACAGCGAGTAGTGAGTGCTGTGGTGGGATTCATGGCAGAGAAGAGATTTTGAGATAACCCATTTTTTGTCAGTTCTTTCATTATTTGGATAAACAGGAGATAGCCATAGTTTCAGTGGTTTTTCTCTTTTACCCTTTCTGAAAGTAAAAACCAAGTGCAATAACACTTTTATATTATTTATTTGTTTGTTTGTTTGTTTATATTGTGAAAGCAAAACTGCAGTGTGTTTATATGACTTACTTTATGCTATCAAAATCAAAGTAGACATTATAGTTCATTATAGACATTATAGAACAAAGGTCTCAAAATATGCTGTCTTACCTCTAATAAGATTTTACTCATATCTTACTATTAAGAAATATGCTATCTTACCCATAATATTAAACTACAACTGTCCTGTATCTTTACTAAAGCATCTTACTTAGACTTTGTCTGATTTAAAACTTTTTAAATTTAAAATTCATACTTATTCTACTCTAATAAGGCAGCAATTTAATGTTTCATAAAGCCTTCCTACTCAAAGTGTGGTCATGGACCAGCATCATTTAGATCATCAGGGAGATTGTTAAAAATGCAGACTCCCAATCCTCTTCCCTTTACCTATTAAATCAGAATCTTCATTTTGACCAGAAGCCTCAGATAATTTGTGTGCATGTTAGGTTTGAGAAGCACTGGATTTAAATCTCTAAGTAACATTCTGTCTAGGCAAGAATGGTTTGAAGTTGGTGGCAGAATAATTAATTGTAAATTATATTTACCTTTGATCTGAAGAAAAGATAGACCCATATATACATGACTCAGGTAGTCTGAAAATATTTATAAGTGATAAAGGTGTGAAAGTTATATAAAGTGTGTGAGAAGTTAGAGATATTGGCAAGAAATAAGATAAAATTATCCCAAGAAAATGCAAACTAAATGTGTGTGCACAAAATATTCTGTAATACATAGTTTTGGGGGAATTTGAACATGAAAAGCATCTTGATACATGTGTACATATCAGGTAGAGGTGCAAATAGACAGAAAACCAGAACTTAATCCGCAATAGATCACAGTGGTCACTTTTCCACTGCTGATTTGACTCATTAGATATTTCTTAAAGGCAGAGGGCCTAACTGTGGCTTGTGTACTTCTCACACAGTGACACTGCTAGAAGATAAAGATAAGCCAGAGAGTGTCAAGAGATGGGCTACAAGATCGATTATGGTACAGGAAGATCTGATTTATGAGGAAAGAGAAAAATAATTAAATGGGCAACACTATGCTATAAAAAGAGGCTATGGACACGTGGATATTTATCTAATGTTTCTCTAGTGCTGTTTCCTATAGTATCCATACGGAAGATGCAGAAATATTAGGTTGTAAAAAATTTGTTACAAACAAAGCAATAGCAGCTGGAATCACTTCATTAAAATAGGAGCAATATCAAAGATTAAGTTTCAGAAAATTTACCTGGTACATAAGAAATGACCTTGAATGGGATGACTTTATCCCTGGTAACTTTTGAAAGCTCTGTGGGTAAAGAATGGAAAATCATTTATTAAGTTGTTGAATTATCTTACCGGGGAAGTGCTTGGAACCTCATCCCTTGAAATTTCTAAAATTAGGGTGGAGAAAAATCAGGATGTTGCCTATGGAAACTCTCACCACTTTGGCAGAGACCTGGTAATTGATGATTGATGTTTTTCTTCTGCAATATCTTTGATTACTGATAATATTACCATATACAGATTTTTAAAATCAGGTTGGTATCTTATTTAAATTAAAATGCCAATTCCTAGAAAAACAGCTGGAGTGTCACTTATCTGCCCTCCGTGATGTCTGCCTTGGCATTAGTAGGCTATTCTGCACCCAGTGATAGTCTTTTGTCATTTCTGTAAACTATGTAATTCATTAAAAGATACAATTCAGTGCATATTGGAAGTGAATTCACTTCCTACTTTCTCTTTGTTCAGAAGCTAAAAAGATAAGCCCAAAATATGCATCGCCTACTGGAGCCATTTGTCAAATGGACACAGAAACTCTGAAGGTCTGAAATCATCTAGAGCTTTGGAGTGTTTAGTGATCTTTTTCACCAGATGAAAACCCAGCTCAGGATTCGAGAGCACTACATTTCCTTCTCACTTCCTCTGTAGACTTTTCCTCAGTGATATGCATCAACTGAAAAAGAAAGCCTAGGACCCCAATTCCATTGGTCAGAAAGCAAGGAAAGCATGACAAAATGATTCAGTGCTCTAATCCATTGCTTGAGTTTTTCATGCTAATTCCTTCAGATCCACATTAATATTATCTAGGACAGGGGTCCCCAACCCTCCGGGTCATGGACTGGTAACTGTCCATGGCCTGTTAGGAACCCAGCCGCACAGCAGAAGGCGAGTGGCAGGAGGGTGAGTGAAGCTTCATCTGTATTTGCAGCCACTTCCCAGTGCCAGCATCACCACCTCAGCTCCACAAATCATCAGACATTAGATTCTCATAGGAGCACCGGTCCCTGGTACCAAAAATGGTTGGGGACCGCTGGTCAGGAGATCGAGTTCTATAAAGTGCTGCTAATAGTGTGTTTTAAATATGTCGACCAGAGATATTAGATATACTTCTTTATGCTGGTGTGTGGGAGGTTTGCCAAACTTAAATGTGAAGTCAAATTAATTAAATTACTTCAGGTGTTCCATAATATGAATTGGTTTTTTGTTGATGGTATTTTTCTAAACTATTTAGTTTGTTATTGATGACTTAATGTACCTGCTTTAGTTTTAAGAGATTCTATTTTTAACCAAAAGTTCTTACGCCTTTCCTTTTTGAAAGAGATCTAGACCTAAACAAAAAAGGTTAGGATTACATTCTGCCATTGCATTCATAATAACAAAGATAGTCTCCCCTATATACTGTTTCTGTGAAAATAGTTCTAACAAATTACTGGTATCTTGCATAAGCAAACAACTGTCTTGAAGATGAGAAGTAATTAAGGAAAAGTTAAATCAATAGATTGCAATCTTTCTTTTTCTTCTCTTGCTTCCTCGCTGATATAACTACTGAAGGGGCAGGGGGAAAGTCCTTTTTCTTTCTGAATCATTCTACTAGTGTAATATTGATTTTCTCTCAAGTATACCCTGTGGTCTCAGATGATATCATATTTTCTTACATTATTTGTATTGATACAGTGCCTTGTCTCATGGGTGACATATATTGTGTGAGCTGTGATGACAGTGCTCACTGTTACCATTTCCTGAGGATGGGAGGTACCAAGACTCTCATGCATGAAATGTAAAGGACAGGCTGTTTTCTTTTTTGAAAATGATTATTATTCACTGCAAGTGATATCTTAAGTCCCCATCACTGTTGCTTAATATTGTTCTTAACTCCTACAAAGTCTTGAGTTCTTCTGTGATTTTTTTTTTTTATTTTTTGGCTAATATAGAAAATATTTAAAATCCTCAACTGGGTATCAGAAGATTCCAGTGTTACATGGTTTTTTAGGAAAACAATGTATTATGAAGTGCCTAGAAGAATACATGGTGACCTGCCTATGCCATTGCGGCGGCTCTCTTTCTTACCTTTGTTTTCTCTCATCTACCTCCCTCTGTTTCAGCTAGCCGTGAGGTGGTTGGAACACAACTGCCATTACCAGTACATGGATGAGCTCTTGCAGTATATCCGCTTTGGCCTGATGGATGT
Source organism: Eonycteris spelaea (assembly GCA_003508835.1). Classification (NCBI taxonomy): domain Eukaryota; kingdom Metazoa; phylum Chordata; class Mammalia; order Chiroptera; family Pteropodidae; genus Eonycteris; species Eonycteris spelaea. The sequence continues at coordinate 14,819,638 of PUFA01000018.1, read as the reverse complement.
GGATACTCTACATACCGTTGCCCTGTCCCACCCCCTCGTCCGGGCAAGCGAGACCGCAACAGCTCTTGTCAATGAGGCCCTGGAATACCATCAGAGCATCTATGCACAGCCCGTGTGGCAGACTTGCAGGACCAAACCAAGGTTCCAGTCAGACACTTTGTATATCATTGGTGGGAAAAAACGTGAAGTCTGTAAAGTCAAGGAACTTCGGTACTTCAATCCCGTTGATCAAGAGAATGCTCTCATAGCTGCCATTGCCAACTGGAGTGAGCTGGCCCCCATGCCTGTGGGAAGGAGCCACCACTGTGTGGCAGTCATGGGGGACTTCCTGTTTGTAGCAGGAGGGGAAGTTGAGCATGCCAGTGGCCGGACGTGTGCCGTGAGGACTGCCTGTCGCTATGATCCCCGCAGTAATTCCTGGGCAGAGATAGCACCCATGAAAAACTGCCGGGAGCATTTTGTGCTGGGTGCCATGGATGAATACCTCTATGCAGTTGGGGGCAGAAATGAATGCGCCAGGTTCTGCCCACAGTTGAGCGATATTGCCCCAAGAAGAACAAATGGACTTTCGTGCAGTCCTTTGACAGATCCCTTTCATGTCACGCTGGATATGTGGCGGATGGTCTTCTTTGGATATCAGGTAGAACATGCCTCATGTACTGGATTTATTTAAAAACACTTCCATTGTGGCATAAATTTAAAAGTCAAGCTTTGTTAGTGTCATGAAATTAGTGAGCCAAGGATGCCATTTAGCTAGTTAACATTTATTTATTGAGCACCTTCTCTATACAGAGCAATGTAATAGACTTCTGTGACTTCCTGAGAGATTAGTGGAGTAAAACTTCAAGATGGAAATTAATGGCTCATCACACCTTTTTCTACCAAACCTTTTGTTGTTTAGATTGTCAGTTTTTGATATTCGTGGATTATATCATATACCTTGTAGATATCCAGGTCCTTTGCTTTTACTTTCATCCTAGGCTGCCTGGCTAGGAGCCTTTCATCAAAGACAGGGCAGGAGAAATAAAAGCCCAATAAACCCATTTGAAGAAGTATAGCAATGGGTATATATCTATGTACTGAAGGAAGGGATTTCAATTGTTGGCTAAAATAACATTTTGTATTAACTGTGTAGTTAGTCATGCTATCCTAATCTTTCATTCCTATTTACTCTCCCATTCTTCCTGATTGTTTGAGGAATACTATTATTTTAGTTTCTTCTTTTCTTTAACTTTTTAAAAAATCTTTTGATTATGAGAAAAATATAATGACTCCGTGTACTCATAACCCAGCTTCAGCAATTATTCACTCATTGCCCATCTTATTTCATCCACAGCCACATACACCTTCAAACCCCTCACAGTTGCTTTTTTACTTGTATAGGAGACTGTGAGGCATATGTATCAAGAGCACATTATTATTAACCTGTGTTCCCAGTTCTATCATTGAAAAGACATCAAAAGTTTACCTTTGAAAGGTTTACCTATCGGGAAGAAAGTTGCATCTTCTCTTATTCGGCAGATAAGAATTTTATAACCCAAATGGAACTTACTGAATTTCCATATCAAGGACAAAGAGGAAAATCAAATAAATACAGTAAGTTCTCACTTAATGTTGATAGGTGTTGTGACTTTAAGTGAAACGATGTATAAGGAAACCACTTTTACTATTAGCTAATTGACATAAACAAGAGTTAAGTTCCTATGGCATCTCATCAATGTATAACAAAATGACGTCGAACAAAACAACATTATTTGAGGGCCGCTATACTTTGAGTAACTTTGAGATGTTTGTACTTGGAAGAAACCATATTTTTAAGTTCACCTGTGAAAACTTCTTCATTGTTTAACATCTGCGCTGACAAAATTCTCTCTTACATTTAAACTAAATTCATTTGAACTCTGCCCATTTTTTTCTTGCTATTATCCTCGATAACCAGGGAGACAGCCTAGATAGTGCCTCCGTTATTGGTAATTTATCGAAAAAACTTAGCTCGGTCAGGGTTTAAGTGTTTGGCAGTTATGAATAAAGCTAAGATTTGGACTAAGGAAGAGGATAATGAGGTGGACCCAACACTTACTGGTCCTATGCTGAATAAACAGTAGATATAAGTGTATATGTTAGTATATATAGGTATATTTAAATAAAAGCCTCATTTGTCTGGTGACTTACTCCCTTTTCTTTAAATATATGTTCAATAGTTAAGAAAAAACACCACGACTATCTCCCATTAGTTTTGCTGAAGGAAACTTCAAATTTAGCTAAAATACACCTTTGCTAATAGAAGGAACAGCCCTGTATTTGACTTAGATAAAACAATATGGGATCTCAGTGTAATTTATATTTTCTTCCAATTTTCATTCCTTCCATTGACTCATTTAATTTTCATCTGTTAATGTACTGCATTCCTACATTAACAATAGTTTCTGAATTTTTTACAGATTTCTCATAAATATTTTCATAAGTATTTCTTAATTTTTTGGCTGTAAAACTGACTTTTTAAAAAACACTGGAGTTTCCCTTACCTAATCTTAAAGATATACCTACTTAATACCTGCTTTAGTGAGGCCTTAAGAAAGCACAGAAACTTATCTTAGACGAGCTAGATCTATCATCCTGGTATCAAGCTGACTTCTCTTTCAATATGGGTCTGTATATTTCCTTTTCCATTTTATTAAATGTATCAACTTATTACAGATCTTATTGCTATATCCCTTTGTTTTTCTCCTACTGTGAAAGGAAATACATTTTCTTTGTTCCTTTTTTGCACCAATACATGCTGCCTGTGTTAACCATACTTAATGAAAACAATCACAATTTTCTCAGGTTTGTTTCTCCCTACTGTGTACTTGAGATGAAAAACTCACTTTCCTGTGTACAGTACAATAGCTTTAATTGGAAAGAAGAGGAAATCACCAGTGACATTTCTAATACCTTCAGTCGTCTGCCTCTTTCCTGAGGCCAGATTATAATAAATCAATTGTGAATCTAACCATGAATAGGGAGGGGTGACTAGATTTGCTAATGGGCCCCTTGAAAAAAAAAGACAGGTTTGTTTTACCCTATCGCTGATTCCAAAGTGCTACCCTGATTTATTGGAGCAGACAAAATGTTTGAGGCTATTCTTTATCCTTTACCAAATAATCAAGTATTTCCAATTTAATTGTTGGAGGTTGGGTTATTGGCACACTTCTGGTGTTTTGCAAGCTTTGCCTGAGGTGAAGGTAGTAAGGATTATAGAATGTGAATCTTAGTACCTTAATTTTGTCCTACAGAACACAAAATGAATGCTTCTTTAGAGACATAATTTCTAGCATGCTCACTTCCTCCCCACACCCCCTTCCCTTTCTCTGTCCATTTTGGGGTCAGGACACCTTGAAACCTGTCCATGGTTTTTAAAGTGAGACAAGCAGAAATGAATTTAGAAAATCAGGCTGTATGAATATACCTATTGGCATTTAAGATGTTAGAGACAGTCAGATTTTACAGGCTCCTGTAGTATTTGACATTGTGACTCAATCACAAATGCTCCACATCATTTCTGCTTGAAATTCACAATACTGAAGTAAAATACACTTTAAATATCCTTCAGTTGCGCTTTGAAAGGTTTTCTCTCCATTGTAAGATATTGTTTGTGAAGTACTAAAAAGATCCTTTTTTTTGTGAGTGAAAATTCTGAGCTCATCTTGCAGAACAACTTCCTTTTCATTTTTGTCAAATGGCAGCAGGACAGTGAGAAAAAGCTAACCACAAAATGAGTGCTTTAAAACTATAAAAGTAAAACAAATGTTACTGCATTTACTCAAAAGCAGTATTTAGTGCTTTCTTATTCTTTTGGTGAATGCTACATCCTTATTAAGTCTAGTGATGGTTCATAGATAAATAAGATTAATTCAGCAAACATCCTTCCTGCCCTCTAGGAGCTGACAATCAAAGAGTTGTGCAGATATTTCATTAATGAAAGAACATTTGTTAAAGCTTTCTTAACTCCCTAGAAAATATGTTTAGTTTCACCTTGATTAAATGTAGATGAAGCTTGCATTGCCCCATTTTAAATAACTTTAATTTATTCAAACCTACTAAAGGGACTTTGGCTTTTCTAGTATTCATTAAAATTAGAACAATGTAAAATTTCATTAACATTTAAAAAATACTAGAGCTTTAGATTGGCTCTACCTGTGTGAAAAAATTATATCTCAAAAATCATATATAAGATATTGGAAATTAACAAGTGTCATGGCAAAGGCCGGATTGTGGTTCACTGAGGTCAGATTACAGTCACACACGTGAAGCTTGCTCCATTTTTTACCAACCAGGAGATGCTGTGCAAGTTTTCCATCCTCATTAAGTCTTGTTCTGGGCTAGCACTGGAACAACAGAATAAGACATGGGTCTTATGCTGGGGCTCTTAATGTAATAGAGGGAGCAGACTGTTAAGCAGATGATTATATAGCATACACTACATGTGATAATAGAAGTATTTCCAAGGTACAGAAGTAGTGCAAAGCAGGGAGTAATTCGTGCAAGGGGCATGAGAGGTTTCACAAGTCTGTAGCACCTTCAGCTTAATTTGGCCTCAGGTCTATTGGCTACTTCCCACTCACCCATCAACCCTCCCTGTCCTCGGGCCTTGGCTTCAAGGTCCAACTGTTACAATGATTCTCTTGCCCTCTGGCAAGCACACAATGTCAGACAACCCCAGTGGTCCACTGGGGTCTGTGCAGCGGAGCTCTGTGGGAGGCCGGTTGACAGGAGGGTGGTATGGGTACACACTCAGCTCTCCAAGACTGCTCTGTACCCCACCACTAGTGTGTTACCCTCTGTCCTTCACTGACTAGAACGTCCTCGCTTTCCTCAAAACGCCCTCCCCTCAGACTTAGAGGGAGACTTTGCCTTCCCTTTCTCACAGCAAATCTGAGATACAGTGAGGCCAGGGAGCATGTGAGGAGACTGATGCACGAGAGGTTGTCTGGAAGGATCCAAGGGCAGAAGGTTGGGAAACATGGGCAAGGAGGGAGCAGAAGGAACCTCCTCAGGTCCCTGCCCCTCACCGGTGAGCTTACCTAGGTCCACATCTGGCAGTGTCTCCTTCCTGCCCTCGAGGCTTAGAGCTTGAGAGGTCCCTCCTCCTACCCAAGACTGAACCCCTCCCAATGCACTGGGGGAACTCAGGAAAGAGACTGAGAATGTGGGATGGGCATGGTCAGAGGAGGACGGGTGTTACAGAAACAAAGCCACAGCAGAGGGGCACGGCGAGAGGTATTCAATACCACAGGGACACCAAGATCCAAAATATTTCCTTGGCATTTTTCAGTCAGGAACTTTTGGGTAATAATTTCAGAAAAGCAGTTTTGGGGGAGTGGAAGAAGGTGTAAACTAGGATGCAGTGGTCAAGGTGTGAATGGAAAGTGAGGGGGTGCAAACGGCTGGTTTGCGAGAGGTTGGGATATGATGTAAACTTCACTCCCTGAATCTGAGCTTACCAGACAACTTTCCGACCATGATGCCCCTGCCTGCAGGGAGAGAATGTGCTATTTCTAGATATACAAATATTTCAAGTCCATGTGACACCACGGTTTTTTCATTATAAATTAATAAATAGCATTTTGGCTTTAGGGGGAAAAAAAGAATAGGAAGGAAAAAAAAGAAGGAAGTTTCTAGATGAATCTAGAAAAAGAAGGTAGAATAAAAAGTGAGTTAGAGGAGGAGATCCAGGCTCAAAGGAGGGGACTTTTTTTTTCTTTTTTTTTTTTTTTTAAAGATAGTACATTAAGCAAATATGTAGATAAGGGAAAGGACAAAGTGAAGTGGAAGGTGAAGGGAATAGGGGCATCCTTTGGTGGGTAAATGCTGAGAGCACCTCCCAGGTGCCAGAAATGATGATAAATCGGGGGGATACAGTATTGACAATAGACATGGGGCCCAAACAGGCAGGAGGGTGTTGGGAGGGGTTTAGTCTTGGAGCTCTAAGCCTGGAGGGCAAGGAGACAATGTCAGATGTGGACCTAAGTAAGCTCACAGGTGAGGGGCAGGAACCTGAGGAGTTTCCTTCTGGATGGAATCAAGTGAGAGACAGTGTTGCCTGTCAAGGTTGTATAGTACAGGAAGAGGGAGAGGGCCTGAGGAAAGTGACTTTGAAAAAGCCCTCAAGAAAAAAAACAGAGGGAACTGACATGTTAAAAAAAAAAACATTGTCAGAGCCCATACTAAAGTTGAAACACACAAAATTGTGTCAACTGAGTTTGCGAATTTGCGTCCTATTTTTTTGGTGGTGTTCAGCAGATAACTGGAGAAGGCAAATCCTGGGATTCACTCATGATGGAAGGTTTTTAGGCTGAGAATAGTCCAATGGAACCTCCTGGAAGGAGTCCAGCATGCTGGGATCCAGTTAGGTGAGTGTCAAAGGCTTAAGGTTTGGTGGAGGGAGAGTCGAGTGTGTTGCAGGAGTACATAAGAGAAAGTCTGTTTGTTGTCCCTGATGAAGCCATGTTTTGAAGCCATCTGCCTGGTAGAGGTGTGCAGCTTAATCACTTGGTATGTCCACTTAAAAGTTCCCACTGAACTGAAATGTCCCCTAAGAATAAAATCCTATTTGTTGTTTTATTGTAGCAACCAGCTGCCCTAGCATCGTTACTTTCTCCTCTTTTTTTTTCTTGTTCCCCAGCCTTTACTACTCCCCATCTGAAAGAGATTAAAACAAAACCACTACAACCACTACAGTATTGAACTGAGATGGGGGCCAAACAGAAATGAACCAGTGGACAATGGTTTTAAATGAGCTAAATGGTTTGAAGAAAGCAATCAGATCACCTGCATTCTCCAAAATAATTAGCAAAGCTTTCATCCTAACTGGCTTCCCTTTCTTGTGGAGAAGCAGCACTTTGTTTGCCCTCACGCTGCTGCTCCTGGAATGAGGCTTAGAGAGGTAAACGATTTTCCCTGATCACACAGCACTATTTGACAAAGTGAGAATTTGACCTCTGTGTCTCTGGTTTTTGAAAATCATGCTTTCCCCATGACACCACTCAAACCAGTTGTTTATCACTATAACAAAGATCTTCAAAAACATGCTTAGATTTTAAAGAGAACTTCCAAGTGGCGTGGCTGAAAGTCAATGATACACAGGAGAATAATTATACCTGAGGATTTGTTTAGGATCAACAGCCATTTGGTTATCTTTTATTGTTTAACTGACCATCTTTCTCAGGACACAGAGCTGAGCCATAGACTGTCTTCCTTTATGTGGTTCTGTAATTCAGTTTCTAAAACATAAAGGTAATATAAAGTTAAAAAATGATAGTGATAATATGGAGCTGCTCTAAAATGTGTTGGTTTAGGTTAGAACATTGTTTTCTGCGAGGATTACATATTATAGTAGTCAGTGGCTTTTCAAACGGTTAATTTAGGGAGTTTTTAAAAAGTCCATCCTATCGACTCCAGAATTCCTCTCATGAAGATAACAGCCTTTTTTCTTTTTACATGACCTGCTTGTGTCTGTCTAGATGGATCTAGAAAAAGAAGGTAGAATAAAAAGTGAACTGAATTATTCTACTTAAGAATATGGGAAGTATGTCATTTCTTTATTCCCAAGAGGAGAGAAGAAAGTTAAAGCTACAGTATGGAAATGGAGAATAGCTGAAGACTGTGGTTAATGGCGGGGGGAGAAAAAAGACCCAACAAGAACACAACAAAGCCAGGTATACTAGGGACAAGCAGAGGAGACCTTGAGAGAGTCACCCTGCTGGGAACAGAGAGAAATTGGAGGCAGGATTCAGTTCCCTGCAGAATGAGGAACAGGAGAGGGAATTTTATTGAGAGTTTAAAGGGCACCTGACATCTGCATTGTGGTAAATTTTACTCTTGTTTATTGTTTCACTTATTTAAAATAGCACATGGTGCATACTTTACATATTTTGGGTCACAAGTTTATGTGAATTCACTTTAGGTAACAAATACAATTTATATTTTCAAGTGCATCAGCCCTTTCTTTATAGATATTTTGTAATTTTGAGACTGCTGATTTTGAGTATATTAATTACCCATCCGTTTGTGTTTTCCTCAAGTGTGACAGAAGTAATACGGATGCTAGTTTTAATTTAATGCATGGATTAAGTGTGCTTCTAATAAAGATGCTTATTTAGTAGAAAGATTCTTGACTTTAATTGTTTATGTAGCATTATAAACACTCCCCAAATATGGACAGTCTAGTGTGTAAAATAGATAATAAAAGTTTAGTTTTGCATTTTTTACAAATATTCCCATGGTGTCTCTTTTATCAAGGACTGATAACGACTTTGGCTCTATTTAAAAAGATGACTAACATGAATTCACACTAAGTACTTGGTCATTCCTTTGATAATTAGACTGTAAGTGTGAAGTTTTAGTCTTTTGAGAATTGGAGCAAGTTTATGGAGGAGATGCTTAAACTATTAAAGAAGTAAAAAGCCTTCGATACCCTTATGTGTCGTCTAATAATTCTGGTTATTAGGGGAAAAAAGAGTTATTAGAAATATATTTCAGACTACAGAATTCATTCGTTTATTCAGTATTCCATATTTTGTTATTTTTTCAAAATTTCATGTATACTCATTTGTACATTTTGTGGAAATGGTAAGAAATTTCCATAAACAAACCAGTACAGTATTGTCGTAAACTTCCCTTTGTGGATTGCCTTTATACCACGCACTGTAGCTCATCTAAAAACCCATGAGAGATCATCTTCATTTTGATCGTGAAGAACCTGACATTAGCTGTGTTAAGTGCTTCCCCCAAGGATAGAGTCATAAAGGAGCCTGTTGATGCCACAGCTGGTCCCCAGACTCTCTCCCTCAACTAGTGTGAAGCTGAGCACTTGGGCCTCGAGAGAGCCACAGAGATCTTGAGATGGTTTTCCACAATCGTGAACTGGCTGGCAGAATTCCAGCCTGGAGCATCTTCCCTAAGAGTATGGACACAGCCAGGTCTTTGCATCCTGCTTGTCCTAGTAAGGGTACTAGCGCTGCATTAGGTACCACAGGTTTCTACTAAAGAGTATAGTGTAGGACTCTATCAACATAGGTATTTTGTCTTTGAAGAAAAAATTAGCAGCGCTACCCACCCCGACCAATGTATACTGAACGCTGTTTTTCTAAACACTCTATTTTATAGGCGCTATCAGCATTGACCAGCTGTCGCTCTCAAACACAGCGAGTTTGGGAGTTGGTGAATTCTCCGTAGTGGAGACGAAGGTTGCTTGTTTGGCAGTCACCTGTCATCCTCTCTCCAGTATGTAGTCATCCATTTGTCACATTTTGTGAGGAGTTGAACAGGGAAGCTTAAGAAAAATGCTTTAGTCTTGTTTTGATGATAGAAAGCATTGCTCACTGCTGGTAGCATGGTGGTAACTTTTCATTCCTTCTGGCAGTTTTTAAAGACTTATTTAACTTTGGGAGAACCTGCAGTATATCTTTAAGTCACAGTGCAAAAGTATAAGACAGGGTTGTTCATTTTCGATTTTGGCTGAAAAGTCTTAACTTTGACAGTGGCACTTCAAAGTTAGGGAAAACTTGGCTTTAAAAATGGATGCTGATACAAGATGGCATATTTAATGACAGATGTATCTATAGAAAGCTGTTAAGATGCAGATTATCCCCCCCTGGGGTGGGGGAGGGAGATCAAAACTGCCAATCTATAAAATATACTCGATGCCATGGAATCTATCTTTGCAAGTGCTTTGATTGCAGGGACAGTATAGCAGCATGTGGCATCATAACCCAGAGCAGACAAATCAGCTTGATGACTTTCAAAGTCAGGAATACTGCTGCAGGCAAGGGTACTCCAGTCTAGGAGAAATTAAAACATATAGAGACTGTTATTAATTTCATATCTATTTTTGTATAGTCAAATCTGTATGCAAATCCTTAGCATCTCATTTCAGGAGATTAATCTAAAAGTGAAGTGTTATGTGAAGGGAATGTAATGATAAAACTCTGCAAATGAGTAACACGGCTAAAGAAATGTGGACTGAGAACTTGGATGCTTCTTTAAAAATTTATATTTTGTACTGAGAAGAAATGGTTTTTATTTATATGCTTATTTGTAAATCATTTAGAAGGAACCGCAATAGAACCAGTTTCTAAGGTTTTCCCTTGCAATCCTGACATTGTAAAAGTTACAGCACTACGTTGTTTAGGCACCTCCTGTGGTTTAACATTCTCAAAGTAATCAACCAAATAACTAACTAGAACTTTTATTTTTACTCCCAACTAGTAACCCAGTATCTCTTTTCTAAACATTGTCATGTGAGTGAAAATTTGTATGTAAGGGAAAGGAATCTAATTACTGAGTGCAGATTAAGAAAAAAAAATGTATTATAAATGTATCTGATGCCTCAGTGGAAGACTATAAATAATAATTCTGAAGAGCATAAAGATAAATCGTGTGCCCTGCTTGGGAGAGGGGAGGTAATAGCTACATTCTAATCCATTGATTGTGCATTTAATCTATAATGGGCAGAATCTGATACATATAGTTGTGTAAATATTTTCAAGTAGTGTCATAAACAGATAGTTTACTGCAGTAGATGTTAATTCTGTCCCATATTTCTAAAACAAGTAGATAAACCATCAAAGTTTTGAAATAATGGGTGGGAGCTTTGCCCTCTGTTCCTTCTCATTTGGAGAAATGATTACAGGTGAGTTGGACATTAATCTGGTGGTTATGGCCCAGCTCCAAACTTGGCAATTATTTTAACACTGAAAAATTGTAAGGTCTCAATAGATTTGATCATTCTTGTGTAGTTAGGCAGAGAAAGAATTATTGGACATTTAATTTTTAATCACATAAGAAAAGGAAGGTTGAGAGAAAAAAGCAAACATACCTCTGTATTTATTTTGACATGCATTTTGACTCTGTAGGCATTTCAGCCTCAGCTTTCTTAGCCGTTGTTTCTTTTCCTTTGATTTCATTTTTAAAATGAGACATTCAAATGAGAAATAGCAGAGAAGACTTTCTCTGAGGGCAGGAAGCTAATTTCTTTCTGTTCTTTGGATTTCCCCCACAGATAAAGCCTTCATTGAGTTTAAAAAATGGTTGCAAGCTTCAGAGAATAAAAAAAAAAAGAAAAGAAAAGAAAAAGAAAAGCCCTCCAGTTAATAATAACCATGGTCAATTATATGAAAAATATAATCTTCTTATTGGAGTTGAATGAGAGAGTAATGATAGGCCTGGACAGGTTTCCTCCTTTTTATATATCCATTAGTATTGATTGATTATTCCAGTTCAGTTAAGGATTAGCACTAACCCTCTGGATTCTGGTCGACTTGATTCCTGGCCATGGAGTTGATGTTGGTGACCTATTCAAAGTATTTGAACTGTCAAAGCAAGACTTATAATGGACAAAGTAAAACAGACAATGAAGACTTTATTCAAGAATGTTGCACTATTTGAGAGAGACCAGAATGCAGTCTGAAATCAACTCCTCTGAAAAACAAGAGGCAGGAGGATATTTAATCACTGGGGTGAGCTGGTGGGAAAGTGCTAATGGACTTTTGGAGGAAGGTTGCTCAATGTGATGTGTTGAGCACATTCGGTTATCCCTGAATTTGTAAATGTTTTTCTCTGTGATTAGGCCACATGTGTTTGCTGATTGGCACCCATTAAATTAGGCTCCTACCTAACCACAGAAAATGGGAGAAAGGGGCATTATCTTCCTTGGTGATTACATTTCAATGGGATAGCTCCCAGGACTTTGAGGACAGTATTCCTGGTTTGTAAAATTGCAAGCAGCTTCTTAAATTATTTATATCTCCAAGAGGCAAGAAAGAATTTATAATGAAAAGTTTTCTATAGTAAATGCTCTAAGAAAACAGAGGCCAGGGCCTATAGACAGGAAGAAGCCTCTAAAGTTTATCTAAAGTTTGTGAAGATGAGGGGTATGTTAAGACTATCTTGGCCAGTATTGTAACAGTACTCATTTTTTAAATTTAAAAAATTTCAATAGGAAATTTTTAGTATGGCTCAATTTTAGATCTATTGCAAAATTAGCTGCTTCTTTGTGATACTTATTAAAATAAGAATGTTGTTCATTTTATACCAGTTTCTAGTCCTATGTATAAGGCAGTATTTCTAAAGATAGAATTTTTTCGAGGCGGGGGTCTCATATTTCTGTTATTACCTCACATTTGATAACTCCTAGTATTATCTTTTCATTATGCTGTTTTATGTGTTGTTTTTTTAAGTTTTCTATTTAATGGTAAAAATTAAAGTAGAATCAATAATTCCTGGGTTTTACAGGACTCCGTACACCACAAACATGAAAAGAAGGATGAAGACAAATAGGAAAAACTTAGCTAAAAGCAGAGGTCTCAAGTCTTTTGGATCTAAGCAGTTGTCAAGAGGGTTTCAAAAAACTTGGAGACAGCAGCACCTACACTGCAGTGCTCGAGAACTGTGTGTCCAGCTTGGTAGCCACTAGCCACCTGGGGCTAACTGAGTGGAAGGTGGCTGATCTGGTTTGAGATGGGCTGCGCCAAATACACACTGGATTTTGAAGACTTATAAGAAAATATATTTAAAAATCCTAATTTTTACATTTGTTTCATTTTGAAATGATAATACTTTGGCTACATATGAAGTTTAATTCCACTGATTTCACCATCTTTTTCCTTTTTCATGTGGCTGCTAGAAAATTTTAAATTGCATATGTGACTCACATTTGTGACTCTTGTTATATCCTATTGGACAGCAGTGGCTGTCAATCTCTTTAGATAAGTAATGTCTTTTCTTAGATATAGTTCTTCCAAAGAGATATCAAGATATTCCTGTGCTAGTATCAGAAGATTAGAGCTATAGCATTGCCAATTTAGCTAAAGACAGGTATTTTCCATGTAACTGTGTTCCTGGCATAAATTGCAGAGATTTGTCTGTGTGCTGTATTCACTCCCACTCCCTCCGCATACTTTGCCCCCTCATTCTGGCCATGCAGAGCAGCTTGCCAGATTTGGGGACCTCTAGGTAATCTCAGCATACTTGTTGCTTGCTCTCAACTGGATTGCTTCTGAAATGTTCTCAAAAATGAAACTGCTTCAACAATAGCTTCTTAATTATGTTGTGGGTTCACCACACGGGTATACAAACAGATCCTCAGTAGTAGCTAATTTCCTTTTAATTATATCTCATTCTTATGTTGGAATACTCTATTTCTTATTCATAAAAACTCTAACACATATTAATCCATTACAGGTGGAGTAACTAACACGGCACAGTATCAGAACAGATTAATGGTATATGAACCTAACCAGGTAAGAATCACATAAGAAAAGCTCATTACCTTAATTAACATGAATTTTAAAAGATTCC